>BSBM01000017.1:26792500-27430000 GCA_027924585.1 Larix kaempferi
TCTATAACCATGGCAAAACCTAATTCTTACCTAAAATTCTACGTGGGAGTTTGATCTACAACATGTGTGACCTGCGTGGAGTTGTTTGAATTGAATTTGAGCTACAAATTATTTGAAGTATTGTGCTAGTTTTGCTGCTTGGAGCTCGTTGCATTCTTGTGCTGCGATTTGGTGTGGGGGAGGCTCGATCTCCACCATTGTGAAGACTGCACTGATATGGCCCTCCATTGTGCAGATTGGCCTCCATTGTGAAGCTACGTCCACTCAATAGTTCTGTCGGATTTGAATGATATTATATTCTTGTATTTGTCCATGTAATAGATTTGAGTGGTATTATATTATTGTAATAACGCTACAGAATTAATAGTGCTACAAAATTGAATGTAATTGAATGTAATTTTATGTAATAACTCTACACTTCAGCATTAGATAGCGCTACAGAACTAGGCTGATAGTGCTGCAGAACTTGTAAGAAGCATTTTGTATATATTCTTCCAAATAATGTCCTTATAATTTGCAGGTTCAAAGATTCAAGTTGCAGAAGATGCACTCATTGACATCAATAGTTGGTGTTGTCCTTATTGGCAAGGGCACTTATCCAGAATGTAAACATTGAACCATTTGAATACTAGTAGCATTCCAGTATTGCACATTGCAGTGTTTGGTGACTACAGTGGAGTTGCTAATTTGTTGCACTTTGTTCAAATCCTTGGAAGTTCATTAATATTTGAATTTATATTGTTGTAGAATTAAATGTAAGCACGTTGTAAAATTAATAGTGCTGCAAAATCTAAATGTGATAGTGCTACATAATTGTTTTTAATAGTGCTGCAGAATTGAATTTTTTGTGTAGCGTTGCATAACTGATTTTAATGGTGCTACAAAATTGAATTGGCATACTGTTGTAGAATTAAATTTGTGTTGCAAAATGTGTATGCAGACCTACATAGTGCACATAGTTTCTTGAAATGCACTATGTATATGCAAAATTGACAGCTCTTTCTCTAGCCATCAGTTATCCTATAGTGACAAGGATTGTGAAAGATAAATTGTAGTCAGAAAAGATCTGAAACTAGTTTGGATTCAGAGCAAGCTTGCAGCGGTTGCTATAGCTGCTCTACAAGAATAGAAGTTGCAGAACTAGATCCACATCATTCAGATATAGCAGATTCCTCAATTCGGCATCATTAGTGTAACTTGCAACTGTGATTTGTTTGTAAGTTCTGGTGTTTGTTTTGGTACTTGCATATGTGTTTTTGTACAGTACCAAACTGAAGTTAAGTTGAATTGTACATTATATGTGGGTGCATTTTTGGCTGAGACCGACACCCCTCACTTTTGAAGTTTGAATCTGTTGAAATATTGCTTGTAAAGGGAGCAATTGCAAGAAGCCCTCGGTCTGATTGAGTCATTGTACTTGGTCCTACCTGCATAAGGAGGCCTCAAACTGTCCTCACAATGTCTAATACAAAATAAACATTAGAATTGTTGAACACTCTAGTACATACAACTATAGATGACTCAATCACAATCAGGAAAGACATGCTCCAAACTGTCATTAATCAACTGCAGAATTTGAAAGCCAAAGAAGAAGATGCACAACACAGGAATCAACATTTTGAACTAGTGTTTGTTCAGAATAACCCTTAAATTCTTTGAAGATGATTCCTATCAGCTACCAGAAAACAATGAAATCATGTCAGATCTACTACCTCTTCAAAGTTCCAGATGCCAACATTGTGACCAAGTTGGCCATATGAAATATCAGTGTTTTGATCTTCATCATTGTCAGCATTGTGGGAAGCGTAATCATTCTTCAGATTGGTGTGTGAAGCTGAAGAAACCTGCAAGAGTGAAACTTGCAGAAGAATATTGTATTGCTTCTTACTTTGTACCTGAGAGGGGGGGACATGATGTCAGGCTTCAAGTTTCAAAGCCTTGTCCCTCTGACAACAAACACTCACAGCCTTCCTCAAGTAAGTCACATCAAGCGAGCCTGAGCCATAATGAGTTTGGGAGGCCACCAGATTCAGAGATGCTTGATTCTGAGATGCATGTATTCTGAAGACAGAAGAGAACCATCCCATAGAGTACTCATGTGTTTTATGTCTAGTTGTGATACCATGAGACTCTCCTCTCCTCACATTGTTCCTAACAGAGGGGGAATGAAGATCGCCAATAACAAGCGAACCTGTGAAAAGCTATGTTCGATTGAGCTCGAGAGTTGGTGGTTATCCGAAAACCACTGGTATCGAGCGCACCTTCATTTAGCAGAAGCCAGTGCAAGCTTCTAGCTAACTTACTTGGAAAAATATTATCAATCTGGAAATGTTCAGCAAGTGGTAGTTTCTCACTTCCTATTTTCAGCGCTCCAGTTGGTTTGTGGTCAGCCTGAAACACCATTCAAGACGAAACCTCTGAGCCTTCGAGCCAAGTTCTAGAGTTTGTGGTCAGTCTTAAACCACACACAGTGGAAGATTTCAGCTTCTGCTAGCCCCTTTGGTTGGTGGTCAGCCAAAACCATCCCTTTAGAGAGCACTTGTATTTACCATAATCCAATGCAAACTTCTAGCTAACTTTCTTAGCAAAGGATTGTCAAGATGGAAATGTTGAGTAGGTGGTAGTTGTCCACTTGCAATTATTCAGCTCTCTCTTTTTCTTGGACTCATATACACCCTTTGGATTAAGGGGGGGAATTGTTGGGAACATAATCTTTGGTGTTTGGATTAATGTTCACTATTCACGTTCAAGGTAAATCAAAAGTCTAGGTGAATAGGAAAAGGCATTGGAGAAGACTATTAGTCTCTCGGGAGTCCAAGAGTCACCTTGGAATATGAAACCAAGGGACCTCTCATTTGTATAAATATGTCTATTATTAATGAAATTAAAGTGCGCTTTCACGCCTATCTTCTTGTCTTCAGTTCATTTATGCATATTTTCCCAATAGGGCATCTAACACTTATAATACTAAAAACCTATGTTAAGTGATGTTTTCCTTGTAGTGGTTTCTACATCTCCAACCCTATAAGCAAACATCCCTAAAGGAAAAGAGCCACCAAAAGTCAGTGCCCAAATTCTATGGCCCTGATCTAATCCTTCATTGCATTGGACAAGTTGCTTATAGATTGGCTCTCCTAATACACTTCAAGATCTACCTAATACACTTCAGTGTTTGAAGAAAGTGGTAGGGTTGAATTGCCACATTTAGACCATCCTCCTCAAACTTGATGAAGATGGTTGAATTTGGTTACAATTGGAGGCAATATTGGACAAACAAGAGTGCCAATTGTGCTAACACATTATCTAGGAAGTGTTGATACAACGAAAGGATACATAACCCAAAGATACCACCTAGGAACCAATGTAGATTTTATAGTAGTTTCCACACCTCTGGACTTGAAGAAAAACCTGTGTTTGAAGGGGTGCATGTCAAGGTCCAACCCTAACTCCTTTACTTAGGGGTACTTGGTAGTCAACTAATTAATAGCCATCCTATTTGAATAAGATCCTCTAGGGAGTTAGTGTGTGATTAATTAATGTAAAATGATTATTTTTATGGATTAAGGCCTACTATGTAGCAAGAAACTATTTATAAAGGTAGGAAGCTATATAATATTTCGTCAAGTATTATCATTATATTGGAGCTTTGCTCATTTAGAAATTGTCCCCTCGAAGAGGCACATGAGCATTGCTCTATTTCTATATCATTGAGTTAGTATTATATATGTTCGATATTTTTGTTCTTATTCTTTTGATTTTTGTAGTTAATTTCTTTGGATATTACTTTTAATTCTCTATTTTTACTATATATACACACTATAGGGTCAAACTATGTATTCATACGAATATTATGTTACCTCAATTTTCTTTTTTGTAAATTATTCAAACAAACTCTCCAAATTCATTATCAAATTGTCTAACGATTATCCCTCTCCCTTTTATTTTCAAGTACAAGTACAAACCTTCACAGTTCTCGTCAATATTGAAAATTAAATTTTGCATGTTAATTTAAAATCACCATCATTATTTTTGTTAAAAAATTAAAACGAGTTATCAAATAGGAGCAATTTTTCTTAAATTTATGAAAAAAATGTGCTAAAGTTATTTATACAAATCATTATAATCATCTATTTTAAAATATCTAGGGTTAATAGTTTATTTGTAAAAAACATTCATCAAATATTATGATGAAGAAATATTTTCATGATGAAATATTTTCATAAACCATTATAATCATCTATTTTAAAATATCTAGGGTTCATAGTTTATTTGCAAAAAACATTCATCAAATATTATGAAGAATAAATATTTTTATGATGAAATATTTTCATAGGGAACAATAGGTTTCCCTATTAGTTTATATTATTACTTTGGGATTATCAAGAAATCTTTTGGGTTCTTTGTTGTTCGGAAGAAATCGTTCCATAATTTAACCATTGGTGAACACTCAATTGATGAAATTGTCGTATTATCAATTATTTCCCAACCTTAGTAAGAGGAGATTACGATGGATCCCTTAATTTTTGTTGCTTTCGTTATTGCTGCTGGATTATCTATAGGGATTGCTTCCATTGGACCCGGTGTTGGTCAGGGCACTGCTGTGTGCCAAGCTGTAGATATGTTCTACAGAATTTTGTTCTTTTCTGATTTGATCCTATCTAGTTCTGGATAAGAATATTTGGGATACTTAGTCCCAGGTCTTATATAAGGATACAAAAAAAAATTGCTTGTCTTATCCACTCCCTTCCCTACCGCACGCATCATGAATCTTACTGACCAAAGTATAGGTATAGGAAGAAAGACAATAATTCATTTGCTAATTATTCGGATCAACCTCTCCCCTAAAAGAGCAGCTGAACAAGGAAATTATTGGAGAAATACTAATGTAATGACGAGGTTTAGGGTTCTTTGTTTTCATAATCAAACAAAGGGATTTGCAAATAGAAGGGCTATAATTTGTTTAATATTTATAAGTTGTAGTCTAAACATTCTATGAATTAACAAACCATTATAATAATCTATTTTAAAATATCTAGGGTTCATAGTTTATTTGTAAAAAACATTTAAAACAATACTATAATTTGTTTAATATTTATACGCTGTAGTCTGGTCTTTTCTAGCCGTTCTAAATAATGAAAAAGTAAATAGACATTTTTCCCTAAATTTGACAAGAATCATTTTGAATTGATGGAATTGCAAATACTAGATGTTAACATTGCACAATCTGATTGCAGTAAGAATATTTGAGTGTTGAATCTATTCATGCATTAAAAACAACAAAATTCATCAATAAAAAATTACAATTTCAATAAAGATTGCCCACCTAAATTTCAATGATGACCAACCCAAAAAAGTAAAAAACATAAAAAGTTAAAACTTCTTATATTCCATAATAACAATGCCTCAATCTTAAATATATATTTTGGAATGGATTTATAAAACCATAGGAGGCATTAAATAATAAAATAAGTAAATATGTTAGTGAGAGGATTGTATATGTGTTGAATATGTATAAATAATTTTATTATATTATATTTATTTATATATTATAATGTTTGTTCATAATAATTTGTAGTAAGGGCATGGGATAAGGGGCACTCATATCGTCTTTCACATCTAAAAAAAATTGTTTCCAAATCCTGCAAGAACTTTGATGAAGGTCAAATTTCATTTCATGGTGGAGAAGTTTACACATGAAACTTTACTCTTGAAAGTTTTGGTCCATTTTAAAAAGACCCAAATGATCAAATTCCCAAAATTTTATATATCATAGATGAAACTCTGATTTACCGAAAGACCCGCCTTGTTGAAAATGGAACAATTTGAATCTCCCATATCAAATACCATATAATAAGAGATAAAACTATTTTTAATTAATTCATTAATATTTTAGTATAACATTATTAACTTTATAAAATAAAATATTAATAGCATATACTATTTTTTCATACATTTTTTTCAAAGTAACATAATTTATATATAATCTTTTTATATTTATGATTTTATTTATGATTTTATTTATAATTATATATAGAGAGCTTGGTGGGTTGGTTTGAGTGGTTGAGTGCTATGAGTTGTAAGTAAAAAGTTATGGGGTCAAATCTTTGGAGTGGCTATTTATGTAAATTTTGAGAATCTTACTAGATATCTTCATCGTGTTAATTTCCGTAATCAAAGCTAACAGTTTACCTTGCTTACCATCCATGAATCATAAAAAAAAAGTAACAAAAAATTCATATATATATATATATATATCTTAATTTATATATAATTATATATTCAATAATAATTATCAACTATTCAATTTCAAGTACCAAGTACCAAATGTTTTAACCACAGGTTAACTGAAAACAAATTAAAAAATCATATGTTTTATAATTAATATGTAACAAAAACATATAGGATGGCACATAAAAAGTCATATGCAAAGACATATAGGATAGGATGACGAGTAAAAAAGGTACAAGGTACAACATATAGGATGATGAGTAAAAAAGGTACAAAACACTATTGATGAACACTTTACAAACCAAATTTGTATCCATGCCTTCAAATGATATATAACATAGAATGAAATACTGATGAACGCTTCACAAATTAAATTTGTATTCAAATGATATATAACATAAAATGAACTACATACCAAATTTGTATCCATGCTTTCAAATGATATATAACATAGAATGAAATATTGATGAACGCTTCACAAATTAAATTTGTATTCAAATGATATAAACATAAAATGAAATACATACCAAATTTGTATCCATGCTTTCGAATGATATGTAACATAGAATGAAATCCATATCTATGATATTATAGAGGAGTTTTATTTAAATTAGAGAAGGATATTATTTTATAACATAGAATGAAATATATACCAAATTTGTATACATACCTTCAATTGATATATAACATAGAATGAAATACATAAATACATATCTATGATATTATGGAGGAATTTTATTTAAATTAAAAAAGGATATTATTTTATAACATAGAATGAAATACATACCAAATTTGTATACATACCTTCAATTGATATATAACATAGAATGAAATACATAAGTAGTGATATTATAGAGGAATTTTATTTAAATTAGTGAAGATATTATTTTATTTTATCGACTAAAATATTAATGGAATATTAATAAAAAATGATGATATTGTATTACTTTAAAATTTTAAAAAACATGTTTATTTTTTTGGATGTGTTTATTTTATTTATATATTTATTGGAAAGATTTATTTAAAAATAGTAAATATTATTAATTTTAAATGAAACTAGATATAAAACATTATATTATTTAACATTAAATTAATAAATTTTATGTTAATGTTTTTTTAAATTTATTTTATTTATATATTTATTGAAAAGTAGTTAACATAAATTTAATTAAATAAAATTGAATATATAAAAAATTACACTATTCAGCTTAAAATTAATATTAAATTTATAATCTTGGTATCTATGTAAGGGTGTTATAAGTCGTTATAAATCTCACTAGCGCATTCATTTCGCTAGTCTCAATCCCATTTCTTCATCCATGTGAGCATCACTAGATGCAATAAGTGCTAAGTGGACTTTCAAAACCATGAGAAATTGGTCAGTTGCAACTAAACTAATGGAATATGGACCATGGCTTAATGACTTACACTATGCAAATAATCCCAAAAATAACGATATATTATATGTCGGACTGCGAAAACCCTTATTCTTAAATAAAAAGAGTAAAGGGAGCTCTAACAGATCACAAGGCACAATACTTGCTAAGGTTTTGCAAATGGGGTGGCAAGCTAAGTGGGCTTGATTGTGGGGAAAACTCCACAGTTAAGCATGCTTGAGCTAGATGAATCTTGGGATGGGTGACCTCCCGATAAGTCTTGGTTACCAGGTGTAAGCCCCGAAAGTGATGATTGATACTATGCAATTCATTTTGCTAGTCTCAGTCCCACTTCTTCACCCCTATGAGCATCACCTGATGCACTAAGTGCTAAGCGACCTATTCAAAACCATGAGAAATTGGTCAGTTGCAACTATACTCATGGGATATGGGTCATAGCTTAATAACTTACACTACGCAAATAATCCCAAAAATAATGGTATATCATATGTTGGACAACGAAAACCCCTATACTTAAATAAAAAGAGTCAAGGGAGCTCTAACTGAATAGTTCATAAGGCAATTGCTAAGGTTTTGCAAATGGGGTAGAAAGCTAAGTGGGTTTGATTGTGGGGAAAACTCCACAGTTAGGCACAGTTGAGCCAAAGAAATCTTGGAATGGGTGACCTCCCCGAAAGTCCTGGTTATCGAGTGCAAGCACTGAAAGTGATGATTGATGCTATGCGATTCATTTCGCTAGTCTCAATCCCATTTCTTCACCCTTGTGAAGATCACCTGAGGCAATGAGTGTTAAGTGGACTATTCAAAACCATGAGAAATTGGTCACTTACGACTATACTCATGGAATATGGGTCATAGCTTAATGACTTACACTACAGAGGTAATCCCCAAAAATAATGATATATCATATGTTGGACTACGAAAACCCCTATACTTAATTAAAGAATTATATATTTCAATTAATTAAAACTAAAAAAATGAATGAAATTTGGGTACTTGCTATGGAATCTAGGAGTTGAGTCACCATTAAACTAGGATTTACATACTAAGAGTTTGAACACATATGAGATATTTACATATTAAACTAGTATAGATCCATCTTAACTCTAGATATACCAAGCAGCGAGAAGAATTGTCCCTTGAGGTGCACATCATTTTTAAAGTGCAAAATTTAAGAAAAATTTTGCACGTCAAGAGATTTGATCCCTCTCGGTGCTTGATAGATCCAACATTAAGATGGATCTATACTGATAACTACTTTGGCAAACATACAAAAAAACACCTAGTCATAAAAATGGAGAATGAATCCTACACATAAACAAACCCAAGTGGCTAAATTTTGCATATCAAGAGATTTGACCCCTCTAGGTGCTTGATAGATCCAACATTAAGATGGATCTATACTGATAACTACTTTAGCAAACATACAAAAAAAATACCTAATCATGAAAATGGAGAATGAATCCTACACATAAACAAACCCAAGTGGCAACCAAACATATTTCATAGCATATAATTAGATGCCGCGACATGATTTTAAGTTTCATTGTCTAACAAAAGTGAAGGCTTAAGAAGGTTTCATAAATATCCTATGCCCGTACAACTTAATGTTTTCCAAATCACACTTGCTTAGCCTAATTCATTTGTGATAATAAGATGTTTAACATGGTTTCATAAATCTCCTAAGCCCTACAACTTAATGTTTTCCAAATCACACTTGCTTAGCCTAATTCATTTGTGATATAAGATGATGACTTAGGCAACTGCATTCGATCATGAGTTCAAAATCAGCAAACAAAAAATTCTAAATGAAATTTGTCAATACTGAGAAATTTTGAAAAGTTCTATAAAGTTTCATGCTTTTACATGAAACAATACACGCACACATACCATTATTTTATATCAAAATCGGAAGAAGGTTTTCATAATCCCTTCCATAATACAGAGATGTGTTATACCAGAGGATAACAATCACCTTGTAAAATGCTCCATTAGGGAAATTATTTGCGGACAAACTGATTTCTTCCTGTAATTGGCTTCTGATTTAAAATTTGCTGAGAAACTTAGCACTTGAATAGGACCTTTGAAATTCAATTTCGAACTTTGGCTGCTGCTTGATAGAGACTCCACAGGTTTTGGAAGTCTATAGTGTGTGTGTTCTAAGACTTATAATGAGAATGATCAGATGACGAGTTAGCCTAACAGGGCTCCCAGAATAAGTGATCAAATATTTGACCATCCCCATACAAAGTTCAGCAAACTTGGAATATTTACCCCACATTCTAAATTCGATCGTGATACGATACATGAATGGGATACATAACAAGCAAGCCCGCGAATGATAATGTGAAGAAGCCTTAAGACTCTTGTTACAAGTTTATATAAAAAACAACAGGAAAGAAAGTATTTTTTATCAATGACAAATTTCAGCCAAGTCATGTAGAAAGAACACAAATTTCTCGGCAAAGGGGCATGTTGGATTTTCCGAAAGTGTAAAATTAAGATGGTATCCATAACCATACATATACAATACAGGAATGCGATCCATAACAAGCAAGCCCACGAATGATATTGTGAAGAATCGTCAAGACTCTAGTTACAAGCTTATATAAAAAACAACAGGAAATAAACTATTTTATATCAATGCCAAATTTCAGACATGTAGAAAGAACACAAATTTCTCACCAAAGGGCATGTTGGATTTTCCGAAAGTTGAAATTAAAATGGTCGTGTAATAGGAAAGGCATGTAATATGACTACAAAAATATGTAATTGGGCGCAATGCATGCCAAACAATTGGTGGAAATGTACAACTATTACATAAATACTCAGTATCACAATTTACTACTACAGCCAAACAAATTTGAAATTTGACTATTACTCTTGAAGAACTATTAAGCAAACTCAAATTGTTAATGGACAAAGAGATTTGAAGTTAAATAACATATAAAGAGGCTTTAAGAGATGATCTTGATTTTCCTGTCAGCAATAAAAAATCCCCAGGTTCTGTATACTATACACACACCAGTGTAGATTCATCATAATTATTGATCTTTTAAGCACCAAGAGATTTGCATCTCAGTTTCTTTTGAATCATTCTTCGTGCTTAATAGAAGTGGAGATAAAATGGATATACGCTTCTATATTTGCAATTGAGCCTATATCTGTTATAGCTTTAAGTGCTATTTATTCAGTACATCGAGAATTCTAGGAAAGCAAATTTGAATCTTATGAGAATAAAAATTTGAAAAAAAAAAGCACCACCCACATGCACACAAACACACATTGAAACTGTCTTACTGTCTTATTAAGTGTGGAAGGGGATTCATCTGACAGATTAGAAAAAAGGTCCCAGTTTTGTAGTTAGTGTGACAGCACATTTCATCCAGATCTACTTGATAGTCATCATATATTATTATTTAATTAATCAATTTCACGAAGTAGCAGCTTAACTCGAGTGTTTTTAGCAGCTTATTTGCCAGCTCTATCATTATCCAGGAAAGCTAATCTGCAGAACCGTGATAACAAATTTATTCAGGGGTGAAAAGTTTAAGGTTTTCAGCTTAAGACATATATTGATGCTATCTGAAGTGGCATGGATTGGGCTACATATCAAATTCAAGCTAAGGCAGGAGCCATTTGTTGTATTGCTCCTTGGTCATCTAACTGCATTTTTGGAATGGTTCAGGATCATAATGTTAGGTACTTCTAGTGTATGTTTTTGGTATCTGGTCACAATCTTGGCTATTGCTCTGTTTGTGCTACAAATTCATCTCAAGAAAGAATTCAGTCATGGAACTGGATTGCCAATAATCTTCCCTTGGGATAATGGACAATTGGAGATGACTTTGACATGGTTGAATGGATAAGAGAAAGGAAAGGGGGCTTTCTCTCAAAGCTGTCTAATTTTGGAAAGACAAGCATAGAATTGATCCATGCAAGCTCTGCACATTAAAGATTTAAATAGAAGCAGAAACACAAGGAAAGGGCTGGTGGCTTAATATGGTTGAATAAACAACAACAGGGCCAGTCCACAGTTTTTGGCAGCAACGGCAGGTTCTATCAGCATGCAGTGTTAAAGTTAATGCAGCTGCGAGAGCCATTCTCTGAGAGGATGGCACCCTGGTCAGTTAACCAGGCAGTGTAAGTCCTTAGCAGGTATCTAGGGCCCCCAACAGTCTACTAGGGTTCTTGGTCTGGGACCAAGCAGGTTAGAGCCATGGCAAAGTCCCTAGCATATGGCTAGGGCCCCTATCTGTCTCTAGGGTATTCTGGTCAGGGACCAGACAGCTTCTTGGCCATGAGGACCAAGCAGGTATCTAGGGGCCCCAACAGTCTACTGGGGTTCCTGGTCTGGGACCAAGCAGGTTAGAGCCATGGCAAAGTCCCTAGCATATGGCTAGGGCCCCTATCTGTCTCTAGGGTATTCTGGTCAGGGACCAGACAGCTTCTTGGCCATGAGGACCAAGCAGATCCTGCAGGCTGAGACAGAGACACCCTGGTCTGGGACCAGGCAGATTCTTGGTCTGGGACCAAGCAGGTCCTGCGGGTACATACCTGGTCAATTAACCAGGTGGATCTTGGTCAGTTAACCAAGATGATGATGTGTGATGCCCTCCTCTCCTAGGTCTTCGAGATGGTTGAGCTAGGTTGTCTTATCAAGGGACTGGCCACCCCTTGGTGAAGTCACTAGTACTTGACCTCAGGAGCAGTCAGGAGGACCAGAAGATCACATCATCCAGTATTGGACCTTCCTTATATGGTGATGATGAACTTCCAGATATTGTATGGAACACTTGTACATTTGAAAGAGAGATAAAAGGGTTGTCTTCCCACCTTGATGTACACCTTGGTCTTGTTGTTAGAAGGGTTGTCTTCCCACCTTGTTGTTTTTGGTCTTGTGGGTAAAAGGGTTGTCTTCTCACCTTGTTGTTACACCCTTGGTCTTGTGGTTAGAAGGGTTGTTTACCCCTCCTTGACTTATGGTTAGCCTTGTGATTGATTGGTCTTGTGTTGACCCCTCCCTTGTTGGTCCTATTTGCTAGCGCCCCTCTTGAGTGTAGTAACTTACCCTTTTTCATGTTCTTGGTACCCACTCCTAAAGACGTCCTTATAATAATTTATATTTTTTTGTATGGGTTACCTTCCTAAAAGATAGGACATTTTGACATAGTTTAAGTAACCCTAAAGACAATGAAGAAATAGAAAGAAGATCCTTCTAGAAGTCATTGTAAGGGTATAAATTGAGTCTAAAGCCTTCATTATGACATGATCTTGAAGACATAACTCAGCTCTGATTTATTGTGACTGATCTAGGGTTTCCAGCACTTTGGTTTTGGGATGACATCAAGGGTTTCAAGTCTGTTTTAGGGCTGAGCCACCTCCCTAGGGCTGCCGCATACTTCTTGAGGGTATCTTCAGCTGTTAGAGGCCTGTTTAGAGGTTGCTGTCCTCAGTATTGACTGTCTTGAGGGGCTGAGATCTGTTTAGGGACTGTTGCTGCATGTTTGAGGGTACCGCTACCTTTTTTGGACTGTCCTGAGGATGTCGTTTGCCTTCCTGTGATTGTTGTTGCATGTAGGTGACCACCGCTACCTTGTTGAGGGGCTGCTAGGGCTGTCGCTGCTGGTTCGAGGCCTGTTAAGGCCTGTAGGTGACCACCGCTACCTTGTTGAGGGGCTGCTAGGGCAGCCGCTGCTGGTTTGAGGCCTGTTAAGGCCTGTAGGTGACCACCGCTACCTTGTTGAGGGGTTGTTAGGGCTGCCACTGCTGTTTGGACTGTGTTTAGGGCTGCCCACTGCTGTTTGGACTGTGTCTAGGGCTTCCCACTGTTGTTTGAGCTAAGTTTAGGGCTGTCACGGCTGTTGGTCACTGTTTTGAGACTGCCTTTGGTTACTGAGGACTGCTGTGAGGTGTCCATCTCCTATTGACTGTCTTGGTTAAAGTTTTGGGGCTGATCTTGGTTGTTGTACCTATTACTGTACCTGTTTAACCTTATCCTACAACACTTTATCTCTCTCTCTCTCTCAGGTTTGTACATAACCTCAGGTAAGGGTCAGTTTGTGTTTCATTTGTTGACTTGCCTCTGAGAGGAAAAGTCTGATCTGAAAGTTAAATTCTAAGTATAAGGAAGGTTCTCTACCCTAACTTAATCAGATCTGATTTATTATTTGTTAATTAGTCAAAATTTGTTACTGCTGCTGTCTTACTGTTTTTATTTCAGTAGTATTTTTTAAATATTTCTGCAGTTGTTAAATTCTTGTTTCAAACCCTAACTTTAGCACAGTGATCTTTAGGGAGTGTTAAAGTTGAAAGAGATTAAAATTATATCTTAATTTATCAGATCTAAATTTGTCTTGTCAAATAGATTTACTACTGTTACTGCTGTACTATTTTGTTAGTAGTAGTACTAGTTCCGTAATTTATTTTTGCAAATTTTCAATTTTTGCTTAAAACCCTAACATAACCCTAATTTTAACATCCAGGTCCCTTTCAACATACTAGTTCTTCAAGTACAACCATTGAGGTAGTTACTGCTGTTATCAGTTCAGAGTCCAGACCACCTTCTGCTAGTTACTTGCCTTGACTTCTTTTGAACACAGGAGATGACTAAGACCTTCTTCAAACTCAATGTATCTCAAATAGCTTATGAAGAATGTAGAAGTAGTATTACACATATATTTAGCAGCTTGTTCTGAAAACTTCAAGCAAAGAGGATTCGGATAGTTGGTAGGATGCTGCTATTCATATGAACAAATTAATTTCGTGGAGGATGGGGCAAAATGGTAGCAAGACAAAGTAGATTGAAGGAAAGACTTAAATTTCAACTAGGCTTGTAAAGAGCTCTGCCAGAAATGGAATGTGTTTTCTATTCATTCTTGCAAAAGGAAGTCACAGAGTTAGAAGTTTAGATTCTAGAACACTCTTTGCAAAAAAACAGAGGAGTACGAGCATGAGGTGCAAGAATTAGGGGCAGAAGGTATTGGGCTGAGTCAGGTGATGAACCCTCCAAGATTTTTTTTACTTCCTTAAGAAAAACGTCAAACATACAGTAGAGAAATTGTCTCCTTACAAGTATGGAAGTTTCAAAGATGATCCGAAGGAGATCAAAGCTAACTTCCAAGAGAATTTTCAAACAACTTTGCATTTTCCCTTATGGGTGATAATATAGGCTGGCTGCTAGGTAGCAGTGTCGGTTAGTCACACCCTTAACTCTTTCTAGTTGGGAAAATAATCAAATGATTTCTCTTTCCTTTGGAAGTGAACACAGCTACTTAATCTATGAAGGATGGCATTTCTCCAGGTGAGTATGGTCTTGTTGAATTTTATAGATGTGGCATACTACTGGCATGAACCTGTTTAAAATGTGTCAGGGTGCTTTGGCATGAGAATCCCCAGGGCCATAGATTAACACAGGAACCATCAAAACCATCCCCAAGGGACATGATAGGAGAATACCATCCCATGACCCTGTTGAGTGTTGTTTACAACGTCATTGCTAAGGTTCTAGCAAGAAGGTTAGAAGGGGCTGTCACTAGAGTGGTTAGAGCTGACCAGATAAGTTTGTTAAAGACAGGTTTATTATCAATAACCTTATTCGTAACCTTGCTTGGAGGACTTTTATATGGGCTATGTTATCAAGGCACAAAACTTACTTGTTGAAGATTGATTTTTGACAGATTATTATAGGATTGAGTGGGGTAATGTCACACGTGATATGCTGGATTCATTTGGCTTTAGACCAAGAATTAGATATGTTGTTAAGACTCCACTAATGGGTGTCACTTCTCAAAGTACAAGTTAATGGTCATTTCAAACCCAATTCAACTAGAGATCAATTTGGTAAGGTCTTCCTTTAGCCCCTTTCTGTCATTGCTGCAGACACCCTTGGTTATTTGTTGGCATATTGCAAGAATCAAGATGCTAGGGTGCAGAATCAGATAAAGAGCATATGTCTTTCAGATGGTAATGAGATGCTCAGTGCTCATTTTGCTAATGACTTACCTCATCTCCAGAATCAACTTGGCATTCAATAAGGGATACCCAGATTGATTAGATGTGTTTCTTGAAGCTTTTAGAGATAAGGTAAGTTTAACATAAAATTGAGTTTTACTGGTTCAGATGTAGTGTTTGATTGGATTGATCCTAACTAGAAACAGATCCTCAAGAGAAACAATATGCAATGTGTTGAAACTTGAAATTCTGGGAAATCTTGCTTTTAATGCAAATTCTGAAATTTCACCCCAACCTTGGGGTTTCCCGGATCTATTTCCTATAAATTTTCAGCCTCAGGGCTGAATCTGAGATATTAATTTATTAATTTAAATTTACAGCAGCAATATTTCACTTCTCCAACCCAAATTCACAAGGCAGCACAAGAAACTAAACACCATTCAAGTGTACTTCAATACCACAATGCTACAACCCTTAGGGCACAATTTCCAAACATATAATAAATCTAAAATGTCATATAACAACAGATTCTAAAAGCAGCAAATCTGCCCTCTTATCTTCTATATATGTGTTAAATCACTTAACCAATTCAACTCTATGCTATGTCAAATCAGCAAGGATAACCAAGGCTGGAATCTATTCAATCATGAAGATAACATAAGCTGAAACCGCAAAACCTAGCTAGGGACACCATAAGAAAACTCTAGCAATCACTCCCAACCAAAGCCGGTCACTCCACCAAGATCCTCCACAAGCAAGCATACACATCTGCAAGTCCTCCTACCCTTTCACAAAGCTTGTATCCACACAAGCTCTCCACACTAGCTCTTTTGTCTTCCTAAGGGTTTACAAACCTTGGCAATCTTGCATCACACAAGTACATGGCAAGATAACTCTAGCGCTAGCCTCCAAGTCTACAGGTCCATCCTAAGGTTTGAGTCCTCAAACCCTAGGTCCTCAACTTGTGCATCAACACAAGCACCAAGACCTCCATGGAACATCAAGAATACAATAACCAAGTCTTCTTCCAAGCAAGGCATCATACCAAGCTCAAGACTCATCGAGCTAGGCCCCCCATGATCTTGCCCTAGCCTCCATGCATCACACAAGAACAAGGCTGCAATATCATCGTCATTACATCTACAAGACAAATAATCACTTCCTCTAGTATCACATTCTTCTCTAGGGTTTACTTGCATGGCACAAACCCTAGAATCTCACAAGAGAAACTCTCCAAAAACATCCAAGACATGTCTCTCTTCTTCATGTCTTCTAGAATTTACAGCACAAACACTAGCGTCTTGCTCCCTATAAGACTTTTCCTAGACAATTACAAACATAGAATAGAGGACAATGATATGATATAACAAAAGCTCTCTCCTCCCTTTATATATACAATAGGTGAGGGAGGCTAACATAAACCAAGGACTTATGTCCATACAAGTAACCAACAAGGCAATCCCACATGGAGTGCTCTACAATACAAGGATGTACAAGTGTCATGCTAGGGTTTATCCAACCCCCAAGATGAGACACCCTCCAAGCAAGATTCTACAAGGGCTCAACACCCCTCCTCCAAGATGGTGTGCTCTCCAACAAATTGTTATTCTAACGCTAGCTCTTCTATGGTGATCCCAAGCGTCTTCATGCAAAGAGTTCCTTCTCTAGCTATGTGCCACATGTCCTCGCATATGTCCAATGCTTCTACATGTGTGCCAATGTGATTACCATGCTCCGATGCTTGTTGTTAACATGTGTCTTGGACCACAACCAACCTCCATGAAGTATGCTCCTCAAGTCAAGTGTCCAACCTCCAAGGTGTATGTCACAAGGTCCCATGCTCCTAAAGGCTAAGTGCTCACCTTCAAGTGCCTAGTGTTCCTCCTCCTAGGTAGGTATCTCTCCTAATTGATTACCCGACTACCCCATGTGCGCACCTATGAGTTAGTCATCATGCCAATAAGGTAATTGTTATCACACAACTTGTAGTTGTCCCAAAAGGTGATCCTATCCAGGATGGTAGAGGTGTTGGACAACTAAAGAGGTGACCTGAGAGAGCCACAATTCCCAAGGATAAATGGTTGTCACGTTAATCGAGACGCTCTTCGCTTTAGATCAAGACAAAGCAAGACCAAGGGGAAGACCCTAGCCAACCAAAAGAGGCTAGCAAACCTGCTCTAGCCCTTCTAGGGAAATGTGAAAGTGAAAAGAGGCAGAGATCAAGAGCAAGTGGATCTACATCTAGGGAATATAAGTGGACAATGGAGTTAGGGCTTGGTTGAGGAGGCTTATAGAAGGTACAAATGCTCAACCATATATTAAATATGCCACTTATGAGTTTAAATGAATAGATCTCGATAGATCTAATGCCAATCAAGAAGACCCAAGTGGGGCCCACCCTTAAATTATGGAAAATGAGTGAAATGGGGCCCACAAGGTAAAAATAAGGTGTAAATGGCACTAGGAGGGTGGCTAAACTATAGATCTGATGTTTTTATGAGGAACTAGCAACACCCAGATGATAGATCTGGAAAAATCCCACTCACCTACAAGTGCAACCTCCCTTGGAGAAGCCCAGTGCCTTGGATCAAGGGGTAAATGGAGTCGGATTCCCACCAAATTTGGTCTCCAAGGTTTATTAATTATTTATGAGGTGGGTTTTAATTATTAAGCCCAGATAATATCTATCAAATCTAAAAACTAGGGTTTTAATCAATGAGGGTTTCAAGTGACCAATGGGTAAAATGCATGAAAATAGATACATACCTTGTAGATCTTACCTCAAAAGCTTGCGGCCACCTTGCAAATTGATAATCCTTCCCAAGTGAGGCAATCAAGAGTGAGATCCAGCTTCCCCAAGTAAAATTGCTATCCCTTTGGAGTGACCAGTGCGCCCTTCCCTACCAAAAACGATCTATAATGAGAATCGATCAAGCATGAAAATGACTATACGGGAGAAAAGATGAAACAAAAAGCATCAAATATGTCACGAAGATACTCCTTGAGACAAAGGTTGATCCGAGAGACAGATATGGGGTTTCCCCACAATAGCGCCCTCTTCAATTCGCCCTCCTCTTCTACCACATGGCCTCCCTGCAAAGAAAACGTTTGAAAAAGCTAGATCCACAATGATAACACAGAGAAAAGATTGTTTATTCAACTTGCAAGGGCATCCATCAAAGCCAGAGAAGTAGATCTGCAAAAATAGTATTTTTATTCCAAGAGTTCAAGAGCCCAAAGGTGCCTTTACAATAGGGGGGTCTCTTCCTTAAATAGGCATGAGAGAGATCGAAACCCTAACCACTTTATGAACGAGTGGTGGAGATCAAAAGATAGATACAATATAATCAACCGCTATGATGTGCCGAAACAATAATACATGGATCAAGTCACTAAGAGGGGGTGCGCACTCACTAGAGAAGCCCTAGGGGGGTCGCACCACATAAAAGATGACTAGGACAAGTGTAGGAGCACATGGTGGGGCTAGGAGGTATTAATGACCTTCACTAGCATCACCCCATGGCACAATGATATAAGATATGACTCAATAACATGTCAAAGTGACCAAATGACCAAATCGTGGCCCCCCTCAATGATAGAATAATGCATCAAATAACAACCTGAAGAGTGTGTGGACCCCATTGACTGCTGCAAGCTGATCTGGAAGGAGTGGGATGCATCACAAATGACCTCTGAACAAACCTCATGCAAAAACCTTGCCTCAATTGCCCAAGTCGATTTCCTCAATGACCTTTTTATTCCACTGGAAAATCATCAAAATGCCTGTAGCTCTCTACCTTGTGTCCTGGACACAAATCCGACTGCACCAACATGTATCGAGATGGGATAATATGGTAATAACAAGTGGCTGGACCCCCCATATCCTCTGCAGTTCCTTAGGAAAACGTGCTAGATCAATGCAATTGCTAGACAGGGCATTTCTGCATGGCAAAACTCGAGAAATGTGGAAATCTTACTATATCATCACTGGGAGTGCCTGTAACTGATAATTGAGTGTCTCAATGGACTCAGAGGGTCCAAATCTACTAGAGATGAGTACCCATACACCTTGTGGCTACCTGTAAGATCATTTGTAGTCTCAACCATACCCGGACAATATAAAAAAAATGGTCTGGAAATAATAATAACCATAAAAAATACATCAACCATCATATGAAAACTATGTCCACTGTATGGAATCATCAAAGGTATCAAAAGGCCATAGATCATCATCCTCGAACATCACTGGTCCAACTCATCTGAAATCCCCATGGTTGACTTGGTCAAACTAGGTTTGACCAGGTCAAGACAGATCAAAATATGACCCAGGCTAGAAAAACCTGATGCTACAAGTGCAAATGGTTAAGGCATGTTCTTTTAATCATTCTAATAGCAAGACTTGAAGTATTAAGCATCATTACACTAGCAATTAATAAATAATTATACCAAATACAAGTTCAAATAATCATTTACTCCAAGTAGAACCTCAAGAATATACTCATTTTGTAGACATGAACATTTTGCTAGCAAAGGGTGATGGTGAAGAATGCAAGGCTAGGATAAGGGGGTGAGTTGACTGACTCAACACTGTGATACTTTGGATAAGGGAAAGGGAATACACACTTAAGCATATGTCGGATAATAAACACACAGGGAATGGCAGTGTCTCACACATGGAATAAGTTGTTCAGAGAAGTGTTTATTCAACCTTGGCAAATGTCTACAGCTCACATCCAAGCTTCGTGAGGATCTTTTCTAGAACCACCATGGCTGGGTGCCCGGCTAACCGTAACTTGAGGTTCTAGGGGACACTTAGAATTAGCTGTCCCATACTCCATCTCACATCACAACCCGTAGGCTCCGTGAGGAATTAATCACTACATTTTAATTTCTGGCCAGCAGTCTTTTGATTTAGCATACATTTAACCACTGCTTTTTAGGCCTTTATGACCCTTTTTGGATTTTGCATGTGCTTAGAAGCACAACTAATCGCAGCTTACATCCAGGGTGCTTTAACATTTCAATTTCCATAGCCCTCTTTCATTGTGCTGAGAAGCACAGTTTTATTTGTTTCCATGGGCTTGCACAAAAGATAATATAATAGTTTCCATATGCATGTAATGATGGTAGTACAATTTGCTTCAGGTTTTAGCCAACACAACTCAAGCAACTAGGGAGATTCTCTACAATCAAGACCAAACATTGGGGCAACCGACTAGAGTGATCAAGGTATCAAATCCAACTCACCTAAGCTCGGGAACCAACACCAGTAGGTACTCCTGGCCCAGAAGGATCAAGGCTTCGGTAAGTTATGTTGCCAACTCAGAGCCGAAACACAAACTAACAGGGATGTTATCCAACACAGAGGCAAAAGTGGGGAGGTCCTCATATCACAGGCTGAGGTGTAAGTCAGGGTGAAAACCAAAAAGGGAGAGATAACGGATGGATGGGGAAAGTGAAAGGTGATGCCAAAGCTAGCAAGCCATAAAAGGTGGGAATGACCACGTCCATACTACTAAGAGGGTGAAACCAATGAGTATAAACAAGAACTTCATATTATGAGTAACTAGATCATTTACATAATCATTAAACAACCATGTCCATATAACATATATATACCGCCAGATCATGGCCACTAGATACCAAGTCAAGCTACTAAGATGAGCAAAAGAGAAAAACAATCATAACCAATGCACACTATATACTTGTTGGGCCATATACCTGTATCTACCATCTGGATCATCAAATAGTCACTGGAAACACTGCTGCAGTAAAAACTCTGGGCACTACACTGCTCTGTATGGAACAAAAGTGGTCACCTCGGTCATCAAATCTCTGGTCAAGAGGCTCAGTCTTGGCATAAGGTCCATCATGTCTGATTTGGGGCTGCTTTGATATGTGAGTGATCATCAAAAGAACTGCTCATCATAGGCTAATCTCATCAAACATGTGTAAAGGAAACTACTCTGCTAGGTTATGGCAATAAAGGGACAAGGTGATTTGGAGAGTTAATCTTAGCAAAATGTAGGACCTTTTTGTAGTATATAAAAGGGTGATAGGAGGACCATGAAGACTAGAGAAAATTCCCAGGGAAAATGGAGTCAAAGGGAACGAGACCAATGAAGGGGAAAGTTCATGAAGAGTTAGGGTAGATTAGATCCCTTGCGGTTCCAACTAATAAAGCCCAACATGTTATGACACGAATGTGGAAGTCACTAAGAGATACCTTGCATTGCCAACTCAAAACAATGTTAACTAGGGTGTGCCTCATACAATGAAATATTACATGTCATTATTCTATAAAGATGACTAAAAAACAATGTAGCATTCATGCATAAAACACCAAAGGGAGATAGAGGAAAACATTTCACACATAAAACCCTTCCACTGAGACAAATTTTCCCATCTCTATGGCCCTATTTAACAAGTTTAGTTATTCCACCATCCATTAGCAACATTAAAAATGAGAACAAGAAACCACACTTACAAATGGACAAGAAAACCCTTGTACTTTAAGATGCACCATAAAGATATTTCGATTAGTCTTCAAAAGAGAGAAAGAGCTCTCAAAATCCAACCATGAGTTCAAATGAGGAAGAGGCTCTCTTTATATAGGAGAGTAGCCCAACTTCCTTTACAATAAAATAATCATTAATTCCTAGATCTAACCTAGGGTGGAGTAAACAATGAATAGCCTCCACTAAACCCTCTAACGAACTTTTAACAAACTCCTAACAAAATCCATACATAATGGTGGTCAGAGCCACAAGTACAATCTCTTAATCCAATGAGAAGGATCGAATGCCAACTCAAAGCCCTCATGTCCATATGACAACATCCTAAACTCAAAAGCAATGAACCCCTTGAAAAAGGGATCTCCATGGCAAAGCGCTCCTATATAAGGCATAAAAATGGGTAAAAGATCCTTTATGGAGTGGATCCCACTTCCAAGAAATGAATACACCCAAAACAACCCCCCCACAAAGTGAATTGATCCATCATCATGCAATTAAAATAATGCCAAGGTTATCCAAACAGCACTTATGAAGAATGGTTGACCAAGGTATGGTGTCCACGAAGAAAATGTCCCCAAATCCACCCTCCATAAAGCAATCGTGTTTAACCAAAGAGGACAACCTCAATGAGACGCCATAAAAAATGCATAAACCTCCAAATATGACAAGGGAGTGTAGCGATTACTAAAATATAAATTGTTTGACAACTGTTGATATACCAACCACCCACAAAAAGAGGAACACACCCCTTCAAATCACGTGGCTTTGCTTGTTGGAGGCCCCGATCGTTTCAACTGATAGGGTGCCGAGGATTTAGAATTCAAGGGATTTTTTCTGTGGGTCAACAATACAACGATCCACGTGCTAATCTATTCCTCCAATGTCGAGCTATGATATATGGATACAACACCAGCCACAAAATACTCCACGATCCAGGGATATATGCCAAGAGGGAACCGAACCATAACCTCCAAATCAGATCAATCAATCAAATATGGCAAGGAAAGGCTGGACACTTCTCATCCAAAATGCAAAAGATCTATCCACTATCAACTGAGAGCGCTCAATATAGAAAACAAGCATATCAGAGAGATATGTTGCTAAGGAGCCCATTGCATGGCAACTCTAAGGACCTTCCTCACTGCTCAACATACATTTGGTGACAATAGATTATATGACAGAACCCTTTGTTGCTTTTGTGCTGCCATGAACTTTTCTCAAACTTCTTTAGCAAGGGACACATTGACTTCTACATTGAAGGATACAATCCCACCAAACAAGAGGAGTTGCTCTCACTTCTGGTCGTTATGCTTCCAAAATATCTGAGCCAAATCTTCACATGTGGGAGGCAATGATGTTCACCCTTGATGTCAACTCAACACCTTTGCAATGAGATATATGATAATTCAACGATAACACTATTATCACATACATTGTAGCTGCCACTAAAGGTATCCTATCCAGGATGGTAGAGGTGGGGTAGCTAAACCAGTGACGCTGCAAGGGCCTCGTCCACCACTCGATTGGAGTAGTTGTCACGTCGTACAAGCTCTTGTCAATTTAGATCAAGCTAAGAGCAAGATCAAGGGGGAGACCGTAGCCAGCCAATGAAGGCTGGCAAACCAACACAAGACACACAAGCAGATATGAACTAGACCAAAACAAAGATGCCTTAAGTTGATTAGTCTAGATCTATAAGATAATTGTGGGATAGAGGAATTAAGGATCGGTTGAGAGGCTTTATAGGTATGGGAAATGTTCAACCTTAAATATTTATCACCACAGTGAAGGTTATAAACTAGATCTAGATAGATCAAGAGCCAACAAAGATGCTCAAGTTGCTCCACCTAGGGTTTAAGCAAATATGAGTAGGATAGCCACAAATGGGGGTTTTGAGGGAACAATGGCACTTGAATTGGTTGCTTGGGGTTAGATATAAACTTTAGAAGAGAAACAAGCAAGATCCAAGTGTTAGATTGAGACAAATGATCAATTTCCCAAGGAGGGCGAATTGCTCCAAAGAGGACCAATGCTTGATTATGGGTAAATGGAATCGGTTTTAGCTCAAACTTGGTCTCTATAAGGGTTTAAGAGGATTTCCAACTTGGGTTTTAAATTACAAGCCCGAAAGATGACTCAATCTACAACTTCTAGCAAACGAGGGTTTTAAACTTTTGATTTATTAAGCAACTAATGGAATAGAAATTGGAACAAGAGAAAATTTGAAAGATCGATCTTGTAAATCTTGTGGCCGCCAAATACAATGATGATCCTTTCACCTAGTTACAATTTCGCGCCCGATCCGGTGAGTTCCAAGCTAGATCGACTTCCCCGGTGAAGGTAGCGCGCCCCTCTTCCCTGCAAATGCAAACAACAAGAGTTAGATTTGATCTACAAGAAAAAGAGAATGGAAATGCAAGACATCTCAAGAAATAAATCAATGAAACAAAGCACAATTAGATACACCCTAAGATGGAACGTTTTAGAGAGAGAAAGATGGAGATCCCTCACAAAATCACCCTCCACCAAATCGCACCCCTGCAAAACCAATTCGGCCTCTACAATTTTGTCTTGAAACCACAACGATTTTGCTCAAATGTCTAAGAAAAAGGATTTGCAATCAAGTATAAGAACATTCATCAAAGATTTGCAAGAGTTTTCTTCAAAAATTTCTCTTTATTGCCAAAAATCCAAGAGCCAAAAGTACTTTACAATGAGTGAGAGATCAAAAAAATATATCCTCACAATACAAAAACCCTAAACCCAAAAAGATGGAGGGATAGGATCAAAAGATAATACATCAAGATCAACAGCAAATAATGTGTTGGACAATATACATGAAATCACTTAAAGAGGGGGACGCACTTTCCTCAATGATGCCTAGGGGGGGCATAACATAAGATATGGCATGGTACAACATAATCACATAAGAGAAGGGGGCTAGGAAGTCCAAAGTCTTTCCACTAGCACCCCTTAGTACATCAACTTAAGATAGAACATGTAATCATTAAGGTACAACTAGGAAGTGCACCCCCTCTATGGAAAATGACGCCCCCAATGGAAGAATAAAACAATGTGGCCCTGTTACCGGATAAACTAGCAAGGCTAGTGTCCAATAGACAAATGTAAGGAGAGTGTGACCAGTGTCACCTCAGCCACACCTCCAACTTCTTAGGATGTCGTAACCTCCAAGTGGAGAGCCCTTTATCTATTCTGAAAGACACTGGGACAAAACAACTATATCTTCTACACAGTGATATTAGTGACCAGTGCCTTTAATGAATCAAATTGAGAATGAAGAAGACATACTATGTAAATTATAATGTTTATAGATGTCGAGCAAATGTATCAATGTCAGTATCAAGAGATCAATCACACCACATTGATTGTAGACAAGTAACCATTTCAACTAAGTATGTATACTGTGGTAAGGTAGGCAGTGATTTTCCAACAGTGAGCAGTCCAAAGGTCATTCAATCATTTATGGAGTCATTCACCATCAATAAGAAAGTAAAAATAGGAGTCTTCAATAGCAACCACCAATTAATCTATAACTATGAGCCTTCTATTTATGACAGTGATTGCAGCAGTAGGTAGTAAAGCAATTATCAAGCAAAGAAGATGTATTTAAACAGTGATTCAATGCATTTAATGTATACCAAACCAACCATCAACTTGAAGCACTAACTTCTAGCAATATAGGCTAATCATCAAAGTCTGATATGTATCTTTTATGCCATGTAAACAATGTCGAAATCAATCCTTTAAGCAAATAGTAATCAAAGTATCTCTTAGCTAACCTTTATCAACCACTTTTAGCTCAAATTTCAGTCTAACTTATGTTTAACCCTTTTTATGTATGATTGAAGTCTTGCTTGTCACAGGTGTTAGGGCTACAAAAAGGTATGACGGTATGCTATATTGCAGACCTCAGAACAGTGGTTTAAAGGGCAGCAAAAACGCTGCTACATCCTAGTAAAAGGCTGCCAAAAGGTAGGTCGAGCCTAGGGCAGGCCTAGAAGAGTAGGGTCAAGCCCTTATTGAGGCAAGTCGAGGTTTTAAGGGGAGATTGGGGCCTAATAGGAGGAGGTCGAGGCTTGATTAGGCCTGGTCGAGGGTCGAGGGGGTTTAAGGACTAGGACGAGGTCCTAAAGGAGTAGGGCGAGGGTTTTAAGAGGGCTGCAAGGCTTAGAAGAAGGGAAGGCAGCCGGCCGTGAAGCCTATGGAGAGGAGAAGAAGGTAGGGTTAGGACTATTTTTTGGTTTTTTAGGGTTTTTTATGATGAAAAACATAAACAAACTAACCTAAAACAGTAAAACAAATTTGCAGACCTACCTAAATAACCTAAATCTACATGAAATGCAATATTTACATATGCATATCCAAGAGTAATTAGGTAAAAGATTGATAACTAGCGTTTTTATGGATGAGACCCTTAACCCTAGCCCTAGAGGAGAGGTGACCATCCTCCCTCTTGGAGTAATTTCTCATTGTCTACTAAACTAGGGCTTCTTATAACAACCTCTAGGATTCGTTATAGGAGCCTAATCTAGGGCAAAATTGGAGATCCAAGGCTAAACGTGGGAAAGCCTCCACTAGGGAGTGTTTTCCACCATGCAAAGAAGATAGAATGCAAACAAAAAGCCCTATTCGGAAAAATGTAGCTCTATGGCCACCATTCAACCATTCAAGAAACAAGAATTCACCTACCTTCACCAAGCAAGGCTAAAAAACTAGACTTACTTGAGCTTGTGTTCTTCCAACAATTCCTAGCATCCACCAAGCATGAGCAAAACCAAAGACAAGCATCCAATTTCATCCACAAGGCAAAGAAGAGCCTACTTCAAGAGGTGTGCATCACTTCCAAGAGAGTTATCTAGGGTAAAAAAGAAACATAATAGTGTTTTATCCCATGAGTTATGATTTACAAATGAGGTGAAGAGTTGTATTTATATGATTCTCAACTCACCTTTACAAAATAACCAGTCGACAGGCCAAATAAATGTCGATGTAAAAATATAACATAAAATAATATAAAATAGTCTAAAGATGGCTACCTGGGGTATTTTCCCTCTAGGTGCCTAAAAACTGCTAAAAAATATTAAAACTGAGCAAAAAGCTTCATTCTGAAAGGCGGAATGATCAGGGGAGGATCGTCATGCCCCATCTAACCCCAATAATGTTGAAAATCCCTCAACGTCCCACCTCTATAAGCTTGTGGCCCTGGTGACCAAGGATAATGTCATCAAGGAAACTGCACCAAGGAGAGAGGGTGCTTTGCTGGAAAGGGACCATGATGGGTGCATAAGGTGACTAGAAGGGGAGGCAAGAGCCTCAGAGATGGAATACTGTCACTGGTGTATAAAACAAGCAAGGGGTCATGTGACCCAGTGAGCCACCCCTAGGAGCCTCGGACACCAACCTCAGGGCTACGAGCCCTAGAATGGGGCAGTCAACAATGCCACTAAGCCATAGTACTCCTAAAGGAAGGACCAAAGGGTCCAGCCATAACCACCTCTCAAAAAGTACTGATAACACCCCATCATGGTCCTGAAGAAAAATACAACCCCTCTCCTTGGGCAAACATCTGAAGGTGCGCTGGTACTAGTACCACGTAACAAACCCCAACAACTGATGTAGACCATGTCGGAAGGTTTGAAACAATTGAAATACCCAACACCCTCTTCACCAAGAAAGAAATATCAATCAAATCAACTTTGATACAATGTGGAAATTTAGAAAAAATGCATCTCAATGCAAATTTAGAAATTTTACCTTTGGCTTGAGGCTCCCCTGATCTATTTCCTATGAACTTTCAATGTTAGGACTGAATCTGAAATATATATTACAGCAGTATATATTTCACTTATGTCCAACCAAATACACAAGGCAGCCCAAGAAAATAAACAATGAACAATTGTACTTCGAAATGAAATATTTTTCCAGCCCTTAGGGCACAAATCCCAATGTATAACAGATCTAAAAATTACTTATTTGCAACAGATTTATTACAGCCATAAATCTGTCCACTTGGCTTCTATATGTTCATCAAATCACTTAACAAAATCTGCTCGCTGTTATGTGCAATCAACATACATAACCAACCCAAGAAACTACTCAATTACCATTAGAACACAAGCTGAAAATCAAATCTACAAGCGCACAAAGCTTGGACAACAAGGAACACTTCATATACAAGATAGTCCTTCAAGCTTATCGCAAACTAGGGCTCTCCAATGTTCCCCAAACCTAGCTAGGACAACCACAACAAACCCTAGCCATCAACTCCTCAGCTAGGAATCTCTCCCAAAAAAAGTTGGTTGCTCCACCAAATATCCACAACTAGCAAGAATACACACCAACAAGTCCTCTTTCGCACCTACATTTCAATCACACAAGTGTAAAAGAGAACAAGATAGGCTCCCTCTGTTTTCTCCTCATCAAACACTCCAAGTAGAAGTAGGGTTTCCATTTTCCAATGCCACAAAACCTTAGTTGTCTTCTCTCACAAGAACCACAAGGACAAGTGGTCCCTTTGCTCCTTTAGGCTTTCTCCCAAACCCTAGCTTCTCTTGACTTCTTAGGGAAAACCCTAACCCCAAAACCTTGCTTGCATCAACACAAGAACCCTCACACACTGGACAAGAGTGCAAAGTACAACGAAGAATTACAAAGGAAAGAGACAAGTTTGCTCTAGCTCTCACATCTCTAATACAAGTATGTGATCGAGATGATTAACGAAATTTACATATATGATAGGTGAGGGAGGCCAACAATAATAGAGTGGACAAGGTACACAAAAAAGCAATCTAACTAATCACTAGATAGGTCCACGTGAAGCGCTTGAACTCAAGATGGTATGTATGTCCATCAAGCAAGGGTCCTAAGGTGAGCGCTCTGCAAGAAGAACCCAACGCTCCTCTCCAAAGGTCTCTAATGCTCCAACACGACCTCCTAAGCCATGTGCTCCTCGGAGTCCATCACAGCTCCATGAACACTCCTCAACCAAGTGCTCAACTCAAGCACAAGCCTCCATGTAAGCAACCAAGTGGCCTCTTGCTACCTAGGGCTCAATGCCCTCCTAAATTCCCCATGTTCCTCTAAATTTGTCACCCTCCCAAGCAAGCAACCAAGCCCTCCATTTGCGCCTCATGAAGAATGTCACCATGCCACATAGGTTTCCAACCTCCTAAGGAATCACATAAGCACCAAGTCAAGATATAGAGATACATGAGTAAGCTATCTTCAATGGGTATTGTTATCACACAACTTGTAGTTGCCCCTAAATGTGATCCTATCCAGGATGGTAGAGGTGCTAGGCGACTAAAGAGGTGACCCAAGAGGGCCTCGATTCCCAGGAAGGATTGGTTGTCATGCCAATCGAGGCACTCTTCACTTTTTGCTATCCAAGCCTCAGATAACAAAGGGGAGACCCTGATCTACTCTCAGAGAGGGAGATCTAAATCAAACACTAGATCAAGATATTCAATGATGAAAAGTGATGCTCCCTAGATTTAAGGAAATGAGTTACTGTAGAGGCTTAGGTGAGATGAGATATGAAAGTTAATTAGTTCAATTACAGTAACTCGAGTTTATACATGAATCTAGGATGTGGTTGCTAGAGTAAATGATCAAAATCAGCTGCCTTGGGAAACATGTACTTAAAAGATGGAAAATGGTCCCAAGGAGTAGATCTGACAAGTTTAGGGCTTTCTAGCACAACTTGATAGTAGATCTGACAGTATCATAGCACACAAGTTCGGAAAAGAGGGATTAACCACTCGGAAGACCAACAAACCAAGGAGGGCGCAAGCATGGAGAGATCCATCCCTAGGAAAATGGGTAGATGGAGTCCTCAGAGCTAGACGCCCTTGAGAACCCACTTCGGGCTAGGCCAAAGGATAAAAACCCAGAAATGGTTTGCCAATAAACCAAGTAGCTAACATTAGAGAATTTTTAGAATCTTTCAGTGTTAGGGTTTTGAAGTAAATGACAGATGTGTAAGTTAAAGGAATTAAATACGTACCTTATGAGCGTACCTGGATGATGAGAATGAATGCCGGTATGACGAGGATTACTCCCGCAAAGATCAAATGAAGGTTTGGTCTTTTCTCTTGCTCCCATGATTTTCCCAAGTCCACTAGTGCACCCTCTCTTCCTGCAAAACCAAGGAGACAAAGCTTAATCAACCAACAACAATGAGGGTAGATGCAAATGAGAAGGAAAAGATGGAGAATAATCGGTACAAAGACAAAATTACTCCCTGTGTAACCCAAGATCTGACGGAAGGGAGCAGGGTGAGCCTCCCCACCAATGCGCCCCTCTCCAAATCGTCTTCTTCACCTGCAAATCAAAATGGTGGAACAAAATATGCAAGATAGCTACCAAGATCCTTCAGTGCAATGGAAAAGTAGTTTCAATCACCATAGCCAAGCATTCAACCCAAGATCACAAGCATTTACTCACAAAATATTTCTTTGTATTTCAATAACCAAGAGCCAAAAGTCATTTTACAATGAGGGGGGTCTCTTCCTTAAATAGGAATGAGAGAGACCAAAACCCTAACCACTTTTTGAATGAGTGGTGGAGATCAAAAGATATAACAATAATAATCAACGACTAAGATGAGCCGAAAATACAATACATGGATCAACTCACTAATAGAGGGAGGCGTACTTACTAAGACGCCCTGGGAGGGACGTACCACATGACAAGTGACTAGGACAAGTGAATAAAGCACATGGTGGGGCTAGGAGGTGATTATATCCTTCACTAGCATGGCCCCATGGCACAATGATAAATAATATGACTCTATAACATCACAAAGTGACCAAATGACCAAATCGTGGCCCCCTCAAAAGCATAATAAAATATCCAAATAATAGCCCAGAGTGTGTGTGGACCCCACTAAATGCTGCAAACTGTGCCGAAAGGTGTGGGATGCATCACAAAAATCCTCTGAACAAACCTCATGCCAATTCCTTGCCTCAATTGCCCAAATCGATTTCCTCAGTGACCATTTTATTCCATTTTTAATCCTCAGAAAATCACCTCTGAAGTAATAAAATGCCTGTAGCTCTCTGCCTGGTGCCCCTGGCACAAATCTAACTGTACCAAAATGTCTGGGGGTATGGTAATATGGTAATAACAAGGGATGAACCCCATACTCCCTCTGTAGCGCCCTAGGAGAACCAAATAAATATCCAACTGTGCTGACAGGCCATTTTATAATGGCAATTCTGCAATAAAGTGACAATCTTACTGTAATCTCATCCGGAAGTGCCTGTAACTGATATTTGAGTGTGCCAATAGACTCAAAAGGTCCAAATGTACTAGAGATGAGTACTCATACACCCTGTGGCCACCTGGATAATCATCTATAGTCTCAACCATGCCCGGACAAATAAAAATAATGGTCTATAAATAATAATAACAATAAAAATCCACCAAACCATCATGTGAAACTTGTCTGTTGCATGGAACCATCAAGTGAGCATCATAGGACCATAAATAATCAACCTCAAACATTATTGGTCCAACTCATCTCAGATCCTACAGTTGACTTGGTCAAACTGGGTTGACCAAGTCAAGACTGATCAAAATAATGACCCAGGCTTAAAATGCCTGATGCTGCAAGTGCAAATGGATAAGATATGCTCTTTTAATCATTCTAATAGCAAGACTAAAGTAAAAAGTAGCATTTCACTGGCGGTTAAGTAATTAACATATCAAATATAAGTCCAGAATTAAAATAATCAATTACTCAAAACAGAACCTCAAGAATATACTCATTTCATAGATGTGACCATTTTGCTAGGAATGGGTGAAGGTGAAAAACGCAAGGCTAGGATAAGGGAATGACTTTACAAAATCAACACTGTGACACTTTGGATAAAGGGAAAAGGAATACTCACTTAAGCATATGTCGGATAATATACACACAGGGAATGGCAGTGTCTCACAAATGGAATAAGTTGTTTTGAGAGGTGCTTATTCAACCTCTAGCAAATGTCTACAGCTCACATCCAAGCTGGAACCAGCTTCGTGAGGATCTTTTCTAGAACCATCGTAACTAGGTACACAACTAACCGTAACTTGAGGTTCTAGGGGACACTTAGAATTAGTTGTCCCTTACTCCATCTCACATCCCAAACCGTAGGCTCCGTGAGTAATTAATCATTACATTTTTATCATGGCCAACAGTCTTTGGATTCAACATACATTTAACCACTTCTTTTTAGGCCTCATGACCCTTTGGATTTTTCATGTACTTAGAAGCACAACTAATTGCAGCTTTTATCCAGGGTATTTTTCCATTTCATTTCATAGCCCTTTTTCATTGTGCTGAGAAGCACAGTTTTAAATTATTTCCATAGGCTTGCACAAAAGATATGATAATAGTTCACACATGCATGTAATGATGGTAGTACAATTTGCTTCAGGTCTAGCCAACACAACTCAGGCAACTAGGGGGATCATCCACAATCAGGACCAAACATCGGGGGCAACCGACCAAAGAGGTCAAGGCATCAAATCCAACTCACCTAAGCTCAGGAACCAACACCAGCGGGTTCTCCTGGTCCAGAAGGATCAAGGCTTCGGTAAGTTATGTTGCCAACTCAGAGCCGAGACACAAAACAACAGGGAAACTATCCAACATAGAGGCAAAAGTGGGGAGGTCCTCCATATCACAGGATGAGGTGTAAGTCAAGGTGAAACCAAATATGGGAGAGAACGGATGGATGGGGAAAGTGAAAGGTGATGCCATAACTAGCACGTCATACTACTAAAGAGGGTACAACCAATGAGTATAAACAATAATTTCTTATTCTGAGTAAGTAGATCACTTAGATTCTAGACAGTCAACAAAACAAACATGTCCATATATATATATCGCCAGATTATGACCACTAGCTACCTAGTCAAGCTACCAAGATGAGCAAAAGAGAAAGGCAAACATATCCAATGCACAACCATATACCTATTGGGCCATATACCGATATGTATCATTTGGATCATCAATCGTCACTGGAACACTGTTGTTGTAAATCTCTGGGCACTATCACATTGCTCTGTATGGAAAAAGAATGGTCACCTCAGTCATCAAATCTGAGGTCATGAGGCTCGGTCATGGCATAAGGTTCATCATATCTAATCTGGGCTGCTCTGATACATGAGTGATCATCAAAAGTACTACTCATCATGGTCTGATCTCATCAAAAATGTGTAAAGGCCTAGCTCAAAAATATACAAGGAACTGCTCTGCAATCATGGTAGCCCGGCTACTATGGATGTGATAACAGGTATGTCTACTACAATACAACCAAAGGTAGTCAACACACCATGCATTTCACATCACATGAAGAACCCCTAAGCACAGTATAAACATTTTTGAAGTAACCCCAAAAGCTATCAGGCCTTGAAGAAGATCTTCAAACTTTTCTATAATGCAATTGGAATGGAAATAAATAGAGCACAATCAATTTTCAGGTTCAATATAGTTCATCAACATCATAGAGAGACTGTTAAAAAAAAATATTTCTCCATACAAAGTTTTGAAGACACTCTCACTTACCTCAGTTTCCAACTAAAGCCCAACATATCAAATCAACAGTTAGAATTCGTTAGAGGATAGAATCAATCACTAGACACACAGGTGGATATCAATGGTATGCAAACTACTAATCAAGAGCATCCTCTAAGCCATCCCCGTTTATTGGCTCTCCCTTGCCAATGTCCCAAGCATTCTCTCTCAAAGATCAAACAAGCATGCTTCACATACCTTTAGAAGGGAAACAAAGACACTCGGGGATAGCACTAGTAGCTTGGGAAACCCTCTCTCATCCAAAGGGGCAAGGAGGTTGGGACATCAAACATCTAGATCACTTTGCAGGTACATTGGAAGCAAAAGGTGCTTGGAAGCTAATTGAAAGGTAGGGACCTTCATAGAAGATTCTCATGGCCAAATACATCACACATCAATCCCTTGTTGATTGGGTTTGCAATCCTATCAATATTTTGAGAGGAGGCTCCAACTTATGGAAAGCTCGTGTTTCCTCTTTCAACATCATTGCCAAGTATCTGTGTTGGCAAACCAGAGATGGTGCAAATGTCAAAGTAAGGATCGAGGAATGCATTGGAAAGGATCCAAGCTGCAATATAGCCCCCCAATTACAAAAAACTCTCCATAATAGACAGCGAACAACTCTCTTAGACATTGTTGCCCCCCTGGCACATCACTCCCTTGATTAAATCTGGCTGGAACATAATGATCTTGAACTTATGGGAGTAAAGGCCATCCAATGAACAGATTTCACTATATAGCTGATATGTGTAGGCGTCATGATAAGGTAGATGAGTGAGAGGCTACTCTGGGGGGCAAACCCAAAATTCACACCTACTCAATAAAAATGGGTTACTCCACACAGCTTACCATCCAGATTCCAACCAGGTGGAATACAAAGATGGTGATGGTTCAGGATGTGGAATATCTCAATGCCACCTAGAACAAAGCTCTTCACCTAGTTAGCAGTAGCACTAACTGACCCGGCCCTGACATGGGCATCTGCAGCAAAGAGGTTGGGAGGGCCAAGTAGATGCCCACACTGTGAGGAATGTGAGGAATCAAACTGCTATCTTTTTCTTCATTTCCACTTCACCAAGGAGGATTGGGATGCAGCCAGAAGACTTCTTGTACACAAAGTCATCTAGAAGGGGAGGATTTAAACCATGGTTTTAACATGTGGCTACACAGAGCTGCTGAAGAGGATCATTCATTAGCACTTGAGGTCATTTGATCAAATCTGGATGGCTCGAAATGAAGCAATCTTCCAAGACAAGAGGCCAAATCTTCAACGTGTTTTCTTCAAACTAAAAGCCAGCAAGGTGACCAGCCAAGCAAAGAAAACATCAATGCCCCTCGAGTTCTTACCCTGCCCACAAGAGATCCATCAAGAACTCGGGCATTTTAAAGGAGCATCAAGAGATAATCCAGGCACCTGTGGAACTGGTGGATGGCTCCTTTTTAACAATGAGCAAAAACTCACTTTCAAGCTGGCATTGGGTATGGAACAAATAACAGAGCAGAACTACTGGCAGCCAGCACACTACTGGACATAGCACTGGATACATTGATGTTTATCGGGATTCAAGCATAGTCATAGGATGGCTAAAGGGAATATCACAAACAAACTGCACACATCATCAAGCGGGCAGTTTAGAAACACCTTGGAAAAACTACTGAGACTTGCTGCCATCTGCTTCCAACATATCTACATAGAATTGAACGAGGAGGCAGATTCATTGGCAAAGGCTGCTGCTCTACTGACTCCAGGATGCTTACAATTGAAAACTCAATCCAGGGACGCAAATACCCTTTCCACGAGGGACATATTCCAAACAACAAGGAATTCTGTTTTGGTTAAACAGATATCATTTGACCTTCTAGTTTTCAGCAGCATTCTCGGAGAGTCGGAACCCTCCAAGCCCGAGATAACAGTTCTGTTTATGCTCATAATCATCATCATCATCCATGATAATCTATTTTTAAGTTACCAATTTGGTGTATGAGACCCCATTGTTTGTGGAACAAGGGATCCCCTCTGCGCAGCGATGTAACTGCTAAAGTCTACAGAGGTGTACATACCCCACCCCCTCCGGATTTGAACCTATGACCTCCTAGGAGTAAACACATGTTCTTAAGCATTAGGCCCACTCAAACTGTACACTCTTTTAACCCCTCACGAAAGTACTGCTTATGCATTGTATCTCTCTTTTGTCAACTTCTGAAATGGGTGAACAGGCATTAAAAATATACATCTTTATTTGGACAATACGAGGAGTAGACTATTTTAGATCTGCTTTGAATTTTAAAAATATAAATAAATAACTTATAGTCAATTTTTAAAATATAAATAAAAAACTTATAGTCAAACACAGAGATATCAAAATTGAGGAATTTCTTGGAAAGTTGTATAAAATAAATTAAAATTTATCACCCAAAAATTGAGTATCAAGAGTAAAAAGCAGGCACTGTATTTTTACATATGTTTCTCAATATTGTTAAGTTAATTAAGCCAATAACAAAATTATATTTGTCAAAAGGTGTTTGCTAGGACAGTGAAGACGGTATACTGTTACTGTTCCATCACAATTCATGTATCCTTTTAACTAATGCTTATGCTCATGTATTAGCAGTTGTCATGAGCAAAAGATTTCCATTTGAATGTTGTAAACTGGCTATATTAATTAATATTCTCTCAAATTATGGGAAGGCCAAATAAGAGGAAATACCATATAAAAACAAAGCTATACTAGTGGAAGTATCATCCATATTCTCAAATTATGGGAAGGTCAAATTATGGCAAGGCCAAATAAGAGGAAATGCCATATAAAAATTAAATTATACCATATTAAGCGCAATTCATGAAAAATCAAATGGGTTTTGAGTTGTAATCCACAGTATGAAATTCGTTTACATGGCTATGCTTTCGTAATATAAATGTTTTGAAGATATAGATATATAAACATAATTCTCAGCATAGTATGTTCATAAACTAGAAATCAAATACTAACAGAGCCTGAAAGAAAATCATCAACCCCATACTCGTGGCCATGAAGAGCCAGTAGATCCAAATGAGAAAAGCCCATATGAGGATGTTGAATTCACAGGCGGAATACCTCCCAGGGTGCCCTACGACAGTAGGGCCAATTGTGGTTCGGGGAGGTTGAAGCAGGAAAACAAGCGCTGAGTAAACATGAGTATGGCCCGGAAACGTACCACCACTATGCTCAATTGACCAAAGAAACCACCCAAAAACGTTACCAATGTCAATATCTCCATGGCTTCCAGATTCTAATTCTTCGTTTCTTCTTGCTCCGCCTGGTTGATCAGCCTTGGCTTTCTATGAAATGGGCCTCCCGATGATTATAAAGATCAATGGTTTTCATTAAAAAAATGGACATACACGGGTCTTCGATGGAATGCGCGAAGTCAAGACGAGAAAGTACAACCCACTTACTTTTCCTCTCCGCCAAGGGTCACTTGAAACATCTTATTTCCGAAGAAAGTTTGAAGATTTAATATGCATCCATGTTTTGGGTGGGAGGTTTTAGGGAAGTTCAACACGCATCCATTTTTTGGTAGGATTTAAATGGAGTCATAACCTTTGTGGGCCTCTCCATATGCTCAATTTTGATTACAGTGGAATGAGGATTTCAGTCAGAGATTTGAGTATAAAAGAAAATTATATGAAATGGGAGAGGAGTGGTTTGCACGCTCTTTATCTCACATTTATAAGATCGGAATGTGTTATATCAAATGTGTATGTGATATTATGGTGTTTATTGTGTGACTTTTTATGGAATAATAATTAGTTTATGAAATGTTGTTTTTTCCAATTAAGTTTTTAGATTTTTAAAGTCAAATTTAACATAGAATATTTAAAAATTGATCAAAATGATTGTTATCAATGCTACATATTGATTTAAGAGGTATAAAAAATTGTCAAGGTCTTTGGCATACATATTGTGATCAACTATCTAAACAGAGAAAAATATTAAGATACTTAATTATTCATTCTCTGATCGATTAGGGAAATGAGGATAATTCAAAACAATCCAGCCACATGTAGTTTATAAGGAGAAGGTTGTCATTTGCATCTAGTAACAAGGACACCTAATGAAAAAGTTTAATTCTATAGTTGAGTAGAATAAGGATATGGCCATCCTCAAGTGATGCGACTATCTAGTGACCATTCCAATAAAGCAAAACCAAATTTTATAGAATTCCAATAGAAAAATGTCATGAATAAACATCAGAGAAGATGCATATTATTGGCTTTTGTACTACTTCTTTATTACTACACTGAAAATAGCAAGATGCATTTATAGACTAGTGTGAATGAGATGTGTAACTTAACACTAGTAAAAAATTAAGGTGTGTAAAAATAGAAAAAAAAAACCATAATAATAATATATTTCTAAGTTCGCAGCCTAGACAGACACCAATTTGGTGTAAGAGATCATATTGTTTGTGGGACAAGGGCCCTCCCTTTGCACATCGATTTGGCTGCTAAAGTCTATGGAGGTGTACATACCCTACCCCCCTTCGGATTTGAACATATGGCCTCCTAGGAGGAAACACATGTTCTCGACTGTTAGGCCCACTCAAGCTGTATAATTGTACAATCTGAGTATCGAGAGAAGCAAGGTGCAATTCACAACCCAGTGTGGGTGAGATGTGTCATGCATGTTACATCTATAAATCAAAATGAAAAAAAATGAACTTTGTAATGTAAAGAAAAAAGAAAACAATTCAATGCAATATTCTAGTATAAAATAAACATTGTGTAGCTTGACCAACAAGATTGCCCTAAGTGTCACGAAGCACAAGTCGACGGGCAATAGTTGCTTATGAGTTGGTCACAACGTTATTTTGGACGAACTAAGAGTGTCAGTCTTCTTGCATGAGGAGTGATCAATATCATAATATTGTCCTTGAGGGGCGGGCTTTCACTTGCAATAATGGAAAACATTTTATAAGATAAACCAGCATATACCCATTTTAATCTTGAATATTTTAAGCACTAAGATGTTTACATCTTAGTTTCTCCATCTCGGTGCTTAACAAATCCAAGGTTAAGATGAATATATGACGATAATCAAAATAAACCAATGTAGATTCATCTTAACTCTAATGTTTAAGCACTAAAAATTTTATGCCTCAATATTTTATCCCTCTCAATGCTTAATAGATACAAGGTTAAGATGGATCTACATTGATTTATGTGATCTTATAGTGAATCTCACTACAATGGTATATTTTGATGTTAGGATTTTGTTGAACATTAATACTCATTTTCTTTTCTTTTACATTGAGCTCATATAAGATTTAAAGTTGTTTATAGTGATTGATGATTTGGAATTACTTGAATAGTCATTGTTGTTGTCATAACTATGAGAATGTTGGGGTCATTATTTTTGTCCTTCATTTGTATTTACTTGGATAACATATTCGAGATGAGATGCATTGCAATGTTGTTATTAGAGGAATTTACTAAGTCCTTCGTTGTTTGGTTGTGTTTGTTATCTAATCCCTAATGATATATGATTCTAGTCATTCAATTGAATTTATTTGGTAATTGAATTTTTAAATAAAATATATTATTTAGTTATAGTTGTCACCCATTTATATTTAATTGAAGTATTGTTGAAATAAATTAGTCTTAGAGATTAGTTGAATTGATTGTAGAAAATATTGTTGAATACTTTGACTAATTTTGTGCCAACAAATACTCCCTAAATTAAACATATTAGTTTACTTTAATTAATTTTAAAAAATGACATCCTTAAATGTTAAAAAATATTCCGTTTTCATATTTTTTTTATAAAAATATTTCAACATATTTTTAAATTTAAAAATAAATTAATTATTATTAAAATACTTTATCTTCTAAAAATTGGAAAACAAGCATTTTCATAATTTCCATCAATTTCAATACTTTTAATATTTTTTTTAATATAATAGTATTTGTTTTAAGAGTCATATTCAATACACTCTTTCTATGGAATATTGGACTTTGTTAAATGAAAAAATTGTTTACATGAATGATATATATATCTTGTCATATTCAATAGACTCTTTCAACGCAATAGTGGTCTTTCTTAAATGCGAAAATTCTTTACAATATATATCTCTATATATTATATATAGAGTTGTTTCAAATTTTATATATTATATATAAAGTTGTTTCAAATTTTATATATGTATATAATTAATTTTGTATTTTTAATATTGATGATATATTTTTGTTAAATTAATTTTTATATTATATATAAGTAATAAAATTATTTATTAATTTAAAAAAAAAGTTTTATTTATTTATTAAAAATAAATAAGTTTTTATTTTTAATTAAAAATGAGTGAATTTTCATTAATTTTGTATTCACTTTTTTAATTATTGAATTTTTATATTATTATTATTATTATTCTCTGTTAAGATAGGAATATATACTTTTCATTCAAAAGTCAAAAACTTTTAACTTTGTATTAATTTTTAATTTTAATGCTAATTATTGTAAAGTATTTTAATGTTTAAAAAAAATAATTTTTAAACTGAATATTTGAAAATTCAAAAATATATTTTTTATTTTTAAAAAAATCAAAATAAAAAATTTCTATTGATAAAGTACACTATCGATTTCAAATAAATCTTTGGAGAATGTATTCTATTTTTTAATATAAAAATTATTTTAAAAAAAATAAGAATTCAAAATTTTTACACCTCATCTCATAACGTACTACATACACAAAGCTCCTTCCACGAGAGCGTTACCAAAGCAATTCATTAATTGTAATTTGGTTTTAATATTAGTATTACATCATGACAACATGAACTTGTGGTTTTAATATTAGTATTACATCGTAATTTGGTTTTAATATTAGTATTACATCATGACAAGATGAACTTGTGGTTTTAATATTAGTATTACATCATGACAACATGAACTGAATATGTCAAGCAGCGGCTAACAATTTAAAACATATTATATATTTTTTTTTATTTATATATTTGTAGTATTTGCAATATTTTGACTACGCTATGTTATCTTTCTTTTTACGAATGCCGTTTCTTTTGATTTTTTTAAATATTGTTCTATAAAAATGATTTAATCTACTATGTTATCTTTTTAGGAATGTCATTTATTTGATTTATTTAAATAACGTTTTATAAAAAATGATTTAATATAGTTTACAAAGAATAAAATAATTCTAGATTATTTTTTTAAAATGTCATTTATTTTTTAAATAATGTTTTATAAAAAATGATTTAATATAGTTTAGAAAGAATAAAATAGTTGTAAGTTATGTAAAACTATTTTTTAAAACTAAAGCAATAATAAAATGCATGGTATTTAGAATGTTGTTTTATGAGTTTTTTTTATAATTAACAAAATTTAGATAAAAAGTTAATTTGATTTCCAAAAACATATTTATATATAATTTCTAAAGACTAAACACAATTGAAATTCTTAAGTATGCAAAAATTGTTGCATGCTCAAATTAAACAAATTCCCAATAAGACTTATCAAAGTATAATATGGAAGGAGGTGCTTCACTATTTCTAGAACAACCACTAAACTTGTGGTCGGTGAACACCAATAGGTCACAAGTTAAGTGCCATGAACAAGTTATATGTTACTTGTTGGCCATGCTTAGTCGTAATCACCAGTTGTCTATGCATCAGTTACTTGTTACCTTCTGTAATTAAATGGGTTGTTTGTCACTGCATGTTATCTTTGCATGAGCTCCCAATTATCCATGCATTAGCTACCAATTATTTTTTATATTTCTTTTTGTAGGAAAAGCATAGATGGGTGATTATATCTTAGAATTTGGGGGTGGACTACAATCTATGCTTTTCCTATATTGCAGTAGGTTGGGACAAGTGTACTGTCCAGATTGATTTTATGGGCATTGTTCAAAATTCGAAATAAACAATTATAAAAAAAATATAAAAAATAATCGATAGTTGATTGATGGATAACTCGTAGCTAATGCATGGATATCTGGAAGAAACCAATGGTAACAAGTAGCTAAGGCATGGATAAATAACATCTATAGAGCCATCAAGAGCATCTAGTACATTTGACACTCTATTCCCTAGTTTGACCCTAATCAAGAATGAATTTTAGCCATGTTGACAACAATTAAAATGCTTTGAATGCCACATTATTCAAGACTTAGGTAAAGCATTTGCAAATTAAATCGCATTATCTACTACTAATTTATTTTACATTGATTCTCAGTTAATAGTCAAATGCAACATCCCTCTAGTGAAATTCACGAATTTCACTATATGTATTTGTGTAATTTGTGATCGTTGTTTGCTGCTCTATATCATCAAAAGATTAAAACTTTCCATCAACCAAAACATAACAAAGGAATAACGAGCTATGCTGGAAACTTGGGTCAATCCTCCTATTATGCCTAGGACATGATCATGTAAACAAAAGTGTTAACCTCCATTGCATTTCAATTTCAAAGTGCCAAAAAACCAATCGCTTCTCCTCCTTTCATTTCATTTCCGTCAGCATAATCTTTCCACCAAATCTACAAAGTGAAGGTCCGTTGGCATAATTGTACGGAAGGCATGCAGAACCAGAAAGCAAACAATGGCAAAGAGCCAAGGAGATGAATAAGAACCAAAAAAGGTATGGAAAGGTATCGACGCACTAGTTGTTAAATCTCTGAGCTGTGATTGGGCTCATAAGTTTTAAGCCTCCAATAAAAAGCAATGAGCACCATATTTTGCGGCTTATAATACTCATCATTTCTCATATTGGCGGGGAATTAGCTGCGTTGCAGCTATCCCACTTGTTAAAATAAAGATAAAAAACATATATCTAATTTTATCAATCTAATTTAAATATTTTAACTCAAAATTATTTATTTAATTTTTAATTTAAATATTTTAACTCAAAATTAGTTATTTAATTTTTTTATTAAATATATGTGTTTGAATACTTGCTATATGATCTTATTGATGATAATGATGATGATTAACGTTCACTGAGACCCTTTGGTCTATCGAACCTTAAGAAAAGAGAAATGAATTATTTGGATTTTTGTAAAATTTGACTCCTGTGATTAAAAAGCTAATAAAGAAGCATTCCTATATCCCATAGTTTTAACAAGTTAGAAGATCATGGAGATTAGAATTGTAACAAAGATTAGGAAACTACGATTGAATGTGGGTGTACGCAGGGCACTATAAACGAAAGTGAGATTCGTCCTCAACACTCACAGAACTGGAAAATTCTTTCCTCCCATAGTGTTTTAGGAATTGCCTAGTGCCCTGTTTCGCTATGAAGCTTATGTGATTTTGTTCTTATATTGGATATATAAATCTTCTTATTTGAGCTGGTTAAGGCTCGGAGGTACTTTTGATCTTCTAGATTATGATTTTCTTGTGATATCTTAACTTTCGTTTACCCTCTAAATATTTCTCGTCCCACATTCTTGCTTTGAACTTAGATGCGATAGTATTTTTTTGAGGTTGTTGACATCTTGCAAAGTGGTATTTTCGTCTATCCCCCAATGATTTAACCAAGCCATGGAGTCTCTATACCACCCTCTCTTGAGACAAAGATGACCTTAACTAGAATTTAAAGAAATTTTAGGGAGTCTCTAGTCTTCCATGTTATTTATTTTATTCTAGTACATCAAGTATCTAGACATAGAGATGCTTTCCATGGGGGAAGTCCCACTTCTATAAGGAGAATGGGATAGGGTGTATTGCTCTTAATTTAGAGGTTATACGTGATAAAATGTTTTTGAATTTGCTCGATCTTTCTATAGGATTCCTGAGAGATGCGGCAACCCCAAACTTTACAGTCGTACAAGATAACGAGAATCAAGAGAGTTTAAAAAAGGAACTTATTTTTATCCCACATCACCAGATTTGTTGATGTACAATTGTTTTCTAGGTCAAAATAAACTTTCTACCGTCTATTAATCATCTTCTTAAATTTAGTTATTTTATTTTGGTCATTTCTTTGCAAATAACTCGATTTTCAAGGATATAATCTAAGGTACACTTGGTTATGAAAACAACCTCTTAACATTATTAAGATTCATTAAAAATCCATGAAAATATGGTGGATAATATATTTGTTTAATTGAGAAGATTTATTGATATATGTATTAAAAAAAGATGAAGTTAAATTTCAAGAAATCATGTATTTTCATATGGTGGATAATATATTTGTTTAATTGAGAAGATTTATTGATATATGTATTAAAAAATGATGAAGTTTAATTTCAAGAAATCATGTATTTTCATATGGTGGATAATATATTTGTTTATTTAATTGAGAAGATTTATTGATATATGTATTAAAAAATGATGAAGTTCAATTTCAAGAAAACATGTATGTTGTATAATGCTTTGGATGACAATTTTTTAGAGTCCTTAGACTCATTTCTTCCCTTTCCCCGTGATGTTTTGGATGTTGGCATTAAGTATTTAGGCTTTCATCTAAAGCCTAAGGCATACAAGATTTGTGACTGGATGTGGCTCGTCAATAAGATTGAGTCTCTTATAGCATTATGGGTTAATCACTGATTATCAAGGGGAGGTTGCCTAACCCTTCTCAAATCGGTTTTAAAGAGAGTACTAGGCCTTAACCTTTCTCAAATCGGTTTTAGAGAGTATACCTATGTATTGGGCCTTGATCACTAAAATTCTGAAATTCATTCTTTCAAGAATCGAGAAAAAGAGTTTTCAATTTTTATGGTCTGGAAAAAGATTAAAAGATGCAATCGTTCTTCGCAAATGGTCAACTATTTCCTCTCCTAATAAACTCAAAGATTGGGGGGTAAAAAGTAGTTATCTGATTTGCCAGGCGTTAGTAGCCACTAATCTTTGGAGATTGGTGAATTATGGGGAAGGGTATTGAAATCCAAATACTTGAAAGGCGCTTCTATAGAAGAAAGGTTCATACAATCAGTCAAATCGATGAAGAGCAACTCTATGACTTGGAAGGCCTTAGTGGAGGCTGAGCCATTGGTAGAAAGATGGGTTGTTTGGCGTATATGTGATGGAAGAAAAGTCAAGCTAGGGAAGGGTCCATGGATAGGATTGGATGAAGGTTTTCGTTTGTCAAATAATCTCCTTAATATCTTACATACACAGAGGTTGTTTTACCTCAAAGATATTTATCTAAACTGTTAGCAAGAGGGTATGTACAATGGAAATCAACTCAAGTATTGGGTGTAGAAGGAGATTTGGCATTGGAATGGAAAATCTATATCAAAATGCTCTACTCTAATTACATCAAGATTGTCATAAGTCAAATTCCTCAACTATTTTTTTTAATTATTATTTCAAAATTACTTTAATAATACAGCAATATATAAATCACTTTTTCAGGATTATAATCAAGACATTTTCCTAATTGTTAAAGTATCTAAATTAAAATTAATATTTCACATCATTATACAATAGATAACAACACATTATTCCACACCAAGAATCCTTATCATTTATTACTTTATCATTAAATTACTTGTACCTTTTATGATGGCTATCGTTATTTTATAAAAAACTATTACCCATGTGTTCAATGTGGGTTTGCCACAAGAAATTCCGAGCAAAGCAACAAGCACTCACATCCCCAGCACTTGAGCTATTGAGCCCGGACTGCAGAATAAAGAGATAATAATGACGAGGGGAGGACTAGGATCGATAGTGTAAATAATCATGTGCCTCAAATCGACGCGAGAATAAGGGCCACCACCTGGCCATCCCCGTTGAGATCCACGTCCCTACTTTCATTCTCCGAGTGTCACTCCATCTGGGGGGTTGTGTAAGAAGTATTACTATGTTTACATAGTCAATATTGTATTCATTTGTTTTACCAATTTATATCACATGCATTGGATTTTCCATATATACAAGATATTGAGGCTTTGACCCTTGTTCAATTGACTTTCTTTCTAAGTGAATAAATCCTTTACATATTTATTAAACTACAAAGAAAATCCCTTGGGAGATAGTAAGTCAGTAGTAAACTTGTTAAGCCCAAGTTTTTCAAACAATAAACATGAATACTCCTCTTTAAAGCTTCCTCAATAACAAAAAAATTAGATATGTTAATATTTACTTATCTAAGGTTAAAGTTTTGTTCTATTTAGTTGCTATTATTCTCATTTAGTTTGTCGATAACATATATCTTGGTTTGGAATATCAAAAGATAATGTATCTTATTTTGTCTATATTCTCTACCAATGGTCTTATAATAGATTGTGTTGACTTATTTAATAAATATGCTTTATTAAAAATTTAAGTAATAGCTTAATACTTTCAAGATTCAACATAATATCAATGAAATAATGACATGAAATTATCCTCTATACATTTTTGATCTATTCAAAAAATCTAAAAAGAAGTATGTAGTGTTTGATTTCTTTTTTATTACCATTTCTCTATCATAAAATAGCATTTAATATTTACCAAAAGTAATTTATAGTTTAAATTGTTTCATAAACTATATAACTTCTGCAATAACTTGATAAAAATTGCATAACAAACACATTTTATAAACAGACAGATTAATTCAAATATCATAATAACATTATTTCATTTGTATAAGATATCAACACTAATAAATACAGTAAATTTACTTATTTCTTGAACGTTGTAAAGATTTGGGATCAACCCAGATCGTAAATGAACCTCATGAGAATAGAAGGAAAACATTTTTAAAGTGAATGAATTTGATACATGAGAGAGAGCCTCAATTTATCGAATAAAGGAGGCCCAACAAACCCCCAAAAATAGTTGGGTGGTTGAGAGCCTATGTAAGCTTACAACACACAAAGGTTGGCAACATTAGAAAATGTCAACGCCAACACCCCCCATAAATGTAGGGAGGAAACAAAAGAAAACAAAGATGGGTCTCAACAACAAGGCTTGATAAGGTACCCATGTACAAACTCTCATAAGTGGAGAATAGGATAAAAACTTGTACCATAAAAACTCCTCTCCAAAAGAGAGAAAAATGCCACTGCTGAAAAAGGCATTAGAGCTGAAACTAAATATCTTACATTGATGTAGTGAATGGAAAAAGCAGGAGACCCGCGGAGGCTAAAATCTCCAACCAAAACTCTTAAGAAGAGACAAATAACCTCAATGAACATAGTTGAACTTTGATGAAGTAGATATGTTGCAAAGGCACAAAAATGACAAACATTAACAACCACCACATGAATGCTCCAAAGAAATAGGTGTTGGATAGGAACCGGAAAAAGGCTTCGAATAGAAGCAAACACCATCAACCATCAAACAAGCAATTATGCCCATGGACTTTGAAAGATCCAAACAAGAAGTATGGATGAAACTCCAAAGAAGGCCAGGAAACTCCACACTGTCGACGCCATCAAAGATCCATGTAGAAATCCAAGTAGTAAATTTCAAAATCCTGAGGCAATGAGTATTGAATGCATGCACACTCGTCAAAATAAATTGATCCTCTAAAACTAAGTCCCGACACAAATGGACTAGTGAGTTACTCATTTACAACAAAGAAAGCATCTTATATTGAGTGTTCCTATGGATGCCAATCCATCTCACCGGAGTGCATGGGTCACTAGTCACTACAACCGCTGAGTCAAAATAGGAATCGATGTTGTGTACAAGGCTCACTCCAACGATGCTTGATCTCGATCAAAGTTGGAAAATAAAAAATCACCTAAGGAAGCATTGCATACCACCCCCTAATAATCTTGAACTGAGTGGAAAAGATGATGATAATGGATGTTACAACTGATGGTGAAAGTATGGAGATACGAGATAAAGGTGGCAAAGATGCAAAACAACCTAAGCAAGAAACACTCCAAACTGGAAAGCTTCGAGACATTGCAAAACAAGGTAGTATAGGGAGACAAATGTTTGGTGACACTCCTAAAACTATCTACACGAGTGGCACAAAATCCGCTACTCAAAGATGTGGAACAAAATGTACCATAAATAACTATCATGGACAACAATCCTTGATATGGGTCCCGACAAACAAGGCCATGTTAGGTGCCCATTTACAATAGAGAAATCAACATATATTCATTGAGCTTATGAGTAAATCAATGTCATGTGCAACCACTCAATGGAAAGAGAGCAGAATGTTCTTCACAACGCCTCAAATGATATGGAAAACGAAGACTATGGTGCAAAGTTATGGCAAAAACAATGTTGCTAATAACCTTTTACAATAAAATTGGCTCAAAAAAAATATGCCAAAAATATCTCCAATGAGCAAACTCAGGGATCGATGCAAAAATGCAAATTCAAATATGCCAAAAAATATCTCTAATGAGCAAACTCAGGGATCGATGCAAAAATGCAAATTCTTGATTGTGAGAAATGACAATCAAGGGAATAGATCCCTACACCATACACCATCAATGGCAGAATGAAGAAGCAAGTTAAGATGCAACAATAGACAAAATTTCACCACACAGCCTCCACAATAGTTTTCACACCCTCAAACACCATATCTTAGAGGAAGCAACCACACGGAATTTGTTGTTTTCCCCTTTCAGACATGACACCTGGAGTTGGGCCTGACTGCCTAAGAAGATCCAAACATAGATCACCATAATCTACAGAAATGATGAGAGAGGGATAGACTGCCGAGGTCATGATCTGGCCATGTCGTGGAACACAAAAAAATGGTCATCATCGATCATGGAGAGGTAGAGCGCACTCAGTGTGAGAGTAATCAATAGCCACAAACCAAAACTGATCTGAAAATAAAGCTCACTGATAGAAAGATTCAGGTTCGCAAGATTAACCAGATAAGACAGCCCCGTCTAGATCTCACTGGAGGAACAGTTTTTACAATGGAACCATAAAAATCCCAAGTACCAGATCATGACCAGACCAATCAATGATAAGAGAATGATCCCTTGAAACCGTGGATCGAGACACAATTGAAAGTGTAAAGCAACCGTAAAAAAACAAGCAATAGATCCGATGTAAAAAATTGAGTCTGCAGTCGCAAAGTCGAATGGTCTAGTCAAATCAACAGATATGGGGTATGCATGTGCCATAAAAACATAGTCTTTCTCCTTCCTGCAATTATAAAATCTCATACTTCAAATGAGGGAGGATCACTAAAGGAGGTTTCACCCTGCATTTTTCAAGATACTAGAATTCTTGTGGAGGTGGATGCCGACTTAGCATAAAAACTCTCCTTTGAACACAAATCAGAGACTAAAGTGAAAAATCCAAGAGTGCATGTCATGCTCGATTTGAATTATGACACTCCTTGGTGATTTTTCGATGGTGCGAGTCAAGGACACCCACCAAAGTGTGTCGGGGGAGCAGTTTTATATATAAATTGAAATCGCTATTTATTTATTAGTTATGCCCCGGGTCCAAGATCTAATACTAAATTAGAGCTCTTGGCTTTGTGGATTCTCCTTCACTTTTCATCCAAACAGAATATCAACAAATTACAAATATTGGATGATTCAAAATATGTGATCGAGTGGGAAAAAATGTATCAGCATTGATGTGATCAATTTGTGTCACCTTTTATTGAATATCAATGAATTTCTAGGTTCTTTTGAATGGAATTCTTTTACCCATGTCTACAGGGAATTGAATTCCCAAGCAGATCATTTGTCAAAACAAGCACTCTTTCTAGAGGTTGGCTCTTTCACGGCCTACGAATTCTATGATGGATTGGAATGGGATCAATGTAATTCCATTTATAGTGCTTATGTGTTATCCCTTGTTTCTAAGGATGAACTGGTTAAGGAATATTTTGGGTGTATAGGATAATGTAATGTTAAATGATTTTGCTTGTGTACCTTTTTTTTCCTTGGAAAAAGTCCGTAATTTTATTTCAAAAAGATGATTAAAATTACATACTGCACATGTAGTAGAATCAACAAGGATCCCTACATTTTCACATATTTCTGTCCCATATAAGCAGAAACAACAGCTTATAATGAGTTGAACCAAAAAAAAGAGAAACCCAGAGAATGTTGCCACAAGAAGAAGAACAGATATATCATGAACAGTGGTGAAATTGGGGCCACCGGTTTCAGATCTGGCCTAAAACCGCCGCCGCTGCCACTGGATCGTGCTTTTTTTTGCTTGCATACCTACTCTTAAATAGGCGAGCAATATAGGTTGTTACCAGCAGGGTAGGAATTTGGGAAAAATCCCACCTGTCAAAAATGACGGTTTCGACACTAAATACAAACGTTTAACTGTTTTCTTCGGGTTTTTTTATGGTTAATATGAAATATAGGCCGTATTTGACGGGCAAAATGGCCCATGACGGGCATTTTGCCCGTCAAATTCCAACCCCGGTTACCAGTCAATCAAGATAATGGGTTGTTCTCCTTTGAATAGCTAGATTAATTCTCTAATCATGTTTTGATCAAGTATGCCAACATATTCTTCTTTTGGATTATAAAGCTTTTTTATTCTTCAGAAAAAATGTATTAAAAAATGATAAACAAGTTTGATTTGTTCAAAGGTTTTAAAATTTGAATGTAAAGTAATGAATATGACATATATGCCTATAAAAAGAAATGGTGCTTCATTTGTAGGCTTTAAGAATGAATCAATTTATGAAGGTATGAGGTGCAAGTCTAAATTATGAAAAGAATGTATGAATGTTTAGCATATGGCATAAAGCATGAAATTCAATCTATCTTTGCAACAACAACTTGGAAAGTAGAATCTATATAAGTAGTTTTTTTCTGCTTATAATGAATAAGAAATAATTTGGAAGTTTAAAAAAGGTGAATACGTTATCTAGTTTTGAGTTAGGTGAGATCGCCTCCCATCTATTTAACAAAGAAGTGGTAAAATCTATTTGACTACATAGGATATTTCCAAGAGACTGGACACCTTGAGTAGCCGCTCACACAAACAAATCAAATATCTACACACTAGGTTTTTACATGGTTTAAACTCTTAAGATGGAAACACTCCATGGTCCCAATCAAATAGCTACTTAAGGCAATATTATTATGCAAAGGAAAAAGAATGTTACAAATGAGCTTCTCATAATTGATCAACTAGCAAATGACCCTCCACGCTCTTTAAATAGATATCATGGACCAATCGAGTGTTAATCCATGGATCAATGGCCCTTAAGATCGAGGAGAAGATGAACCGTCGGATCACTCTATGTCAAGGACATATCGCGACCATCATATTACATATGTACAAATGCATACTAATGCATGCTAAAGAAACACACTTTACCTAAAAATAAATTATAACGAGTTCATCTTAACTAACTACTAAGTATCTAAATATCCTAACACCCCCCTTTAAGAACAACTTGGGATAGGATTGAAGGATTTGCAATAATGACACTTATAGGAAAAGGAAGGCGGCATTAGAGCCTATCCCCCCTTAATGACAAATTCCTAAACTCCTAACATAGATTGAAGTTTAGAAAACTTAACTTCTATAAGAGACTTTGTGAAGATGTCTGCAACTTGATCATCTGTAGGGGGAAACAACACTTTGAGAACACGATCATGAATAAGATTTCTGATGAAGTGCATATGTAGCTCAATGTGTTTGTTTCACTAATGTTGAATTAGATATTTAATGAGTTTGATGGAACTTTGATTGTCACAACAAAGGGTAGTCGGATACTGCTGCTCGAATCCAAACTCTGAAAGGATCTTCCAAAGCCATAAAGCTTCATGACTTGCATTAACTGCGACTCAATACTTTGCTTTTGCTGAAGAAACAACAAGAACTTATTGTTTCTTACAAGCCCAAGTGACAAGTATGGAACCAAGACTGAAAAACAAAACCTATAGTAGAATTCTGATCATCAGGTCTCTGACCCAATTTGAATCAGTGAAACCAACGAATAAAGGAGTCCCCCTAAACTGTAATGAATCCCAATTTGAACTATACCCTGAATATATTGAAGTGTCATTTTTGTTGCTTTCCAATGGATTTCATGGGGTGTTTGTATATAGCATGCAACAAGAGCAACAACAACAAAGGAAATACTAGGATGGCTATGAGTCAAGCATAAGAGACTACCAACAAGCTGACGATACAAGGTGGAATCTACTTCGAATAAAATGAAAGTGGCATAAAGTTTGACTCCATACTGGAAGGGACATGGGGATGGTTTACAATCATCCATGTGAATGCAACGAAGAAGTTCACATGCATACTTAGACTGAGAAAGAAATATTCTTTTTTTGGTTTGCAAGACTTGCCAGCAAGATTGGAATTTGATGGGGAAAATGCCCATCATGGGTTGTTTTTCCCGTCAAATATGGTTTATATTTTAAATTTCCCATCAAATAAAACAAAGAAACTATGAAAATGTCCATCTATACTATCAAAATCGACAAAATCACGTGTTAAATTTTTTCCAAAATCCTACCATGATTGGAAGCCAAGATAATAATGCAAATTTCCTAAGTCTATCATTTCAAAGTTCTTGTTAAGGCTCAATTTCACATGGATTAAAATTTTATGGTCACTACCAGTAAGAATATGGTCATCAACATAAAGAACAAGGATGATGAGATGGTTTCCTTCTTTCTTGGTATAGACATTGGGGTCAGAATGGCATCTAAAAATACCAGTGTCAAGGAGAAATCTATCCATTTTGGCATACCAGGCTCGAGGAGCTTTCTTAAGGCCATATAAGGATTTCTTAAGATGTCAAGCAAGGCTAGAGCCATTCTGAACATAGCCAGGAGGTTGTTCCATATAAATTTATTCTTGCAAATACCCATGCAAGAAGGTGGACTTGACATCCAATTAATGGACCTCCCATTTATCTAAGGCGACAAGGGAAAGAACAACGTGGATGGAAGTCATTTTGACAACAAGGGAAAAGGTTTCATTGTAGTCAATTCCTTCAACTTGGGAAAATCCTTTGGAAACTAACCTTTACTTCATTCTTTCGACACTTCCATTTGATGCATACTTAGTTCTGTCGACCCATTTACATCTTACAAGTATTTTTCCTTTCGAAAGAGGTACAAGATCCCAAGTATCATTCGCCATTAGGGAATGATATTCTTTATCCATAGCCACGTCCCAATCTGGATTCCATGAAGCTTCTACAAATGTCTTTGGATCATGATTCTCTAAAACTTGAGCCAAAAGAGAAGTGGCTCGGTGGAACTTGGAACATGCCCGACGTTGATCGTTGGGATCATTGGAAAATCACCAACTACTTTGCATGTTGAACTGACCCATAGAGGAAGTGGTTGTGCTAGTGCAACTGGAGGAAAATGAGTAGGACGAGGTGGATTTTCATCCTCATTATCATAATTAGAACCGGAGTAGGAACACAATCAAGGAAGTTGGGAGTAAAAGATGGAACAAGCGCCAAAGATGGCTCGCAGGCCATAGATGGCACAAACGTTGAATTAGGCTCATGGGCCAAGATATTTTCATCAAATTTAACATCTCTTATAATAATTATATCATGGGAATATGGTTGAAGAAGTCTATAACCTTTGACATCTTCAGAATATCCAACAAATATGCACTTTTCAGTTTTAGGTTGCAATGCTTTCCATTTTTCATTTGGAATATTAGCCCATGCTTCACTACCAAAAACATGGAAGTGGTTGACATCTGGTTTAATTTTTCTCCAGGCTTCTTCTCGTGTGATACCTTTTAAATCTTTAGTGGGGGTGCAATTAACTATGTAATTTGCACAATTTATAGCTTCATCCCAAAATTAAAGACTTAGTCCCTTAGCTTGGAACACACGATTAGCCATTTCTTTTAAAGTGTGATTCTTTCGCTCAGCTACATCATTTTGTTGTGGTGTATATGGAACAATTTGTTGTTAATGGATGCCCTATGTAGTGTAGAAAGTAGTGAACTTGTTGTTAACATATTCTCCCCCATTATCATATCTTAACTTAAGAATTTGATGACCAAATTGTTTCTCAACAAGGGCCTTGTAGGCCAAGAACATTTCAAATACTTTGCTCTTAAGTTTTAGGAAATAGATCCAAGTGTGTCTAGAGTAATCATCAATGAAAGTTAAGAAATATTTGAAACCAGAAAAGGAAGCAGAAGGAAGAGGACCACACAAGCCACTATGTACAAGCTGTAAGGGGGTTGATGCATGCCGAGAGGCATGTTTGTCAAAATTGACCTGATGATGTTTTTTGAGTACACAACCAAAAAAAACACCATCCTTGCAAGATACCATTGGAAAATCTGTCACCATATTTTCTTTACATAGTTGTTTAAATGAGGGATAGTTTAAGTGACCAAATCGCCCGTGCCAAAGTTTGCTTAAGTCATCGTTATGAGTAACAAAAACTGAGGGAAAACATGATGACCCAAAGTTGTTAAATTTGTAGAACCCAAAAATATCATCAACAATTCCAGTGGTGAGGACATGCTTAGGATCTTTGAAATCCTTCATTACAACATGGTGAGGTGTAAATGTTACATTATTACCTTCACCAGAATGAGTGATTTGATAAACTGACAACAAATTGCAGGAAATTCTTGGAACACATAATACATCATTGAAATGACCATCATCTACCTAAACTATTCCAAATCCTACAACATGAAGAGACCTATCATCACCAACAAATATTTGTTTGGTGTTACATTCATTCATAGCAAAAAACATGGCTTTATCCTTAGCCATATGATAAGATGCTCCAGAATCAATGACCCACTCATTTGAAGAAGAAGAAGAAGAATATGCATTGAAAGAAAAATCAGAAGTACAAAGTGCATGTCCATGAGTTGTAGAGTCAGAAGACAAATCAAGGTTGATGTTGTGCTTGTTTATTCTTGCATCCAGGGCTACCATCTTCTTGAAGCATTTAGATTCCACATGACCATCTTTCCCGCAAAAGTTGCAATGACACTCAGTCTTCTTGCATTTTGATTTGGTTCCTATGTCATCTTTGGAAGGATGAACTGGTTGAGAGGGTTTGGGACCCTTTTTTTGCTTATTATTCAGAGGATATTGCTTCTTGGTATTTTTGGTCATATCCTTATGTTTTGGCCACACTAAGGATTTGCTAGGTGTATCAACATTGCTACATATTCCAAGATGTATGAGATTATATTGCTCTCTAAACAATGAATCACAAAATGATTCAAGAGTGGGTTCCATATAGTTAGTCCCCGAAGATTATTTCATGGAATAAAATGTAGATACAAAAATAGAATAAACAGGACCAAGATTGGAAAGAATATGAAAAAATACATTACTTATCTTCCCTTGTTATGCTACATTCTTCAACTAAGAGTCTAAGGGTTTTGTACTTAGATAGATAGTCTTGAATTCAAGATAAATCACCTGGATTAAGATGGTGACCTAGAATCTCATTGTGTTTACCAAACACATCTTCCAACTTTTCCCAAGCAATATTTGGTTCTTCAATGCCTGATAGGTGGAATAGTAAATCAGTAGAAATCGACCTTCTAATTAATCCACAACCTTCATCACATTTATTGACTCATTTTATTTTTTTTATCATCACCAATAGGTTTAATTTCTTTCCCCAAGGTAAACCGATAAAGCTCCCTACTTTGTAGGACATCTTTCATAGGGGCTTTCCATGAGAACTAGTTGGAACTGGTAAACAGAATATCACATGGAACGATCATATTGTAATATGAAAGATTTGAAATTAGAAACTGATGGTATGGATGAAAAGATCTAAAAAATAGGCGATTTTATAAAACAACACTGAAAATGGACTTCGGATGCCAAATTTATGCCCTTTTGAAAGAAAAAAATCTAAGGAGCCACGTGGCAGGCAAGAGTTGATCCACATGGTAAAGACCAAAAAATGTAGTAAAGAATCCCCCCTTCTACTAAATTTTCCTATAAGATCACTTTAACAAATAAGTTGATTCAAAATAAGTGATCCACTATTATAAAACAAGTGGGAAGCACTTTTACAATATTGTTATTTTATAGCTTAAAGTTACATGAACTTTTACAAAAAGTAACAAAAAGAAGGGCTTGAACCCAAGACCTCTTACATTATTAAGTAAATTTCAACCAAGTGAGCAAAAGATTCAGTAATATTAGGAAAATGGATCTACAACGCCTTAACACTCTAGGCACCAAGTTGGTCAAATCAGGGCAATATGCCTAGCTTACAGAGTTCTTTTCTTCCAACATTCCTAGTTCCCAATGAATATTATCTCCTAGAATCTAAGAGGCATCAACGGTCTCACCAAACACAGAATGATCTGCAGAAAGATACTCTAGGAAAATCTCTCCATGACCATAATTCAAAAAACCAAATGTAGCAGTAGTAATCTAGAGACCCTCATGGCACGTCTCTGGAAAGGCGGCAAAGCAGTGGTAGTGGATGCAAATGGTGCTTCAGGAGGTCTAGTGCTTATCTGGACCGAGGTAAACTTTAACGATTTTTTAGTCACAAAAAGCTCAATTTTGGCCTCTTTTCATGTCTAAACAACCAACTTTCATGGGCGCATCTCAAACATCTACAGGCCCCAATCCTCGGAGCCAAAAATCAATCTCCTAAACTATATAGAATGGTACATGCAGACTTTCCCTAGTCAACCTTGGATATTCGCTGGGGACTTCAACATGATCACCACCCATCAGGAGAAAAAAGGTGGGCACAGGATTCGCATGATTCTATCTCGGGAAGATATCAGATTCAAAGCATTCATAGAAAACAGTGGGTTGGTGGATGTTGAGACAACCAACGGAATTTTTACTTAGAATAATTGACGAGGTGGAGCCAACCAAATAGCTTCAAAACTCGATCGCTTTCTGGTCTTAGCGGATATAATAGAGTCTGGAATTAACTTAATAGCCACAGTTCTTCCCTCTGCGGGATCTGATCACTAGCCCATCAGCTTGAGGTAGCATGGTGAAAGAACCTTCCTTCAATGACCCTTTCGGTTGGAATAGTTCTAGATCTCACACCTTTATTTACAAGAAACAATCAAAAATTGTTGGACAGGCTTCCAAATTTCGGGTTCCTCCAGGATGTACAGGCTTCAACAAAAAATCAAATGTCTAAAGCAGAATCTAAAGGTATGGAATAAGAATACGTTTGGCAATATTTTCACAGCCAAAGCCGCCCTGGATCAGGAAATGGATTCACTCCAGCAACAAATGATTAAAGAAGGCCGCACACATGAAAGAAGCAAGAGGGAAACAAAGATTCAAGCTCAAATAGATGAACGTTGCAAGCAGGAGGAGATTCTTTGGAAACAAAAATCTAGAATCAATTGGTTGAAAGACGGAGAACGCAACAGAACCTTCTTTCATCGCTCTACCATTTAGCACAATGCATAATAAAATTAGTACGCTCAAGAAAACAGATGGCACCAAGGGTGGAAATGCACGAGGATATTGAGCAAGAACTGGTGACTTTCTACAAAGATCTATTATCTGAAGATACTCCTAACAGGACCAATGCCATAGATAAGATCATCAAACCACATCCCTTCACTTATAATGGATGAGAAAAACGCAACTGTAATGCAACCTAGCACCCCATTGGAGGTATAAATGGTTGTTTAACAAATGGTTGAAGGAAAGGCTCCAGGTCCTAATGATTTCACCATTGACTTCTTTCATCACTGTTGGGACCTTCTGAAGGAAGAAATCTGAGCTATAGTGGAAGAATCGCGCAAAAAACAATGGGTCCTTCCAGCTCTTAACGCCACTTTCCTCACACTCATCCCAAAGGAGGAAAACATTGCTTCCCCAAGTAAGTACAGACCCATAGCTCTTTGCAATGTTATTTACAAAATCATATCAAAAGTCATTTCCAATCGCCTTAAACCTCTCCTTCCCTTCCTCATCTCCCCTGAGCAAAGTGGCTATGTGGAAGGAAGACAAATCCTAGATGGAATCATCTGGCACATGAAGTCATTCATTCCCTTAAATCCAACAAAACTCCTAGCATGCTCCTTAAGCTTGACCTCTCTGGAGCCTTTAACAGATAAGCTAGGACTATATTGAAAGGACCGTCCTTGCCTTCAATTTTTCTCCCTCTTGGACCAAGTGGGTTCTTTCCTTGATTTCCACCCCTTTTTTCTCCATCCTCGTCAATGGAACTCCCTCGGCTACCTTCTCCCCTCTAGAGGAATCCGTCAAGGATATCCCCTCTCCCCCTTTCTCTTCATCCTAATCGTTGAAGGATTGGGATGCATGGTCAAATTTGAATGTTCCTTGGGTCTCCTAAAGGGTCTAAAGTTGCACGATAGCCCTCTCCTTACGCACCAGCAATTTGTTGATGAAAATATCCTCGTGGGTCACCCTTCAGTGCAAGAAGCTCGAACCTTGAACCGCATTTTACAAGTCTTCTCCGATGCCTCGGGAACCACCATTAACCTTGAAAAATACCGTATCTTCTTCTTTAACACCATCGTCATCACTCAGAGAAATATTGCTTGAATCCTAGCATTTACCATCACTTCCCTTCCCACAAAATACCTGGGAGCCCCACTAACAGATAATCCATTAAGCATTCTTCTTGGAGGGGACTTCTTGACAAACTAGAGCAAAAAATTTCTTCATGGACCTTCAGATCCCTCAATCTAGCTGGGCGTCTCGTCCTCATCAAATATGCCCTACAAGCTATGCCCCTATACCTCTTTTCTATTCTTGCAGCTCCGAAATGGGTTCTAAAAGCAATCAAAAGTCTACAACACACTTTTCTCTGGGGAGGCGATAAAAACCACCTCAAATGGTATCTGGTCAAGTGGGACATGGTCTACATGCCTAAGTCTGAGGGTGTTCTGGGCGTGAGAGACCTTGCCAAAAATAATGAAGTTCTGAGCGCCAAAATTTAGTGGAATTGGGTGACAAAAAATTCGATTCCTTGGGCCCAACTTTGGAATAGAAAATATGCCCCTAATTGGGACCCACGGGACATCATCTGTTTCAACCTCTTCACCCACAAATCTCTCATATGGAATGCTTCAAACTCTCAGAGAAATTTGGCTCAACAAGACAGTTTTGGGGAAATAAGAAGCGGGGCCTCTAACCACTTTTGGACGGATTCCTTGCAGCAAATGCCTAGCTTCAGTCGCCTCCTTCACTTAGCTCTAATTCAGGACTCTATCTAAACCTAAGAAAAGCTTCTAGCTAAATATTTTTGGACGTAGCTAAATATTTTTGGACGGACAATGCTCAGCAAGACTCTGGGACTTGGAAGCATCCTAAGGACTGGGGGATAGCTATTCATAATGAGGATACAGATAGAATTTGGCAAGAACTGCAAAAACGTAAAATCCGGTGTCAACAAGGACCATATATCATAAGATAGGGTTACAACCCAATATCCTCCTTTACGGTCAAAGATGCTTATAAGCTGCACACCCAGTAGAATATGGAACAGGGAGACCCCATTTGGACTAAAATCAGGAACATGAAAACATGGCCCAAAGTTACCACCTTTCTGTGACTAGTCATCCATAAACGCTTCCTCACTTGGGACAACCTTATCAAGCGTGGATTCTATGGCCCCTCCAGATGGGCTCTTTGCAATAATTGAAAACAGACTGTGGATCATTTGTTGGATTCATGCCCTTTCTCCAGCAGTCTATGGGACAAAATAACACTCCTGTGCAGAAGAACCGACCGAGTTTAAAGGAAATCATGTCCAAACCATAAAAAAATGGAATGGCAATCCTTTTCAAAACAACATTCTCAATCGTCTATGGACTTTAATTCTGGGATTCATGGTCTGGGAAATTTGGAAGGAACGCAATCAAAGATCTATGAAGACAAGGCCAAAAACGAGGATACATTGTGGACTAACTGCAAAAACCACATCTTCGAAACCCTTTTTCTCACCAATTAGGAAGAACAAGACTTTAAAGCCAGCCAATCATAAGCTATAACAATGCAAAATTGGAGCATAACTCCCCGCCCACAGAAAGTCCATCCTATCACTAAATCTGGGGTCTCAACAAGCCCAAACAAATGGCATTGTCTGCCCATCGGTTTTTTCAAACTTAACTTCGACGGTCAAGAGAAAATCCATGGCCAACTGCATTAGGAGGAGTATTCAGAGACAGTTCAGGAAGTACCATTCGCCTCTACTTTGGAGATCTTGGCCATGATAGAAACAATGATGTTGAATTAGCAACACTCCTCTATGGGCTACAAATCGCTATAAAATGTTCTCTCCTTCCTCTTGTGACAAAAGGGAACTTGTAGATAATAGTCTCTCTTGCCAAGAAAATTCAATGCAGTTCTTAGATCAGCAAACTCTCACCAAGTTGGAGGCTCAATTATGGTCTTTCCCGACTGGTTGACTCCCTACCCATCTCGAGAGACATTACCTTCCAACATGTTAGAAGAAAGGTTAATGTTGTGGCAGATCGTTTAGCAAATGAAGGTGTCCTAAGCAACTCCTCCCTACGAGACTTGTATCTCGTCATGCTTCCTGATACAACTCTCAAAAAAAATTGCTTCACTTTAGCTGAGCAAGACTATCAAATGTCGGAGACAGGTGATCTTCACAATCTCACGGCGCATGAGGAGGCGACTGTGGAGCTCACCACCTCGCACCACGTGGAGGACTCTCAACTTGCTTGTCATGCACATTAAATTGTCTTTGCATTCAATGCCTGCAACTTTAATGAGGCCGATCCTTCGAGCTCTTAGCACAGTTGTTCACCGTACCATGGTAATTATGGCGTTTCCTAGCGATTTTCATGGCCTTCTGGGATGTTGATAAAATGATTTTTTCCATGGATTGTTTTCAAATTTTGGTGCTACGAAGTTGCAATCCTGGCAGTGTTTCCTCTCTATGCTATGGTGGTCGCCACCTTCTTGCACGATATAGGTTCCTTAACTCTAGTATTCGGCTCTTCTCGAATTTTCTCACATTCTGGGTCAGTTCTACTCCTCTTTGGTTTCAACACGCAGACAACAAAGGTACCAGGCTTCAATTTTTGGTTGAAATTATGTCTAGGAGGCTCCGTGCCACCCCTCATCATGGTAGCAGAGGTCGTGGAAGCTCTGGCAGTCTGGGACGCAGAAGCTCCACCAACCAGCTCCATTCCTGGTCATTTGAGAACTATGATGGACGACTGGGAAGAGGGAATGGTGGTGCAACAGCTGGTTGGCCAGAGAGCACGGGTTAGACACAGACACTATTGGTTGGTAAAGAACATGCTAGCTCAGGTCTTCATGCACTTACAGGGATTCTCTCAGGAGGACAATCCACCTCCTTCCCCATCTCTTGCTCTTGTTCTTCACTCCTCTCTGGGTCCTTCTCAGGTCTCCAAGCCAACAAAGCACCAAGGCACTCAGTTAGGCAAGGACCCTTCGCTAGTTGATGACAAAAACAACATTGCTTTCACAAGTGGGCACAAAAGGAAGCATGTGGAGCGCAAGAGCCCTGTGAATCTCTCCTCCTTCAGGAAGACGAAGGGACGGTCTGCAAAAGTAGCTCCTGACAGCACTTCGAGCTCAGAAGACTATCAGTGCCCAATTCTGGAGGAGAAGCCTGAAGATGCAGATACAATCTGCAACCTTAAGTAATTTTGTGGTTTTCTTTTCTTTCATTGTTTTTTGTTGTTAGCTACATGAAGTTAGCTACTTGGAACTCTGTCTATGGGTTTGTTAGTTGTTTTCTGTATGGTTCAAATGCATTCGATAGCTGCTGCTTGAGACCTTATATTTTTGCTATGTTCTTTAGACATTGACCTCTTTAGCAAGTTCTTTGCACTCCCATGCATGGGCAGTCCTTTCTTGCTAGCTTGTTTTGTTATCCCATGCATGGACTGGTTGTTAATGGTTACTAGTTGGATGTTTTTGTCCTATGAGAAGCCACAGTGGGCTCTCAGACATCATGACTCTCTTGTGCCTGTATTATTTTTTGTATTTTAATATAATTTTTCTATGAAGCTTACAAAAAAAGAGAGGCTTTCTAATATTGCTTTATACTCTAGTCAAAACCACCTACAACTTAACCAAAGTTAGCATAAAGATGCAAAGTCTTAGCTAAACCATTGGGGAATCGAGGAAAAAGTCACTCTGCAGATTAGCAATAATATTAAAATAATTATTATATCTAAATTTAAAGAAAATATGTAGTGCAATAAAGGGTTAGAGGATAAGAAAAAATTAAGATATTATAAAGTGATGATTAGCCCTAATCTAGAAGATCAAAGGTATATTTCTATTAACTTGAGTAAAGAAGAAGTCAACATTGCTAAAATAAAAACAAACTCTCATGAACTCCATATTGAAACAAGACATCGAACAATTCCTAAAACATCGTGAGATGAAAAAAATTGTCATCTTTGTGACACAGAGAGAGTTGAAGATGAAAATCGCTCTCATAGAATGTCTTGTTGACACCCACATTAAAACTTAATTTCAGAACATTTGCTACAATATTGACCTTCCTAACCTTTTAACCTACCATCATAACTATGGTGGTTTAAGAATGCATCACTAAAGCTTTTTTAACATAGAAATAAAATTCTAAAAAAAACAAGTAACTCATTTCTTTTTTGAAGTCTAATAGACCAAAGCATATCTCAATAAACATTAATAACTATCATCATTATCATCAATATATATATATATATATATATAATTAACTAAACAACATCCATATTTGTTTGACTTATAATTTTAAACATATAACTAATCTAACCAAGTATGATGAAAACCATATTATATTTGTTTGACGTGTAGTTTTAAACATCTAACTAACTATGATGAAAAACACATCTATGCTTTTAATAACAATGACTAGCTGTAAAGTTTATTTGGATTTAAAACCACCTCCATGTTTTTTTAATAATTAAATAAACCACATCCGTGTTTAACTTTTATTTTCAAAATCTAAACTATGTTGATAACCACATCGATGCTTTTAGTAATGTCAAGCTAACTAGTATTGTAAAGTCTGTTTTGACTTAGATCATACATCCATGCATTTAATAATATTAAGGTGACTAGTATTGACTTTGGATATTTTTAGCTTTGAACACTTGAACTGTGCTTTGAATCACATCTATCTTGTGTTTCTATTAATGTTAAACCTTTAACCTCAACTAGAATCGATGCTTTTAGTAATGTCAAGCTAACTAGTATTGTAAAGTCTGTTTTGACTTAGATCATACATCCATGCATTTAATAATATTAAGGTGACTAGTATTGACTTTGGATATTTTTAGCTTTGAACACTTGAACTATGCTTTGAATCACATCTATCTTGTGTTTCTATTAATGTTAAACCTTTAACCTCAACTAGAATCTCCCTATGATGAAGAGTTCTGAGCCTATTTAAAAATTACTATCAACTAGAATCGGGCTCAACTAGAATCTCCCTATGATAGAAGAGTTCTAAGCCTACTTAAAAATTACAATCAACTAGAATCTCTCTATGATGAAGAGTTCTATGCCTATTTAAAAATTACTATCACATTTTTTAGTTTAAAATAAATTTATATGAAGAGTTCCAATTCTTTATTTTGATATTTTATAATTATTTAGTAACGGCAAAGTAACAATGTTGTTAGGCATCAATCTCTAATTTAGATGAAGAATTCCAACTCTTTATTTTGATATTTTATAATTACTTAGTTTTAATAATGATATAAAAAAAGAAAAAAAATTATGTAATAATTTTTTTTTAAAATAGAAAAACCTGTACCTCAACGACAAAGTAACAATGTTGTTACGCATCAATCTCTAATCCATCTTTGCTAATTCTTTACATGAAGAGTTCCAACTCTTTATTTTGACATTTTATAATTACTCAGTATTAATAATCCTATAAAAATTAAAAGAACTATGTAATATTTTTTTTTTAAATGGAAAAACCTATATCTTAATGGCGAAGTAACAATATTGTTAAGCATCAATCTCTGAGTCCATATATGTTAATTCTATTTGAAATAAATGATCACCAAGCTATCTCTCTCGTCTAAATTCCCATCCATGATCATTAGCTTTAAAATTTAGATGGAAGAATCCATCACTTGTAATGGAAAATTATGTCTTTATAATGTTTTTTTGGATAAAGCATCTTTGTATACTAACACACCTCCAAGCATTCATCTAAGTATCATGTTTCTTTTTAAGAGATCACAAGTTGAAATCCAAAAGAGTATGTACATCCTTGTAAATTTTACCAGTCAAATTACACAATACTTTATAATGCTCTTTTGGATAAAGCATCTTTGTATACTAACACACCTCCAAGCATTCATCTAAGTATCATGTTTCTTTTTAAGAGATAACAAGTTGAAATCCAAAAGAGTATGTACATTTCTGTAAATTTTACCAGTCAAATTACACAATACAACATGAAACTCTACCATCAGTAAAAGAAAAAAAAATTGATATCATGAAGATAATTAAATATCATGACATGGGCATTGTGAAATAGCTTGATTGCACCGAGTGAAACGAGGTGCTCTACAGACTAGTATGGGGGAGATGTTGTAACGTGGGTAACGTTTGTAACAAAATAATTAAAAAAATTCATGTCGGCTCATAAAATAAAAAATTATGGAAAGTATTTAAAAAAAGTATGGGGGAGATGTTGTAATGTGATGTAACGTTTGTAACAAAATAATTAAAAAAATTCATGTCGGCTCATAAAATAAAAAATTATGGAAAGTATTTAAAAAAAAAATCCATGTTAGTTCATAAAATAAAATATTATGAAAAGTAATTAAAAAATAGATGTTCGTTTATAAAATAAAAACCTAAAACTTAAACCCGGATCTATCAATCAAGAGAGATCAAATTTCTTGAGTTTAAATTTTTTAAAAAGAAATACACCTCAAGAAATTGGATCCGTCTTAATGTTTGATAGATCCGGGTTTAAGATGGATCTATGATGGTAGATATCCAAATTAATCAAATTAGTCAAGACTATGTTATTATAATGATTACGACTAGCCTCTCTCACCTCCACTATTGCTTCATTTATATATTGTGTGCTGTGCTCGGAAATCAGCTCGTCCATGATGGAAATTACCTCTTTCCACCCAAAGGATCCAAGATGCAAATCGCCTCTCTCGAATTACAGAATTTTCAAGTCCATTTACCATCAATTAATCCCATGTAAGTGCTTCTCCCATGGCCACCTGGTTGAGGTGGATATCCCTCGTGTCAATTATATTTCGAAGCCCTGTCTTCCAACTGTAAAGGTAAAACACACTCGGACCATATCCAAAAAAATTAATGAAGAAATCGGCATCAACCGAGACAAAAGGTCAGTTACCGTCAGCTACACCTCTAACGTAGCTTAATCCTATAGAGCAAGCTCCAAAAGCTTCGTCAAGTTGGTATGGGGCCTTGGGTTGAGAGTAACTATAGATATTGCTCAAGAACTACAATTAAACCTATGCGGACTGCCATCCTAAACCCTAAGCCCCACCACCCCTCGGTTATGAAAAAATATTATCCACATAACTGCTCCATTACAAAAACCCTTGTCCATATAAGAAATACCAGTCAACATTGATTAAAATAATTAGAGTGAACTTGGTTGACTTCTTCCTCTAAATTCATAACAGGAGTAAGTGCTCTATAATGAAAATTCCTCGGACCTTGGCACCCTGATCATCAGCATCCATTCCAGCCATGCCATGTGCACAGATAACCTGCATGGTAGCACTACGCAATTACAGGAAATTTCAGTAGTTCTCAAAAGATGAAAGCTAGAGTGCAGATCTACAGAAGAAGAGCAACTCAAATAGATACCACAGTGCACTATAATGAATAAAAGCGCCTTAAATTGTTTTATCAATCATCGCTTGCAGAGATGCTTCTCTTTATCAAATTTCTATTACTAGGGTAACCGCAAAATATCTGGAACTCCGTGGTTAAACTAGTGTTCATTATTTGTTTTGCCAAATGCTAGTCATAGTTTTGCTCTAAATTCATAACAGGAGTAAGTGCTCTATAATGAAAATTCCTCGGACCTTGGCCCCCTGATCATCAGCATCCATTCCAGCCATGCCATGTGCACAGATAACCTGCATGGTAGCACTACGCAATTACAGGAAATTTCAGTAGTTCTCCAAAGATGAAAGCTAGAGTGCAGATCTACAGAAGAAAAGCAACTCAAATAGATACCGCAGTGTACTATAATAAATAAAAGCATCTTAAATTGTTTTATCAATCATCGCTTGCAGAGATGCTTCTCTTTATCAAATTTCGATTACAAGGGTAACCGTAAAATATTTGGAACTCCGTGGTTAAACTAGTGTTCATTATTTGTTTTGCCAAATGCTAGTCATAGTTTTGCAAATATGGGAGATACAAGTAGTCGTACTACTAGGCATGCAAACTCAATCAACCTTGTGTCTATTGTGTGTTTTACCAAATTCTTCTTGTTTTTAGTAAATGCCTTTTTCGACCAGAAGTTTTAGAAAAGCAGTTAAAAGACTATTTTCGCTCCAAAAATTAGTTCTCGGGATCAATCTTTCCCATCAATCATAATACACGATTAGTATAAAAACACCACAAGCAAGAATCCATAGCAAAAATATAGCAGAACTAAAGCACACTTGGGACAAACATTAATAGTAGTTTCATTTGAATGGCCATTGCAAGCCTCTCTCACCCTCCCTTTATTGTTGGTGATGTAATTTTACATGTCAAGCAGCAGGTTTTATTGTTGTATTTTACAGCTGCAGTATAGTCTTTATGCAAGTTCATATCCCACTATACCATCATAATTCTTTATATTGTAGGAAATGAAAAGTTTATTCAATGTGACAGAACCAGACTTGGCAGTTAAATCCTGCAGACATTAGCAACCAGAATTTTTCATTTGAATGGCCATTGCAAGCCTCTCTCACCCTTCCCTTTATTGTTGGTGATGTAATTTTACATGTCAAGCAGCAGGTTTTATTGTTGTATTTTACAGCTGCAGTATAGTCTTTATGCAAGTTCATATCCCACTATACCATCATAATTCTTTATATTGTAGGAAATGAAAAGTTTATTCAATGTGACAGAACCAGACTTGGCAGTTAAATCCTGCAGACATTAGCAACAAGAATTTTTCCCTGACAGCAAACTATATTTTTGTCCCATGCAATTTAAAAGAAAGCTAAAAGTGGCCATCTTTCAAGTTTCCAAATAAATAGTCTATAATAAATTACAATAAGCATCACAAGTTAAGATTCGCATGTTTCTCAACCCCCACTTATCTAAATACACCCCAGGTAACATTATTGACTTTAACCTAAATTTATAAAAAATCTTCACGCAGGAAACCAAACGCTTCATAAACGGTTATTTGTGATCTCTTTGACCATGTACGCTCATCTGACCAATAAGTAATGAAACAAAACAACAGCCTATATTGTTAAACCAAGACATTTTGTTTGTGCCAGATTTGATATAGGCAAAAAAAATATAAACAGTGTCTAAAGTTATAGATTCACTGCCTGCATAAATCTAAAGCAATTTATCTCCACCGATGAATCAACCTGACCTCCTGTAAACACTATATGCTACTGCAACCGATGCAACTGCTCCAATAACTGCCAATGTAGCATATGTGTCTTCACGCTCCCATGTCTCAAACCATGTTGAAACTCTTCCCCAGTAACCTTTGCTTGAGCAAGTGGAATGACTACTTTCTGTGCCACCTTCAATGCTCTTATTAGTTAGCTTCATATCCAAGTCATCGCATTGAATATTTTCCTCTAGTGTTGAGCTCTGACAGCAATTATTAGCACTGCTACCCTGGCAGCAACTTGCTACTTCATTCTGGATACCATTTATTATGTTGCCATTCTCATTGCAGGACCCTATTTCTTTCTCAAATTTTTCCAAACCTATTTCATTATCAACCTTCTCCAAAACAGTTTCTTGATCTTCATTTGTCCTAAGCCTCTCTTGATGTGCTTTCTCCTGTTCTTCTTCCGTCAAGCCCATCTGACCCCTACAGCAGAAGCAGAAGCTTTGATCAATAAATCCTCATAATTAATGATTGAGACCCTCAATTAATCATATTGAAAAGTGTAACCACATTTTTCTATGCACCAGGTAATTTAGCCAAATTTCAAGAAAATGAAGAACAGCAACAATTTTGAATTTTGTTAACCACATTTTTCTATGGAGCAGTAAAATTTCAAGAAAATGAAACTAACCAACAGTAACAATGTTGACAGAACGATGCCTCCTTCAAGAACGAAACAAGATCAATATTCGTAAGTCAGCTCAAAAACAAATGGGGCAATTAAACTTATTCATAGACACAAACAAGCCTAATGCAAGGTAGCATGGGTACATGGCTACGGGGGTATGCTGTGTATAGGTTATGGCCTAAGTCACCAGGTTAATGTTTGTATTCAAACTTGGTGACAATGGAAGTCAGAAAAAATTCCCCAGTGCAAAAGGATGTGATAAATTTGTCATTAAGTTGAAGGAAATACATTATGATGATGATGATGATGATGATGGTTAATGTCCACTGAGACCAACTTTGGTCTGTCGGACCTTAAGAAGGGTATTATTTGGTGTGCTTATTAACAAAAGCTTATTCATAGATACAAACAAACCTAATGCAAGGTAGCATGCGTGTACATGACTACAGGGGTATGTTGTGTACAGGGTATGGCCTAAGTCACCTGGTTCATGTTTGTATTCAAGTTTGGTGACAATGGAAATCAGAAAACATTCCCCAATGCAAAACAATGCTATAAAATTCACCATTAAGTTGAAGGAAATACAGAAGCAAAACTTTCAAATTCTAAAAACCATGTTTATAACCTAGTGTATAAACTTAATGTAATAATACACTATGTTTTGTTTTTATTTGTTACTTTTTCAACACATTTTATTTTAATTTTTATGAATGAACTCAAATTTGATCAAATTTATTCACCAGAGTTAATCAAATTCTAATTAGTTATTTCACGAACATAATCAAAATTATTCATTGGGTCACAATATACATCAAATTTTAAAGTTTTCCTAGAAATTCAGCAAACACAGTGACCAAGGGTATGGCCAATACTATACACAAATATGCATATACATGAATTCAAAAGGAAATTTCAAATTTCAAATAAAACTTTAAAATTAAAAAACCCGAGGCATTATAATTACGCAACTAAACAAACCCCCCACAATGTGCACATACACGTTAACAGCATCTTTGCAGTATCGTCCTCAAATGAGACAAATGATCTCAGTCAAATATACAGAACCCATTCTAAATAAACCTCCCTAAAGATATGGATGAAATCTTTAAAAATATTTGTAATGATGCATTTAAATGCAGCTGGAGCATTCTCCAACCTAGAAGGCATTACTGTATTGTAAATTTTAGAAAGCTTCCTAAATTGTAACAGTGCTGGTCTTGTTTTGTAATCTTAATCTGATTATATCTTAAATCCATTAATTAAAAAATTTGCAAATTCTCAAAATGGTGTATGGGCTTGCATCACTACCTCAACATTCCAAATGTTTCCAATTTCTATGGTAATTCAATACCAAGCTCCAAATGCATGCCCTTATATGTCGTTTTTATGGTGAAAATATATCAACTACAGTTTCTAATACCATACTGTCATCATACTACTACCCTGTTTAAGATTTCAAAAGTTGTCTCTCTTCGATCTTGTTGACCATCTGACATATTTTTCATGTATACATGTATCCACCTTTATAGTGAAACAATCTTTAATTTTATGCAGGAAGTATATGCACTCTTTCTCAAATGGACCGTATGAATAATAAAATAGTTAAGTACTTGGTTAAATTTTCTCTTAGAGAGCAGAATTGACTCAGACCTTCAAGCCTTGTTCCAAGTCACAATGCTTCAGGCTTGAGTTGCCTTTGGCCCCGAGGATATGTTGGGAAAACCACAAAGGTGCATTGGCCAAGGTTATCCAATGCAGTGCCTAGCGGCTAGACTTTGGGTCAACCCTTGGGGGGCCAGCAACAAAGAAAAGGAGTTCCATTGTACTAGGGTTCCCAAGGAGACCACCCCACTTCTCTGCGCAAGGCTTGATGGTAATGACCTAGAGAAACTCGACTCAAGGCCTGCTACCAAAGGCTTAGGCAAACTTCTACCAACACCCAATGCCTTTTGGGATTATCCCAAAACATGCTGGGACAACTCTACAAGCAGCCCAACTGCAAAAACATAATGTGTCAAATGGATTGAAGGCAGTGAATAAATCCTATAATTATAAACATGGGACATGTGGCAAGGATAAAATGGCTCATAAGGAATAAAAGGGGCTCTCAAAGGACTCTGCAGCCAACTGGACGTTGCCACATGGCAAAAGGGAAAAAAACACAAATAGATCATCTCTTGCACAAAAATGCCTCAACATATATGAAAGCTAGGGAGAATAGATTCTTGGCATGAATTCCTGATATGACTTAATTACTCATGATTTGTAGACCATGACACAATGTTAATTTTGACATGACAAAGCCTTGATGAAAAACAATGTGCCTAAACGTGTTTGTTTATTTGTTGATTTATAATTAGTATAACATTATTTGATACATGTTATAAGTTATGACTAGTATCTCGTTGTTATCATATGAGTGCAAATGTGATAGGATAACTCCACAAGCATGGAGGGCCCGTTCCATGGAAGATCTCAAGGGAGACCATACCCACAAATAAAATCTCAATAAGCACCATCTTATGGGTTGGGGAGAGATCAATATATAATGGCTATAGCAACCACTCTATATGTTTCCAATGTTGTGATGACCTTCTGTGCATGATTGTGTGCCGAAGAATAGACATTTTGTGATCAATAGGAGCATTTTGATTGATGATATTCTACATTATTGTTATTTATATTCTACAATTAATTTGCATGGGAAGGATGACATATCAAAATAAAATATGACATTCAAACAAAATATGAAAAAATATCCTCTGCAAAACCATAAAGGAAGAAAAGATAATTTGTATGGAGAGGGTTTTGTTTTTCTTCTTCTTGTTCTCCTAATCACCAGTTGAGCTTTCATTCTGATAATCTTAGAATGCACATCATTGGGTTTGGTTTTCATTGTGGTAGACTTAGTGGAAGCTACGTGATCATGGAGTGTATGTCATGAATCGTGAGACATTGACCATTGTGTGAGACTCTGCTTGGAGGTGGTATTATCTAGAGCTGGTAAAGTCTTATGGGGTGAGAGCCCTAGGGGCTCTCAATCCTAGATTCAGAGGTTGGTTGGGTGGAGAGCAAATTGTCGTCACCCACATTTGCCATGGTTGCTATTGGATATTCTTATTAGTTCAAAGGCTATTGATGACATTGTTATGACTTGGAATTTAAGGGCTTCATCAACTCACTATTTCAATTATGCATTTGTCATAGGTATGCCCTCATCCATTAGATAGATATTTAAATATGTTGGAAACCTAATCCTTGTGGTTATGGTAAATTGTTATGTAATATTATTATTACTATTCACATTCACCATACATGAATATGAAGAGTCATAGGGGAGTCCAAGTGACCTCTTGGAATATGAAACCAAGGGTCATATCTTGATGTATTTATACATGTATCATCGTAAAGAAAAATGCATCTCACTTATCTCTATCTAGTTTGTAATTCTCATCGAGATTGATTCCAATAGTGATATCAGAGCAAGAGTCGCAAGCCCGCAAACTCACCACTCTGCTTGCCTTACTTCTCCTCTACATGAGGCCTTGACCTGGGGGGAAATTCACCTTGCTTCCTTCCATATCTACATAAGTATATTGAAGACATCCCCTCAAATCTCATTGGCTCTCCATCTTGATATTGTCAATGCAAACCCTAGATACGACTTGTATTACTATCGCCATAATCCCATGTTGTTGCTAGGAAAAATCATGTCAATGGTTGTTGGGAAAATTCTTGTCAAGTGAGCATAACCCAAGGCTTACATAGTGTTACCGGGCAAATTAGCAAGGCTAATTCCCAGCAAGCAAAACTAAGAATAGTGAACCAATGTCACCTCGGTCACCGTTCTAACTCCTTTGGAAATCAAAACCTCCAAGGAGAAGTATCCTTATGGAATCCTGTAAGACACTAAGACAACCAACAAACTATGTTCTATGCAATCTTATAGTCGGATTAGTGCCTAAATGGAGTCAATAATATAAAGATCAATGCTAGTGAATGCAAAGATATGATCCAGATCATGGCATCAATCCATACCTCTTGACTTGCTGCTTCTTTGTATGTGGAAGGTTCAACACTGATGAGCTGGCTCATAAGACCTGAGTACTTTTGTGGCCTTATGCTTTCTCTGAAAGTCCCGAGAGGAGCTTTATGCTTCTCAGCTCCTTGTACCGTTTCTCAGTACCAAGCAGGTCTCCTTGTGGAAGGAGGAACTTCAAGCAGATCTTCTACTGGACTTTCGGGTTCCTTAGGTATATCTGGAATTTGATTCTCAAATTCCTCTTCCTCCCTCTGAACTTGTGAATCTGAGATCTCAGAAGGAGGTCCTTCATCTTCCTTGGAAAGTTCTTGTGTTTGACGAAACACAGCTCCCTCATGGAAAATCACATCTCTACTGACTTCAAAATACCTTTGTCCAGGAACATAGATGCAGTAGGCCTTCGAGTTGTCACTGTAACCGACAAATATACCTTTCTTTCCGGAAGGCTCTAGCTTAGCCCTCTTTTCTTTTGGCACATGAATGTAAACCGGAGAGACAAAAATCCTCATGTGGTCAACTGCATGTTTCTTGCTTGTGAAGACTTCTTCTAGGGTCTTTTTCCCCAAGATAGCATGAGGGCTTCTGTTTTGGATGTACACAGCAGTACATGCAGCTTCAACACACAAAGATAAAGATAGATCTAGATCAATGATCATGGCTTTAGCAGCTTCACAGATTGTTTTGTTCTTCCTTTCTGCAACCCCATTTTGTTAAGGGTTGTAAGGTACTGTCAACTCCTCCTTCATTCCTGCTTCTCGACAAAAATCATCAAACTCATTAGACTCATACTCACCCCCGTTATCTGACCTTAGGATACAGATGTGTTTGCTTGTCTGATTTTCAATCAGAGCTTTGAACTCTTTGAACTTGTCAAAAGTTTCACTCTTGGCTTTGAGAGAGTAAATCCAGGATTTCCGAGAATGATCATCTATGAACAAAACATAATAAAAGAACCCACTCAAGGAGGGTGAAGACATGGGCCCACAAATGTCAAAGTGAATCAAATCCAATATTCCTTTAGATCTATTCTTGCTTCTTAGTGTTCTTACCTAGAGCACAACCTTTGCAAATACCATTACGTTTAGGAGAAATCTCTGGCATACCTGTAACCATCTTTTGTAGGCCTCGAAGAGCGATATAGTGGAGATGTCCAAACCTCTGATGCCACAGCTCACATGGATCGACTGTGTGGTGAACCAAGGCTTGTGTGCAATTTCCAGAAGTCTTATAAAGATCTCCCTCTCGAATCCCAATCGATACAGCTGAACTCAGCTTCTCATTCTTTGCCCATAATAGGACCTTCTTGTCCATGAAGAGGACTCTGTAGCCCTTGTCCTCTAAACCAGCAACGGAGAGGAGGTTTTTCTTCAAACCAAGAACATATAAGACATCATCAATATGCAAGACCGTACCTGAACCAAGTTGAAGTGAGGTTGAACCAACTCCTTCAATCTTGTAAGTGAAGTCATCTCCAAGTTCTACTTCAGTAGTGAACTTCTTCTTTCTGTAGCTGGTGAGTGCTCCACGATTACCTGTCATATGTCTGGACGCACCACTATCTACTAACCAAGAGTTAGCATTGTCAGTGATGGAACCAAAAAGGGCAGATATCAGGTAGTATTCTCTTCTAGGTTCCTCTTCTTTGGTAGACTTGGTATTCTTCTTCTTCCTGGGTTCTTCTTCTTCTTCTGTAGCAGAGGCTTGAATCTTCTTTTGAACTTCCTCTTGGGCTGCCTGCAATCCTTAGCAAAGTGCCCAAACTTGTGAAAACTAAAGCATTCCACTTTTGAAACATCAATGTGCTTACCTTTTGGTTTCTTTCCCTTCTTTTGCTGAGGGGAGGGCTTCTTGAACTTCTTTTTCCTAGCTGTAAGGGCAAGGTTTCCTTCCTTAGTTCCAGTTGCCCTGCTTTGAACTCTTCCTTCTTCTTCCAAGTAATCATGCCAAAGCCTATCAAAGTTTGACTGATTTTCGCGTCCACTTACTGATGCCAAAAAGGTTTCCCAAGAGTTTGGGAGACCATCGAATACAGTTTGTACAAGGTCATCATCATCCACAGCAATACCAATAACAGTAAGTTGGTCTCTTACCTGTGCAATCTTTGTGAAGAAGGGTCCAACTCCTTCATCCTTGTTCATCTTCAGTGTTCGAAGCCTTTTTTTCAAGACTCTCTTTTGACTGGGAGCCTTATTCTCATACAAATTTGTCAAGGTGTCAAAGCATTCTTTGGCGGTCTTCAAAGGTGTGATAGTGGGCATCAAGGTTTCCTTGACAAAATCATAGATGATCCTTCTAGCTTTAGCCTGCTTCTTCTTGAAAGCAATTCTACCAGCATTACATGTTGGTTCTTCTATGGTGTTGAACACCATGTAATCAAGGTCATTTTCTTCCAGGATGGCTGTAAGCGTAGCTTTCCAAGAATTGTAGTTTGCTTAACCTTCAAGCTTTTCTTCTGGTCTGAAGACGTTGGTAGCCATCTCTGCTACTAGTTAGTTGTCCAAGTCTGCAAAATGTCCCAAGGTTTAGGAAGACAACAATAATCTACCTCTTACTGGGGTCTTCACATGCTAAGCTCTGAAACCATGTTGAATTTTAGCATTTGCACAGATTCTTTAATTTTGCAGACTGTAACATAGATAACAATAGGACAAGTGCAACAGATAAACACACATCAACACAATGAACACAAGATGTTTTTCACAGGGAAACCTTTAAAGTACAAAAACCCCAAAAGCACTAGTAATTCATCCCTTGAATGAGATGACTGAGTTTTCAATCTCGGAATTCTGAGATGAACAATTTCAAATTTTCAACTTTTACAAGAAGATAAATATCTCATAAAATTTCAGATTAGGGCAACTGCCCAGATTTTGTCTTTTTCTGCTGCCCGGATTTCTTTGTCTGTTGCCCAGGCTGCCCGGAATGCCCAAACTTCTTCTACTGCTGCCTGAAACCTTTTCTTGTTGCCCAGATTAACTGTTTTACTGCCTGGATCCACTGTCCTGCTGTTTGAGCCCTATTATGCTTGGCCAAGGTCTGCTCAAGTCTTCCTAAGGTTGCTCGAACCTACCCGAGCCACTGTACTGCTGCCAGAAAGTGGTAGCAATCTGCTACCAGGGTGCCCGTGAGGGTTTACTGCTGCCCGAGGGTTCTGTGCAATTGCCCGAGCTGAGAAAGGGCTACCCGAGAGCTAGACAGGCTGCCCAAGATACTTTTCAGTAGGTTTTAGGGTTGCCCGTGAAATACCCTAGACCTGCTTTCCTTCCACTCCTGCTGGTCATGAAGAGTATGGGTATGCCCTAGCTGCTTAGAGTTACTGTTGTTAGTTGTAGAAGAATGATGAAGATGCCCTAGCTATAAAGGCCTCCATGCTAAGGCATAAACAAAACAGAAATCTTCTCTCACTTCCAAAGCCAACAAAAAAATCTTCCATGGAGCAGCTGTTAGATGATAAGCAAGTGTGTAAAATGAAATGAAGTTGATCTTCTTTTATAGCCTTTGAATCACTTGGATGTAGACAAAAACTCAAAAGAACAAAATAATAATATTTTATTCTTTTATCTTTTTTACTTTTACCTTTAGTGGTACTAAAGGTCTTTTTGTACTTTTACTTTGACTCCTTAGTGGTCTAAGGGTCCTTATGTATTTTTTACTTTTACCTTTAGTGGTACTAAAGGTCTTTTTGTACTTTTACTTTGACTCCTTAGTGGTCTAAGGGTCCTTATGTATTTTTGACTTTTACCTTTAGCCTTCTTCAAGTGCCTTGTGGTCAAAACAAGTGGTCATTGGGGTCCTTCATCCCCACTCAAAGTACATCATCATAAACAGAGAGAATTACTAATGCTTTTATCTCACACTTCATGTGCCACCAAGATCGGGTACTAGGTGTCTTAACCAAGGGTAGCTAAGCCTTGGAGAAGATCACAAAGCCCACAGATCGAGGGTAGGAGTGTCTCACATGCCCAGCTCCGGTCTAGGACTTATAGTGATATCCTGGTAACAGACCAGGTGCCTCAGCCATAGGCTACATAATTTGACCCAAGGTCAAATACTTGGTAACTGACCAAGCACCTCCATTCTCCCGGAGAATGGCTCTCAGCCCTAGGCTGAGTCCCCCAGTACTAGACTGGTTGATCTTCCTGGTAACTGACCAAGTGCCTCCATTCAAAGAATGCCCACTTAGATCTAGGCTGAGTTCCCCCAGTGTTGGACTAGTTCCACATCCTGGTCCTTGACCAGATGTCCCCATTCAATAGAATGGCTACTCAACTCAAGGTTGAGTTCCCTCAGTGCTGGATTGGTTCCACATCTTGGTCCTTGACCAAATGTCCCCATTCTCCTAAGAGAATGGCTCTCGATGTTGCTTAGGAAAAATCAACAGGAATAGCAACAATCAAGCTGAGATAAACAACTTTGCTCCAATGAATTTTGCTTCTGCAGCCCCTCCAAAACAATTCCATTGTGATTTCCAGAGACTCGTCCTTCATAATCAATGAAGCAAAGAAAGAAAGATCTAGAGAAGGAACAACATTGTCCAAAATCTTTCAAAGAATTCATTGACTTCTTGCCTCCCTAGACTATGCTAATATCCTTCATGTCCGAAGAACAAACAACTCTGTGGAAAATCACATGGCAAATGAAGCAATCTAATTGGACAAAGAAGGTCCTAGTAAACATTGGGTTACAGCTGAGATGTTTTGGATACCTAAGCTCTCCTATGGAACCACGTATTAGTCATCCTCACTAAATATATGACCCGACCTTTACTCATGAAAGGTGGCAAAAGGAACGCATAATTCCTAAGGAAAAAACACTCTAGAGTATCCCCTTGATAGCCAAACCTAAGGTTACAAAATGACCACTCTTAGAACAACTTATTACAATTCCCACATGGGAGTCTGGACATGCAATTATTACAAAAGGGGCCAAATTGGCCCTAAAATGGTCTTCTGAACTTTTGAACACTAATGATGAACAATTGATATGTTCATAACACTGGCAGATCACAAGAATTCCAACTATGGTACAAAATAGTTGGTAACACAACCTGTTATCACACACATAGTAGCTGGACTACCATGTGAGCAGAGCAGATATCTACACTTTTTAGAGCTTTACCTTTACATTTATTCAGTAAGTTCAGCTATGACGAGCAGCATTATTTATGATCAATCACACATCAGAGCATTCTTTGTATCAGACATTTAGTAGACCTTATGCCAAGGCTAAGCCTTGAGACCTCAAGTTTGATGACCGATATGGCCTTTTATTCCATACAGTTGCGGTGCAACTTTCAGTATTTCAGATACAGTATTCTCAGTGGTTATCGTTGGTTCAGATTACAGATGTTGATTGATGACCCAGTTTATATATGATGTGCATTGATGTTATTACCTTGTTGTTTAGGTCATTTTGATAGCATTGACTTGGTATAAAGTAATTATGATCTGGCAGTGTATAAAATTGAAATGAAATTGGTTATGGATTATATGTATTGGTTGTATTACTGACATTTGGAAACTCTTGTTGTATACTTGTTGGTCTTTACCTTCATATGAATGTGAACATGATCATTTAGTGTCTGCCTGACCTGCTAGCTTAGGCACCATCTTCACTTGTCTCCATCCATCCATTTGTCATTTCCCATGTATTGATCTTCACCCTAACTTACACCTTGACTTGTGATATGGAGGTTCTTTCCCGCTTCTGCCTCCGTGTTGGACTTGCATCCATGTTTATTTTGTGTCTCGACTCTGAGTTGGCAACAAAACTTGCCCTTGGTGAGTTGGATTTTATGCCTTTATCATTCTAGTCGGTGGCCCCGATGTGTGGTTCAAATTTGCGGAAATCCCCCTAGTTGCTTGAGTTGTGTTGGCTAAAACTTGAACCAAAGTTGTACTACATATGGAAATTATTGTTATATCTTATACAACCCAATGAAAAGGGCTATGAAATTGAAGTGAAATTCAAATGCTATGAAATGTAAATGCACCCCGGATGTAAGTTGGGATTAGTTGTGCTTACAAGCACATGTGAAATCCCAAAGGGGTCATATTAGGCCTAAAAAGCAATGGATAAATGTGTGCTAAATCTAAAGATTGATGGCCATGAAATGTAATGAAATAAAAGGTCCTAAAAAGCAGTAGCTAAATGTATGCTAAATCTAAAGACTGATGACCTTATGTGAAACTTTCTTCATTGAGCCTACGGGTTATGACATGAGATGGAGCAACGGAAAGCTAATTCTAAGTCCCCTAGAACCTCAAGTTACGGTTAGTCGGGCACCTAGTTCATGACGGTTCTAGTAGTAGGCAACTTTTGCGAAGGTTGAATAAGCACTTCTCTGAACAACTTATCCATTTGTGAGACACCAACATTCCTTGTGTACTCCTTGTCCAACACATGCTTAAGTGTATAACACCATGTCCCTCATCCAAAGTATCACAGTGTCAAGTCAGTCAAGTCATCCCTCTCAGCCTAGCCTTGTGTATTTAGCCTTCACCCTTTGCTAGCAATTTGATCATGTTTACAAACAAGTATATTCTTGAGATTCTTATTGAAAGTAAATTATTTAACTAACCTATGATTACTTATTAACTGTTAGTGAAATGATGCTTAATACTCTAGAGTAACTATTTGCACTTGCAACAGCATGGCTTCTTAGCCAGGGTCATATTTTGATCAGTTTGACCGATCAAACCTAGTTTGACCAAGGTCAACCTTCGGATCCATGATGAGATGGACCACTTTATGTATGATGTTGATCTATGGTCTTCTATATATCTATGGGTGATGCAAGCATCGGAAGGTCCCATAAGGTGTCTGAGAAATTAATTAGTAGTAGAGTGTGACAACCACACCCCAAATGGATGAAATTAATGATGTCCATTCAAGGCAAAGAGATCAGATAGAATTGTGGGGACAACTTCATGGTGAGTGCAAGCGAAGGATCTCCAAGATTTGTTTCCGCATCATAATTTCCAACAAGCACTTTTAAGTTCACTATAACAAATAAGCACACTTTACACCTTAGATATTAAAATATAATGATGAAGGTATCAAACTAGATCTTTCATCTATGAAGGTAGGAGGTGTCAAATCAGCCCATTCATTTTGCAATGTCGCACGAATCCATTAGCCCTTAGATTACTAGGCAATGGCCCCTCATCATTTCATTCCCTTGTTCCCCTCTTCTTCCATTTCTGTTCTTTCCATCGTACTACAACAATCACTTGTTTTGCTAAGGCTTACTATTCAAAAATCACTTAGAACCTCCACTCCATAGCCTTAGCAATCCTATATAGACATACCACCCTTATGTTGGAGAAGAGCCAAGCTAGAGTGAGAGAAGAGCTATTGAGGTCACATTGGGTTGCCTTTCACCCTTGTGTTGGAGAAGAGCGAAACTAGAGTGAGAGAAGAGCTATTGAGGTCACAATGGGTAGCCTTTATGAGTTACACCAAACTAACACCTTGGTGATTTGGACTTTACATCTTGTGGGTGCTAGATTTTCTTTTACGACTGAGAATGGGTAGGTGCAAGAGGTGTAGTAGTCATGGGCACAATCGTAAGAGGAGCGATGCTCATCGAATAGACATTATTACTTCTCGAAATGCAAAGAATATCAAAGAAGTTGTGACATCTTGATTATAAACGTTGTCCAACCATTTATAATTGTAGGTTGAAGAACCATCATTACAATTCTTAGAAGAGTGATGCCCATTGAACTGATAGACATTATTACTTATGGGGACACAAAAAATGTCAAAGTTGTAAGTTATTCTAAATATGTTGTCATTCATCCATTTATAATTGCTCATTGAGAACCATCGTTGTTGCCAAATTAATTTGACACATGAACATTATATCTTGCATCGTCTTGCCTTGAAAATCATACTGCAACTAGCATTCCTACAACTCTTGTGCTAAACCTTGAACAAAAGTAAAGACAACACCCATTGGAATCTCTCAACCATTGAACCAATGAAACATTGAAAGGTGCCTAAAAATATCAATACATTGATTTACAAGAGGATATCGTGCAAAATTCATTGAAAACGTATAAATGCACACAAAACCACGAAAAGTGGATATATATTGCACAATCTACAAAAGATGACAATTTTGCAAGTGCATCAAATTTCACAATCTAGGGAAGAAACTTTAGATGATGATGTCACATTTTATCAACTTGCTAAAATATTTAGGGAGGTATAAAAATTTTACAATTCACCCAAACTACGAAAAAGAAACCTTAGATGGGGATCACACATAATTGATCCTAAAAGGAGTGAGATTAACTAAGACTGTGACTAAAGGAGTCAAACTAACAAGAGTCCACTTAAAGATTCCTCTACGTATGGGCACACAATTTTTCTCACTAGATCAATGGTGCAAGGTTGTGCATAATCATGATGATGTCACATTTTATCAACTTGCTAAAATATTTAGGGAGGTATCAAAATTTTACAATTCACCCAAACTACGAAAAAGAAACCTTAGATGGGGATCTAAGACAATCCCAAAGAATCCAGGGATGGGAGATCACACATAATTGATCCTAAAAGGAGTGAGAGATTAACTAAGACCGTGACTAGAGGAGTCACACTAACAAGAGTCCACTTAAATATTCATCTACGTATGGGCACACAATTTTGCGCACTATATCAATGGTGCAAAGTTGTGCATAATCATCAATGCAAAATGTAAAATACACTTACCAATTTGATGTTTCAAAGGGGCAACTAGGTATTGTGTCAGACATACTTATATGCAAGATGCAACCTAGACTCTCTATTCCAAATTTTTGTCATGATTACATTTGATTGCTCCACCTTGGCATGTGATTTTGGTTGTAGATCCCCACAACTCAATTCTACACAAGCACATTTGACTTGGATGGACAACCCATTGAACCACTATGCGTAAAATCCAAAAAAATCATCACAAATTATTGTTGTCAAGTGTGTCTTGCCAAGTTGATGAAAGCAGGTAGCTAGTATAGCCCCCATTGCGGTTCATTTCCTACCAATGACACGCTAGTGTTTGTGATCGCATGTGTGGATATCACCAACACACTAACAATTAGGGCCAAATGCAAGCCCTAGGCAACTTTGGTGGAAAAGATACCATCACTCCCTACTGCTTCTTTGAAGAGAAACCATGTCAATTTTATTAATGGATACCCCATAACACTAGAGCAAGGCGTGTTAGCCTCAATCATGATAAGAGGAAGTGTGTTACAAAAATCATAGCACATTGATGTCCTCTTCTTTGTGGCTTGATCTCCTCTAATTTGTACACATAACCTTCGATATGAAAAGGAAAAAACATACCTTATTTTGATATTGTAAAGGGGTATCACAAAACAATATTACTTGGTAGAAATGATGTTACCTATCACAAATACTTGCCTAAAAATTGTAGTTAGTTGGTTGAATGATTGTTGTTGTAAAGCTTCATGTTGATCATATCATGTTGTACAAAAATTCATTTGATGAAATTTCTAAATTGATATACTACCTACCCATATTGTTGTTCCAATGTGTGTGCATAATTCAGGAATTCGATTTATGTTGCATTTTGAGTTGCCTTATTCAATTATAATTCCATAATCTTGTTGCAAGTGCATGAAATTTTGAAAAAACAAGAAACTTTGTGTGATGATGTGTCAAAATGTACCAACATGCTACTAAAAACTTTAGAGAGGTATCAACATGATACAACCAAAATACTAAAGAAGAAAACTCGAATAAGGATTGAAGATAATTCCAAAGAACCTAGACATAGGATTCCATGGAGAATTGATCCTAGAAAAGGATGAAGATCAACCAAGTCCATCACTGAAGAAATCACACTAGTCAAAGTCCATCAAAGGAATAGTCTAAAGTATGGATGTATAGCTTTAGTCACTATATTTGAGGTGTAAAATCAAACATAACCACTACTGACAAAATTGGTGTGCATTGAAGCAGAAATTTGGCAAAATGTTACAAACACGCATATATACCAATTGTGTCATTAAAGCATTGTAGCCTAGATGCATTATTCCAAATCTCAATCGTGCTTAATCACACTACCCCACCATGTGCTTTTGGTGACAGATCCCCACAACTGAATTCAAATGAGTGAACTTATGTGGAGGGAGAAGTTATGTGCAAAATCCAAAAAGAAACAACATATCATTTTCTTCTTTTATATCTCTTCATCTTCTCGAATTTGTGTATTTGTGTAACTTTATATATAAACATTCAAATGAGACGCTTTGTATTTCCATGGAATGGAAGTTGCAATTTGTTGGTAGAACGATAATTAAAAAGTTGTCTATCTCACCATATTGATGTGTCAACATGTTTGTGTAATTCATGAACTCGTGATGAAAACCAAGCACACAAACAAAGAATGCCTCTTAGATATCAAATGAAAAGGGCAAACCTCTCTTTGTAACAATGAGACGACACCAACCCAAAGTCCAAAAACCTTAATATGTCATTAATACAATACTTAAACATAACATAATCTAATGTCAAAAAGTTGCTTTATTAATATGCCTAACTCTATAGTCTAGATGACCTTTATATTCTAACAACCTCCCTTAATGGTCAATCTAGATATACACCAAGTTCATCCCTAAATTTTACAGTTTTTTCTAGACCCAAAGACTTGCTGAGAATGTTTCCAATTTGATCCTCTGTTGGGGATGGTATTGCAACATAATTATTCCATCTCCTACAAGTGATTGGATGAAGCAGCAATGAAGATTAACATGTTTCGTATGCTCATGGAAGATTGTATGCTTTGCCATCTTGAGAACTCCCTAATCATCACAATACAATAGAGTAGTTTGGAAAACCTTCATATCTCCAAGCATTCCTCCAAGCGAAACTACTACACATGCTCCTTTCACTGCTACTCAATATTTTGCTTCAATTGAAGAATGAAAAACATGTTGCTTCTTGTTTCCACATGTAACTGCTCCAGTACCAAAGCTAAAAGCATAGCCTAATGTGGAGTTCATGTCATCCACTAGTCTTGCACAATTTGAATCTGAATAACCACACAACTAAAAGAAATTGTGTGTGCCACATGAAATGCCAAAATCAAAAGTTCCTTTAACATATCATAGCATTATTTTTCTTGTTGTCCAATTTGCTACGTTTGGAGTGGTCATGACTAGAGAGATGTAGCTTACAACATAAATCAAGTTAGGCCTACTTGTTGTAAAATAGATCAAGCTCCCCACTCCTTATCATAGCTTGCAAATTGATTCATTAACTGCCTTAAAATCAATCTTGGTTGAGAATTTCAACCCTTTCTCCATAAGTTAGATTATGTTTTACAATCTACCGAAACCTATCTAACAAACTTTTGACATACTTTGTTTGTGAAACAAGAATATGTTTATTTGTTTGCCAAACTTCTACCTAAGTAGTAACATAAAGCCAATCATGCCAAAAGTTGCACACAAATTGGAATTTACCTGTGAAATTCCCCCTACCTTGCTAATATGATGATAATCTAATTTACATATATCACCAAAATAATTGCATCGTCTCCAATGCTTTTGACATAAAGGTTGGGATCTAAATGACTCCAATGGAACCCTTGTTTGCCCAAATATTTGTCAATTTTGTTCTACCATGCTTTAGGTGTTTGCATCAGGACATAAAAGGATTTCTTCAAACAATAGACCAGAAGGGCTTTCCCCAAACCTAAAAACCATGTAGTTGGCACATGCATCCTTCTTCCCCCAAATCTCAATTGAGGAAAGCACTCTTCACAACCATCTACTAAAGCTTCCAACCAAATAGCGCTACCATGGCTAGAACCAAATGGATCATGCCTATCTTTGTTGTGTGAGCAAAGGTCTCTTTGTAATCAATTCCTTATTTTTGTGCAAAGCCATTTAAAACTAGGGTTTTCTTATGCTTGTTAAGTGTCCCATCTGCTTTGCACTTAACTTTCAAGAGTTTCATGTTAGACTTGCATGGCCTTCAAAATCCAATCTTCCCTTGAACTCTTCAAATTCTTGAGGTTCATATAAGTCCTTAATGTTAGCCATTTAAGCATAATTGAACATATCAAATTTCTTACCTCTTCTCGGTCTTCCTTTTTCCCTCATCTCATCTAGTCGAACAACTCCAATGGTGCTATGCAACCATTTTGGTCACTTCCTAGGATCCTTTTCTTCCAAATCAACGTTGTCATTTTATTGATTTGGCGCATCTGCAAGGGCTTCTTGAATAGGAATATACAGAGACCCATCCTCAAGATTTTCAACAACTTCAGGTGGAAATTGTGTCAATTAGCTCACTAAGTTGCCTATCAAAACTTCCTCATTCTTGAAAATTTTGATCCAAACTCATCCAAACTAGCCTTGCATTCTCATCAACAACATTTCAACTAAAGTTAGCTTTGTCAACATCCATATCTACTAACTGATATGCTTTCTTAATGTCGTTGTACCTTCAAGCATCAGTTTCTTGCTTTTTGGTCCCTTGTTCTTTACAAACGCCCATGCATATGTAGTTGAACCAAAAGCTTTAAGATGACTTACTTGTGGTTTCCATCTAAACTATGCTTCCTTTAGAATCTTCTTCCACATTGCCTTTGTCAAGACTCAAAAATCTATTAAGCAAATGCATTGATGTGTGCACTACTTTAGCTCAATACATGTAAGGAACATATTTTCTTTCTAACATACAATGTGTGATCTCTACATTAGTGTGAATAGTAGAATACACCTCTCTACCACAACATTTTGTTGTTAGGTGTAATTTTGGTGTACTAATTTTGAATACCTTCTTGAGTGCAAAAAGTTAATAAATTCCTTGGGGGGGAATTCTCCACCATTATCATCCCTAAGAATTCTCATGCAACCCCTAGACTATTTTTTGACCATTGCTTCAACTTCTTGAACTAGACAAATACTTCAGATTTTAACTTTAAAAGATACACCAACATTTTTTTGGTGAAGTATCTACAAACAACAAGAAATACCTAGCCCGCAAACAGCCGCATGAATCAACTATAAGACCTCTTGGCTCTCTAAACCTATCCTCATCAAATGGAGCTCGATGTTACTTTCCCACTTGACAAGCTTCACAAATCGCTTTTGCTTTCGTTGAATCTTTGAAAGTCCATCACTAACCTTTCTTTAGCCAAATGGGAAAGATAGTGCAAATTCAAATGTCCATACCTTTGATAACAAAGTGTACTAGTTTCTTGAACATTCTAGGCCACCAATGCATGTTCTTTGGCCTCCTCTATATCAACCATCCTAAACAATCCATGACCTTCAATAACAAGAACAATTGTCTTCTTCCCCCCTTGTCAACTATGTAGCATTTATGGCCATCAAAAATATCATGTAAGTGGAAGCTTTGCTTCATAATTTGACTTACTTAAAACAAATTATGTTGCATACCTCACACACAATAGACATTAAGGAAGACCAACACCACTTACCTAAGGCAATATGTACATTTCCTTTTCCTTCTATACTAGGCACCTCATTGCCACCAAAAATCACAAATAAAACATAAGCATCATAGTTAACAAACCAATCACGTTACTAGTGAAATGATGTGATGCACCAAAATCAATATGCTAAACAAATGAGTTTCCATAATCTGCTTGCTTAGGCATGAAAGCGGAGAGGGTAGTCTCTTTCTGCTGTTATGCAACATGGTAAACTCTTGAACGTTATTAGTACCATGTCTTCTTCTTCCATCTTCTGCCAATCGCAATCAATTGTTCTCTAATATTCTTGATCTTTACCAAGGGTTCATCTAAAGATTCATTGTCATTCATTTTCAAAGAGAACACTAACTTCTTTGTTGGTTCAGGGGTTAACCTCAACACATTTTTTCAGGAAGAAGGCTCTACCTTTGTCTAAGACTTCATGCAAGTCTTTTCAACTACTTAAAAATAGTTGCAACATCCTTCGTACTCCTATCATCCCGCACTTCCTAAAGCATCTCATCGATCAAAGATAGCTTCATCAACATCAACAATTCTCTATTTCGCTCATCATATGTTTCCTGGTCTTTGCCTAATATTGTTGATCAAGTTTCCTTCCGCGACACAAGCTGATCCAAACACTTGCACTCAAAAATGGCTGAAATGTGTTATTTATAGGTATTGTAATTTTTACTAGAGAATTTTTGGTTACTCTCCAATATGATATTGGACAAACTAGCCATTTTATCAAATAATTCTGCAGATGAAAGTGCTGAAATAGACTAAACTACACAAAATCTGCCCTCTTCTCCTTCAAACTGCATATCAGAGAGAACCCTCTTCTCCTTCAAACTGCATATCAGAGAGAAAAAACACAAAAATACCTGCTCACAACTGCTGTAGCCATTGAATACTGCTGAAAATCAGCAAGAGTCCTGCTGAATGCGCTGAAAGTTAAACGTATGACCAGAAAACCTAGGTTTTCTCCTAAACTACTGAATATGTCAATAGTTAGGCCAATTTCCACCAAAATCTGGGAAATTTTTTAAAATACATCACAAAAATGCACAGATATGCCACAAATCTGCTAAACTCCCCATAAAATTGCAGAAAACAATTAAACACCGAAATTCAGCCTGAAATTGGAAATTACAGTCAAATTTAAGTGGAAACTTGTTGAAATGTGAAACTGATAAAAAATAGCAGTTTCTTTTCTGCAGTATAGATTCCATATAGTTTGTACAGTTATACGAGTTTGTCCATACAGTTGTGCATCCTGCCTATACAGTCATATGGCTGGAAAAAATATCAGCTGCCCGCCAAAATAACTGCACGGAACCCTGCAAATCAGTGTTCTTCTCTCTAATTTTTCAAATCTGGCTTTAAATTTAAATAAAACTGATTTTCTCTCTTAAAATCTGAACCTGGCATTAAATCGAGAAAATAAATGATGCTGGTCTTTTAAACTAAAAAAATCAATATGTAGTTTCCGCTAGTCTGAAACCCCTTAGGCTTCTTGATTTGTATTGAATTACGTTCCTCAGTCCATCACTAAACTTGGAAGTCCCTAGGCCCTTCTCTTGCTTTGCTTCAACTTCCCCTCACCATGGCTGTAATACCATATTATGAAAACTGAACACACAAACAAACCAAGAACACAGAGCACAGAAAGCGAGAAAATGATTCCTAGATATCAAATAAAGAGAGGAACCCTTTCTTTATAACAATGAGATGACAAAGCTTGCAAAACAAGAAGAATATTCCCTTCTATAGCTATTGCAAGCAAAATGGACATTCCAATAATGAATGTTAAAGATTGTATCTAGAGAAGAACTAAAAGTCAACAGCAACAGAGAAGGAAGAAAAGGAGATATCAGTGTCCAACATTGCAACAGAAGGCATTTCCTTGATGACAATTGCTCATCATGGTCAAGCAATGCACAAGAAGTCATTAATGTCTAAATCAAGGAGCTTGTGATTTCAATATTTGATATTGGCAGCCAGTGAGACCTCTCCTTGGACACAATTGAAACAACATAACTTATCTTTCAATGGTGCATCTTGTACCAAACTCCCTGGAATGGCTCAACACGAAAAAGGATTTTTCCATCTAGTGCAAATGCAAAGTTATAATCACCATCTCAACTAACTACATAGATGAAGTAGAGTTCAACCTTATATCGTTGGGATGTGTGTGGGGTGATTTTCAGCGATCCTTATCTGTGGGATAGTTATAAGATCTACCAATGGCACTTGAATCAAGACAAACTTGTCGAGGAAGGCCAAGCTTACTCAATAACACAAAAATATCCAACACCCTTGGCACTAATTTCAGTTGCTAAAGCCTAGAGACTAGTAAAAGCCTTAGGACAGTTCACTTTGCTTGTGTTGCAACAAGAGAAGGCACTCCTGAATCAACACTATAACCTGGAGGGGCCTTGTAATGTGCAAATCAAATGCAACAAGGGAAGTCTAAAAGAGCAAAAGTTATTACAACACTATTCTAACTTGTCCCACTAGTTATTATAACACTATTCTAATCCATTCAAAGGATGCGTGGAATGCCTCCAAGCTGCATACTTGAGCACTACATTGATCTACAGCATGGAGTTGTTATGTCGAACGAGGCCTTGTGGAGGACTTTTGTGTTGGAAAATGAGAAGAAGTAGATTCAAGAGTTTTTGGATGAGAGCCACATTCAACCCAGATCATATTCCTGTGGATCCACCACTGCTTTGGTACCAAATAACAATGGCAAATGGATAAGGCATGGGGACTATTGACTTTCAAACAGAATCACAATCAACCACTCGTATCCATTCTGTCACAACAACGATCTGCTACATTAGCTTCAAGGAGCTAAGTACTTCAGTAAGATGGAATTAAAGGTTTGTTAAATCACCAAATCCATATCAAGCCTGTGGATATATGGAAGCCAGCACTTAACGATCATAATTTGAAAAGTCGGTTATGTCGTTTGGTTTTACCAACACCCCGTGCAATGCCCATGAGGATGATGAATGAGTGTTACAACCATATCTTAACTCATTTGTGATTGCATACATAGATGGTATACTAGTTTTCCATAACATCTAGGAGCACCACTTGAAGCACTTTGACCAAGTATTTGCAACGTTGTGACAAGATAAGCTATTTGTGCACTTCAAGATATTCAGGCAGACAAAACTTATATATCTTCAATTTCACATCAACCAAGGTGAACACAACATGGATCCAGCGAAGATTTTGGTCAATGCTAAAGAACATCTACAACATGTCAAACTATGTTGGAATGGAAAATTATCTCAAGAGATTTAACTTGCAATTTTGCCATGTTGCAAACACTCTTAAATTTTAATGCACTCAACCATGATCAAGTATATATCAATTGGGATGTCGCACAGTAGGAAACATTTGAAGAGATTAAGCGTCAAGTTGTGATTGCTTATGTCGACACCTTACTTGACCATTAGCAAGCCTACTAGATCAAGGTGGATACCTCCAAACATGCCATGGGTGTGGTTCTCTTGTAGAGCCAAAGGTTCGTCGCATACGATTTTGAGACTTTTTACCATTGTAATTAATTATTCAATGCATGAACAAGAGATGTGTAGCGGTTCAAGCAATGAAGCATTGGAGACATTATTTGCTTGCTAAAGAGTGTTGTTCAAAGCAACCACAAGCCTCTCTAGTTCCTCCAAACACAAAGCATGAATGAAAACGCACATAGGGGGTCTCATGTCCCAAAAACAAGAGGGTTTTATACATCAACCTGGTGTCTAGCTCGATCTTGACCTTAAAAACAAACTATTATTTTCATTTTTACTATACATTATATGAAATAGATTGCCTATTTGCAACTACTGAATATTGTGATTAAGTACTGAAATGGGGACACCAATAAAGTTGTAAATTTCCTATCGCAACCACCAATGATCAAATTGACAATGTTCATGCAATGCCAACGATTTAGGTTTAGCACTCCCAAGAAAGCTTATGCAAAGTGTCTAGACTTTTGTGCACTTATACAGACACGTCTAACACACAACCATGCTTGAAGAGATCCACAACTACTTGCTGAATGATGGAATTATGTACAAGTTGAGTGTTAGACGTGTTCCTCAGAGAAATCACCAACAATAGTTTAAGAATGAAGCACACCATTCCAAGATTTTAGTGTATTTTGTAGTGGAGAAGATAACTGCAAATTGGAATAGGTATTAAACCAGTCAATGATGCTACAAATGGTAGCAAACTTCAAGAGAAGTTTGTTCCATTTATATCATCTCAAAGCTAGCAAATCAAGAGTTGGGTAAATACATTCCACTTCCAATGCTACATGGACCACGAGAGATGGTTTCAATGGACTTCGTTCGAGGCTTACTAAAAAGTAGGGGCAACAACTATATGATAGCAGTCATGAATCACTCCAACAACACTGCTTTGAAGATACATTTGAAGAAGACATATTCAATGTTGCACGTTGTTACACCTCAGATTGTTTGAAGCATTCCTTGCATTTGTACCAGAGTGAGGGGCTTCTTTTTCTTTTGTAAAGGCCAGGTTTTGGGGGCTATATTGTGTAGAGTGTTGATTTCGGGGCAAAATACCCCTGGTCAAACCATGGCAGGTCCCCTTGGTTTCCACCTCGAAAGGTGTTGGCCTTGTGGCTTTGTTGACTACCCTTTGTGTGGGTGTTTGATGCCCTTGAGGCAAATCATTGGGACACATGGCCAAACTCATATTTTGCTTTGTCAAGGTGATCGTGTATGTAAGGGTTATCATACCCGTTTTAGCACACCTCATTTTGCCCACTTGGACCTATTATTGTAATGCAAAACCCCTCCTCCTGGTCTCCATACCCATGACATCATTCCTTAAAGAAGAATGCCTACATCATTAAAAAGGAGGGTGTTGGGGGAAAAGCATCCGTTGGGGTTATTTGGGGCATGGCACCCTTCTTTTGGCTCACCTTGCAATTGGTGGAACCTAATTGCACATTTTTATTCTTATTTTATGTCATTGTGTGGTTTAGTCCCCAAATTGTGGATGCACTAACCTTAAATTTTATAATATGTCATTAACTTTGTAGGCTTGAATTTGTAAAAGGTTGAGGGCTGTCTCATATAAATAAGACAACCTCGCCTCATTTGTAAAACATGGATAAGGGTTCAAACATGATTTTGTTCTTCTCATCTCGGTTTACTGGAGCAATTGAGCTATGCACACCTCTCTTGAGATGACTATTTTTTATTGAAGGATGAATGGAATGTCTTCTAGGGTTTGATTTTGCACATGACAAGTTGATGCTCAGACTAGTTGTAATAACTCATGCTCAAGGGTGATCCAAGGTGCACTTCCTTGCTCGTTCTTGATTAATGTTGTAAGTTTATCTCCTAACCCTGGTTTAACGTTTCTCTTGAAGTGCTTTGGATTGAGTTAGGGTTTGTTTGCTAGCATTTTATCAACTTGCTTAAGGAGACCATCCTACCAAGGAGCTCTCCATTGTTTTATTGGACCTTGGACTTCTCCATTTGCCCTAATTAGGGTTTTGCTACATAACCCTTGAGGTTGCTAACTTAGCCCTAGTTGCAAGTATTGAATACCATCTTAAGAGGAGGGGCGTTATTGGGCCTCAATCTCTCATATCCCTAGGGTTTGTGTAATACCCCATTTTGCCCTTGATGTTATTTGGCTTCGATGTAAATACTGTGTATATACGCAATGTGTGTATTTGCCCTAGTGTGGAGCTCAAGGCCAAGGCCCCACTAGTGGATGTTTAAGGTTATTGCTTAGGCAAGTATTTGGACAATTTGAATATTCATGGGTTGTTAAGCCATGAAGAAATGTGAATGACGTAATTATTATTAATGAATAAAATAACCAAGAAGTTGGCTAAGGAGGCAACTAATGACAAGGGGCCATGTGTATCCACTAGGGAGAGGTGAGGGGGTTATCGGATTGGTTGTCCATGTTGCTACATGTCTGATTGTGAACCCGTTTGAACTCCCTGCTGACATTAATGCGACTTCAGAGAGCGGTTGAGAACCCTGCTACCGAAGTCGATGGAGTATGGGGCATGCCTGCAATTTCGTATGGCAGAGCATAACCCTGGTTTCTTGTCCTGGAAGACACTCAATCGCCTGGGAACTCGCAGAACCGGTTTGACTACCCGTTGTGGAAGAAAACCTGTGTTACCGAATCCGTCGGGGGTGACCGCAGGATTCGCGGATCCGAGGTTCCGATCCGGATCCGGATCCGCTAGGATCCACGACGGAACCACGAAAAAAAACACTGACACTGTTTTAGGATACGGGTCTCGTCATTGGAAACGGATTCCATGTAAAAAACTAGGTCAACGTCGTATTTTTAGCCATATCCGCCACGTCGAAGCCCCACGTCGAGGTTGTGCACATTGTTCAAGGTTTGTGTCTGCCTTATGGCTCTTAACCTACCCCACTTCGTGCCCTACTCCACTTGCAACGAGACTTGCATTGAGCAGTGAGCAACGACAGGAAAACAACACAAGAGCAGCAACAACCGACAGGAGAAAACAACTGTTCGAGAAAACGACAGGTTCAGAGCCGGCAACAGACAGAGACCTGGGAAGTTGGAATGACTGCCCGAGCTAGACGCCGACTGAGCTAAAGGAGAATCGAAGCTTGAAATTCACGCCGGCAGCAAAGAAAGTAGGTGTGTCCGAATCCGAGCTTAACGCCGACAGCCGAGAAGTGAAAATGAGAAAACGACAGCAAAGACGGTGACCTGAGTAAACGAAAGCAAAGATGTGTGGGTCGTGGCCGATAGAGCACACCGGTTAGTGCAAAATTCATGCAAATAATTAAATTTAATAATTTTTTACCTTATTACTATATTAAATTTATTAATGGATTTTAATAAATTAATTAAAAATTAAATTAATTGTAATTAACAATTAAAAATTTATTTAATTTAAATTTTGGGGCAGTTTATTAATTTTCTGGTAATTTTAGTTTCAATTTGACAACATTATAATTATGATATTATCACTTAGCTGTTATCAAATTATCAAATTATTAAATTATAACTAATAATGTGATAATGTGATAATTTAATTAACCGAAACTAATGACTGAGTCATAAAATTATTAAATTATAACTGATAATTTGATAATGTGATATTTTAAATAATTGAAACTAAAATCAGCTAATTTGATAACTGATAATTTTAGTTGCAATTTTAGGGCAGGATAATTTGATAACATTTTGAATTTTCTAAAATTATTAGAAATTCTGCCAGTGAGTCAATACACAGTCTTTACAGTCTGAAATTTGAATGCATGGGTACAGACAAAATACATATATGATATTCCTTAATTAATTTTTACAGATTACATATTATTGTGAAGTGTAAAAATGGCATTACAGCAACGAAGTCAAGGGGCAAATGTACCAGGAGAACCCATTCTCAAAAAAGACCCAAGGTCTCCATTATGGGAGTTTGTAGAAATTATTGGCAAAAATAATGGGGGCGGTTCGTATAAATGGAAATGTAGTGAATGCAACGACATACGAAATGGTTCATACACTAGAGTGAAGGCCCATCTCACTGGGAAAACTAACACGAGGGTGTTGATATGCACTGGTCCAAATGGTCCCAATGGCAAACTTGGACCAGGTTTGAGTCCTGAAAAACTTATGTTCTATGCATCTTTGCAAGATGCTGCTGATAGGAGACATGCTAATAAAGGAAAGCTCCCTATGCAAAACACTACAACTAGGCCCCCATTGCCATCTAGACTGGTTCCCACAAGTAGCAAAAGGCCTACTTTGGGACCTCTTGAAACAGCATTCAATAATCAGGGCAGAGAAGTAGCCGATGAGCATGTAGCTCATTGCATCTATGCAAATGGGCTAGCATTCAATTTGGTGCGCTCCCCATATTGGCAAAATATGATTAAAGCGGTCAATGAAGCACCAAAAGGGTACAAGACCCCCGAGTATGAAAAGGTCCGCACTACATTGCTAACATCAGAAAGGCAATCCATGGATAGACAGTTGCAGTCAATCCGAGATACATGGGCAGAAACAGGTGTGTCTATAGTTTCTGATGGATGGAGGGATCAAAGAAACCATCCTTTAATCAATGTTATTGCAATATGCCCCCAAGGGGCAATGTTTTTGAAGGCTATTGATTGCAGTGGAGTGGAGAAAGATGCAACATTCATTTCCAATATTCTTATTGATGCAATAGAAAGTGTGGGGCCACAGAATGTTGTCCAAGTCATCACGGACAATGCACAAGTATGTAGAGCTGCAGGGTTGACTGTGGAGGGTCGATATGATCACATCTTTTGGACTCCATGTGCAGTGCATTCGTTGAACCTTATGCTTGCCAAGATTGGTGAGATTGAGTGGATCAACGAAATTTATGTGGTAGGGAAGGAGATCCAAATGTTCATAACTAATCATTTGATGTCTCAAGCCATATATAGGGGTTTTGCAAAGTTGGAGCTATTGAAGGTACTCCATTTTGAATTAGTGTTATTTGACAATTTGTATTATGAATTATAAATTTTAATCGTATTTGAATATGATTTATTATTTGATTCATTACTAATTTGAGATTTGACTTTTCAAAACTTATGTAGGTTGTTGAAACTCGTTTTGCCTCCCACACGCTAGTCATAAAGAGGCTTGTGGAAGTCAGACAAGCATTGCAGGAAATGGTCATTGACCCTCTTTGGGAATCATGGAGGACTTCCACTTCTGATAGGGGGCAAAAAATCAAGTCTATCATTCTTGATGATGCATGGTGGGACAAGGTCCAATATCTTTTGCGGTTTACAAAACCAATCATGATAATGATCAGGACATTTGACACAGATATGCCTTGCTTGGGGGAAGTCTATGAAAACATAGATAGTATGCTTGAGAGAATAAGGGAAATTATCAAGGCAAGTGAAAGTGACCCTTTTGAAGTATTTTACAATGAAATAAAGGACATAGTTACCAAAAGGTGGAACAAAATGACCACACCATTACACCTTTTGGCCTATGCACTCCACCCCAAATATTATCATTGCAAAATTTTGTCTTTACCTGGTAGGACAGCGCCAAACAAGGATTCTGAAGTGGTACAGGGATACAAGACAGCTTTGAGGAAGATATATAGGGATGTGGGAATTGCATTGGAATTACGTGAGGAATTTGGAGGATTTGTACAATCCACTAGTAACTTTTCAGATCCACAAGCCATGAATGATCGAGGGCATCTTGATCCTATTACTTGGTGGGGCTTCCATGGCGGGGATAGCATTCATCTCTCGACCTTGGCCACTAGGTTGTTATCACAAGTTGCCAGTTCCTCATCAGCTGAGAGGAATTGGAGTACATATGGCTTCATCCATTCAGTGAAGCGAAACAGATTGGGAGCAGTAAAGGCTGAGGATCTTGTGTATGTTCATTCCAACCTCCGCCTTCTATCACATTCTTGTCTAGAGTATAAGAAGGGTCCGAGCAGGATGTGGCATGTGGACCCTGAGATTTCTGATGTAAACATGACATTGAATGCCATGACTCACCTCAACCTACTTGAGGAGGTTATACCAACAGTTCATCCTCCTTCTACAGATTACAACATTTCCAATCCCCCAACATTTATTTATGATGTAGAGATTCAATATCCAGATGAGGATATGGACCCAATTCATGATATGTAATTAGAATCTAGATATAATTTACACTATCATATTAGTAGAGTGATCATTGATTACTCAATTTTGTAACTATCATCATTTTCAATTTTCTATGAGACAAGATGTATCATTTCAATTTTCACTGTTTCAGTGTTCATAGTTATATATGATTTTAGTTCTAGTGATGTGATTCATGAATGGTTTTCATTATAGACTTTTAATATGTTTTTTTTAAATTAAAAAAACATTATATATTTTTTGTACTTGACGTATCCTGGCCGTATCCGGATCCTAGCTTTTCAAAAAACTGGCGGATCCAGATCCGTATCCGTATCCGTGTAACTTAGAAGAAAACGGACATTCATCATCATCCATTCACGCACTTGCCACTTGCGACCCATCGACCACAAAGAGAAACTTGCTCATACATTTCTACATACGTAGAGCCAACAGAGTGGTATAACCTGAAGAGAATCGTGTTTTCCTGTGTGATAGAAAATACCAGAGAGTTGATAGCCACAGAAACTATGTGTGCGAATTCAGTCTACCAGCGACAGAGTGGTAAGAACCCGTGAGGAAACTGCTAACCTGAATAGTGCAGAGAGAACCGTGAGAACCTGGGATTGAATCGCAGAGGATAGATTGCGGAGCAGAGCCCTGCTCGCAAGTCGGAAACGAGTCAGCTCATTGAACTGTGGAAGAAGGTTGGGTTGCTTGATAAACCCAGTGAAGGTTGTAGTCTCATGGAACTAGCAACTGGACCTTTCTATGCCCATCCTAGAATAGCACTGGAAGGGAAGAGGCCTTGAGGGACTGTGCAGCAGAGAAGAGGGTCTTCCTTGTGTTGGATGTGGTAGGTAATGTGGGTGCTAGGTCGGTTGAGTGTTGAGATGCCTGTAGCTCTGTGGTTGAGCTCACTGGCTTAGCAATGCCTCCCTTGTTGTCCATGTTCACCTGATAAACCCACTGTCGGTTGGCTTAGCATAATCAGCTTGTCTGATATGTTTGATAAACCCAACAGTATGCTGGCTTGGCATGACTGTATCACCTGGCATGCTTGATAAACCCAACAGTATGCTGGCTTGGCATGACTGTATCACCTGGCATGCTTGATAAACCCAACTGGAGGTTGGCTAAGCATGACCAGTATGTTCCTGAATGCTTGATAAACCCACTGTAGGTTGGCTTAGCATGGGTAGGTGCCCTAGAATGCTTGATAAACCCAACTACAGATTGGCTTAGCATTGGGATGGAACCTTGACTGTGAGAGAACCTGATAGCCCTCCTTAGTGGATACACAACCCTGCTCAGGGGTGATCTCTTAGCTGAAAGAGTACAGGCTGGACAGAGATCTAAGGTTGGGTGGAACGTTGCTCTCACTTAGCCAGGTGCTTGGCAGCTTCAGAAGTTGAAAGATAAGTACTTCTTGTTATGATAAATAAAAATGTTTCATTGTTATGAAATGGTTGCTTATGCTCAATTGTAAAATGGTGGAATGCATGTTTATATGAATTGAATTGACATGAAGTCATGTGCAGGCCTGAGTAAAGGGCTAAGTTCATCATTATATGTATATCATGGTATTGCATGAGTTTAATGCATTGTGAGTCTTGCATGTGATAGATGTGTTGTTAGATGTAATTTAATGCATTTTACATGTTATGTTATGCATGATTAACCCTGTGAATGAGTTGTATGCTTTCATCTGATCTTTGGAAAGGAAGGAAAGGCCCTGGAAGTGTTTCAAAACCCCTCCGTGGTCAGGTGGAAAGGGAAGACTATGGCAGGAAGAAGGTTGAAGTCTTTAAGTGGAGATATGCGCAGAACTTCAGTGGGAAATTTGAAATGGTAGGAATGCTCAGATGGGGCAGGGATTTCACCATTGGATAGAGCCCTCCAAGAGCTTTCCAACGGTACCAACCTTGTCTCATTTAGACCAAAGGTGAGGGAGTTATGCCCCTCAAAAGATCGTGTGGAAAGTTACCGTTGCGGAGGTATGGTTCTGCACGTCCGCATCTGCAATGCGGATTGCGGATTGCAGAAACGTAGAGGTCGAAGTTACATTTGGACTTCCGCATCCGCAATTGCGGATTGCAGAAGCGACCTTTTTCGGAGATTGGAATTCGACGTTCCGCATTTGCGGATTGCAGATTGTGGATTGCGAATCCGCCGTTGCAGATTGCGGGATTGCGGAAATGTGAGCTTTTCGGTTATAAAGTTTTGCACACCCGCATCCGCAATTGCGGATTACGGATTGTGGGCCCGCCGTTGCAGATTGCGGGAAGGCAGGCTTTCCGGTTGTGAAGTTTGCAATTCCGCATCCGCAATTGCGGATTGCGGATTCGCAGTTGCGGATTGCGGATCTGAACCCAGTCAACTGTGTGTCTCGGCATTCAGTCAGTTTTGGAAGAAAAAAAAATGTATCAAGTTCCCCCGTGACCTAAGGAGGTCAGTGGGGATGTGATAGTTTGAGACAAGAATCTAATTGCCCTATCTTAACAAAACTCTCCATCTCTTTTTATCAAATTTTTACATGTTTTATTTTATGCAAAAAATACATAATAATAGTTTACTGCTAGAAAAGCCCTAAAAATCTAAATAAATTCAAAAATCCAAAAATATATGTGATTTGGTATTTCTGGTCCACCCTCAAAATTCGCCCTTGGGTTTTATTCACAAACCCTAAGGACCGTCCCCTTTTGAGCAAGTGCATTGGGATATATGAAATCATTGAAATTGGGTAACTGCTACTTGTTTGGTATTTCTGGTCCACCCTCAAAGTGCGCCCTAGTGTAGATATCCTCTTTCCCTTGAGAGCGCACATTTTTTAGGACTTGCCTAGGGAAGTGTGACATTATCTAGTGAAGCATGAAATGAAATTGCCTTGAAAGGCATGACATTTATTGAGTTTTGTGATACAATAAATAACTCCATTTTTGTATGATTAATTTGTCTTGTTTAATATTGTTCAACTCCAATAAGGTACTGATCATAACTTTAAAGGTTTTGTGGAAGGTATTTGTGGTTTGTTGGTGGTTGCAGGAATCTTTCATTGATTAGGGTCTCCCTCTGGATTTGGAGTTACCCAAAGTGTTGAGAGGTTAGGCTGTGGTGAAATTGGGTCTACTCTCTCTCACTATCCTTGGTCCACAAAACCTAGTTGTGCTGGGGCTGCTAGTTTGACCAGTAACACATGCCACACAATTATTCTTTTATCAATGATAGCTTGTTGGGGTAGTGCCAGGTAACTAATATAGCCCCCACCAAGGTTCAACGCTCACAAAGTGAATGCTAGTGTGGTTGTGGATGAGCACCGCCACGCACAACAATGGTTAAGCCTAGGTGCAAGTCCTAGCCAACATTGGCAAAATAGATACCCCCCACTCACTGCGTCTGAGTCGAAGGCAACCAAATTGAATGATGTTAATGGTTCCTCAAAAATACTAAATACAGGCACGTTAACCTTGTTGTGATAGCATTAACCTCGTCGTGAAAAGAGGAAGCCAAATGAACGGAAGAACCTAAAAATAATAATAATAAAAGAGTTTGGATGCACTTTGACTTACCATCATCAATCTTCTCAAACCACGACAATATCTCCTTCCACAACTTTTTGCATGCACTATGGGAATTGATGGATGCCAAGATAAACCGGAGTAACAGCAACCATCCATAGACATATGGTTAGACTACACATACAAAGATATGGATGTCAATATCCCATATGCATAGCACAATTACAATCACGAAGAGAATAGTGCATAAAGCATTTAACCTTTCCAAGCATGGCTTGGAATTCTATTGAAGGAGAATTTAACCTTAGTGAATGATATCGTTGTACATAAGCAAGCTATAAGGCTTATTAACCATGTTCAAAAGACAAGGCTTATCAAGTTCAAGAATATTTAGACAAGAAGATACAAAAGCACAAGGCCAAAGATGATAAACACTATGTAGGTCATCAATTTCACATAAGAGAGGGAATTTACATATACATTTAGAAGGAGTGCTTTAACGAGAAAGACATGAAGATCAAGCCATGAAAATATGGCCCTTACACAATCGTCAAGCGAATTAGAGAGAATGCGTTCGAGTTGGACTTTCTAGCATGTATGGGCATTCATCTAGGCTTCAACATAGATCACTTAAACCCATAGTTACCAGATTCGGCCCTAGGCCTAACTGCACCCGAATCGGATTCTCAGATTCTTCAGCGGATTCTTCCACCTCGTTTTTTCTAATCTAAAGTTGTTTATGTAGGATAATTAGGGTTAATCAGAGTTAGGGTTCCGAATCCCCAATTCCTAAATTTGGGATGAGTGCCGCACTATGATTCTTCAGCCGATTCCGATCGCACCCACGGTTCGTGTAACCTTGCAGTTAAACCTCTACAAGGCATAAATGTTGGATGGTGAAGATGAAGAATTTTTCTCTTTGATTCCTAAAAACCTTAGCAAAGCACTAGAAGAAAATATAGTTCGTCGGTGCAAGGAGAAAGCAACTAGGTAGGAAACCATGAAACTTTATCACATCATGCTGAATAGACAATTGCAACACAATGACCCATGGTAATCCTTGGAGCAAATTCAAGCTAAGTTTCCCCAACTAGCAACATAGTTGTTAGGTACCAACTCCAAAGTGGGGAATCTTAATCTAAAAAGAGAAAGATATACCAAGTTCATGACTGGAGGAGTCCCCTAATGATAATTCACCCAAAGAATTATCCAGGTATGGGTGCACAACGTTGGCCATCGTATCGGAGGTGCAAAATTGTGCTTAAGCATCAACTCAAGATCATTCAATTTGTGGGCTTCAGCATGCATCAGAGTTGCAATTTGTGTTTTGCCACAAATACACTTATATCCCTGTTGCACTATTCCAACATTGCAACCCAATTACACTTAAATTTCATTGTGATACCTCAATAGTCGATACACACTTTTAGTATCATATCCCCACATCTTAGTGGAACACAAGAACAGTAATGTTTATGCAACACTGCAAATCTAACATAAAATTGAACCAAATGCAACAAGCGACATTTGCATGGATTATCAACAAAACAATACAATTATAGAAATGACCAGTGACCAATTCAAGCACCATATACATATTGTTGTCATGACCTGATATCTATAGCAAAATAATGTGTCTTTTCTCAAGAAACTCTCTAATACTGGTATCACATTAAAGACCTAAATTGAACATTCCAGTAATCTCTAATTCTTACTTGGCACTCAAGCATCTTGCACAACAGTAGAAAAAACATTTATCTATATTATAAAATTACTTAGCTAGAACCTTGTGCATTTTTAGAAAGACCTTCATTATGGAACAAGGAGCCCCCAAAATTCATCATTTACCAGTTTATATATTTTATGTAGAGTTCAAAAAAATCCTTCAAAGTTATAATCAAAAAAATGGTAGCCAGGGTACAAGGAGCCAAAATACAGACCTCCAAATTCGATCTACTACTTCCCCCTTTCCAATGTGCTGATCTAGGAGAATTGGCACATCATCAGGAGTAACATAGCCATACCTGAAAGGTAGACAAATGTTCATGATTCCAATCAACTTCATACACTGCAAATTTCAAGTACAATTATAAATCCAAACTAGTGCAGAGATGTAGCAAAATCATAAAAATACTAAACAAGGGCAACTGTACTCCATGAGTAAAACAGTGATGCAAAGAAATTAAAAACAAATTTTAACCAGGGGGATTGGGATGACTAAAAAAGAAATCTCACCAGTGACCAGTGACTTCACCATCAGCATTTGGACCATATATTATAAGGTTCCCAGCATATTTGTGACCGCCAATATGTGAGCATGGACTCACAGATACATGACCTTTAAGGCCTCGAGATTCTATATCTTCTCTTAATCTCCTGATAAGAGCAGGTCCACAAACACCACACCTTCGATCTCGGCTAGTATGTGCACATACAAAGATGTGTGATCCAGTCAGTATTTCAGGATTTCCTGAAAGCCATTCTGTATCTTTGACAATCACCTCTTCCACAAAAGTATCAACATCAAAGTGTGTCAACCCCCTGCATCAGTAAAAACCAGTAATTCATTAAAAACATGTATAACAAAACGAAGAAAAGAAACCAAGTACTTAAATCTCAACCTCAATTGTTGCTTCAAGAGTAAAAGATGTTGGACATCTCATTACCAATCACTTGAAATATGTAAAAGCTACTTCACACAGACCGATGCGAGAGCGAGTCACAAGAAAAGATGTGACGAGTTGAGTTTAGCTATCATGATTTGCAAAAAAACAATCTATAGAAAATAACTCTAATTTAAAGTGCTATAAACCATGAATCAGGGTGTTCTGATCAAAAAATGTATAATACAGCTACAAATAGATTAGTTCCAAGTCCTGACACCAGGTAACAACAGAAGCACCCTAATCTGTTAAACATTATAACCTCAATAGCCAAACAAGTCTCTGTTCACCTTTAATTTTTAACTAACATGCAAGCAACACAGTTACTCTTGTCCCATATAAAATGTGTGAAATAGCATAACCAATAAGCTCAAAATTGCAACAAATCAAATTTTATATAAAGAACGTGATCAAAACTCCTGGAAACTCAAAACCAGAAACAATAAAAAATTTAAATTGGAAAGTAAAGTGAACCATATGACTAACTTGTATCTGATCATATCTGGAAATATCAAAACATCTCCATTTGAAGTCTCTGTTCCATCCCGCCCCTCGCATATTGTAAGGCGTGTCTGTTCCAAACAATATATTGACAGTGAGACAATTAACCACTGATGGCCATATATAACATGTAAACACAGACAACTTCATTCAAAGGGCAACAAAAATAACATGAAAAAAATAACTTTAATCCATATCACAGTCAGGATCAAGCACCAACCAACAAAAGCTAACTAAAATAATACTAAATAAAATAAAGGGAAGCCCTGCCCCTATAAGCAGGTGCACTATGGTGACTGACTTCATGACTTTGGAGCCAGTTACCACTTTGTAAAGCCTCTGGACTAAATCTAGTTTCTCTAACATTTATACTGCAAACAAGAAAAAAATCTGTTGTGTAATAAAACAGAGACATTTTATACAACTGATCTTCACTACCTGCCTCAATTTGCTCATATCTAAACAACCTTTAACTGTTTATTTGTCTGTCTATCCAAAGTGCTGATAGCATCTAGTTTATAGATTTAACTAAATTTTAGATTGCATATGCTAATAACATCTTCCAGATTTAGCTTGCATACACTAATAACATCTTATTTGAGATATTTAGCTAAAATTTAGCTTGTGTCACCAAATAAGATCTCAGTTTAAGGATTTATCTAAAATTTTAGCTTGCATATCCTAATAACATCTTATTTTAAAGAAATCAAACCGTGGGTGTATTTCAGCCTAAATTTCTTCTGAGCTCACTACTGATCTAATCTCCATCCATGGTTTCCTCAAGGATGGGGGGCAGCTCAACCTCCCAATCCACTCCTTTCTTTGAAGAAGCTTTCTGCCACCTCAGTAAAGAGGGCCATCGCTTCGCATTCAAAATTTCAAACCAGTCAAGGTTTATGAAAATATTGAAGAAGTGCCAAACTCAAGGTTCCTACAGATGCTCCAAAGAACAAAGCTTTACTCTACATGGGGCAAGTGCTAGGGAATAAGTTTAAAATTCTACAGGGGCCTGACCCAACACCGAAACCTTGGAGGGTAGATCCAAGAATAAGTTTAAAAATTTACAGGGGCCTGACCCAACACCGAAACCTTGGAGGGCAGGATCCAAAAACAGTGGACTCCCCATCTCAAAGCTGGAGTCCACTTCTATGAATCTATTCTGTGGAAGAGGTTATTTTGCCTTCCATTTTCAGCTAAAGAGCAACTAGGACTGTGTATTTCACAATGGACCATGGTTTATAAGCCCCTGTCGCATTTGTCTCAACACATGGTCTCTGCATTTTGACCCAGATGAGGAAGTCCAAACAACAATCCCCATTTGGGAAGCACCTTCATCATCTTCCTCTCATTGTCAAACCCTGAAACCTTAAGAGGCAACTGCAAACTCTCTACAAAAATACTTGGGCATAGCAAAGCCTTGGTACATATGTTTGTGCTTGTATTTGAGTTCAATGTGGACTTTAGGGCAAGGGCTTCTAGAAGCGACTGAGCTACAGGTAGATAACAGGACCCATCTTTAGAAGTTAGATTATGAGCATATTCTATTTAAATGTAAAGGCTTCCATGAATATGGACATTTTGCAAAAGCCTCCACACTGAAACTAGGGCAGGCCAGTTAAGGAAAAAAGCAATAAGAAAACCCAAAACTTCACTCAAGTCTTGAATTGGAGGAATAGAAGGCAGAATCAAGGACAGCCAAAACGAAGGAAAGTATGAGCTTCAACAAAACACCGTAATCAAAATAAACTCAATATTTTGGACTCTGCAACCACTAGTGAAAAACACAACTCAAGTCCTCAATCCCCAAATGAGGACAAAGAGTAAAGAGAAATCCCCTCTCATAGAGCTTTGCATGCCACCCCCCATCATTGTCAATCAGCCACAACCAGAAGAACCCAAAAATAAGGAAACATCCATAGTACTTGGAAAAGAAGAAACCTTGGATTATTCCAATCCGGAAGACCTTGCAAGTTGCAACAATGCCTTTGTGGGATCTCCCTGCCTAAGAATGTAGAAACAGTCATCTCCCGTTTGGATTTTGATCCACAAACACTCTTAACGAGGAAAGGAAACCAGAGTTCAATTCTCAACACTAATATTTTTTAAATTGTTCATTTTGTCATACTACAACCATCCACAAATTCTGCTGAAGAAAGATTATCGTGTGCTTGATTTCAAGCTTTACTTTTACTCTTCAAATTTCTATGGAAAGAAGCAAACTACAAGCTATATTTTGTTTAAATTTGAAAATCGACCACCATAGGCAAAAGACACTCTTTTTGTAAACTTCTAATCTATTATTCTGGCACGCCCTTTGGTTCACAAGCCACCAGTAAATGATAGCAAATGAGAACAGCAAGAATGGTTACGAAAGCCTTTCATTTGCAATGACTTTGGTGGCACCAGTTATCTCCCTTGTAATGGTTTTGGCAACATGAAACACCTTCCCCTTCTATTGCAATGATTTTTGCAACACCAATTATCTCCTTTAGTTTGCAGCTATTCTTTCACCGATATTTTACCCTGAATGGGACTGCAACAACTATTCTGTATCCCTAGTGCAACTATTGTGCCCAAGGACGACACAATTGGAATGGACACGTCTGTACTCTTCCAGATTAATTATTTTATTTTGTTTGTGAAGTGCTTGACTAGTATTTTCCACAACCCACAAGTGTTTGGCAGTGAACACAATGCTACTAGCTTCTTTTCTCGCACATCACGGTTGGTCAAACCCAAATGAGCCAACCTTTTCTTGTCGAACAACGAGGACAGTTTGTATGTGCAAACCTGGCCTCTTGCTAAAAATAATGAAGCAATTTGTATGACTAGCAGAAAAGGCGACTTGTGATAGCCACAAGATAGAAATTTTTGAAACCATTAAAGGACATTCTATTTTCTCCTGCAATTTGCTCCTTTCATGTTGCAAATTAGTTACCCGTGAATGCTCACACCTAGTTTGGGACTCTTTCTTTGTGATAGTCTCTGGCAGATTCCCAATTTCCCCTTTTTTATTTCTTCTTTCTTTTTCTTTTATATTTAAATTATGTCAAAGAATTTTTGGGCTACAAGCCCATAAATTATTTGCCAATAGCAAAATAGAATTGGCAACAGGCCAACAGAATGAAGCCACTTTGATACCAATTGGAGCGAACCTAATCCTTCACTTAATGAAGTCATCCTAAAAGCATAAAGAAATCCCATATATACATATTAAATAATAATTATTCATTACATGAAAATATATATGAGATTGCAGGATTAAATGATTACAATGGACGTGTATATAAATACACATAGAATATGATAAGTCACATCCTCCAAGAAAGGCATGACTATTGTTATCACAATATAGTAAATAGAGAATATTGAACTAATGACTACTATTATAATATAAATGTTTATAAATTATTACAATATAAATATTTATAAATGTTTGAATAATGTTTATATACATTATTCAAAGCCTCTTGGATGAATAATGTATATTTGTTCCTCAATCACACCATTGAAGAATGGTGTCTTCACATCCATCTAATATAACTATCAACTAAAAATTGATGCTAAAGACATACCAATCCCAATAGAAGCATACATGGTCACTCCCTTCATCTAAGAGAATTCTCTCACTATGAGTATGAACCATGCCTTATAGTAATCTATGTTGTCATCAACTACATGCTTCACCTTGTACAACCACCCAGAATACACGGCTAAATTTCCCCTCTAGTCTAGGGCCTAGGCATAATCTCCCACACATCATTCCTCGCGTTGGAGTTGTACTTATACACCATGGCATCCTACAATACCTGCTCACCTACTACCAACTCATAAATAAAGGGCTATGTTATCACATCCATGTTAGCTGGAGCTACCATGATGCAGATTATGTGGTCAGGGACCATACTCCAGATTTTTTTCGATCAGAGCAGAGAGTACACAAGGGACAGAGTGTACTTTGATGGTCCAAATGTTACTACTGAGCAGCTACACAGAGCCCCTCTGCCTTTCTCACCTTTGCATGACCCCATTGAGAGGGATAACTTAGCCATATTTTGATGAGAGCAGCACAGAGCACAGTTGGTGCACTACTTCTTGCCCACACACGGCAGAGATTGCCCTTCAGATCCACTTACAGAAGCAGGTATATGGTATGGCAGGTATATGATTTTATGGTTATTTCTCATGGTTTTGCTTTGAGGGTTGTTTATTTACGTTAGTACATAGACTTGACATATGATGGTTGACTTAGTGATCTCATGTTTTATCCTAGTGATGCTTGTGGCCTATGGTGAGGTCAATCCACCTCTTTCAATAGAGACTCTTGTATATGCACATTGGTTCCTATCCCCTCTTCAGTATAGATTTGGCCATTCGACTTGTAGGAAGCTAGCTTTGGTTCCACTTGTCACTTCCTTCCACCCATTCGACCCATCCATTATTGGCTCTCTCCCCGACTTAGACCTGGATAGGTGGCCTTGAGAACCCTTTCCCCCAGTGACCCCTGAGTATACCATGATTCCATGTTGTTTTGTGCCTCGGCTCTTTAGTGTGTGAGATGCATTCTCATACCTGGGATTCACTCTCGTCGGTTGCCCTCGATGTTGTAATACAGTATAGGATTGTGTAGACTCACCGAGTGCTCTCCATTAGTCCTCGAACCATGCACACTTGCCACCATTACTTTGCAGTATGTGTATCATTGTTCTATCTGATGTGAAATGTAAAATCCAAGAATGTGTTTCTTAACACACACGGATCATAAAGCCTATGAAATGAAAATCCAAGAATGTGTTTGTCAACACACACGGACGAGGGCTAGTTGTATTTATGTGAGCATGTAATGGTTATTCCTCACCGAGTCCAAAAGGACTGGGAGGTGAGATGGAGTAAGGGACAGCTAATTCTAAGTGTCCCCTAGAGTCTCAAGTTACGGTTGGCCGGACACCCAGTCATGGTGGCTCTAGAAAAGATCCTCACGGAGTCTGTTGCAGGCACGGATGTGAGTTGCAAGGTGTGTGTTAGAGGCTAGTGGTGGTTTCCCCGCACTATAGCCATTTGTGAGGCACCGCCCTTCCCTGTGTTTCTCATGGAGTACTTATGTCATTGGGTCCTATTATCCTCGCTTATCCGAAGGGTCACTCAGTCTTGGTCTTTGTCATTCCCCTATCCTTTAGCCTTGTTGTCCACCTCACCCAAAGCTAGCTCAATGACCAAATCTATAAGTGTGCATAGCAGTAGAGCCTTTGTTGGAGGAGGTGGGCCCACCTCACCTTGGGTCTGTTTTCGAGATATTGTTTATTTATGATCACCATATGTTTGTCATTTTATGCTCATAGTTATTGTACTAACATAAATAAGGGAGCCTTGGCATCCCACGTGCATGCAGAGACATAACAGTTCAGCCATTGCCATTTTTAACCAGAGTTGACTTGGTCAAACTAGCTTGACAAGGACAAAAATGGGCCCCAAAAAAAGTTGGAACCAAAACTTCGATTTTGGTTATTTGGTATGTGTGCATTGGGGTCCCATACAAGCCCCCAAGTGTTAGATCGTCAAAATAATGAAGCATCTATGAGATTTTTAATTATTGATGGCCAGCAAGGCCATACTTTAATTAAAAAGGCTTGGAATTTTGGGAAATGTGAGCCTAGATGATGGATCATGGTCGCTCTAGTGACCATTATTAGTACATTTGGGGCCTGCGATCGCATTGGAACAGACGGCTCGTCAATCCAAGCAAAAGAAGTGGGTCGAAAAAGAAATTTTCATCTTCAGCTATGTGAACCAACAAATAATTAATGGAAAAATCAAAATTGGCTAAGTTAAACTTTGACATGGTAAGTGCAATCTTGGGTAAAGGTAAAAGGGTCTCTCATTAGCATTTTTACATGGTTTGGACATGCATTGTTTGGAGAGGGGCCCTCCATTCAGCCCAGCTATGCATATGGGGCGAATTTGACCATACTTGCGCATTTTGGGGCAAGCAAATCTTCAATTTTTGGATATGTAATGTTTTGAAACTTAAGGCATGGGGCCTAGGGGGCTAAAACAGCCTAAAGCCACCCCCTAGTCACCCCCCACTTGATGTATAGACCACATCCTGGTCCCTCACTCTCCACATGGGCACAATAGGGTAACTCTCCCCCCCTCTCTTGCTCATTTGATCTCAGCCATCGATTTGGTGATGGTGAGATTAGATCTCAACCCTTCATCATGTTAGGAAGGGTTTTTGTTGTGAGGTTTCTCTATTTAAAGAGAAGCTCACTCATTTGGAGCTTCTTCTTGGCATTGTACATTTGAGACTGATTTCTATAGAGACATTTCTTCCGGGTTCTTGAGATATTGTGCATGGATGTTTCTTGTTTTGACTGATAGTTAGTTGCCATTGTATTATTGAGTGAATTTAGTGGTGTTTCCATCCTTCCTTGGCTAATGCGAATTGCAGGTGAAGAGACCATCTGAAGGGGGGCGCAAATCTTGGAGCTGTCACTCCACTCTTGCTCTTTCTCTCCAGAATATCAACAAGGGAGTTGTTTTTGCTTAATGCTTTTCAATTTCCTCATTATTTGTCATTTACTTGCCATATTTAACTCGTTATCTGCCGCTTATTTTGACTTCTTCCTCTTTGTGGCAGGTTGCTAGAGCGCAATTGGCCAACTGGTTGCTCAAAACGCTCAAGGGATACGCTAATTGCTCAACGCTTGGAATTTGGGGCTAGTCTTCAAGCAAAATCCATCCATTTGCCACTATCTCAGGTACGATTTCTCTGCTTGTCTCCTAAATTTTGATTTCACTGTGTTTGTTGAGGTGGAATATATTAAAAATCAACTAAAAATTGACATCTTTAAAATTTACCGTTAAAATCCTATTTTTGTTTTAAACCCACCTTGCATTTGATCTTAAACGTCAATATCTTAAGTTTTATCCCATTTTGACTCCATTTACCCACATTCTAGGCACTGGACATTTTTCTGATTTCGCCCTCCTTGGGCAGCAAATTTGCCCTACCACGCCGTTTGGGTATATTTTGGGTTGTGGGTGTTGTTGGTTTTGCTTTATATTGATCTGACATCATCTAATACCAACTTAAAATTGCTAGGAGCACCATTTAGATTGCTAATTTTGCTTCTGCCATTGATGCATAATCAAGTTGAGTCAATTTCCCCATAGGCAAAAAATTCAATTTACACTCCTAGCTTATTTTTGCTCTGAGTCAATTTCCAGCCATTTATTCTTCATTTTCCATCATCTTTTGCACTCATATCAGATCTGGAATCACCTAATTAAGTACGTTATTTAACCCAGAATCTTGATCCATTGGCTGGAAGAGGTCTCAAACTCTTAGGCATTCACCTTGCGTCTTCATTTGCTTTTCTTTTGGGGATTGGGTGTTTGATTTCGAGTCTCAACCTTGGCTGGTTAAATAGGGTCTCCCCCTTTACTTGGCTACATGCCTTGTCTAAAGCGACAAACACCTTTTGCGGAGTGACAATTGTTCTTTTGATAAGTGGACTTGGTGTTTGCAGGTGTCACCTGCCTAGCTGCCCTCCTCTATCGTCCCGAATGGGATACATCTAGAGGCAACTAGAGTTTGTGTGATAACGGGCTCCACATCAATGATGGGAGATATTAGTGCAACATAACTAGGAAATTTCTTTGAAATATGGCTTACCCAAAAAATAAGTCTTTCAGCACCAACTTGCTCCTCTACCTCTTGCAATCTCTAGGTAAGCCACCTCAGCTCCCAAGTTGTCCTATAAGGTAAATCAATCTTTACACCTATATTGGTACCTAGCTGATTTAAATCTACCCTTGCTGGTTTTAGCGAATCAACAATTGGGACAGCAACAAAATCTACTTCTTCAACTTCTATTAGAGGTCCCTGAAGACCCTACATCTTCATCAACCTTGACATTGTGGCTCACTACTATCTTCCTTTGAGATGGTACATTGATCTTGTAAGCCTTAAAGGACTCGTTGTAGCCCAACTAGAGGGTTCAAGCCTTGTCCTCCTCTACTTTGGAACATGAATGTAAACTGACTCCTAAACATCCTAAAACGAGAAACATCAAGTTTTTCCCCGTGAAAGCTTCCTTTGGAGTCTTGTCCTTCAACACTCTTAGAGGACACCCCTTCAATATGTAGATGGTCATACAAAATGCCTCTGGCCAAAGAGACATAAGCAAATAGACTTGGTAATATCTACTATGGAACTATTCTTTCATTCTATGACCCAATTCTACTACAGGTTGCAAGGGATTGTAAACTCCCTCTTAATCCCTCCTCTAAAAATACAATCAAAATCATTGGAGGTATACTACGTTCCATTGTCTAAACTCTACCATGATCTTCCTAACTGGTTGGTTCACAATATGAGATTTGAACCCTTGGAAACTATTAAAGATCCTCTGTCCCACAAGCAATGGAGTCCGATATGTCAATTTCACATCTAGCTAGGTGACCTGCAAACGATAGGCTTGTAGTGTGTCCACTTCACCAACACATATCCATGAGGAATGAATGTCCAGAGTTCTTCAATTCCTACAAATGTTGTTAATTCTGTGAGACAAGAAGTAATAGTAAAGTCTCAATAACTTAAACTCATAATAGCTTGATATGTAGGTTTCGACTCAACCTCACACTCAATTGACCATCACTCATTCTTATCAATGATATTCATATTACACACACAGACTAATCATAACCTACACTGCCTGTGTACATATCCCCATATATGTAAGCCTATATATAACCAACAACGATTCTCATGCTCTTAATCCTAGTTAATTACATATGTAAATTGATTAGGATTATAGTGCATGGATAGATATATCTCTAACACTACTTTTCCAAAAGCACAAGGCTAACAAACATGTGACATGGTAGTTCATTAAAGTCTAAAAAAGATTGTTGAATATGAGACAAATAAGAGTTGGTGAGGGTCATCTCTTGCCAAACTCCATCCATTAAGTTAAACCCAAGCACAAATTTAAATCTACTCTAACCAATCAACACCCAATGTTCCAGCATTGTACGGCCTCACAAGAGCAGGTATGGCCCAACAAATAGCAATACATTTGTTGTAGGATTTCCATACATTCTCTAAGGCAGTGTACGATCCAAACAATGGGCATAACACATAGCAAGCGATATAACAGGACCAACAGATAGGTGAATCAACAAGCAAATAAGTAAATCGACTATCAAATAGGAAAATCGACCAATAGAAACGTGTAAAACCCAAGGGTATGCCAATACGCCCAACAAGGAGGTAAATTGAGTAGCAATTATCATGTATAGCCTAGGGCTATAGCAATACACTCAACAAGAGGAGAAATCAAGCAAATAATGATGTGCACGATCCTAGGTAAGCCAATGTGCACAGAAAAAGGATAAATAATTCACCCAACATTCATGAACTCTTAAAAATCCCCAATTGGAAACTCCCTACGAAAGTGCAGCGACTTTGAGATGGCAGACATTGAGCTCAAAAATACATCCAACAGTGGGAGTAATAAGATGAGAACAGTTGAAAGGTGGATGGCATAAGTCATCAGAAAACCAATCGTGGAAAGGTGTGAGAAGATGGCCTTCCCATGCGGCCATTGTTGCCAATAGATTGCCAAATGACAAAAATTCTCCTACATGAGTGTGGCCTTCAGGCCTAATGGTCAAATCTAACAAATATTACAGGTACACATGGAGAGTTCACCTAATCATGTCCCTTCAATCTTTATGTCCACTCCCTTTGAGTGCATGCCAACAATCTTAGAGGTAAGGGGTATAAGTTTGATCATAAAATTGATCTCCCTTATACTAAATGTGGTGGTTGGGGTGACCACCCTTATCACCAAGTCCTCTCCCCCCTGCCTATCTTCATTTTACGTGGGTCAAAAAAAATTGCTACCTATGACATCGAAGCTCTCTTTGTTTTGACAAGCATTATGATTAACCATAATCACTTTGTTTGTTTCTTCGGGTAGGTGATGTATAAAGCAAGACTTCAGTCCCACCTCTTCAAAGTTGAACTTGATACTTATTTGGGGAAACAAGCAAAAGATGTGACAAAAATGTCCATGGATGCCCTTCAAAAAGTTGAAAAGAATCTAAACGATCAAACCATGGAAGCCTTTGAAGCCATCAACCTCATATATTATGATTTATGCCTTCATCAAGTTTTGTTCAGTGAATCTTAGACTAAATGGTAATAGAGACGAAATGCATGCTCATGGTCAACAATTTAGGGAGATGAAAAGAATTTGAATGATCAAGCTATGGAGGCCCTTCGAGTTATTAACCTCGGACCAGACTATGCCTTCCACATAATTCATGTGGTTAATCTCTAGCTAAACGAAGGTAGAGAGGAAATCCAGGCTTTGGGTACCAAGAATCCATGTAGGTTGAGGCTTGGCTCACTTGATAGAGAGAAAATGGAAATCCAATTCAGTCATCTGGTATTCATTATTAGCAAAAATCATGCTCCTTTGATACAAGCAACTCCAATGGATGAAGAATCTCCCCGCACCTAATGATGAACCAGAGTGCACTTTGAAACGTCGATATAGTTAACTTACATGCAGCTAATCCTGAAGCTTTATTTTCAAAGAACCTCCCTGTCAAGAAAATAGTCAAGAGGATCATTTTAAAGATAGCGATCACACCAACGTTGATCTCCCCCAAGATGATGAAGAAGAAGCCCCAGCAAGATGGAGCCAAGCACCGTAGACCATTCAGTCATCACCCTTAACAGCAATAGCTAACCTGTTATCATGAACATACGTGAATTTTTTGCTTTGTTTTGTTTGGGTTTTAATGGATTGTATGGAAGGTGTTCTGGGTAACTATAGTATCTGGGAGCATGCTATGTGTGTTTCCCTAATTTTATTCTATAATCATGTAGATACTCAAGATTATTTGAGAATATTTTTTAAAAAAGTCATTTATTTTAAAGATTTAGCTGAAATTTAGCTTGCATACTCTAGCAAGATCTTATTTTGAAGACGCTAAAATTTCATCTCGCATAGCCCAATAGCCTCTTATTTTACATATCTAGCTAATATTTAGCTTCCATGCCCTAATAAGGATATTATAATATAGATTTACCTGAAATTTTAGCTTCAATACGCTAACAATATCTTATTTGGGATAGATTCAGCTAAAATTTTGGCTTGCATACCCTATCATGCATCTTATTTTACAAAATTACCTCGCACACTGTCATGGAAAACTTCAAAGCTGAGGACAATTCCTCTCATCTAGTTACAACTAGCTAGACACAAGAACCCTAAATTATCAAATTATTTACAGATTCCATAAATCCATATAAGAAATATTAAAGGTAACTGACCCTTCTAGGAGTCTCATTCTTGCGAGCTTTGAGCGCGGCAGCCAGGAGCCTGGGCAAGCGATCGAACTCCGCGGCCTCCACCTGAGGCGGCCAGCTCTCGGGATTCTTGTAGCAGAGAAAGACGTGCCTCTCGTAGAACTGCACGGATCCCACGAGCGACTTCGTGAACATCTCTGGGCGAGTGAATCCATGCTCGGCATCGCTGTTGTGGCCGCTCGTGTCGCCGAGCAGCAAGCTATCGTTCTGCAAGCTATTCGAGGCGCTCCCGATGGTGGGTTCCAGTAATGCTCCGTCCGCTTCGACGCCGACAGGACTCGAACCGTTGTTGCTGTTGATGAAAGAAGCCGAATCTTCCCACCCGGACGCCATGATCGTTGAAATACAAAGCTGGGATGCGAATCTGAGATTTAATTGAAACGGAATACTAGCTATAAAAACCCTGCAGTCCACGCCTTTCTGGAAGAAATCTGCCGCAACTTTGCTACCCCAAATCTTCTTCATGGACGACGACCCTTATAAATAGGCTTTCCACGCATTAAAAGGTTCCCCCTTCACCATGTGCATTATTCCATGTGAACAGTCCTCAAAAGTTGATGTTAACATGAAATGTTTGTTGTGGTAAAGACTCATTCAAATTCCTCGTGCCAACGTTCCTTGTTTCTTGTGAAAGGAGTTTGAATTGCGGATGGGATGGTCTCTCTCGGTTGATTGGTGGATGACATCTTTTGGGTATTGGAGGGGTAATTCACCATAAATTTGATTTGTATGGTTTCATTAGTACATAAGTTTGATGTGAGGTGGAAAAATATTTTTAAGAGTTTAAACTTTTGATTGTAGTTTTGAATCGATGGGAATTTTGATTTTTATATTTTCGAATTCCAACAATTGAGGGGAAGTTTGTTACCCGATTAGATAGCTCCATGTTGTGGGTATTTAGTACATAACTTCTTGTGTGCTATAAAGTGATATTTTTCGCATTTACCTCTTTCAATCAAGGCAATTCTTGCACCTCAACATTTAGGCATGAAATTCCCATCATAAGGTCCAAGGTGGAGTATTCCTCGTATCCTCCATCCTTGGCGATGTGCATCAGCCTTTTTATCCACTCTAGTGCTTGTAGTCCCTACCAATAAGGCATTGAAACATCATCATAGGTAAATAATAAAAGCATTGAAAGGCTTTATTGGGCATTAGGGATTAGCAAGGCATTGAAATGTCATCAAGGGTGAATACTTCATTCCATAGTATTTGGGGTATCAAATTAGAACAACGTTTTACAAACTTCCAACATGTGCCTACGCACTAAAACAATATGCACGTGCATGCCTCAACAACCTAATAAAGGCTTTGAAAGGCCCTATTGGGAAATAAAGGTAAACACTTATAGTAAGGCATTGAAATGATGTCTATGGTGATTGGATTATTCCACTCTATTTGGGGTATCAAATTAGAGCAATCTTTTCCAACTTCCAACATGTGCCTACACACCACAACAATCTGTGTGTGCATCATCAACACCCTATGTGCACGCTCTTCGTTACTCTTCAACTCATGTGCATGACTCAACAATGTGCATTCACACCCTTCAATATGTTTCAAGGTATTACGCATACCCAATACCATTACAAAATACCCACTAACAACACTTGCACACCAACTACAAAACTTGGTATGCTAAGGGATGAATAGTCACCAACAAAAATGAAATCAAAGTGGCCTTAGCAACCAAATAGGGATTCTTGTAACTAAAATGTACTCCTATGTATAACACTTACGATATGAAGGATATCATTAAAAACATGGCATCTTTCTTTCTCGCATTCTCTTACACATAATTGTACATAATATTTATATAGTAACATAGACATTGTTATGTTCTAGGTTGCTTCATACACAATATAATTTGTTTGCTTTAATTATGTTCATTCTTTTGTGCCCATAATTAAACCATTCCCATATGTTTAACTTGTCTTTTGATTTGCAACCTACAATCAAATCATAACATCTTCACCGTCAACAGTTTTGTGTTTTAGCATTAAATTAAAACAATTATAAAAATGATTTAGGTTTAAATTCCAACAACCAATGTTTAATTCAAAAGTTGCATTTAATACTGAGTGAAAGTCTTTACAACTAGTTATTGAGATCATGTTTCAACGAGATTTAGCACCAAAGCTGCATATTCCCTGCCTTTAGGTTTGAAAGCTTGAATATGTTATCGTTTAAAGTTTCTTGGGCTATTTTTTGATTTACTTTCAGGGTCTCTATTCTATTGCAACCTCACTGTTTTTTAGCTGCTTCAACTATATCAGGCAAACCGTTGCTTCATGTTGCTTCCACATTAACAAAAGGATCAAAATCTTAAAGCATTTTTCTATAGTCTTGTTCTTCGGGATATTGTTCGATTGTGAAGTGTTTTCATATTTTTGTCTTAACCAGGAGGTCGATGTACATTATTATAGCTTTTTAAATTGAGTGCTACATGGGTTGTCAATTTTTAATGTTGCAACTAGCAGCATCTAGTTTGAATAGTGACCCGTTCGGTCAAGTAGCAATGACTAATTTCAAAGGTGGTTAATTTCAAAGGTGGCTTTCTATGTAAACTAATGTCATTGGGTGGGATTGAACAATGGGTTTTGAAATCGTATAAGATATTGCATCAATCCCTATTCTTATTTATAGAATTTGGATATGATTTAACTCAATTATACCTCACTATACCTCCATGATAGGTTTAAATTTGCTTCAATTAGTTCACATTCGATTTCAATGTCACGGCCTTTGAACTTTTAATTACCAATAATAATAGCGTAATATGTTTAACCATGCCTTTGAACATTCATATCTAAAGCTAGTAGGTTGAAACTATTATTTACCAACTTTCATGCTACCTCTACAGAGTTATTACCGAACTTGTATTTCGATATCATATATCCATTTGAAAACAAATACAGGAAAATCATAAAACAACAATCCTTTGCATCATTCAAGTGAATTTTTTTATGCCTATGGGATCTATGTGCGATCTCCTGGCATTCTACAAACAGTTTTGAGATCTGACCGCTTTCTCGAACATACAATCAAAGCTTTGAAGTTTGGCAAAAACAAGACAGACAAATTATAAAGCACCCTTGGCTTCAAACTTTATCCAACTTCGTTGTGTCACCTGCACTCCATCCTTGGTCAAAGAATTTGTTAATAAGTTTAGTTCCCTATAGATTGAATGAAACAATTTGAAAATTGCATTCAACATCTTCAAAAAACAACAAATACAAGCGTTTACATTTTTAACAATATTGTAAAATTGTGATTTCATTATTTCATAGAACTCTCCACACACCAATTGCAAAAGATTTGCTCACCGCGTTCAGAATGTTATGTGTATGCAACAAATACAAGCATTTACATTTTTTAGAGTATCGTAAAATTGTGATTTCGTTATTTCATAGAACTCTCATGACACACCAATTGCAAAAGATTTGCTCGATGTGTTCATAATGTTAGGTGTATGCAACAAATACAAGCATTTACATTTTTTAGAGTATCGTGAAATTGTGATTTCGTTATTTCATAGAACTCTCGACACGCCAATTGCAAAAGATTATTTGAATGGCACATAAACACCTCATAGAGTGTACTCACTTAGTTGAAAAATAGTTGTACACACCATTTCCCACAAAAAGAGACTTAACATTTATAGATAAAAGTTCAATCATCTCGCAAACGCCTTCATGTAATTGGATTTTTTTATATGAAATGTATAAACGCTTTTGTTTGATTTATGAGGAGTTCTAATTCTTAAATTTGCATTGGTGCAAAACAAATACACACTTTAATAGAGGGGAGAAAAATCTAAACATTGTATCTCTCTCATGCAAGAGCGGTAAGTTTACGGATCGATCATGGAGTCACCCCGTTAAACTTTACACACAAAAAGGAGAATGTGGAGGTAGGCTTTGGTTCACATATGTAGGCTTTGGTTCACATATGTATGCATGGTGGGTATTGCTATGCATGCTTCGCACATTCGACCCTATTTCTATATGTCTCATGCCTAATTTAAAGTATTAAGTAAACATATCATTTGGCAAGCCTAGATAAAAACATGCAAGTGGATTTTGATTCACTAATATATATATTTAAGTAATGGTATGTACACTTTAAATGTTCAATCATTACCTCTACATATCCCATGAATATTTTGAATTATCAAATAAAACTCTTTATTAGAAATAAACCATGATCTACGGTACGGGTAATAACTTGCCATGCCTAGTAACAAGTAAGAAAGTTGCATTGCAGCAAGTCCCTGCCGAAGGGAGATGTTGGTGCAAAAAAGCATAAGCGGTGGAGGCTAAGAGTAAGGTCCACAGTACCATTAAACCTGCCACCATGTAGTGCACAAGGTGCAGAACACTAGCAAATAGAGCTTGGATGCCTGCATTGCTAGTTTTGTCAATTGTCCCTAACCAAGTTATTAATGACAAGTTGTTTGTTTCCAATTGAAGCTCTAGAGAAAGGTGTGATCAAAAGGCGAGAAAAGTCTCATAAACTAAAAGAAAAGGTCAATAACCTGTAAAAAAAATAGGCCTCCAACAATCTAATAATGAAAACTAAGAGCCATGCTGACGACGCGAGAAGATCAATACTCATCTCAGCACGCTACACAGCCTTTAAGGTCTTCAACAAATATCTAATACGATGGAGATTTTGAACATTTAAAAGTTTAACTTAGGTTTTCACGTGCAGATGGACAAAGCTTCTTTGCTCGCCGAGGTAATCGAGCACGTGAAATATCTAAAACAACAAAAGTGATGTGTCAAAATGTGGAAATTTTGATTTTAAATTAATTTTTAATTCTATTTTAGTTTCTGATAATTTTATTCCCTCATTTATAGGTTTATATCTTATTTAGTCCTTCACCAATAAAAAACTATATTTTTAATTTTCTAAAAATACAAAATATATTTTCCAATATAAAAAAAATCAATTTAATATACATTTTTCAAAACATTATGAAAACATTGCTTTAACACTTCCGAACTAATGCATAGTCAACAACTTTGATTAAAAATCGATTGAGTATATATCGAGGGACATTAAAAAAAATAATAAAAATAAAATACTTTTATTTAATATGAATTATGCTAAGAACACAACGAAGACCCATGGATTGTGATAATTTGGAAGATTGTAGGGACGACCTTTTCACATTTATAATAATAAGATTGAATATGGCAATTGATTCATTTTGGGAAAAGTGAAAAGTATAATATAAGGAAGCCTGAAGCCTGATACGATAAAGACGTTCTTTAGGCTTCACGTAATGATTACGTATTTATTTTTTTAAGTATTTTATAATAATATAATATCTATTGTATATAGATTTTATTTTTTTAAATTGTTTTTATATATATTATTTTATATAAGAATTAAAAATTATAAAGGTCTTTGATGAGTTATGGAGGTCTTACTTTGATAAATATAATTATTTTGTGGAGGTTTGGTTAATAGTGTTTTATTTTTTTAAATTATATGTTTGTGAATTAATTATATGGAAACATTATGATTAGTTTTGGGTATGGGGTAATTATGTGTAAATAATATACAAAACATTAGTGTTTTGAATTAGATTGAATGTATTGCATCACAAAATCAAAGTATGATGATATCAAAATGCAAACAATGTTTAAGGGGCTATATCTTTGTATTGTCTCATGCTTGGGAATAGGTGGTGCGAGATGTACAAGGTGGTCGTCACAAGATTATTAAGGGGACCTTTTGAGCTCAACGCTCTATCTTCTTAGGTGCTTTGCTCTCTTGATAGTTGTTCGATGGGGTTGGGGTTGGCTCTTTGTTCCAACCCTCTTCTGGTCTGCATGGGGTTTTTTCCCTGTGGATGTCTGCGGATCTTTACTATAGTGCATTGTGGATTTTCATGTGATTTTGTGAGTAATGATGCACTGTCATTATAGGACAATTTTGTAAGTTTTTGAGACTCACTCATGTTTATCTGCAGTTTGCAGTTTGTATGATGTAGTTATAAGATGTATTTGCCTTTTTTGACTATATGTTGCAATATTTGAGGTAAGGCTTATGCCTAGGCGATTGTGGTTTTATTTTCAATACAATGAAACTGTGATTTTTTTTTGAGGAAAAAATGACGATAATTAAAAAAATGTTTCTAATTACACAAAAAGTATCGAAGCAACAAAATAGTCATAAACCATTAATATATCAAAATTAGACATGATGTATCATGGAACCCACATGTACTATTTTTTTTTCAAACAAGATGTTCTTATTGATGGTGTACTTCAATATTGGTAAACCACCAATTCATCTCAAGATTTGAGACCATAAAAGCATTAGAGTGCATTATCAACAACGAAGCATCAATGTGCATCAGTGACAACAATGCATTGATGCAATCTATAAATAACACAACATCAACTATACCAAGGTAATGTTTTTACCATGAAAATTTTGCTTTTTTAGCATTATAATATTATAGTTTGTATTATATAATTATCAGTAGTATTTTTCTTTATTAAATTATTAATTTTTTTTTAATTATAGTGTTTAAATGAATATCTACAACATAAGAGTTAGTTACAATATGTTGAAAATGAACATACATATTAGAGTCTAAATATGTTATCAAATATTGCACAAGAATAAAAAAATACAAAATAAACAACAACATATTTTTTAATTGTTACTTAGTTCACCATCAGCGCGTGATCCTTAAAAGTCATTCACTAGTAAATGAAGAATGAGCAAACATTTCCATTTTTATCCAAATTTCAAAGTTCAATCTCTGGAAACCCGATGAAGAGAAATTGTGAGGCGTAACAACGCAAAAACTGGGGGAATTTTATCTGTTCTTCAATGCCTGTGTCACCTTTGGTATTCCACAAAGATCCACCTACAATCTAATGCCATAGCTTGAGTTAAAAAATTAGATTTGCGTGTTCTAGAGATCAATCATTGATGATAGTTAAGCTTCAAGATTCAAAGTCCAATGGTTCAAAATTCAATCATTATTTGGGAATTTCGGTATGACATTTCATCTCCTCAACAACTATCTACATCAAATTCAACTATTCATTGGGATGTTGTGAGAGTACTTGTTGATCCTATTTATTCACCAAATTAGCACAAGACACCAACTTTTTCTAGCAAAACCAAGGAATGTTTAGACATGGTAGTTGTTCACTTCCATAATTTATGCTCTCTTCCAAAGTACATTTCAAATGAACCATTCAACATTCAAATTGATAGTTTTTTAGGCATATCTTTTTTTCTTTTTTTTTCAAATTCTGGTTCACCGTTTGCTAGAGGGCTAGTCCACCGAGACGATGCCAACACCTGCTATTCTAGGTAGAGAATCAAGATATGGCCAGAAATACAATCATTACAATAGGGGCTCAACAAGAGCACCATGTCACTTATAAGAATTGAACCTAGGTGGGGAGGGAAACAATCATTCCTCCCAACCACCCAAGCTACAACCAATGGACAGTTTTGAGGCATATCTTCATCGAAGCTTAGTTCAAAAGTTTTATATTGAAGCTGATACGAGTTTATGCACTAGTTCATGTTGTTTTGTTGGTAAAATTATTCAGACTTATGATTAAGGAGGGAATGCTAGACTATAAGTCCCCAAACAATTACAAAGTCTTAAATCACTTCACATATGAATTGGTTGTCACTTTATGAGTTTTCATACTTTTAATGATTTGTCAGTAAGATTTCGATATAAAGGTGACTATAATATTTGTATTACATAATATCATCATTAATATAAAGATAAATGCAATAAAATAGCTTAAGCTTTTTTTCTGCCAATTTGTATTTCTTCTTTGATGTTGAGCTATTATTTGACCACATCGTGAAAGCCTTGATCATTACATTTGACCTTGGTCACCTTTGCCATTCCATAACAATTCATCTACAATCCAATGTCATAGTTATGAGATAAAAATTTGGATCTTTATGTTCCAAAGATAAAAAAAATTCCAAGATGATATAGCTCTCCCACAAATCCACCAAGATCAGTGGCATGGAAATAAACGGGGCCTTCAATGACCTAATGCGCATGAAGATTTGAAGCTCCTTCACGCAACAAATAGAATTATCAAGAAAGAGCAAAGAATCGATGAGAATGACGTAATTGTTTTTTTATTATTGTTCTTTTGATCCCACGTAGATTAGTGAGTACATTGCATATCATTTTATATTAAACATGACGTAATTATTGTACAGAGTCCTCGAAATCAATTAAATATTGATTATGCTAAAGGTAGGAGAATGACGTTACCAATTTTTGTAGTTTACTTATCTGTTTTTGCAGGTGAAAAGATCAAAGCTTCTTGAAATGAAGGAGCAAGCGATTGGATTTTTTTAATTACAATTATTTGAAAAGGAAATGATCGATGGAACTTGTGACACAAGTTGACAAGTGACCTTATTCAAATGGTTGATGCAACTTGTGATATTAATGATCTCATGGAAATTGTGACCCAAGTGACCTAATTCATATGGTTAATACTACTTGTGACACAAATGATATAATGCAAAAGGTTGATGTTATTGACCCAGTACAACTGGGTGATATAGATACTATGATTGATAATTCCTTAAATAGTCATGAGAAAGAATCATGCATAAACAATAAATTGATGAAAACAAATTTTGAAGATGAATCACAAGCATAAGCACAGAGTGATAGAATTAGTAGTGAATTCAAACTTGAAGAAAACATTTATGAAGAACATCCAGAAGTCAAAAATGATCTTTCCAAGATGATAGCCATACCTTTGGAACAATTACAATTCAACATAAATCAATATGGCTTAGCATATGAAAATGGAAACAACCATATTCTAGATTACTTAACACTAGTTGAGTTTGTGAGTGCAAGAGTTCTTGATGAAAATTTGACGGCTTGAGGAGTTAATAAAGAAGTTATTCAAACAATTAATGATAAACACATGGAGGAAATTTGTAATGAATGAATGCTAGCGTTGTCATAGAGTTGGCCATTCAGAGATATAATGTTTTGATCTCCATCCCTGTCCTCATTGTGGAAGACAAATCATCTCTCAAGCAAATGTTGAAAGCAAAAGAAGGTTCATAAACAAGCACTTCGTTATGGATCGATAAGTTGCATAAGTCTTATCATTTAGTTCAAACACGGGATATGACACATTTGAATGGTGAAATTACAAAACTCAACTGGTTTGAAGTAATCTAGAATATGATTGTTGCCATTTTCATTTCCTAAGACATATTGATTTATGTTGAATTGTAATTCTTCCAAAGGTTCGACAATCATCTTGGAAATATCATTTTTTACTTCTTGATGTTCTTCATAAATGTTTTATTCAAATTCAAATTCATTGCTACTACTATCACTCTATGCTTATGCTTGTGATTCATCTTCAAACTTGTTTTCGTCAATTTATTATTTATGATTTATTCCTTCTTATGACTAGTTATAAAATAATCAATCATGGTATCTATGTCACCCAATTGTACTAGCTCAGTAGCATCAACCTTTTGCATTATAACATTTGTGTCACAAGTTGTATCAACCACACGAATTAGGTCACTTGTTTCACAATTTGCATTGATTTGGACTCAAAGGATGGAGGGGTGTCAAATTCAATTGAAAATGCGCTTGATTACATGGCAGAGTTTAATTTCAATTTTCCACTTATAAAAACACTATTGCAATTTCACTGCTCAAAATTGATGTTGATTATGAATTGAATTGATGGATACCTTGATTTGAATATGAGATGCTCTTTTGATTTATAGCTTGAGTTGTCCTTTTCTTGTGTGTTGAGTGAAGCAGTATTGAAGTAATATTGTGCTAAAAGCAAAAAATAACCATCTATTAGAAAACACCATCAAATGGGATAACATGCATACATACTCAAGGTGTACCTAAGTTCTCTTTGTTTAAATTTAGGTGGATACAGGACAAAATCACCACAAAAATATATAATCTTACTATGGATATCCTTTTTTGAAGTCTCCAAGAGTTAACGAAGAAGTCATTCAAACAATTAACGATAAACACATGGAGGGAATTTATAATGAATGCTAGCATTGTCATGGAGCTAGCCATTTGGAGATTTAATGTTTTGGTCTCCATCCTTATCTTCATTGTGGGAAGACAAATCATCTCTCAAACACATGTCGAAAGCAAAAGAAGGTTTAAAAACAAAGACTTAACTATGGATGGATAAGTTTTTGGCAATGTAATCAACAAGTCAAGAAGTTGCATAAATCTTGTCATTTAGTTCAAACATGGGTAATGACACATTTGAATTATGAAATTACAAAAGAAAACAAACTTCAATCAATTGTTATGGATGATAATTTTGGGCATGATTATGGCCCATTATGAATCGATACTCCCTTGTACCCTTGGGGGGGAGTATAAAAATGAAAAGTGAAAGGTACTCTCTTGCACCTCAACTAGGGGATACATTAAAGGAACACGATCAGGTGAAAAGGTTAGTGGGCAATCAAAACCACCACATCCATTGATGAAATTTGTTAGTGGTCATCCAAACCCACCAGGAACATGGTATCAAACTCAAACATGGAAGAAGAATTTGACTTTCAAGCTTGGATCCCTTCCACATTCTTCTCACCTTGCACTTAACAAGGGCGGTGAATATCAATCAATGATGATAGTCAAACTTTAAGATTCGAAGTCCATTCATTCAAAATTTAATCAACATTTAAGAATTCCAACATGGCAACTGGTCTCCTCAACAAACTATCTACATCAAATTCAACTATTCACTGGGATGATGCTGTGACAACACTTGGTGATCCTATTTGTTCACCAAATTAGTAGAAGACGCCAACTTCTTCCAGAAAAATAAGGAAATGTTCAAACATGGCAGTTGGTCACTTCCAAAATTTAGCCTCTCTTTCAAAGTCCATTTCAGATGAACCATTTGGCATCCAAATTGGTAGTTTTTCAAGCACATCTTCGTTGAAGATCAGTTCAAAAGTTTTAGATTGAAGATGATACTAGTTTATGGACTAGTTCATGTGGATTTACTAGTAAAATGATTCAAACTTGTGATTGAGGGGAAGAATGCCAAACTATAAGTCCTTAGACAATCACAAAGTCCCGGATCAACTCTGAAATGAGTTGTTATTCTTATCACTTTATGAGTTTTCATCTTATCCATTGATGCGTTGTCAATGACATATAGATTTAGATGTGACTATGATCCTTTTACTACATAATACCATGATTGGTTTGAAGATTAATGGAAAAGAATAGCTTATTGCTTTTCTGCCACTTCGTATCTCTCGTTTGTTTGTTTTAATAGTTTAACAAAACAAACAACAACATATTTTCAATTCTCAGCATGATAATATTTTATAACCTTGTTATACAGAAGAGCAAAAACTATATAACAATTACCATTTTGACTTATACAATATGGTAAATAAAGATTCGAGTTGAAATCACAAACCAAACAAAAAAACTTTCATTTGTCGCTTGTGCTACTTTTATTATTGTCTATTTCTTCCACTACCAATAACACTATTCATCCATATGCTTGATCTTTGACCTCCCATCTTTCACACTCTTTTTCATATTTAACCCACGAACATATAAACTAGCAATTGCACCTGATGGTGCAAAAAGTACACCGTGATTAAGGGGCAAGGTGGAAGTCATGTATTTAAGATAGAACTAGGGAAGTGGAAATTGTGAACCTTTAAGAAACTAGAAAGTATCAAAGCATGTGAAATAGGTGCACTTGATATAGGTGGATAACATGTTTAACATGGATGTGATAGGGAATATGCAAATAATTAGTGTATGAAAAGATGTAGATATATTATATTTGACATTGAAAATATCTTGTATGGTATAGTTAGGAGTGTGTGTAATTTGTTTTGTAACCAGGGCAAAACCAAGGTAATGCACTGATAGTAATAAAAGAAGGAATAAAATGACATAAAATGGTCAACAACAACAATGAATAACATCGGCCATTAAAGAGCAATACAAAATGGTAATCGAATATAGTAGTGTTCAAAAAAGAATCTCCATGCACAAATGAAAGTGTTGTCTAGCATATAAAGATATGTTTTACAATTAAGAAAGTTTTGAAAAGTAGACATAATAGAGTATACATGTAAATATGTTCCAAGTAAGAGTATATGTTTTCCATTGGTTACATGAAAGGTGGGAACCTTTGTAGCTTGAAGAACATAAACTCTGCATAAAAGAAAATAAAACATATGAAAGAATAGAAAGAACCCATAAAAACAATGCAAAACAAAACATTTTTTTTTGCCTTGAAAGTAGAAATATCAACTTGACATAAACTTATTTATTGTAATGAAGGTACACAAGCCAAAATAATTTGGAAATATGATTACAAACTAAAATACATTCTCTATAAAAACTAATATATTTGAAATGGGAAATAACAATGAAAAGGCTTTTGGATATTTATCTCTATAGTTATGAACTAGAATATAAATTGTTTTTCTTGTTCATAAAGCATTGAGTTAAAAAGATTTAAATATGTGGTTCAATAAGAAAATATAACTATTAAATATAAATTTTGAAATGTGCTAAATCAAATAACTATTTAGAAATCTTTAAGAATACTTATCAAACATGAAATGAGTTCATGTATTATATGCTCTAAAACACGGAAACAACAATAACATTATTTTAAGAAAGAGTTTAGATTGTGATGATCATTGAAACTATCATACCAATAAAGAGTACTAACTAAACAAAAGATGGATAAACTCAACTATAAATAAATTGTATTTGCTTGACTTCCAAAACATTCATTAGACTATGGATCAACTCAACTATAGATAAATTGTATTTGCGTGACCTCCAAAAACATTCATTTGACTATGCATGCATTAATTTTAGTGTTTAAATTTTTTTACATTTTTAGTGTTCATACATTGGGTGCAATGCTGTGTGTATTGATTTAAGTGTAATTGTATATTGGTTTCACTATCTATTGCATTAATTTAAATATATTATTTTCATTTCAATATTTGTGTATTAATTTTACCTTTTTATGTATCAATTTCAATAAATTGTTTATAAGTTAATCTTTCTAAATTAATTAAGTTATTTTGTATAAGATAACATAAATTCAAGTTATCATGTTGTTGTGTGTTACATGCCATAGAAGTGTAATGTGTTGATGAGAAGGAAGGATTAGGGGTGATGGAGCGATTAGGGTTTGTTGCGACGGTCTTGTTGTGTGACGGTTCAGGTTTTAACTTATTATGGCAGTAAAACTGTGGATCCCTGTGCATATGATTTACACGCTGAGTTATATGAGGCCGGCATACCGATTCTTGTCGTATCTCAACGCGGGGATAAGTGGTTTATTTTATATTTCTGGAATATAACTATTTACTCGTGGTTCGCTGGCTGGTCGGCCACATAACTCGTTGGGAGCATATTCCAAGGGTTTTAGCTGTGCTACATTTTCAGGGAGTCTGTGCTGAGAGTTTTTGTTTCACGATGACCACTCTCAATTTGCTTTTAGTGGAATACCTCTTCACAAGCTGTTTTTGTCACATTTCCTTTTACGGGTCGCTGCATTGAGGGATTTGGTTCCACGACGACCCTTCTTGTTTTATCTTACTGTTACTGGGATACCCTCCTACAGGCTGTATTTGCCTTATAATATGGGGGACAATGTTCATCTTCCGGTGGACAACAACTTGACGGTATCGGATTACCGTATAGAGGAAGCTGGTTTATTCAAACCAGATATATATTTTAAAAATCAGCTCAAGGGAAAACAGACACTTGGTCAGGGTGTGAGGCATGGATCCCCACGTGCCTTGCCGGTATCAAAGAAGGGTCACTTGACCCTTGCAGATGCTCCTGTTGTCAACGAGGTGTCGGAACCATCTGTTGAGAGCTCCCGTGTTTTGCCGAATGCTGATCATAGGACAAAACCCCATGCACATTCTAAGTTGGCCCGATGTTTGGAGGAAAAATACAGTTGCAGAGCGAGTGAGGCATGGCTAACGATGGGCAGGGATATTGGTCTTGAAGAACTGGTGGAATTCAATGTTACGGTTTTGGTGGGGAAGTTCTCATACTTTGCCATGAATCGTAAGGACATTGTGGGCTGGGTTAAAAAGGAATGGACACCCATTTGTGGATACACTCCTCAGGTATTTGCACTGGCTCGTAGATGGTACGGGTTTAAATTTGAACAGGAATCACACTGCTCCACCATTCTTAGCAGACTTTGGCTATACGGAGCGGGTAGCCTGATGCTTCAAAAATGGCAGACGGATTTCGACCCTGACACAACCTCTATTTGTTTGTGACATCTCTGGGTGCTGCTACCTAGTCTTTCCCTTGCTCTTTGGAACCGTGGGGCTTTCGAAGCCATCGGCAACATTCTTGGTCGTTTTCTACATGTGGAGGATGAACATTTGTGTGGTTTTGACCGTCGTATTGGGCAGTTGCCGGTGGAGGTGGACATCTCAAAGGGGCTCATTGATGTTCTTCATATTGACTGGCATGGGCGCAAGTTGGCTCAGATCATTGACTATTGGGGGATTCCATTTCGCTGCTCAAATTGCAAGCAAGTCGGCCATTTGTGGAGGCAGTGTAAGGGGGCTTCGTCTTCTAGTCATCCCGCTGGGATGGATCCATTTTGGTCCTCTGATGATGGCAGCGATAAGGAAATGGATGCTTCCGGTGGGCTCGATGGTTTCTCCAACCGGGTTTCACTCCCCTCGGCTCCATATTCGGCTTTATTCCATAAGTTGGAACAAAACGACCCGAACTTATTTCATTCCTTGAATGATTTGGATATACAGTTTATTAATGCATTAGATTTGGAAAATGGCAACAATGGCAATTATATGGGTTGTCATCGTGATTTATCTTTGCTGTCTAGTGCCTCTAACTCTATGGGGGATTCCCGGATTCACTCTGAAAATACCTCCCCTGTTTCGGATGATGCGAATCCCACTGTGGCTTTTTCGGGGGACTTACCTTTGGACTCTTCCCTTGTGGTGCCACTTTCACCTGGAGCCTTACCTTCCCTTGCATTGACTATTTTATTATCCTCTGATACTGAGCCTCCACCTTTAGATCCTGCGCCCGGTGGTATTGGGGGGTCCGTGACTGTCGAACCTATGGGTTCTTTGATCCATACTTCTGAGTCCCATGAACCGGTTGTACACATACCCTCTTATTCTGAAATGGTCAAGAAGACGCCTATACCTGTCTTTTTCAAAAACCGTGTTGTGGATGAGCTGATCTAGGCTAATGATTCTGTGGGGGAGCAATCGATAAATCGGTCATTGGTCCTGGAGCCGGCGGGGGGTAGCTCTCTGATACCATCATCTGTGGGAAATAATGTTGTTTCAAAGGGTGCTCGTATGGGGGGTTTGGCCCCGTATTTCTTACCATTAAAAACTCGCAGTGCCAGGAAAAATAAGAAGGTGACACCTGTGGGGGTGGATGTCGCCTGCAATTTACTGGTTTCCCCCATTTCTCCTGATACCAAGGCTCTTAGAGGAATTAAATCCCTTGCCAGGGGTCGTTAATGATTTATTTCTCTCTCAACATCAAGGGTGTGGGGGGCCTGCCCAAACAATTGGCCCTTAAGCGTGTTCTTCATATTATCAATCATGATTTAGTTTTTCGTCAAGAAACTATGGTTACTAGTGAGAAGGCTTGTACATTCTTTAATAAAATCAAGCCGGGTTGTATGGTGTGTGTGGTGGATGCAGTCGGTCTGTCCGGAGGTCTTTTAGCGGCCTGGAATCCGGGGGTTTTGCGACTTTCTCCTTATATTATCTCCTTGGGAATTCTTCTTTCTGGTTCCATAAGGGGTTCTGATAAAATCTTGAATATTGTAAACTGTTATGGTCCCTATGCTGACAGGGAGGCATTCTGGGACCTTGCATGCTCTAGACACTTACTGGATCTGGAAAACTTGGTTCTTGCAGGCTATATGAACTTTTCATGGGGGGTCGAGGAAATATGGGGACACTCCGCAAGAAGGGACCCCTTAGGATCTTACTTCAAGGATTTTTTCTCTAAATATCATTTGATTGATGTGGCTCCTCATCCGTTGGCTCCTACATGGACAAATGGTAGGAAGGACGGTAATCTGATATCCAAGCGTATCGACCACTTCCTAATTCCAGAAACTTTATTAAACTGCTTTCATAATTACAGAACATGGATTCAGCAGATTCATATTAGTGATCATATTCCTATTATTCTACAATTTGATACTAAGATATCCTACCATTCCTATCCCTTCAAATTCAACTCTACCTGGTTAAAAGACTCGAAATATACTTCGGGGGTGAGAGATCACTGGACACAGATTGATGTCTCTGTTGAACGATCTGCGTTGGATTGGTTGGCGGTGAAATTAAAATCTTTGAAAGATTACACTATACTATGGGAAATAATTAAGAAAGCTGCGATGGCTGCAGACCTTGTTCTGTTAGAAAATGAGATCAGTAAACTCATGGAAATATCATTGAAATCTGGTCTTTCCCCCATCAAAAGAGCCAACCTATCAGGTTTGGAGGAGAGAAAATTGAAAATCCTTCTTGTGCAAGAGGAAACATGGCGTTTAAAAAGCCGTGCTCTTTGGCTTAATGCTGGTGATTCAAACACCAAGTTTTTCCACCGTGCTGCAGATGCTCGCCGGATTTAGAACAATATATGGGATCTTAATGACCATGCTGGTCGGCGGATTTGGGGAGATAGTGACCTAATGACCGAGGCTACTCAGCATTTCCAGAATTATTTTTGTGATCCTAAAAATACCACTCTGGCTGAACAATTCAAGATTATAAAGGAGTACCCAATAATGTTCAATGAGGATGAGGGGGATAATATTTTTGAGGTTGTCACTTTGGTGGAAACGGAGAACATTTTGAGGGGTTTTGCAAAAGACAAATCTCCTGGACCTGATGGGTGGACGGTGGAATTGTTCCTTTATTTTTTTGACATTATGGGAGCGGACCCCCGGGACGCTGTGGATGAGTCTCGACATATGGGAATTGTTTCTGGGGCTCTCAATACTACCTACTTGACTCTCATTCCTAAAACTTCTCATCCAGAGGACTTTAATGAGTTTCGGCCAATTGCTTTATGCAATCTGGTCTACAAGATTATCTCTAAGATTATTGTTGTTCAGATCAAGCCATTTCTCTCTCGACACATCTCTATGGAACAGTATGGTTTTTTGGATGGCCGACAGATACTTGATGCGGTGGGGGTGGCACAAGAGGCCTTTCATAGTATTAAAAAAAGGAATTTGGATGCCCTTATCCTTCAATTGGATCTGGTAAAGGCTTATGATCGTGTTGACTGGAATATGCTCATATTGATATTGATACAGATTGGACTCCCCTGGAAGGTGATGAAATGGATCATGGCATGTGTCTCGACTGTAAATTTCGCTGTGCTCATCAATGGTAAGCCGACATATTTTTTTAAGGCATCCAGGGGGCTTCGTCAGGGTTGTCCACTTTCTCCTGTCTTGTTCCTACTGATCATAGAAGGTTTGAGTCTCACTATTCACAAGGCAAAATGTGAGGGCTCCATTGTGGGTATCAAAGTTACCTCTGATATATCTGTTACTCAGTCGCTCTTTGTGGACGATGTCTTGCTTTTTGGTTTGGGCACACTTGCTGAATGGAGCCAATATAAAAAAAATTCTGGATTTTTTCTGTTCAGTCTCAAGTATGGTTATCAGCATGCACAAATCACTTTTCTTAAAACACTCAGTGGAATCAGATGTGGTTCAGTCGATTGGTATGCTTCGTCCTCTAGTTTTCAAGGACTTGGAGGGAGGCACTAAATACTTGGGATATTTTGTTAAACCATCGAATTATTTGTTAATTGACTGGTCCTGGCTATTAAGGCGTTTTGACTTAAGAATTGGACACTGGTGTATGCGATATTTGTCTTTGGGTGGTAGACTCACGCTGGCCAAAGCGGTTCTGCAGAATTTGGGGGTCTATTGGCTCTCACTCAACAAAATACCAAAGACTATTATTTGCCTTATTCGCAGGAATTTTTTCAGTTTCTTATGGTCGGGGGGGGTGGATTCTGGAAAATATCACTTGATCAAATGGACCACTCTAGCTCGTCCTTGGGATTTGGGGGGATGGGATATCAAACATATGGATTTATTTGTGAATGCCCTACATGCCAAGAGTCTTTGTAGGGCTCTATTTGTGGATTCTGTATGGGGCAAGATCATATGGGCTAAGTACCGAAAACACACTCGGGTGGTGGATCGGTTAATATTGGGTCAGCCTTCGACAATCGCAGTCTCAAACATTTGGAATGGACTCTTGGGGTCCTTCAATACCATTGCATAATGGCTCTCCTGGGTGCCCGGTAATGGCCGGGAGATTCAACTTGGTTCAAATCCTATTTTGGGGGGATCCTCTACTTTTCTCATGTCACCTACATTGTTGTCTTTTCTTCGGGCAAGAGGTTATTCTTCTCTGGCCCATGCTGCTTACTCGAATAGCGGTGATGGTACTAAATGGATATCTGCGTCACAGTTGGGTCTCTATGGTACTCTGGGTAAGGAATGGACTGAATATACTCACTCTTTTTGTATTGCTAATATCCATCTTTCCGAGATGCCCGATCGGTTGGTCTGGTCATGGGATGTGGCACATGGGTCTGTGTTTTCAAAGCTTGCGTATGCTTCATTATTTGTTGATTTTCAACTTGAGAATCGTTGGTGGCATCAAAAGATCTGGAAACTCACTCTCCCCCTAAAAATTAAATGTTTCATCTGGCTTGCATTGAACAACAACATACTCACATGGGATAATCTGTGTCGGCGTGGGTTCATTGGTCCTGGATGGTGCCCTTTCTGCTGCATTCAAGGTGAATCAATGGATCACCTATTCGCTTCATGCTCTTTTATTTAGGATCTTTGGAAAATCATTTCTATCTCCTCTGGTTTACAGATTTTATGGCTCCCCACTACTCTTATTGACTGTCTTGGATCCTGGATTCGACATTCCTCCTCTAAGATGGAGTTGCCTTGTTTTATGCTGTGGGAGGTGTGGAAGGCCCGTAACTCCCTAATTTTTGAGGTTACTTGTCCACATTTGGAGTGGCTAAGTGGTCGTATCATGGCTGCCTATTTGGAATATGTTACACATTCTGATCATGGTTGGGGTCGTCCACATAATTACAAGATGAATCCTGGCCGTCATCTGTCCCCTCCGGTCTTGGTTTACCCCTGTGGGTTTTTTGATGGGGCTGTTGCTGGATGCCCTGGTGTGTGTGGTGCCGGTGCAATACTTCATTTATCTACGGATTGTTATTATCGCATCTAGATAAATCTGGGGCCTGGATCCAACACTTGTAGTGAGTTGTGTGCTCTTTGGCTCCTCCTGCTTTTTGCACGCTCCAAGCAGATTTCATCTCTTGTGATTCTGGGTGACTCCTTATCAATCATCTCTTGGGCATTGGGTAATTCTCCCCTCAAGGTATTGTTACTCTCTTTCTGGTTGGTGGCGGTCAGGAAGCTTATCAGGGCATTTGATCATACTCACTTTAGTCATATTCTCCGTGAGGTTAACATGGAGGCTGATCTGCTCTCAAAGTTGACCTTATCTTCTCCGGTGGGCATCATTCGGTGGGAGGAGTGGCGTGGGGACCTATTTTTCTCATGTGGCACTATTGACATGCATTGGTCTTGACTCTCTTGGCGCGGCTACCGTTTTTTTTTGGGAGGTTTTTGTTTTTGCTAGCGGTTTATATATATTTTATTTGCTTTGATATACTATTGTGCAGGTCTATAAGGTGTATCTTCATCAACATCTTGTTGATCCGGACTGTATTGCGGCACTATTTACATTTTGGGTTGCATATCTTTTGGTCATTACACCTATGTTGATGACTGTTTTTTATGTACTTTATGATGGATGTGGTTCTTAGGTCGTGCCACTTTGTGACAGGTGGTGCTTTTATCTTATGGTTGTGAGGAGACCAGTCTATGTGCAGTTATGTATGCACTGTTTTACCTTGACATTGTTAGATCTTTCATGTTGATATCTCCATACTATATGACAGATATGTCTCTTGCTTTTATGGGACAGGTTTACCCTGTGCCCGTGGGTTGTAATATTCTACTACTACTTATGCTGAACAGTGAGACTCTATATTTCATGACATGTGGAACATTTACTATTTCGCATTATTAATAGTAAGTTAAATTTTTCATTGGAAAAAAAAAAGTTATCATGTTCTTCTACATTTAACAAATGAATGATACAAAGATAAGTTAGAGCATATTACAAAAAAATCCAAGAAACAAGCAAACAACAAAGAAAATGACAAAAGATACAAACGTAACAGATGACAGCTCAGCAAAGGTAAGAATAGAGAGGAAGAGTATGAAAAAATATATTTTATTATATTAATATATAATTTTTATTTTTATTTTTTATTAACAAACAAAATAAACATGATTTGTAAACTCAATTTTAAAATTATTTTTATTTGTTATTTTTAATAATATGGAACAAATTAATTAAAATCATATAAAAAATTATGTAAATCATTTTTCTAAAACCATGCCACGCATATTATTGATAGATCAATAATCAAATTAATGTAAAAAATGGATTCAACACTTCAACAACTTATATAACAATGATAAAAAACAATCCATATCATCACTTCGTTAAACTACCTTTTGTATAATGAGTTCAATTTTGTGCAGTGCTACACATTTAATTATTTAGATAATGTGTACTGGAGAGGTTTTCTCTAATTAATTCCTTAAATTTCTAATTTTTTGAAAGTGAGACTAAATGCAATATAATATATTTATATATATTTAAAGATAATGTGTAGTAGAGAGGTTTTCTCTAATTAAATCCTTTTAATTATCCAGATAATGTGTAGTAGTGAGGTTTTCTCTAATTAATTCCTAAAATTTCTAATTTTTTTTTTTTAAAGTGGGACTAAATGCAATATAATATATTTATATACATTTAAAGATAATGTGTAGTAAAGAGGTTTTCTCTAATTAACTCGTTGATGTTTTTAGAGAGAGACTAAATGCAATATAATATATTTATATTTTTGTGGAAGATCATGAGTGAGTGTCCACTGAACAACTAAGCAGAGCAAATGTAATATAATATATTTATATTTTTATAGAAGACGGGGAGTGTGTATGATTAGTGAGACAATAGCCTCTTTTCATGTTAACAATACTTCGATTGTTTCGAGGAAATCCAAGAGCGTGGTGCAGTAGTTTAGAGTAATCTAATCCTTAAAAAGAATAATTTTACGAGGATTGTTTTTTTATAGAAATTATAGTGTTATTATGATTTTTTTTTGTGTATGGTAAAACGATGTTGGTTAGGGTTTTATCTAATTTTCAGTTGTATCGAATTTATTTAAAATTCTAAATATAGATATGATTAAATGATTAGAAGATATTGCTCAATTTTTTTTATCTGAAACGGTTATATTTATTTGTTTGAATAACGGTTGGCCGCAACCAATCAACCAAGATTACAACTATTCAAGAGTCTACTTGACACTATTACATCATATCCGGATCTTACAAGACAATTGATCAAGGCAAGGCCATAACTATGGAATAGGGATCTAGGAGGGTGTATCATCATTCTTGTTGTATATTCCTTGAGATAAAAGGCAACCCTTGTTTGCTTTTTCATCCGCTTCTTTATTGGATCCTCTCAGGATGTGGAAAAACAAGGAGGAAGTGAATTCTCGCATAGTATAATGCAACCTTAGCAAAGTCTTATTTAGCATCGGATTGCTGAATTGATCATCCGTATTTAGAATCTTTATCAAGATTCCATAATCTCCAAAAACTTGTATTTCTTTGTAACCATTTTCTTGGGCAATCTGACAAGCTTTTAGCATCCCAAGAATTTTAGCATGGTTATTTGTTCTCATTCCTAAACCCCAGTGAAAACTATCTTTTCTAAGACCATCCAGTGAATAGATAACACTGCTTGCTCCTGCAATCCCATGATTTCCTTTCAAGGCCCCGTCAAAGAAGACCGTGGCTTTACCCTGATTTCTCCACCATCCTTAAAATACTGCATCCGAGTCTCGGAGTCGCCATCCTAGATTGTTGAAGGTGCGGACAGTGAGCTTTTTTCTGTCCCTAAAAAAAATGTGCCAAACCACTTTTTTTCTTTAGGGAGTAGCGAGTTATCGGTGAAGGAAGGGTGGTTGTTTACTGCCTCCTTTAGAAGAGCCTTTTCCTTTGTTGCCACGATCAATGAAGGGGGCTTGAAGTTGTTAAAAATATGATTATTTCTCGCCAACCAAATTTTCCAACAAACATATTTGGGTAAAGCTTGCCAAATTCTAGTCCAAGGGGATTTGCTTTTGAGCGTGTGAGGGTACCTTGCTTTCCATGTAGAGAAAAGGGTAAAGACAGAGACCTGAAAAGTAGAAATTGCGTTGAGGCCGAGCAAGGAAAGAGACTAGAATTCTTGAGCAAATGGACAGTCCACGAATAGATGATCCAAGGTTTCAAACGCTAAGCAACACAAAGGATAGTGATAAGGGCCTGTAATTCCTCTCTTCATCAAGTTTTCCGCCGTTAAAACTTTCCTGTGGACTAAAACCTAAGTGAAAAATTAACTTTGGGCAGACCGTAAGTATCCCACACTTGAGTCCAAAAAGAAGGAGAATGGATCGATGGATGGTGAGGTTAGAGAGCTGCAAAACCAAGAGCTATTGAGTAAATACCAATCGTGCCCCAACCCCATTTATCATGCAATTGTCGATAGGCAGGAGCCATTCCCATCAGCGCCTTATAAAGGAGACTCGTTTGGGCCTATAAGTGCGTTGGTGGTCGAGGGAGAATCCACGCCTTCCAAATCCCTAAAGAGTCCCATACTGATATGTCTGCCAGTTTAACCACGTCGAGGTGAGAAAGAAACGACTAGAGCTCATTGAGTTCAACGGAGAGGGCGAGAGGAGAATGGCCCAAGATGTTATCTTCCCATATATGAGTGTTGAACCCATTTCCAGGGACTCGATATAACAGAGTTTGAAAAAAACTCATCCCTTGCCGACAAATATTCCATATCATCGTGCCTTTAGAAGTGTTATCAGCCTGTAAATTCCTTAATGAGACTCCCTCAAGGTATTTTTTCCTCAAAACTTGACTAACAGGATGCTTGCGATTTGTGTAGAGTTTCCAAAGAATTTTTCCTCCTAACGCGAGATTGGCCATTGTTGTATCTCTTACCTGTAATCCTCCTTCCATAAGAGGGCGCTTGACAATTTCCCAATTAACTAAGTGGAACTTTATTTCATTACCTCTGCCTCCTCTCCACAAAAAATCCCTAATCAATTGCAAAATCTGAACTGTGATCAGCTTAGGGGCCAAAAGAAAGGAAGCCTGATAAATAGGAAAGGAGGATAAGACTGATTTTATTAGGATGAGTTTCCCAGCACAGGTAAGCCACTGACCTCCCCAAGCTACTATTTTAGACCTGATCTTACTGAGAATTCCAAGCCAGAGGGAGGCCTTGTTGGTTCCCAGAGTGAGAGGAAGACCAATGTAAAGGATTTTTTCCCAATTAGCATAGCCCATGAACCCTAGGAATTGGGCAATTCGAAGGACTGAATGATGATCCATGTTCTAGCCATACACTGCACTTTTCCTTTTATTAACCTTCTCTCCAGAGATGTTACATAAATTTTGCACAATTTCATTATAAACCTTTGTTATTTTTATCGAAGCTCCTCCCAGCAGCAAAGAATCATCCGCGAAAAAGGCATGGTTGATGGAATCCAGAACTTTCAACGGCCTGGTGCCCGGGGCAGTCCCAACATGCTTTTCTACAATCAACTTCCTACTCAGTGAATTTGCCATGAGAATATAAAAAAAAGGGGGAAAGAGGGCAGCCTTGCCGCAATCCTCTTGTGGCTTGAAAGTAATTAGTTGGCCTACCATTAACTAATGGAGCTATCCACGGATTTTCAATACAAGCTTTAATCAAATTAACAAATTCGATACTAAAGCCAAATGCAAGAAGAACTTTGAACATGAAAGAAAGTTTTACCCGGTCAAAGGCATTGGCCATGTATGACTTGATGAGCATCCTTTGCTCCTTCCACTGGTATCTGGAATGCAGAGCTTCCTGGACCAAGATAACATTGTCCAAAATATGTCTCCCTTTGACAAAGCCACTCTCAAAAGGAGATATGAGATTCTCTAACAGAGGCTTGATGCTATTAGCCAAAAGTTTGGAGAGAATTTTGTATGAAGCATTGCAAAGGGAGATATGCCTGAATCGATCAAAGGAACCCAAATTCACCTCTTTGGGTATTAAGGCGAGGAAGGTGGAATTAATACTGTCTCCTACTTTGGCCTTTTGTTGAGAAGCTTTGATGATTCTCCGCAAATCTTTCTTGATGATTGTCCAACAGATTCTGTAAAAGTGGATTGAGAAGCCATCTGGCCCTGGTGCTTTGTCTGGCTCCATGGCCCAGATGACATTGTTGATTTCTTCCTCTGTGTGTGGTTTCATGAGACAAATATTGTCCTCTTTGCTGACAAGAGAGGGAATGTGTGAAAGGAAATCAGTGGTGGCCTCCTCACTACCTAACCCTTCTTCTTTAAAAAGGTTCTAAAAATGTAGTTCTGCTGCCACTTTAATCTCCTTGCCTTTAAAGACAGTCCCTTCAGCTGAGATTATTTCAGATATGTGATTCTAAGAGAGGCGAGCTCTGAATTGTCTGTGGAAAAAGGAGGTGTTGCTGTCCCCCGTTTTCAGCCACAAACTTTGAGACTTTAGTCTCCAATACTCTTCTTCCTGTCGAAAGGAGCGAAAGGAGGTTTGTTGGGAAGCATGTTCTTTCTCAATATCTGAGATGTTGATGACTTTGCTTTCCAATTCCATTTGCAGAACTAATAACTTCTGAACAGTTTCTTTTCTATGGCTAGCAGGGGTATTAATAGGCTTTTTAATCCAGTCCTTCAGAGCGTATTTTGTTGCTTTAAGCTTCTGTTCCCAGGCAAAGCTTGGTGACCCTGTAATAGGGTTAGCCTAGGCCGTTTGAACTGTCTCCATAAAATCATCCTTTTCATTCCAAAGAGGGTTGAATCTGAAAGGAATGGGACCCAAGTTTTCTTCCTCTTCCAACATAAGGAGGATGGGCTTGTGATCCAAGGTGAGTTTAGGTAGAATTTTTGAAGATATTAGTTTCTTTTCTAATAAAAGAGTGCTTAGCACTAGAAATCTGTCCAGGCGGGTTGAGATGTATGCTGTCCCGAATCTATTGTTCGTCTAGGTATAGAATCCTTTCTTTGGCTTAAAATCAAGGAGATCCCACTGTTGTATTAGCTCCTCTACATCGGGTTTCAATGGGTCCCTATCGCTATTGCCTCCTCTTTTTTCTTTTGGTTCAAGTACTATATTTAATTCTCCAGCTATTAAGATATTCTTGAGTGAATGAGTTTCTAGAAAGGCAGATAAAGAATGCCAACATTATTTCTTCTCATAATAGAGTACCGGCACATAAAGATTGAAGAGAGCAATGGTAAGCTTACTTGAAGAATGGTTGATTTCGGTGAAAATCCAATGTTGGGTCTCAAAACAATTTCCAGGTGAAACTGATCTTCCGACCAAAGGGTTGCAAGCCCTCCTGAGGTTCCCCTAGCACTTACGACCTTTCCATAATTTTTATTCCACATCTGTTTGCTGAGAGCTAGAAGGGCTTCCCCATCTATTTTAGTCTCTTGGAGAATGAGAATATCGGGAGTTTCTATTTTCAGAAGGTCTTTAACTGCTTCAGCCTTCAATGGATTTCCCAAGCCTCTGCAATTCCAAGAAACTAAGCGCATTATTTACCAGGAAGAGAAGGGATGGGGCCTCCCTTGGCGGGCCTTGTTCTGTTTTTTCTGGCAATGGACATTTCAATGGTAGATTGATTGCCTTGCATTTTTTCCCTCTCCGCTTCTTCCTCTCTTGCATCTTTGAGAGATTTTCTCCCTGCTCTTTTCGAGGGCTTCTCAAACGTCTCATCTTCCGAAGAACCAGAGTTTTCCAGAGGTTTCTTCGTTGTCATTTCTGCATAGGAGGGGGGGAGGAGCCTCCTGCTGGGGAGTCAGGAAGAGGTAGGGATGTGTCTATCTTTTCTTTTTCCCCTTCGAGGGAAATGTTCTGTTGTTCGGGATCCACAATTATTGAAGCCGGAGTGTCTTTCGGGGTACTGAGGATTTCAAAGGAATTTTTAATGGCTGCTGGAATTGTTGGGACTGTACTTCCTTCGCCTTGATGCTGCCCTACTGAGGATGCACTAGGACCCATCGATGTCCCTTTCCCTTTTGTACTGTTGTTTTGTTTTATCTTGGTTGTTTTCTGCACTTGAGACCATTGCTCACCTTTTGTTTTTTTCGCCTCTTCTTCATTCCTCTTTTTACAATTCCGGGCGAAGTGACCGTAACCATGGCAGAATCTGCATTTAAAGGGAATCTCTTCATATTCCAATTCTTGGATATGTGTCCAGTCAGCCATTGTTAGTTTAATGGCTTCCGGGAGGCTGATTTCCAGATCAACCTCGACACAAATTCTTGCACAAGAATATTGGTCCTTCCCTTCTGCTCGGTCAATGTATTTACCTAGGGTATTGCCTATTGATTCTAAAGACTTCAGATTCCAGCAATGAAGTCGAAGGTGAGGAAGATGCACCCAGACAGGAACCGTCGATGACACATCCTGAGAAGGTTCAAAATCTGGAGTCCAATTGTTCAAATACAAGCCCTAAGGGCCCATAAAATATGGACCATTCCTAAAAATGAGATGCTTATCTTCTACATTGTCAAAGACAAAAACGAAGAATCCTTTACCGACCAAATAACTTCTTATTCCTTCTGATGTAAGTGATCTCCAGTTTCGCTGAACCCATGCCTCTACGGATTTGGGGGAGGGCCATAAGCCAGTAAACTGTCTTATTAAACCCCTCTCTACTAAATTCAGGGCAAATCGACAAGATTCTGCTTTCGGTAAAGCAACAGTGGGAATGTTATCCAATTTCCTGACAAACTTCTGTGAAGAATCGCTTAGTTTTCGCTTGATGCTAGCCGCCACCAACTTCCTGAAGGCAAGAATCTCAGGTGGAGGAAGAGAAGGATCAGGGCCCCCGCCTAGGACCATGGTGGAAAGACAGGGGGTGCAGATCAGTGTAGAGCCACTTTCCTTGACTCCATAGTCCTCCTCTGCTCCGTCGAACACCTCTGCTCCTTGAAATGATCCGGGGAAATACTTCAGGGAGGTGATTAAATCCGTAACAGAGGTCTGGAAATCCCTTAGACAGGTCTGAAAACTCGTTGTGATGTTCAGAAAATCTCGCTACTCCAAGATCGCTGCACCAAGGTGCAATCAAAGCCCCACCTTATTTCACTATCAAAATGTTTAACCTAGGAGATATTGCTCATTTTTAAATTATTCGTAAATTTACTATAAAATTTAAAAACATTTACAAATATCTGTGTTCAATTTTAAATTATTAATTATATTAATTTAATATCTCACTACTAAAATATATTTCATCTTTCTAAAACAAAGTTTTACATATACCACAAGTAGCTTGGTTTGTTGCTTGTATTACCAAGACCAAGGCTTAATAAAAAAATGTGAGCACCTTGTTTCCAACTGAAGGATTAAAAAGAAACGATTCAAATTGGATTTAGATTTGGTTAAATGTTGAATTGGCTTTTCTCGTGGTGGATAGCCAATTAAAAAAAACAACATGAAACAATAAATCGTTGTGTCACACCTCCACCTATCAGTCTGTCCCTATAAATCGTCGTTCTTCAGGGGATGCCAAGGAAGTTGTACCCATCCCCACCCGAGAGTACTTAATGATATTCTGGGCCCTCACAGAGGCAAGCTAGAGAGAAGGTCTTCTAGGCGGGCTTTGAGACCCGAGAATGCTCTTCTTGAAAGGATTGAGGGGAATAACTGGAATAAATTGAAGATGTTTGTGAAATCGATCTATTTTGATCTATTTACAACCATGAATATGCGTCAATGTTACCGGGTGCCAACTGTTAAAGTTACAACATCATGAGTCATTCTCCAAGTCAATCTTGTGCGTTAGGATTGAGCCTTGTGTGTTGAGGTAGTGCCTTAGGGAACCTGAGTTGGCCTCGGGAAACATGGAGCATATTCTTGAGTTGGACTCAATAATGGTTAAGCCTTATGTGCAAAGGTTAATCCATATTTGTTGAGGTAAGTGCTTTGTCTGTCAAAGTGATGATGTTGTACAATCTTGCTTGTCAAGGCTAAGGTCTTATGTGTCAAGATAGATCCTCATGTGTTGAGGCGGTGCCTCATGTGTTGAGGTAATGCTTTGCATGTTAAAGCATGAATGGTGTGTGATGTACTACTAACCATGGTTGAGCTATTAAGTCTTCTCTAGAGACTGGCCACCTCTATAGTGAATTACTTTAGCATATGACCACTTGGAATGATAGTAGAACAAGATGATCACATCATTGGAAACATCTCTTTAGTATATTTGATATGATAGATAAATTAAACTTGGCACATGTGGACCATCCAGATAAGACAAGAGATAAATACAAGATGTGATAAGATAAGATCGAGAGAAATTGATTTGCTCAATAATGATAAAGACTTCAGTTAAATAAGAGAGAACTCGAATTGCTAAACTCCAGTGATGTTAATAAGAAAGACTTCAGTTAATTAAAGGAGAATTTGAATTTTTCGCTTCGGTGATGTTATCAATAAGGACTTCAATTAAAAGTGTTGACTAAGTGTTAATAAAGAATATATAGTTAAGTAAAGTTTTTTGCATGTCAACACTTGAGTTAAACTAAAAGACGACACTTAAGTTGAACTAAAAGACAACAATTGAGTTACGACACTTGAGTTGTGACTCTTGAGTTACAACACTTAAGTTATGACACTTGCATGACGACACTTGAGTTAGCCTCCTAACTAAGTGACATGGCATCCAGATGAAGGGCGAGTTCATCCTAAAGTCAGAAGATACAAATAGAAGCCGAAGCATGAGAAGAATGATATATATATGTTATACAGGAATGATGAATTCAATGTGAGAGCGAATTCTCTTCTCTCTTGAAGGCAATGTGCTTTTCTTTGTGCAAGATATTATTATGAGTTCTATTCTTCCATCTCCTCTATTGCTCTGATATTGCACTAGTGGTGCTTGGCATTTCTCTCTGATAATGCACCACGGGTGCTTGATGTAATCTGCTCATTGTGAAAATATTCTTTGTTATCTATCAATATTCTAAGCAATATTTTGCTGGGGTTTTCTCCCTCAAGTACTAGAGTGTTTCCCCATGGTAAATATTGTGTCTCGTGTGAATTCTTATGCTTGTTGATTATTCATTTGATTTCAAGCACTACTATAATTCCGCATTAAGATAAAAAAAAATTAACATAGTATCAGAGCTCAGGGCGTGAATGAGCGAAGTTTTGTCAAACTTGAGCCTACATTGATCCTGAGTGGCAAAAGTTTAGCAAAGTACTTGAAGAATAATGACTTCAATCTCAGTAAGATTGGAAGATCGACTTGAAGGAACTTCAAACTTCAATACTTGGAAGGCCAGGATTCTGAATATCCTGGAAGAGCATGATTTGGATGGCTATGTAGAGCATGATCTGGATGGCTATGTATCCGGTGTTGTTGAAGAGCCTACTACTAATGCACGACACACTAATTTCAAGAAGAATCAATCCAAAGCAAAGAGAATAATTTATGATTTCGTGAAAGACAATTTGATGCCATTGATTACTCCATTAAAGACCGCAAAGGAATGCTTCGACACTTTGAAAAATCTTTATGAGAAGAATTCTCCCAGTCAGAAGAGAGCATTGAAGAACAAACTTTGGAATCTATGATGGAGAATGATGAAGCGGCTGCTTCCTTCTTTACAAAGATCTCTCAAGCAAGAGATAAACTCATGAGCATTGGTGTAATGGTTGATGATGATGATATCATTCAAACTGTTGTCGATGTGATTCCATCATCATGGGCGACATTCTTGGTTGCAGTAAATGGTCAAGAAGTGCAACCAAACTTTGAAATATTGTGGCATGATCGTCTACATGAAGAAGGGCGAATCCAGAGCAAATATACTACCTCCAAAGAAGAGAACCTTGCTCTTGCGGCACAGATGAAGAGAGCAAAGAAATCCTTTTCTCATAAGAAGCTTCCTCATCAAAAGGAAAATGATTACAACAAGAACCTTGATAATTCTAAAGTTAAATGCTTCAATTGCAATATCAAGGGTCACTTTGCAAGAGACTTCCATGCAAAGCAAAGAGAAAAGTTCAAGGGTAGGTTTCATGCTTCTATTGCTACAAAAGATGAACCTACATGAAATAATTCTTCAAATGATCATGAAACAAGGAAGGAGTGTTATCTTCTCTCAGCCCTAGTTGGATCCATTACCACTAATGTTGAGATATGCCTAGTGGATAGTGGCCTCAGATTTGAAGGAAAAGAAGTTCTCTTGTCGGGTGGCGCTTGTAGATAATACCACCTATTCAATCCAAGGAGTTGGATCCACTTCCTTTCTGTTGAATTCAGGTGATGTACTCCATGTTGATGATATTCTGTATGTTCCTGGTCTAAATAAAAACCTCATGTTTGTTTTAGTTCTCGAAGATAAAGGTTTCTGAGTAATCTTTATGGACAACAAAGAACTCTTATGACCTAAGAATTCAGACTTGAATTCTACAAATTTGATTGGAGTTAAAGAGGGAGGTCTCTACAAACTTCCTAGAAAGTTCATTAAAGCCATGATCCATGACACCGCCAACCCTTGTGAACTATGGCATAGGAGGCTTGGTCATCTTCATTTCAAAGCATTGTCGAGCTTACAAAAGATGGTAAAAATTGAGCATGATGTTATTTGTAAGGATTGTGCTCTTAGTAAGAACATCAAGAAAATATTTCCAAACAGTACTAAAATATCTAAAGGGATATTGGACTTGATCCATTCAGATCTATGTGGTCCCATGTCTGCACCATAGTTGAGTGGTTATATGTACTATGTGCTTTTTATAAATGACTTCTCTCACAAGTCATGGATATATTTTCTAAAGGCAAAGAGTGAAACTTTCAGCAAGTTTCAAGAGTTTAAAGCACTGGTTGAAAATCAAACTGGAAAGCACATTCGTGCTTTGATATCTAATAATGGAGGAGAGTTTGAGTCTCATGACTTGAATGACTTCTGCCGAGAGGCAGGGATAAAAAGACAGCTGACTGTACCTTACAACCCCCAACAGAATGGGGTTGTTGAAAGAAAAAACATAACAATCTATGAGGCTGCAAAAGCTATGATGTGTGATCAGGATCTACCCACTTCCTTATGGGAAGAAGCCTTCAACACTGTTGTTTATATTCAGAATAGAATCCCACATGCTATGCTAGAATAAAAGAATCCCGAAGAAGTTTTCATTGGTGAAAAACCAGATGTTGGACACTTGAATATTTTTAGTTGTCTTGTCTACATTCATGTGCCGAAAGAGAAGAGGACAAAAATGGAGCCTTCTGGAAATAAAGGTACATTTTTTTGATATAGTGAGTCCTCCAAAGCTTATAGAATCTATGTTCCAGGACAAAGGCACATTGAAGTAAGAAGATATGTAACATTTCATGAAGAGACTGCCCTCAACCGCTCTAAAATACTTCAGTGTGATTTAGATATAGAGGAGTATGAGACTCCCATGATGGAGAATCTAGGTTCTAGTTCTCCTCTTTCAGGTATTGAGGGGGAGAATCCATAAGAGTCCTTAGATCTGATTGATCCTGAAGAGCCAGTAGAACTGGTGGAAATATCACTTGATGAACCACCCACTAAGAGGAGATAAGCCTGGTTTTGAGACATTCTGTAAGAGGTAGAAAAGCATGGAGCACCACCAGGCTCGTCTAGAGAGCAAAAGAGACCTAGAATATTGTCAGGATATGTAGCACAAATGAGTCACATCAGTTATTCAGAACCCACCACATATGAAGAGGCTACTAAGCAGTAGGTATGGAAATATGCCATGGTGGAAGAATACAAATCCATCATGAAGAATGATGTATGGGAAGTGGTTTCTAAACATGAAGGGAAGTCAATGGTAACTTCCAATTGGATTTACGAAATCAAACATGCAGCTGATGACAGTATTGAAAATTATAAACCAATATTTTTGGTTCGTGGTTTCTCACAGAAAGAAGGAATATAATATGATGAGACATTAGCTCCCATGGCCAGGTACACTACTATTCGAGCCATAGTTTCCCTTGCTTCAGTTTTGGGGTGGAAGCTTCACCAGATGGATCTAAAGACTGCCTTCTCAATGGTGAATTTGAGGAAGAAGTATACATACAACAACATGAGGGGTTTGTAGTTCATGGGAAGAAGTCCCATGTATGCAAACTTAAGAAAGCCTTGTATGGGATTAAATAGGCCCCGAGGGCTTGGTATTCAAGGATTGACAACTATCTTCAAAGCTTGGGATTCTCTAAAAGCAAAGTTGACCCCAACTTGTACGTCAAGGTTGTGAAGAACCAACCACTGATCTTGGTTCTCTATGTTGATGACTTGTTCCTTACTAGAGAGGAAAAACAGATAGCATGGTGCAAGAGGGATCTCACTTCTAAGTTTGAAATGAAAGACTTGGGTCTTATGCACTACTTTATTGGTCTAGAAGTTTGGTAGAGGAAAGATGAGATATTTCGTTCACAAGGAGTTACACAGTTGATGTGTTGTGCAATTTTGGTATGATGGATTGTAAATCCATGTCTACACCAATGGTTTCCAATATGAAGAAACTACACGAGTCAGATTCTAAATCGGATCTAGTGAATCCTACCATGTAAAGAAAACTCATTGGTTCCTTGATGTATTTGATACATAGTAGACCAGGCATATGCTATGCAATGAGTCTCTTGAGTCAGTTCATGTCTGATCTAAGAAATAGTCATTGGGTTTTTTCCAAGCATGTGCTTAGATACCTTTGAGGTACTATTGCTTATGGACTCATATATGCTTCCAATGGAGGAGTAATGTTACTTAGTTATGCTGACTCTGACTGGGGTGGTGTTAATGTGGATTGAAAGAGTACATCCAGATTTTGTTTTAGCTTGGGATCAACTATGATCTCTTGGTCCAACAGGAAAAAGGGCTCCATAGCCCAAAGTACTACAGAAGTAGAGTATATTGTAGCTAGTACCACCTCCCAAGAAGCGGTGTGGCTTAAGAAGCTACTTGTTGGATTGTTTTGTGAGAAGCTTGAGACTACTGGCATTCACTTTGACAATCAGAGCTGCATCAAGCTCTCAGAAAAACCCGTGTTTCATGACAAATCAAAACACATTGAGATGAAATACCACTACATCAGAGACATGGTCCAAAGAGGTGTCGTAAGACTTCAGTACATTGCTACTGATGAGTAGATAACAAATATGTTGATTTAGCATATATGCTTGATGAAGTATAGGTAATTCCGAGACAAGTTTGGTATGGTAGAGAATGCCTCCCTCACTGAGAGGGAGTGTTAAAGTTATATCATCATGAGTCATTCTCCAAGTCAATATTGTGCGCCCAAGATTGAGGCTCGTGTGTCGAGGTAGTTCCTTAGGGAGCTTGAGTTGGACTTAGGAAACTTGGAGTAGATTCTTGAGTTGGACTCAAGAATGACTAAGCCTTATGCGTAAAGGTTAAGACTCGTGTGCCGAGGAAGAGCTTTGTATGTCAAAGTGATGATGTTGTACAATCTTGCTTGTCAAGGATAAAGTCTTGTGTGTCAAGACAGATCCTCATGTGTTGAGGTGGTGCGACATGTGTTGAGGTAATCCTTTGCATGTCGAAGCATGAATGGTGTGTGATTTACTAGTACCATGGTTGAGTTATTGAGTCTCCTCTAGATACTGGTCACCTCTAGAGTGAATTACTTTAGCATATGACCACTTGGAACGATAGTAGAACAAGATGATCACATCATTGGAAAAATCTCCTTAGTACATTTTATATGATAGATAAATTAAAGTTGGCACATGTGGACCATGCAGATAAGACGAGAGATAAAGATAAGATGTGATAAGATAAGAGAGAACTCGATTTGATTAGTAATGATAAAGACTTCAGTTAATTAAAGGAGAATTCTAATTGTTCACTTCAGTGATGTTATAAAAAATGACTTCAGTTAAAAGAGTTAACTACGTGTTAATAAAGAATATCTAGTTAACTAAAGTGTTAATAAGGAATATATAGTTAACTAAAGTGTTTTGCATGTCAACACTTGAGTTAAACTAAAATATGACACTTAAGTTGTACTAAAACTCAGTACTTGAGTTACAACACTTGGGTTGCGACTCTTGAGTTACAACAATAAAGTTACGACACTTGCATGACGACACTTGAGTTAGACTCCTAACTAAGTGACTTAGCATCTAGATGAAGGGAAAGTTTATCTTGAAGTCACATGATAAAAATAGAAGCTGAAGCATGAGAAGAATCATATATGTTATACAGGATTGATGAATTCAATGTGAGAGCAAAATCTCTTATCTCTCGAAGGCAATGCGCTTTTCTTTATGTAAGATATTATTCTGAGTTCTATTCTTCCATCTTCTCTCTTGCTCTGATATTGCACCATGGATGCTTGGCATTTCTCTCTGATAATGCACCAAGGGTGCTTGATGTAATATGCTCATTGTAAAGACATTCTCTGCTATCTATCAATATTCTAAGGAAGATTTTGTTGGGGTTTTCTCCCTTGAGTATTAGAGGGTTTCCCCAAGGTAAATACTGTGTCTCATGTGAATTCTTATGCTTGTTGATTATTCATTTGATTTCAAGTACTACTATAATTCCACATTCAAATAAGAAATTAACACCAATGAGGTTATGGGATTTCCCTTACCATGCGGTATCTATTCAAGGATTAACTAATTAGGATTAATTAGTTGCATGGGGGGTGAGTTTTCGATTGCACATTACATGTCCTGGACTTCCTAATATGACCACCCAAATGGACCAGATGCAACAATGGATCCACAATGGAGAATACTCCTCGAGGAATTTGACATGTTCTTTGGTTCTCTTCTCGGTTTTGGGAAATGACTATGCTTTCTAGCTTTTGCAACAAAGACCACCTAATCTATAAATTTAGAAATAAAAGATCAATTTTTTTAATAATTCGACATTTAATGTATGTTTTCTTCGTTAACACTGTCGGTTGGGAATTGCAAGGTCTTACTAAGCTTGTACAATCATTAGAGAACGAAGGATTGCATAAGAGAAAAATAACCAACGGAAGGATGACAGACTAGAGACTAGTAACTAGTAGAAGGATGATGGGACCGATGAAATCCATTTCATCTAAATATTTTTAACCACGCCCAAGAAATTAGCAACCGCACAATTGGAGATTGTAGGTACATAATGAACAAATGGAGAATTTCAAAGAATGGTTGATTCTAGGGTGGTGTTTCCTACATTACACACTACCGAAAAACAAATACATGAGCTTTACAATTAGGCTTACTGAATGTCATCCATCACCAAACATCAAGCCGACTATGAGGCCGCATGACATAAACTCGTGCCATAGGTCAATGGAAAATGATGCAGAGACCATGTTATGTGACGCAGGAAGACGATGAATAGCCAACAAGCTCCTGATTGTCGTCTAACAACGATCAACGACTATAAGTCTTCCGCAAGCTTTAAAAAAAAGCATAAGGTTCATCAAGAGAAAACACCTTACAACATAATTAAGGTAACTTACAAGTATTTAATTTATTAGTTGTAGCATACAACTTGTAATGTATATAAGTCTTATTTTTATAGAATTTTTAGGCTTTACATAATAATTGTGTAGAAAAGATGAAACTATATAGGTGTGTTTGGAGGTTTTTCTTCAATGATGTAGGTTTTACTTTGACGAATAAAGTTTTTTTGTGGAGTCTTGGATCATGGTGTGCCTTTTGAAAATGGCACATTTGTGCATTAACTGGGAAGAGTAGGTTTTAGCATTTTACAATGGTGTGTTGATGATGCTCATGAAACGTCAGTGCTTCAAATTAGATCTAAAGTGTTGGGCCGCAAATTCAAGGCATGATAACACTTCACTCCAAATTCAAATAGTTGATGCTCTAAATTATACAAAGGGAATCAATGCATCAAAGTAGTCACAACATTGGTATACCAAAATAAACCTTGTCCATCATGGAACCCAAGCTACCAAGCTCTCTGACAACATGTGTTCTTATCGATGCTGCAACATATGATTGTCAAAGCACTAGTGCACCTCAACATCATTAAATCACTAGTGTACATTGTCAACGCACATTATTGACAATAATGCATTAATATAGTTGATAAAAAACATAGTATAATAATTAATTTATTATTAATATTTAATAATTTTTTTATGATTTAATCATTATAGAAATTTATTGTTTTTAAATAAATATATAAAAAGTAGAATCCGAATTAGAACTATTTAGTCACTACATATCATTGTTTGCATTACATGTTCATCTTTGATTTCTCATTTTCCCATTCTTACATGTTCATCTTTGATTTCTCATTTTCCCATTCTTACATGTTCATCTTTGATTTCTCATTTTCCCATTCTTCTTTATATTTAGTTAGCAAACACAAAAATTAATCCGAATAAGAACTATTTAGTCATTACATATCATTGTTTGCATTACACGTTCATCTTTGATTTCTCATTTTCCCATTTTTCTTTATATTTAGTCAACAAACACAAAAATTAAGGTCAATTGTAAGTAAGTGGTCTTCACCAATATAACATATTGTGTTTATTGACTTCTTAAACTACATGTCTTTATTAGTATATTTATATATACATTCATTGTTTCTTAAATGGTGTATATATTTTCAAAGTTTTATTATGTGTATTTAATTATTAATTGTAAGATGGTTCAAATCTTTAGAAAATTTTAAGAGCAAAATTTAGTCCATGGACTAATTTTCGAAGCTTTTTTCTCAAAACATGTTTGCCAATATCCATTTTTTTCTAAATTAATTGACCCAAATTCCATAAGATAAAATATTTTACTCTGAACATCACCAAAATTATCTTGAAACTATATAAAATTCTAGACATTTATTTTTGTTTAAAAAAATATTGTCAAACATTTTATGGCTAGAAATTTAAGAATTAGTAACATTCGAGAAAATTTTACATGTATAAATCATTCGTTCAAACACAACAAAAGTTAAATGTATAAATCAAAACAAGAACTATTAAATCACGACATTTACTTACAAATCCTCCACCATTTGTTGTTACCGCAACATTTATTTCCTTACAACAACCTCTCTCCATTCCAATGTGAATCAATTTAGGAGATAGCTTTTCTCTAAACTTAACCAACTATGAAACATGCATAGTTAACAATAGTTATGCATACTCTTCCACGGTTACACATTCACACTTTGTCCACAAATGCATACAAATCCAATTTCAAATCCGAGGGGGCTTGTTTCTTGTCCCGAGCCATTCCAACTCCGAGCATCTCCTCTATACTCACTCCAATAGCTCTTGTTATGCAAACCCATCTGTTTTTTTATCAATGGAAACTTGTTGAATTGTGTCAGCAATGAAGTGAGCCTTCCCATACCCAACGCAATGTGGGTTAGCATGGGGGTACTGAGGGAAGAGTAGTGTGAAAGTATTTGAAAAGAGAAGGGTTTGTTCCCCATTATCACTCAATCAACTTACTGTGAGTAATCACATCAAAATTTTTGGTCATTTCATACATGTAGTCTTTTGAGGAGAAGAATCATGGTATAGTATGACTCGCTGATGATGAAAGCCTTGCTTTGGAACCCTAGTTGTTCTAGTAGAGGGTATTCTCAATAGTTTTTTGGGGGGACCGGTCTCATGGCGTTAGGGTTCCGTGAGACATGAACTATCTGTTTAGTCTAGGTTGGGGTCTTTTCTTTCCAATTTTCCGTTTTTTCTCAGATTTTACCGCTAAAACTAGCAGTCTACCTCCCTGTTTTGTCGAGGAGGCTTAATACCAACCTAGTATAAAAAAGTGGGAAGTTTTTTATCCTTGGTTTATCTCTGTATTTTCCTTTGTGGTCATGTTAGTATATGGGCCTGTCACATTTTTGTCGCGTTTCTTTGAATGATGCCACTGCATATTTTGCTCGTAAGGGGTATCTTTTTGGTTTTGAAGGTAAGCAGTCTGATGGTAGGGTTTCTAACCGAGCTATGGTTTCTGCTCCATCGTCGGGATCTGAATCCAGGATTTGGACAAACCCTCTCTAGTAGGTGATATTTTCCTCGCCCCCAAAGAAGTTGGTATGCTCATGTTCTCCGGCTTGTAGCTTCCTAGAAGATTTCTCCCCAGCCGACCTTTTTCGAGTTGAGGTTCTTCCGTTGGACCCTTATTAGGGTGGCCTTTCTGACCCTATTGTTCCCGGTTTCCACTCTAGGGGTTTGGTGAAAGGTGAGCAGGCCAAACATCGCCGCATGATTAAATGCGGAAAGGCAAAAAAGGGGCGGGCCCTGTGCATTCTGGGTAAGGACATTACCTTCGACATGGTGGAAGGTTTATCGTTTAGAGCCTTGTTGGGCAAGTTTGAGTACATCAAGCCTTCTTGCTCATAGATATTATACTGGGTTTCTAAGACTTGGAAGCCTCTCATAAATTATCTACCCTAGATTAACATGATGGTGAATGGGTGGATATATTTTCATTTCTTGTCAGACTACAGTCTCCAATCTATTCTTTTTAGGTATTGGGTCATAGGTCACGACTCGTTGGTTTTATGTTGGTGGCACTTGGCCTTTAACCCATGGAACGAGAAATTGTGACATAGGCATTTGTGGGTGTTGTTTCTAGGTTTTCATCTTCCTTGTTGAAATATTTGTTCGTTCATGGATGTTTCCAACTCTATAGGGCATTTTATTATGGTCGAGGAAGCGACTCTTATGGCTACTGATCGTAGGGTTCCTCAAGTTTTGGTGGCTCTAGATACCTCGGATGGCCTGCCTGCGGAGGTGGAGGTTCGTTGGGAAGAGGGTTATTTCATCCAACTCCTAGACTACTGGAAAATCCCTTTATGGTGTTTTCGTTGTCACAGGATTGGGCATTTGCGACAATATTTTTCTAGGCATCCTGGTGATAGTTCAGGGATCTCTGATCGCTCTTGTTCTTCGAGGGCGGACCCTGATGAGATGGAACCGATTCTCTCTTTCCCTTTGCCTTTGGACGGGGATTCGGCTGCGCATTTATGCGTAAGTTTCATACTTTCCTTCCTCTACTCTTAAAGTCCCTTTCCGTAGAAGAAATATTGGGTGGTTTAAAGTTGTAGTCGCATTTGTTAGGGGGGTTGTAGTGGATTGTTGTTGGTTGTTGCCTCTAGAGCTCTGGGGAGCCACTCGTTGGGGATGTTGGGACAAGGGATTGAACTTTTTCCATATCCCATTCCAGACTATCATCATCCTCCCACTGTTGCCTGCCCCCTTGTTCCTTTGGTTGGGGAATCTGTCTCTTTGTCCCTTGTGACAACCGCAGTGGAGGGTTTCCCTTCTCAGACCTCTCTCGCGAGGGATCCGTCTCTGTTACAAATTGTTATTTCCCAACCTCCTATTAAGGATTTCCCCTCCTCTCCTTCATTGGACGAAGGTTTGATTCACTTGAAAGACTCCATGGGAATGGATCCATTACCGACTTTTTCTACGTATCCTGATGAGAAGGGTGAATCCATTGTTATTGCCTCTGTTTCTTCTATGGTTGGTAAGGCCCCTGCTCCTCCCTCCCGTGTCAATCCTAAGGTGTCCTCTCTGTTCTCGGTGTCGACTGCTTTAACCTTTGACTCTCCCTCTTCATCTATCATTGGGGATCTTAGAGTAGGTAATCCCTTGAATTTCGTTTCGTAATGATTTTTTGTCCTTTAACATCAGAGGTATTGGTAGTCCCCACAAAAGAGATTCCCTAAAGAAACTTCTAGAAACCCTTAAGCCAGATGTGGTTATGTTGCAAGAAACAATGCCTTTGACAACAAAAGCTTGTGATTGTTTTTCTTAGAATCAAACTCTCTTGGAATTTTAGTGGGGTGGATGCCTGTGGCCTATACGGGGGTCTTCTTGTTGCTAGGAACCCTATTAATGTTGACCTTAAGCCTTTCAAATCCATTGCAGGGATACTAGTGGAAGGCTCTTTCAAGGATTTTAAAAAACCGTTGAGCCTAATGAATATATACGGCCCTTATCAGGACAAGAGGATTTTATGGGAAAGGATTTATGCTTCAGGGATTCTGAGGAATCATTCTCTTATTGTTGCTGGTGATTTAAATTTGACCCTGTCCTCTTCGGAAGTGTGGGGTCAAGGTGGTTGATCCCCTTGCATCTTTTTTCAAATAGCTTTTTGGGAATGCATGCCTGTTTGATGTGGAGCCTAGTTCATTGGTTCCTAAGTGGACTAATGGTCGCATGGGCAGGGATGGAGTGGAAAAGAGGTTGGATTTATTCTTAATGGATGTTGGGTTGTGTTATGATGTTGGAAGATACAGGACCTGGGCCACCCCTACTGGGGTTTTGGACCATAGGGCCATTGCCCTTGAGTTAGACTTTGATAAAAAATTATGTTAATATCCCTATAAATCCAATCAGACCTAGCTTTAGGATGGAGACTTTTGCGAAAAGATTAAGTTATGGCGGTCACAACTTTCAGCTTCAGATTCTAGGTGTCCTTCTATTCGGTTGATGGATAAACTAAAATTGCTAAAGTCATAAGTGGCTTCTTGGGACAAAACAAAAAAGAAGGAAAATGAATTGCAGCTGTTATCTCTCGAATTAGAAATTGCCAACTTGGTCAGGAGGATGGATGGGGAGTTCTTCTCCTTGGATAGAAAGAGGAGATTGCTAACTTTAGAACTGCAAAAATCCTAGATTTTAAAACAGATTGAAAATCCCTGGAGGGTCAAGAGTCATTCGGTGTGGGTATCTCAAGGCAACTCAAACACTAAATTTTTATAACGCTTTGCTAATCAACGGAGGATCTCAATTTCAACATGGGAACTGAAGGGTCACTTCGGAGAGTTGGTCTCGTCACAAAACGACCTCAAGAAGGAGGCGGTTGGTTATTGTGAAAACATATGTAAAGATGGGAACTCTACAAATATGAGGGAACGACTGCCAATTTTAATTATTATCCTTTTTTTTTCCAATAGGGAGGAGGGTGAGAGCATCGAAGCCGAAGTCAATGCAGAAGAGATCAAATTAGTTCTAAATCAGTTTGCTAAGGATAAAAGTCCTGGTCTAGAGGGTTGTACCGTGAAATTTTTATCTTGTTTTTCAATTTGGTTGGGGAAGACATCAGAACAGTTGTCGAGGAGACTCAAATGTATCATTTATCCCTGTTAGCGTGAATGTTACTTACATTGCTCTGATTCCCAAAAGGGACAAGTCGGAGTGCTTTTAAGACTACAGGTGAAGTTCGCTTTGTAACCTTATTTATAAAGTTATTGCCAAAATCATATCTAATAGAATCAAACCCTTTCTGGTGAGGTCTATGTCGATGGAGCAGTTCGGTTTTCTCCCAAATCGTCAGATTCTGGAAGCGGTTGGTGTATCCCAAGAATGTCTACATTCTATATAGACTACAAATAAAAAAACTTTTATCTTGAAAATGGATTTAATCAAGGCTTATGATCACGTTGATTGGACTTTTCTTCGCTTTATCCTTCTTCAGAATGGGCTCCCGGTTGAGGTTACCAACTCATTGATGACTTGTGTCACTTTGGAAAATTTTGCGGTGTTGATAAATGGGTTTCCTTCTCCTTTCTTTCCTTGTGGAAGGGGTTTACGCCGGGGGTGTCCAGTCGCCCCTTTATTATTTATGTTGATTATTGAAGGGCTTAGCTACTCCATTGAGGCATCCAGGAAAGATAAGGAGATCAAAGGTATCAAGGTCTCTCGTTCCCTTTTCATAACACGTATATTATTTGTAGACGATGTGCTTATTTTTTGTCATGGTTCAATGGATGAATGGACCCGTTTTCGAGTTATTTTTTATTCCTTTTGCTCTACTTCAGGAATGTCTATCAACATCTAAAAATCAATGTTTTTGTTTAATTGTGAAGACGCAGATATTATTGAGGAAATCTCCCAGCTCTTCCTGATTCACATGGAGCATTTGGATAATGGTTTCAAATATCTTGCGTACTTTCTAAAGCCCAACAATTATCATGCTGAAGATTGGAACTGGTTGTTATGAAATTTTGAGACGCAGATAAATGTTTGTTCCTATCGGTGGTTATCCTTGGGAGGTTGCCTTACTTTGGCCAAATCTATTCTAGAGTGTATCCTTGTTTATTGGTTTGCTTTAATGTCGGTTCCAACCTCTATCATAAATGGTATTCAAAGACTTATTTTCCATTTTATATGGGTAGGCAGTATATAGAATTCTAAATTTCATCTTTCATCATGAGATAGCATCTTTCTCCCAAAACATTTGGGGGTATGGGGTCTGAAACAATTGGATTGGTTTAGTTTGTCTTTGAGAGCTACAATTCTTTGGCATGGTTTATTTGGCTCCAGTTTGTGGACCAAAGTGGTTATATCCAAATACCTTAAGTCTATTCCTGTTCTGCTCTCGATTCGTAATTGTTCAAAACCTATGGCAAGTGCTTCTATAATTTGGAAGGGGCTTCTCAAATAGCTTCAACTGACCAATGGATGGCTCAGTTGGAATATTGGTCGCGATTCATAGGTTGAGCTTGGTATTGACCCATTTATGGGTTCCAAGGACCAATACATGCTATCAAAACCTTTGTTGGTTCAACGATTTCGATGTAACATACAGGTAATTTCACAAGTTAAACGACAGGAGCAGGATTCATCATATTGGTTTTGGGCCTTTGGTTTAGGTCTCCCATCAGAAGTGGTTGCTCAATGGGATCAATATATTTTGCTGCTACATAGTTCTGGAATTAAGTTATCGGATTGAGACGATACCCTGGTGTGGGACTCGGGGAACACTAATGGTATACTCTTGGTTAAAAAGGCCTATGAGGCTTTATCTTTGTGTTATGCCTCTCCCAGTTCAAAATGGTGGACTAATATTTTATGGAAGTGGAACATTCAATTAAAGGTCAAATGCTTCTTGTGACTATACTTAGAGAACAAGATCCTTTCATGGGACACTCTGCTCAAGAAGGGTTTCTTGGGTCCTCGTTGTTGTTCCTTGTGCTGTGGGGATGGTTAATCGATTTCCCATCTATTCAATCATTGTACTTTCTTCAGATCTATATGCGAAGATGTTAGGACTCTTTTACCTCACCAATATTTATGGATTGTTTCAAACTTTTAAGACTGTTGTTATCATTGGTTTTACTCGGCTCCTTTGTATAAGGAATTACCTCTTTTTGTTATTTGGGAAGCTTGGAAGGAAAGGAATAGGGATATCTTTGATGATAGCAAACCTTTGAGATATCTTGTTAGTACAAAAGTTTTTTCCTTCGTTCTCGAGATTTATAAGAAGAAGCCTCCAACTAAACCCATAATTTTTAGGTTGGTTCAGTTGGATGCCTTTACATATTTTGGCTTCTTTGATGGAGTGGCCCAAGGTAGTTTGTGTGGGGCCGGTATGATGCTATAGCTGAGGCCTCATCACTATATTAGGTTGCAGATGGGGGTTGGGAAAGGCACGAATACTAAGGCAGAGTTGGTGGCTCTTTGGGGACTGCTTTGGGTGGCAAAACATAAAGGTATTTTTTGTCTCAGGATTTTTGGTGATTCTCGGGTGGTGATAGACTGGGCAAAAGGAATTTCTAGACTTCGGGTGGCACATTTGGAGCAATGGATTGATCAAGTTCGAGAGTTGATATGTGGTTTTTCCTCTATCTCCTTTGCCCATATCTATAGGGAGCTTAATCAACAAACAGATTCCTTATCAAAATCTGCTATTGAGCCTTTAGATGGTTTTATCTTTTTCAAAGACATTGTCGATAACAGTGTGGTGGATTCAGGTTCTTTTTTTATTTTTTGAAGCCTTCTGGCTTTACTTGGTTGATGGTTATTTTGTCTTTATGTATAGGACTGATTGTATCCCTTAGGGGAAAGATTATGTTTTTATATGAGTGTTGCTGTCTTCATAACTCTGTTTTGGGCCAATACATCCTCTGGATATGATTTTTATAACTTTAATTATATATAATAACAAGAAAAAATTAAACATGCATAGTTGATTGTGAAGTATAATATGAAAAGTACGTTGGTTAAAAAATTGAAAATTTGCACATGGGTTGAAGCCAACACTTTTGCACAGTTGTTCAATCTTATGTATTTTCTAGTTCCTTGTTTAACTCTTTTCTACAAAATCAAAATGGTTCAAAATTTGATAACAACGTGCATTTTTTCGATTGGAATATCCATTTCAAACTGCTTTAGAAAAGTGCATTGCGTATGGAATGCATTTCTTCCATAAAAGCATATCAAATATCTTGAATATTTTCTATAAAACGGGGATTTCAAAATTAGATATCAATTTTATTGCACTCATACACAAAACATATGTGAGAGGCCTTACAGATACAAACATATGTGAGAGGCCTTACAAATACAAGCATGTACATTTCATTGAACACTTTCATAGTTAAGTCATTGTTGGTTTGACTTCCAATCCTCTCTGTTTAACCCATTGTTAGGACTTTTGATTCTTTATATTAGCTAAGTGTTGGTTTAATTAGGTGAATATAAAAATTCCTAATTTTATCAATATAAGAAAATTACATTTAACATATTCATAATGTAATTTATAATTGCTAGTCATGAATTCAAACGAGGTTTTACAAAAGAAATTTATGAATTAAATAATTTATTTATTTCTTAATTTTTATTTATTTTTTAAAAGTATTTCAACTTTTTAATAAAATCTTATTTTATAATAATTATAAATTTATTATTAAAAATAAAATAGATACACATTATTATTTTTTATTTATATTTTATTATTTTAAGGAATGAAGTCATAAGTTGAATGGTCAAACTGACCAAAAACAAAAACAATGGATAAGATAAAGTGGCTTATATCTATATAAATCAATCTCAGTCTTCAAAACTTACATAAGAGTTATTTGTATCAGTCTGAAATGATTCCAATGCTCTTAGTCGTATAGTGTTTCTTGAAACAAAAATCGAACCAGTCTAGTTTAAACTTTCTTCCTTTTATCCTTTACAAAATAAATCAGTTTCATAACTACCTTTAGGTCTATTCTCAAAACAGTTACATTAAGGAATTGCATCTTAACTTCGAATCTTTAAAATAGCCTATTAACAACTATGTATACGATAACAAAATGAAATACTTGACAGCTGGAGATTAGGTGGCTCATAACTGCTTGCCAGCCTCAGCCAGCATGGCTATGCCTTCCAAAGCATGGGATTTCTTCTTGTCTCGAACCTGCTCGGTCTCTAAGCTCTTAACCCTGCTTGATAACACTTTGTTTTGCTTTTTTCGGTCCTAAGCTTGATTTTCTACCTCCATCTTTATTCTCAGAGCTTCTTTTGCCACTGCTATCAATTCTTGGCAATGTGCATTAATATTCTCCAGGTCTTCCCTTAACATCTTATTGGTAGTCACAAGCATGTCATTATATTCATTTAAAAATTGTATTTGTGACTTCTATTGTTGAATAGTTTTCCTAAGATTTTCAATTTCAGAATCTATATGCACCTCTCTAGGCAATGTCGAATCCATGTTTGATAACCATGGAATATCCAGTTTTCTAAAAATTAGGTCTTCTTCCTGCCTTTTCTTCATTGCTGCTTTAGACAATGGAGTGTTTGAACACATACCTTGTTCAAAACCAGAAATATTTTTCTCTTCTACAACCTCGTTACCAACTTCATTACAATCTTGGATTATTTCAGTCATTACATAATCTTCCTTTGTAGCTGCCTGTACCTGTTGTAACTTTGGTTCTTTCTTATTATCTACATCCTCTCCTCCTGAAGAATCCTGTATGATAGTGATCTTATCTTTCTCTTTCTCTAGCTTTGGATTTAAAATCATCCTCATATTCAATTTGAGTCTATTTGTGGCTCTAGTTTTAGGTCGCCATTTAGGTTTCCCAAGTTCAAGCAAAGACTTCACATCGGCCTCAAAATATGGAACATGAATGTTCTCTTCTTTGATACTCACAGCAAGACAAATTTGTACTGAATCACCTTCTTGGAAAATACAACTATGCTTTTCTTCCTTTGAACTAGCAACATCTTCTTTATTAGAAACAGTAAAGTCCTCCACTTTTTCATTCTCAGGAACATGCTAATGTTCTTCTTTAGACAAATGCTCTCTTTCTACACTATCAGACTTTATAGGATTTTCTTGTAAATTATCCTCCTGCAAAACTTTTTCTGCTGTATCTTCAACTGGGCTTCTCTTAAACCTTTTGACAAAACTGGCTTGTTCATTTGGAAAAATCTTCCCAACTGGCTCAGCAGTAAATCCTGACCAGAATAGGAAATGATCCCATTTTCTATTTTCTTTGTGCAAAACTGTTAGAATGATCAGCTTTATTAATCCATGATGAAACAGAGACTGCTCTGTATGGTTAGCATGTCCTTTAATTCTATTTGACATCTTCTGGAGGCTTTTAAATAGGAAGAATGGCAAATTCATTTTTTATTGTAGGTTCAGGTGCATCAAAAATCTAACATGAAACTTAAAGACTAACGTGAACCTGCAATCACATGTGATATAACTCTGTATAATTCCAATTACTTCTCTCCATTCTGGCTTGAAATTTGCTAATTGAATCCCTTTGCTCTAGTCTAGGGTTTCGTTTCCTGGTAACAAGAACTCTTTAGGGTTAAAACTGAAAGGCGTTTTCTTGAACCAAGATTCTCCATCCATCGAGACACCGGTGGCCTCAGCTATTAAACCTTCTGTAAGCTCGATCTTGAGAGTGTCAAACCTAACAACATCATTGATGAGATTATGAGCAAAATAATGCAAAACTTCAGCATTAAAACCAATGATCTTCTCAAAAAACTAAACCACCCTGCCGCCCTAAACAACTCTACACACTCTGGAAATTCCATAGCCCAGCTCGTATCCGTGGGTTCAAACCGATTAATCTTGCCACTCTTACCCATCTTTCATTGTAATTTCGCCAATTTACTCTCTTGAAACTGAATTAGGGGTAAAAGACTTCAACAAACCTCAAGATTACGTATTCCCGGATCTGGAATTTGAAATCCCCAAATTTGAACTCGTGGCCATTCAAGTCGGTGATCTCTTCAATAAAAAAAACATGATGGGTTAAACAAGTGTCATCATCCGGCGAACAAGTGTCTAGAGGTCTCCAGTCATCATAGCATGCAACGAACCACTTCCCACCATCAATGAACCACGATCTTTCATAATGTCGGATTCTCCAATCTCTTATGTTTCTTTGTGGACTTTAGGAAAGCTTTTGATATAATGCCTATAAATAATTTGTGGATTAGATTAAAAGAGCTAAAGGTTCCTATCGATTTGAGAGCTGTTGTGATAAGGCTGTATGAGATTGTCATTGCCAAACAAAGGGGTGGTTGAAAGATATAAATTGTAATATTGGAGCTAAGCAAGGTTTCCCTCTCTCCCCTATCCTTTTCGTCATATACATCGATAAGCTAGAAGGTTGTTTAGAAGAAGCAAGTTGTGTTGGCACGACCTTAGCCAGAATAGTCGTCATCCTTCTTCTCTATGATGACGATATAGTTCTTATGGCAAGATGTCCCTTTAATCTTGATAAGCAATTAAGAATTCTCAAATATTTCTGTTCTAATATGGGTATTACGGTTAAAACCAACATAACAAAAGTTAAGATTATCAAATCCAAGAACTAATATTGACTAATTTTGTTTATGAAATAACAACTTGGAGGAAATGTCTTCTTACAAATATCTCAGAATTGGCATTCATCACAAACTCAACTAGAACTATAGCATTGAGAAAATGAGTAATGGAGGGTGGAAAGCTTATTTTGGTCTTGAAAACAATTGTTAGTTAGCAAATCTTGTGATGTGGGATAAAAAGAAGCTTCGTTTTGAAACTCTCGTCACTTTCGTTATCTTGTACGGCTGTAAATTTTGTGGTTGCAACATCTCTAGGGAGACTTGGAGAAATATTGAACAAATCCATAAGTGTTTTATAATGTATAACCTTGAAATTAAAAGAAATGCACCCTATCTTATTCTCCTAATAGAAGTGTGTCCCCCCCATTGAGAGCATCGCTATGACTAGGTACATGATGTACAAGTACATCATAAATAACATGGGAGACCAAATACTTCCTAAAGTTGATATAGTCAAGACCACCTATGGCTTAAGAGAGGATGGTATAAAGATGCCACGGCTTGGTTAAGCCATTACAAGATTGATGAAAATATCAATTTGCAAAATCTCAATACCATTAAGAATATTATCACATCAAAGTTTAAAGAGAAAATGTGGGCTAAGAGAAATTTAGAGGCTAAAAGAAAATTAAGATACTACGAGGAGCTCATTAACCCCAATCTGGATGATCAAAAGTATCTCTTTGTTTTAACTACTTTGAAGAAGAAAATTAATATAGCCAAGATAAGAACGAACTCTCATGAGATGCATAGTGAAACATGGTGTTGGAAAATTCTTAAAACACCATGTGTGGAAAGGATTTGTCATCTCCGTGAGTTTATGAGCATTGATGATGAAAATCACTTTCTCTTGGAGTGTCCTACGTACACCCACATTAGATCGTAGGTCCCTAATTTTGCTACAGTACATACCTCCCTAACCTTTTAACGTGTCAAAACTATGGCGACCTAGGAACACTTATTTCTAAGCTTTATGAGCATATGAATAAAATTTTACAACAATCCAAATAATTCCTTTCTTTTATTTTAAGGTTCGATAGACCAAATTGATAGGAACACTTATTTGTAAGCTTTATGAGCATATGAATAAAATTTTACAACAATTCAAATAATTCCTTTCTTTTATTTTAAGATTCGATAGACCAAATTGATCTAAGTAAACATTAACCATCAAAATCATCTTCATAAAAATATTATTTGAAATTTTTTTATTTATTTTTAAATTAAATTATTTTATATCACTTAAATAATAAATTAAATATTCACATAAATAATAAATTTTATACATGGTAATATAAATTTTCACATTACTTATAATTATTTCACTAACCATTCTTAATTCAGAAACCACACATTAACTAATCCAACCCATGATGTAAAGGTGAAGATGCATGCTTTCTTTGTAAAGAGATAGGGATGACAAGTATTGATAATGGAGGAGTTATACAAATATATATATATATATATAATTTTAAAGGGTTTATAAAAAGTAATTTATGTTAATTTAATTGTATTTTTATACATTCTTAAATTTAGTGATGAGTTGCTCAACCATTCTTAAAGTGTTTTTTTTAATACTCCTCAATACTTTTTGCCCATGAGGAAAAGAGAAATAAATTATGACAATATTTTAATTTTGGAGATGTTCTTCTCTTAAAATGCCTCGATATTAAGAAAATAAAGGAAAATATATAGCAACAAATTGAAAAAATACATTACAACAATATTCAAGAGTAGAGTAAGTATATTGTAATTTTTTTAAAATTAAAATAAAAAATTAATATTTATATTTTATAATTTATATAAAATTTATTTAATAATAATGAAAATAATGTTTATAATAATAAATAAATGAATATAATATTTAAATATATACATAAATAAAATGAATATAATAATTAAAAAACATTTATTTGGAAAAATATAGAAAACAACTCATAGTAAGGCTTAAGTATAAATGATTGGTGTGCATGTTGGATTTCCTCTCGTAGGAGGCGCATGAGCTCTCAAACCTAGCAAATCTTCCCATGCAAATCCCCTTCGAGACTTCCTCGGATCACCAGAAGTAGATTAGGAACTGAGCACATTAATGATTTCATCTGTTGAAGGGAGAAAGCCCTCTCCTTTCGTGATACATTCCATGCGGCCATCGGTGGCAGATTTGGATTAGCGCGTCCCTCATTTGAAACACCACCCCGCCTCATGAATCTGAATCGAGACCCACCTTTGAAGCAATATTATGATTAGGGCTCTGATCCAATGGAGAATCCATCCCATCCAAAGGCGACTTGCACATGGGAGCCATGCAAATGCATTCCACAATCCACAGCGGCACCAAGGTATGTGATCCAGTCAGTTAGGGTTGGAGAAAAATCCCAGTCCATGCACGATCACACCCTCATTGGAAATTTCTTGGGGTTGTGGCCCTAAGAACGTGATCTAGTAAAATGGATTCACACCTGGTGGAATCCGCAAGGACAGTTTGAACTCCAACTAGGCTTCAAAGGTTTTTTTACAACTACTTTCCATAGCTTGGAAGACATAAATAGGGTTTTTGAAAACGAGCCTTATTTCTTCAACTCCACTAGACTATTCCTCAAATATTGGACTAAGAGCTTCAGCCTGAACAAAGAGGATTTTTCCCATGCCCCTGTTTGGATTTGAATTTATTCTCTTCCACTGGAATTCTGGTTGAAATAAATTCTTAAGGGCATTGGTAATACCCTAAGCAGATATGTCAAATCGGTTTAGGTTATTAAAGGGAGAAGATATACCTCATATGCTCGCATTTGCATCTATATGAACATATCCAAACCCTTACCAAGATCCAATTTTTTGGATTACTAGGATGAAGAATGAGAGCAAACGATTTATTATGAGCATATTCCTTTTAGGTGTTAGAAATGCCACGAGCATGGGCATCTCTTTAGAGACAGCCCGCTCAATGCAAAGCCAAAACAACTAGGTCACGGAGCAAATCCAGATATGGATGGATTAAGGCAGATCCAGAACAAAAGAAGGTCATATCAGAAGAAACTGGTAACACCCAATGCCATGGGCTCCTCTACTAGCAATCCCTTTGGAATTTTAAATCAAGTTGATCCAATTGCACTTCTCCATCCGTGATCACATTGCTCTGTCGATCACACAAAAGGACAACATGGATTGAAGAGCTAGGTTGATATAGATGATGTATGGACCAGAACTACCCTTTTCAACTGGGAAATTCCCTGTTTCTCCTGATCTTTTGACATGTGCGCTACTCTTTGGGCAGCAAACCAGTGCACATCTGCTAGTATGCCCTACTTTACTCAAGTGAAACTAGCGCACACCTTGAAAATTGTTGCAAAGTACAAGAGTTGCACACTATGCGCTACTCTGGTGTATGAAATTTGCGCACATATTAAGATGAAACCAAAAAATATGTTAAGATTACGAATTGGGATTAGTTGAAGTTGGTTCTGCAACTTCCCCAACCTCCCAATTCAACCACCTCTCGATTCAACATGCCTACCTTGTCCCATAAATACAAGGAGGATCATGAGAGAGGAACCTAGAAAGAATGCATTAAGGGTTGTTACGCTGGAGGAAAGTCCCAAGTCATTGTGAAGAGCAGGAGCCCAGGACTCGGTTGCAGAAACATCTCGACACGTCAGGTATATTTTACTGATTCATGTTTCTTTGACAATAAAAAGGTCGAAATACCCTTCCTGTCCCAAATCGAATGTCTACTAGATTGTATCTTCATTCGGATTAGTATCTGATTATTGTTGATGCTTGTTTGCTTTCAATATTCATTAATATTATATATAGTCAAGATATGCTGAGGAAGGTATCCTTTGTGTTGCAGGTTCGTCAAGCGAGAGATCAAGCGGGAGATCAAGTGAAAGCTAGGACCAGTCGTCGGTTAAAGGTATGTCTTTCGATATCCCGATCTCTTTCCTTTGTAAGAACTGAACGCAATATAATGAATGTATTTACCTGTCAACCCCGCCTAAGTTGGTAGTGTCTCTCCTCACTATAAGGTTAAAATCTTGAACAACAGACTGGCAACTCCGCTGGGGAGTAACCGGTAGTTATTCTGCTCTAGGAGACCTAGTTTAGGTTTTCTTCCAGTCCCTTTTTCAGTTTTTGATTCTTTGAGAAGTCTTGTAGGCCTTTGTTACCTATTCCTTACTGCTTGATTCATCTCAGTCCACTGCTGCAGAGCTTGTTTATGCCCTTCTGAGGCATGTGCGTTGGTTTACCCTACTTACAGTAGCGCATCTTTCCTGATGAGCGTTGGTTTGTGTACTGAACAGTAGCGCATCTTTTCAAGTGTGCACTGGTTTCTACACTGCACAGTAGTGCATTTTCCTGTGTCCTCCAGTTTGCTGTTAGGGTTTGATTTTCAGTGGTTTGCTTCCACTTCCAGCTTGTTGCTTTGCCTCCTTGACTGACCCCTAAGACTTCCATGTCTCTTTTGAGTCTTGTTGACCACTCTTGAGTCTTTTAGTTTGTTTTTGCTTGCTTTAGTACTTGTTTAAGTGTCTTTACTACTTTCTAGCCCTTTTTGAAGTTCGTGCACTATTCTCTTTTGACATAGCTACAGACTTTCACCCTAGTTGTTGTTGCAGTCATATAGACCTACATTCTAATGTTTGTTGCCCGTTGCAACATTTTGCACACTTTCACTTTGTCTTATCCTTCTCATTAGGGTTTGACTTCAAGTTTGAGTCCTTAGGGTTGCTTTCGAAAGGTTGCTTGGTTTAGATACTTTTTTATTGCCTTATCAGTTCATTCCAAGTAAGTCAAATCTTTCTAGTTTTCTTTCTGTTGAGTCCGTGTGCTGTTAAAGTCATTCTTGGTTCGCTTGCTTACTTTTTGTTTGGCTTAGTGTTTTCTTAGGGTTTTGATGCTTAGGAGCAACCTGTTTAGGTCTTCCTTTCCGTTACGAGTGTCTCTTTTCCCTGCTTCTTTTACTCTTTGTTTCCAAGCCTCAAGTTTTTTATTTTGCAAAAACTTGGTAAGTCAAGTCTTCATCGAGTCTTTTGATTCGTTTGTCTTGAGCCATTTAGGTGTTTGTCTTACGCACACTTTACATTTAGATCTTGCTTGCTTTTGTACAAGTTCTCTTTCTTTTACATTTATTAAAAAAGACAAAAAATTGTTCAACTAGCTCAGTAGTAAGGTCTTTCATTATTTTGAGGTAGCATAGTTTGCTTTGAAATATTAAAAGAAAATATAAAAAGAAGTTTGATTTTAGGATTGCTTAGTTTTTTATTTTTGAAATAATATAAACGGAAAAGAGAAAAAGATTTTGTGAATTTGAAAGCTTTACTTTACATGCACTTTACTTTCATACAAACCATTTCAGACACCGCACTACAACCTTTGAGTAACAAGTAGCCCTTAAAAATAAATAGTAATAAAATTTATTAGCAACATTTTCTTTTTAGGTATACACATCATCAAATAGCTTAGGCTAGAGTTTCAGACTTAAATCACCTTAAACGATCCGAAACTGGCTTCATTACTCAACAATCGTAGTACAACTTTCATTTAAGTAAATTCATCTCTATCAAATAGCCCTGGGATGCTCTACTCAAACCAGAGTTAAGCACGAGGCTGTGGAAGATTGGAATTGTTGAGGATATCCCCTCACTTTCCTCTCAACCATAAACTAGAGTTGACTCGCGTACGGGGGTCCTTTCAGACTTCGGGCTTTGCTACCCTGCCCATGCGTTTCGACTAGGCTGACGATTGTCCCCCCAGGTTATTTCGTATTGATGGTAGCCTTAGTATCAGACTTTTAGGGCTCTACACAAGTAGAGTGGGCGATTATTCCCACTTCAACTCGAACAAACGTGGAAGGTAACCCTTTGGCAGTAATCTCGGGAGGGCGGTTTGGTGATTCAAACGCCTGCACCCAGTGGACCTCCGGAGGACGCCACGTAACTGATCGTCGATACTCTGTTAGTCTGTTCTGGGCCCTAATCATCCCATACTTTCTTCCGAGAGTATTTTCCATTATTTTCCTGGTTTGATTACCTAGGACCTTTATTAGTGGTGTGCTCTTTGTGCCGCTTGTATTTTGGCCTTAGATATTTCTGGCCCGTTGAGTCGGAAACCATGGATAGCATCCCAGTGAGCACTAATCAAGGCACCCCTGTTCAATGGGATTCTTGTGCTTTTCCATTCATTAGGAACATTGGTACTCCCTTAATGACTACCTTGAATATTTCGGGATTGAGTATAGGGCTATCGGTTTGGTTGTTTTCCACTCTGAACGCCTTGCATGCTCCTGATGCTTCTCAAGTAAGCTCCTCACATCAAGAGCATCGGAACCCTATGTTTGCTTCGCCAGTGACATCTTCTCCTCCTCCTTCTACCTCATGTGGTGAAAGTAGTAATACTAGTAACCAACAGTCTAAAAGGAATAGATGGAGGAAGAATAAGAAGAAGATGCCAAAGCGAGGGGGCAGCCACCCAGCCTCTGGAAGTCATGCTGGGGGCACCCACCCAGCCTCTGGAAGTCATGCTGAGGGCACCCACCCAACCTCTGGAGGTCATGTTGGGAGAATTCACTCAGTCACTGTAAATCATACTGAACCCACCCACCCAGCCTCTGGAAGTCATGCTGGGGGAACTTACCCAGCCTCTGGAGGTCATGTTGGGAGCAAAATTTCAGTCACTGCAAATCATACTGAAAGCATGTCTTCAACCACTGTTGCTCATGTTGAGGACATGTCATTGATCACTGCTGGTCATATTAATGACAAGTCACCAGTTACTGTGAGTCATACTGGAGACACTGAATCAGCCACTGTAATTCATGCTGAGAAAGTTGACATTGTCGACAAACCTAATAAATAGAAGCTTAAGTTCCCTTGTAAGTTTTGCGAGGGAGACCACCTGGCCTATTTGTGCCCTGTACTTCCAGAAGTGCAAAGAGTGTGGTCCATAGTTCAAAATTCTTCTGCTTTTGAGCAACCAGCCACTGCAAGTCATGCTGGGGGCAAGCTATCAGCCAATGCTAGTCATGCTGAGAGTATTGTTGTTGTAAAGGAGTCTCGGTTTATAGGACGCAAGCCAAAGTTCCCTTGTAAACTTTGTAAGGGAGATCACCTTACTCACCTGTGCCCTGTTATTCCAGAGGTGCAGAGAGTGTGGTCCATGTCTGAAGGATCCTCTGCTCCTGAATTGTCTATAGATTCCCAACAGCCTAATCAACCTTTGGTTGAGGAAGTGGTTGAACTAGTGCAATCTTTGGTCATTCCCACTCTTTCTTCGGAGAGTGAATTGATCGAATCGATGCAATCTTCAACCCCTGAAGTCTTCTGCATTACCAGTTCGGATGTTTATGAAATGGGGGGCACTTCATCTGTGCTGAGTGAACCCCTACCAAGCTCTGGGATCATTTCCTTTGATTGGAATAGTCTAACTGGGCCTCGCCTTCCTTCTGCTACACGTTTTTAGATAAAGGTTGATATTGGCAACCATGCGGTTCATCGATGTATTGTAGATGAAGGAGCATATGTTAGTATCTTATCCCCTTATGCTTGGAGAGATTTAGGTTTTCCTAACCTTGTTCCAGCTGTTAATTGGCCGTTTACTTTCGATAAAAGACCTAGCGAACCGTTGGGATTCCTCCCTCAAGTACCTGTTACTTTGGGTGGAAAAACAGTCTTAGTTGATTTTAGGGTCTTAAAGGACCCTATGGAATTTGATATGATCCTAAGGCGTGATTACGTATACGTTATGCAGGCTGTGGTGTCTACGCTCTTTCGTGTGATGCATTTTCCTCACAACGAAAGCATTGTCACTATCGATCAGCTTACATTTGTTGATCCCTCTTATTTCCCAACTATAGATCAAGTGTATCCCTCACTAGTAGGCACTACCATGTCACAATCAAATATTGTGGCATATTGTTCTTTGAGTCCAATTGCTACTGAGAAGAAGCCTTTGAATTCATGCTTACCTTCTCGGGATTGGGTCCCGGCATTTGACCAGGTGATGACTCCGTCTGAATGTTTAGACATGCGTTCTATTTGGGATGATATACTTCCATTTGATGAAGTTTTCCTAGAGTCTACAATGCAGTCTTCCATTCATTTGGACATTGATCCACCGTCGAGCATTCTTCTACCTTCACTTTGAGCTCGTTAAAAACAGTAAGGAGGCTACGAGCATTCTTCCACCTTTTCTTCGAGCTCGTTAAAAACAGTAAGGAGGCTACGAGCATTCTTCTACCTTCACTTCGAGCTCATTAAAAATAATAAGGAAGTTATGAGCATTCTTCTTATCTCCTTTGACCTCATTAAAAACAATAAGGAGCTCACGAGTTTACTTTTTCGGGCTCGTTAAAACTTTACGAAAAAGATCTTTATAGAGTTCTTTCACGCTCTTGTTTGACTCTTTAAATATGACAAGATTGCCGAGTATAGTTGTCAGTTCAGATTCGTTAAAGGATTTGAAGCGACATCTGCTTAAGTATAAGTTTAGCCCTTTTTCCGGACTTTTACAAATTACTTACGAAAAAGGAATACTCTAGTCATACATGGCTAGAAGAGTTCTTCTCTCATTGTTTTAAACTTTTTCGAGGGAGGAGACTAACTGTACGAAAAAGGACCTCTTGGAGCCTTCTTTAATGTTTTCAAGCTCTCGAAACATGAAAACACCAAGCGAGCACTAACCTACTCGGTATTAAAATCCACGAGTAGGTGTATGGAGTTATTGTTTAAGTTTTTCAGACTCCTTAAAATTGAAAACACCGGCGAGCAAGAACAGATCTCGGCTCGATATTAAAATCCAGAGATCAATATTATAGAGTATTCGTCTATCTCTTCTTCGAAATTTGTAAAAAATGAAGAAGGTCATGAGTCTTCCTCCCATGGGCTCGTTAAACTATTACATGGTTGGGCTTATTGAGTTTTTCTATCTTTTTCTATCTTTCTTGGACTCATTAAAATAACAAGGACATTCTTTTACCAAAAAGAATAAGGGATAAGAAGGGTATATCACATCTTTTTCAACTTTAAAGGCAGTTAAGTCAGTCATGTCCTTAAACACAACACCTACTTGAGTCTTTCATGTCAGTTGGGTTTTAGTTTTTGACCTTAGGGTGAACCTGATCTCCGAGTTTTTACTCCCCCGGTTGGTTATTCTTCCAACCATATGGAGGGTCTGTCAATGTCTCCTACATTGCAGGCTTATATCACTTCCTCTTCATGTTAAAAACTGCCTAAGTCACTTTGTGTCGTGCTCATTGTTCAAGGATACAACTTGTGTCGGCCATTCTGCAATTTACCTTGACTTCATGTGTCGGCCATCCTGGTGTCAGTTTGTTTCATCTTGTTACTTGTCCTACTCCACATTAGCTCATACATGTGAGTGTTCCTCGTGTTGGATGATGGAGGATGTATTAAGGCCTCCCTTCCAGCGAATTTCTTCCCATCAACTTTAGCTCATTATGATCTGGGAATGAAGTTTAGAGTTTCAGTTAGTACCTTGGGGATTGCAGTCATCAGTGACAGTTTCCCTTGCTGTTGAATAAATGGGAATACATCAATGTCTCTTATTCGACAGGTTCCTCAAGTGTTCAACTTCAAGTCCTCTTATTCACACTTTTTGGATCATACTAGGTACCTTGGACCCCATTATCATTATCGATGGAAGTCCTTGCGTTTGTTAACGGTATACATCAATGACCAGTAATCAAACGATATCCCCCATGTTTGACTTCAGCTCATTTATTCGCATGGTTAGGGTTTTTACCTTGGGTTGTTTGGATGAAGACCTTGAGACTATGATAGCATCACCTTGTTTATGTTATCACCCAAGTTGCGCAAGACTGAGCCTCACTCATTTTGGCTCTTCATGAGACATAGATCCAGCTTGTTGTTATGCCTATGATCTCTCATTTTGACATGGATCCACACTTGTATTTCAGTGGCCATGCTCTATATATACATCTCCTAGTTATGTATTAGAGATCATACTACACATCTATATGATGTCAAGATTGTAATTGCTCCCTGACCTTGATCGTTGTTTCAAGTGTTTTTGTGGCTTGGTTTTGCGGTTTCTTGCTCCTCCTCTGACTTGAACTTATAATGTATTTCAACCATCGTTTCCCTCTGACCTCACACATTAGGGGGCATCTGTTATAGGTCAAATCTGCACTTCTCCGTCTGTGATCACATTGCTCTGTCCATCACACAAAAGGACAACATGGATCGAAGAGCTAGGTTGATCTAGATGATGTATGGACCAGAACTACCCTCTTCAGCTGAGAAATTCCATGTTTCTCCTGATCTTTTGACATGTGCGCTACTCTTTGGGCAGCAAACCAACGCACATCTGTTAGTTTGCCCTACTTTACTCAAGTGAAACTAGTGCACACCTTGAAAATTGTTGCAAAGTACAAGAGTTTCACACTGTGCGCTACTCTGGTGTATGAAACTTGCACACACCTTAAGATGAAACCAAAAAATATATTAAGATTATGAATTGGGATTAGTTGAAGTTGGTTTGGCAACTTCCCCAACCTCCCAATTCAACCACCTCTCGATTCCAACTGCCTACCTTGTCCCATAAATACAAGGAGGATCCATGAGAGAGGAACCTAGAAAGAATGTATTAAGGGTTGTTACGCTGGAGGAAAGTTCCAATTCATTGTGAAGAGCAGGAGTCCAGGACTCGGTTGCAGAAACATCTCGACACATTAGGTATATTGTACTGATTCATGTTTCTTTGACAATGAAAAGGTTGAAATACCCTTCCTGTCCCAAATCAAATGTCTACTACATTGTATGTTCATTTGGATTAGTATCTAATTATTGTTGAGGCTTGTTTGCTTTCAATATTCATCAATATTATATATAGTCAAGATACGCTAAGGAAGGTATCCTTTGTGTTGCAGGTTCGTCAAGCGAGAGATCAAGCGGGAGATCAAGTGAAAGCTAGGACCAACCGTCGGTTAAAGGTATGTCTTTCGATATCCCGATCTCTTTCCTTTGTAAGAACTGAACGCAATATAATGAATGTATTTACCTGTCAACCCCGCCTAAGTTGGTAGTGTCTCTCCTCACTATAAGGTTAAAATCCTAAACAACACCCTCAGCAGATATTGTGAAAATCCTCATAGCAAATCTAAGAGATGATGTATACCTCACAGCAGATCTAAGAGATGATGTATACCTCACAAGAAATCAATTATGATTAAGCAGGAAAATGGAAGAATAGTGGTCAATGCAGTGTAAAGGAGCAATAGAATAATAATACAGTAGAACTCGAATAGAAGCAAAATAACTTCACACACACTAATTCATTAACCACAAATGGACAAATAAATAATACAATGCATGAGGATTCGAATGCCAAGGTGGCAATTCGAATTAGCCTTCATGGAGTGATCAAAAGATCACTGGAGTGTCATCGGAGCACAACTAGAAGTCTATCTCATCATCAGTGGAGTCATCAATGCTCAAGTAACTGTCAACCATCAATCAAACTGAGTCTAACCGAGTGTGGTAGGTGTAACTTAGTGTAACTGAAACTAACTGAATGAAGGAGACTCAGTGGAGGGCGCATGAGGAGCTAACTGAAGTCAGAATGAGCAGTCTAGTTACACTAGAGGTCCATCGAAGTGGTAAGGTCAGTTAAGAGTGAGTCAAGCCTAAAATCAAGGAGAGAACTCAGTTAACTGAAGACAACTGGACTGGTAGGTGAAGAAGGGCACCTTTGTTAAGTGGATGGTGATATGTGGGCGCATCACTGGCTAGGAGGGCTCGATCTGAGTGGAAATAAGCTCCCGAGTGCTAGAAGACTAGGGACTAGGTTCAGGAGGTGTCAACCTGATGACTGGGCAGCATGCGGATACATGCAATGCATGCAAGACTGAAAATGCAAAGGATGAAAATGCTTGTAGGACTACGATGGAGTATAGGAATATCATAACACCCCCCCTTAATCCATCCTGGGCCCTGGTAACTGAGACCAAAGGTCACCCAATACAATGAATAATAACAGTCAATAAACAGAGGAAATGGGGAAAACCTCATGGGAAAAATACACCCCCTCAAAAATGACTGTAAGGCACACACAAAAATAAATGCTCCAAACTCAAGTAGGTGTGATGCTTGGTCATATGTCTGGAGGTATCTTCTTCTTGGGAAGAAGTGGATCATGCTTAGAAAGCATGTGCTTGTACTTGATCTTCAGATCGAATGTGATGAGAACAAATCCAAAAGTATGAGGATGATCCTTGAACCTGTGATTCGAATCAACTGAGGTAGGATCAAATCTATGAATGTGCAGATAGTCTTTTGTCTTCTCCTTCGAACCATCATGGGTGAGATTATGCCAAAAAGAACCATCAAATAATAGTAAATGTTTTGAATCCAAATCAGATCCAAGACTTAAAGAATGGTTTCTTAAGATCTCCTTTGAACCATTTGAGGTGAGATCTAAACCATTGAATGCATGACAAATTATCCCAAGCGAATGGAAATGGCCATCAAATATTAGTGTTTGCTTGGAATCCAAATTAGATCCAAGAATTGGATCATGGTTTCTTGAGATCTCCTTTGAACCATTAGAGGTGAGATCAAAACCAGTAAGTGCATGAGAAATTATCCCAAGTGAATGGCAATGGCCATTATCTTCAATAACCTTCTGAAAGCATGAAATAATGATCATATAGTAGAACATAACAGGTGAGTGATCAAGGAGAGCGAATGCATTACCTCCAATGGCTGATTTTACCTCCGAAACATTCAATAAATCATGATGCAAACCAACAAACTCTGGTGCAAGAGAGGATTTAGGACCTTCTGCAATTTCTAGAGTGTGAGCTGGCACAAAATTCAAAATAGAAGAAATTTGGAGCATGAGTGTAGAATCTTCAAGTTCTTCTTCTTTGTGGACAACTTCAATATGAGATATGTTTGATACTGGTTCATGATCAATGAGATCATCAAGGAGGGCGAATGCATCACTTTGCTTGCTCTCGAAAGGGTTTGGACCAATCGCTTCATTCTGCTTGCCAAATCTTTCGTCCAGGTGGGCCCATAGCTCTTTTGGAGATGAAACATCAGGGAGGTCATATGACATGCATCGAGACATAGCATAACTCATGGCTGCACAAGCTATTTCACCTTCATTTAACCAGTCATACTCTTCTTCATAAGATTAGAACTCTCTTTCAAAACAATAATCAACGAGACCATGTCGCTTCAAATGTGCTATCATTTGTGGTTTCCATTCATCATAGTTGAATGGAGAAAGAGGAGTAATTCCTGATGAATACATGGAAGCTGTAGAAGACCTGCAAAAACAATAGAAAAGTCTGCACTGCTACTGCTGCAAAAGATGCAGAAACTGCTGCAACTGTTGCACTCGAAATCTTTATAATAACCTGCAAAAAACTCTCAGGAATGGAGATAAACAATACTCTCAACATGCTCTGATACCATGTGAAAATCCTCACAGCAGATCTAAGAGATGATGTATACCTCACAAGAAAGAAATTATGATTAAGCAGGAAAATAGAAGAAGAGTGGTCAATGCAGTGTAAAGGAGCAACAGAATAATAATACAGTAGAACTCGAATAGAAGCAAAATAACTTCACACACACTAATTCATTAACCACAAATGGACAAATAAATAATACAATGCATGAGGATTCGAATGCCAAGGTGGAAATTCGAATTAGCCTTCATGGAGTGATCAAAAGATCACTGGAGTGTCATCGGAGCACAACTAGAAGTCTATCTCATCATCAGTGGAGTCATCAATGCTCAAGTAACTGTCAACCATTAGTCAAACTGAGTCTAACTGAGTGTGGTAGGTGTAACTGAGTGTAACTGGAACTAACTAAATGAAGGAGGCTCAATGGAGGGCGCATGAGGAGCTAATTGAAGTCAGAATGAGCAGTCTAGTCACACTGGAGGTCCATCGGAGTGGTAAGGCCAGTTAAGAGTGAGTCAAGCCTAAAATCAAGGAGAGAACTCAGTTAACTGAAGACAACTGGACTGGTAGGTGAAGAAGGGCGCCTTTGTCAAGTGGATGGTGAGATGTGGACGCATCAATGGCTAGGAGGGCTCAATCTGAGTGGAAATAAGCTCCCGAGTGCTGGAAGACTAGGGACTAGGTGCTAGAGGTGTCAACCTGATGACTGGGCAGCATGCGGATGCATGCAAAATGCATGCTGCATGCAAGACTGAAAATGCTGGTAGAACTAGGATGGAGTACATGAATATCCTAACAGATATGTCAAATCGGTTGAGGTTATTAAAGGGAGAAGATATACCTCATATTCTCACATTTGCATCTTTATGAACATATCCAAACCCTTACCAAGATCCATTTTTTTTATTACTAGGATGAAGAATGGGAGCAAACGGTTTATTATGAGCATATTCCTTTTAGGTGTTAGAAATGCCACGAGCATGGGCATCTCTTTAGAGACAACCCGCTCAATGCAAAGCCAAAACAACTAGGTCACGGAGCAGATCTAGATATGGATGGATTAAGGTAGATCCATAACAAAAGAAGGTCATATCAGAAGAAACTGGCGACACCCAATGCCATGGGATTCTCTACCAGCAATCCCTTTGGAATTTTAAATCAAGTTGATCCAAACACAGAGGATTCATAAAATCTCTTTTAGATCTCCAAGAATATGGAATAAAACAAAGGCAAATCTAATATGGAGCCAACTACAGAGACAATTGGTCATGAAATTGATGACTAGATAATTGAGGCGGGAAGAAAAATGGACGTAGAATTGGATGAGCGTGAATTGGTAGGTATCGATTTGGCAAATCCAGAGGCAACATATCGTAACAAAGACCTGTAATCATTGCCTCTAGATAAAATTTGCAAATCCCACAAAGTATATATGAATTCCATAGTTGGAGCTACAACAAGATCAAACAAAAATCTAGGCATTCTAAGGGAAGTGTTGAAGGATGGTTAGAAAGGGAAAAAGTACAAGAAGAAGACGGACAAAAAACCCACACACCAGCTTATACAAGAGATACACAGTTTCATGGTAAATTCGAGTCTAATCCTACTGATAACGGATATTTTCATCCCCTCCCTTCATAATCTCAATTATGAAGGTCGTATCCTAGAACATCAGGGGTTTAAATGGAAGGGGAAAGCAAAAACTCCTTCGAAAGCATATCATAGCAGAAAATCATGACGTGGTCTTCTTCAAGAAACAAAATGCGCTAGCCCCGAGACTGAAAATATTCTCTCTCGATGTTGGCAACAAGGCAATAATGTTCATATAGACTCTCGTGGATCTGCTAGAGGGATTGCCATGCTTGGGAATCCCTCCTCAATCCTTATGGGCAATTTTTTCTCTACAAAATGGTCCATCTCGGCAAAGATCGGAGTGTTGGGGTCCAACAAAGTTTTTTTCATGTCTAATGTCTCTGGACCGTCATCTCCCATAGAAAAATATGTTTTTTCTTAAAAGCATATAATACACAATCACCCTTGTTAAAAAAAAAATGGCTAATTGGTGGGGACTTCAACATTATTCTATCTCTAGAGGAGAAACAAGGAGGAATAAGACACCTAGATCAAGACAGTCTCAAATTCGACAACCTAATTAATAGTATTCACCTTATCGATCTTGAACCAATAGAGGGGACTTTAACATGGTCAAACAGATGATCAGGCACTCAAAATATTGCTTGTTGACTGGATAGATTCCTAATTTATGAATCCTTAATGATCGATGTTCTTCCTCTGGAATTATGGATCCTTCCAATTTCAAGCTATAGCCATTGTCCAATCCAGTTGTGGCTTGATATAATTGGCACACCCCATCATACGACCTTTAGATTTGAAATTTTTTGGTTAACACGCCCTGATTTCAATGACAAAATTCAACAATGGTGGAATGAGGCACACATCCGTATGATTTGTTGATGTACAAATTCTAGCAAAAATTAAAAATTATCAAGCAAAAACTAAAAGACTGGAACAAGAACACATTTGGGAATATTTTCCAGGATTAGAGATCCCTAGAACAACTCAAGGAAATTCAGTAGAATCTTATTTAACAGGGCCACTTAGCACAACTCCAAGAAGAAGAAGCTCAATTCAAACAACAAATGGAGGAAAGATACTACAGTGTCAAAAATCTAGAATACAATAGCTAAAAGAAGGGGAGAAGAACACTAAACTCTTCCATCGCTCTATGATCCAATAAAGGCATATCAACCGCATTTTCTATCTGGAAAATGATTAGCGTCATATCATCACCACTCATGGAGATATTGAGTGAGAGGTCAATAGATTCTACCAGGATCTCCTCTCGGAGCCAATTCAGGGCTGATCAATGGCCATAAATAAAATTAGTCAACACATTCCAACCTTAATTACTAATGACCACAATGAAGCACTCATGAGACCAATCACTTAGAAAGAAGTTGACCAAGCCATATGGGAAATGTAGGTGGGAAAAGCCTCGAGACGGCTTTACCATGGATTTTTTTCACCATTGTTGGTACCTAATCCGGGAGGAAGTTTGGCAGATTATTGAGGATTCCCACTCATCAGGAACGGTCGTAACAACATTAAATGCAACATTCATCACACTCATCCCAAAGGAGGAGCAACCAATAAACCCAAAGCAATTCAGGCCTATTGCTTTATGTAATGTCATATATACAATCATTACCAAGGTAATTGCTCTTCGTCTGAAGCCGATTCATCCACACATCATTTCACAAGAGCAAATCGATTACGTGGAGGGGCATTAAATCCTCAATAATGTTATCTTGGCTCATGAAGTTATACACTCCCTGAATACCAAGAGAACTCTAGTTATGTTACTAAAAATTGATCTTTCTAAGGATTTTGACAAGTTAAGCTGATAGTATATGAGATGTCTCCTTTCAACTTTTGGCTTTTGTCCAGGTTGGATCAATTGGATCATGAACCTCACATCTTCTGCTTTCTTCTCTATTTTGGTTAATGGTTACCCCTCCACTCCCTTTTCTCCCTCTCAGGGAATCCGTCAGTGGGATCCTCTATCCCCCTTCCTCTTTGTCATCATGGTTGAGGGCCTAAGCAGAACCATTAGTGTAGCCATAACAGATAGATCCATTATTGGTCTCTCCATTCATGGTCTTAATCCCCCTCCTTCCCACAACTAATTTATGGATGGCACAATTATGATGGGCACACCCACTGCTTATAAAGCTCACAAACTCCGAGCTATTTTTGATGATTTTGGTGACTCTTCTTGCACCTCCATAAATCTTGGAAAACTCCAAATCTTATTTTTTAACACCCCTCGTCCAATACAAACCAACATTTCTAGAATTAGGGCTTCACCTAGAGCTCCCTTTCGTCCAAGTACCTTGGCGTCTCTCTAACAGACAATGTGTTGCACAATAGCATGTGGGAAGATTTGCTTGATTCCCTCAAATTAAGACTTTCCACTTGGACTTTTCGCTTCCTCTATATGGTTGGAAGTATGGTCCTTCCCAAGTATGTCCTTTAGGCTAGACCAATTTACCTCTTCTATGCTTAAATAGTCCCTAAATCCATTCTCAAAATGATGAGAAATATCCAATGAACTTTTCTTTGGAAAGGAAATAACAAAGGAAGGAAGTGGGCTCTGGTCAAATGGATTGAACTCTGCAAACCTAAATTGGCAAGTGGGCTAGTCTTGTGCGATTCACAAATTCTCAACCAAGTCATGGGATCCAAGATCTGGTGGAGATGGCTAAAATACCCTCGAGAACTTTGGACCAACCTTTGGAATCACAAATACGCACCTAACATGAATGAAGAAGATCTCATTAGATGGAATGGACATAAGGTTGGATCACCCATATGGACTGCTGCCTGGAAAAATATAGACTTAATACAAGACCATGCTTTTCAGGAAATAAGAATTGGATGCCAATCCAAATTCTATCGAGACTCTTGGAAACAGCTACCACCCATCCTGAATGACCCAAATCTGGATGGTACTTGACTAAGCATTCCCAACTCAAGCATGCCATAGTTGTTGACTTTTGGGGTCTCAATATTCAAAATGCCACCTGGAGAACGTGGAAACAAACTCATGCAGAGATGAACACTCCGACAAATACTTACTTACAAGCATGGGGAACGGAATTGGAAAGAAGGAAAATCAAACAGAGGAATGACGGGGATATTATCTGATGGGGTAATCCCCAAAAGGATTATTCATCACCAAGGAAGCCTATTCCTTAAAAGATTCCTTTCATAATATGCCTAGATCTACAGCCTGGAGCAACATTTGGAGGTTGAACATATGACCCAAAATCAGTACTTTTATGTGGCAAATAATGCATCAAAGCATCATAACATGGGAAAATTTAAGAATGTGGAACTTCACAGGTCCATTAATGTGCCTCCTCTACTCTTAGAGTGAGGAAGCTATGGAACATCTTCTTAATCCATGCAAGTTCAGTAACCAACTATGGGACCAGGTGTTGATGCTTGTTACACCTAAATATTCCAATCATAATATTCAGTGTAATCATCCACGAAGTTCCTTTGACTAAGTTATCAACTTGGAAGAGATACTGACCTATTTCTATTGGGTTTAGTGAGGTCGTCGCAGGTCACCTTTGTGCAACCTGCGACGTCGCAGGTTGTCCTACTGCAGTCTGCAACGATGTCAGTTAAATGGATAAAGGACATCTTCGAGCCCATTCTCGAAGGTGTGTAATGTGGATCTCTCTCTATCCCTAACCTATAGGGGAGCTGGCATTCGGTTCCTTAGCCCTTTGGGAGGATCCCTTAACCCTCTCCCACTATATCTCATCCTACCCTATCCTCTTAGTCCTAAATATATGAAGCTCATTCCCATTCCAAAGGGAGGAAGTCTATAGCATTTGCATGCTGGTGAAATTAGCTTAGGAGATCTCTACTCATCTCTTGGGAGATCTATACTTCCTTTGGAGGCTTTGGCATTGGCTTGTTGGAGGAGGATTGCGACGTTAAGCTTTGGTTGTAATCATCACTCTTTTGTACTTCTCTCTCTTAATATAGTAATATAAACTCTTTCCACCAAATATTGTTGTGTTAATGATGTTTTGTGTAGTTTACTTGCTTAACTGTTTACTTAGATCTATTACTGTTTAGATGCATTTTACTTGCTTGTATTGTTCTGTATGTCTTGACAGGTCTTGCAGCTGAGATTTGGCGACCGTGGAGCTTGGAACAACATCAAGGAGAAAGATCTACAAGCTAGAGGTAAGACATCTAATTACCTGATCTTTAACTAGATCTAGGAAAGCAGTTTCATATTCTATCTCACTTGTTCTAGACTTACGTTGAGCTAGGGAGATCACGCCTTAAGTCCGCTTTCGGTAGATTGGAGTCTCTGTTTAAGCTCTTTTTAGGCTCTCTAATACGAAAATATCGCCAAGCGAACTTGTCGCGTTCACGCTTGTTAAAGTATTTAAATGGTCGTCTTCCTGGTGATAGTTTACCCCTTTTTTGGACCAAGGGGCACTACTTATGAAAAAGGTATACTCCAGCCAATCATGACTAGAAGATTCCTCTCTCGCGTTGTTTTACCCTTTTCCGGGCAAAGAGGCTAACCTTATGAAAAAGGACCTTTGGAGTCTTCTTTAGTTCTTTTCAGACTCTATAAACATGAAATGACACCGAATTTAACTTCTGTGGACTCGTTAAAATTCAACATTGAAGGACCCGTCATGGGACGAACCCATCCTTTCCCAGGTTCAGAAAATATTTGGGATTGGACTCATCTATGAGATGAGCTATACCGAGCATCTGGTTACCCTCATCAAGCTCGACAAAAACACATGAGGCACTCATCAGTCATGATGGGGAAAAAGGAAAGTTTTTGTATTACACCTTTGTCGGTGGCAGTACTTAGTCATTCTTGAACATGGCACTCATTTGCATTTGCATACAGTACTTGGATCATCCGTTTATCCTCGAGTTTTTCCTACTTCCTAAGTCTTGTTACTCCTTTGGGTCATCCAAAGAATACTTCTACCATCAATTGCATTAGGAGTTGGTGTCATACTCGTCATGTCAATACTGCCAAGTCATGCCATGCCCATGTTCAAGAATACATTCACTGCTCATCATTTGCAGTCAGTACACCTTCCACCATGTCGGTTTACTCTAAGTTTGTCTTGCAGGTTACTGTACCAGCCGATCTACTCCAAACATTTGTTATCAAGTTTTGTGTCGATGATGGGGGATTCATCATGGCCCTCCTTCGACGGGTTCATCCTCGTCGACTTCAAATCATCATCTGAGGATTGAACTTAGAAACCAATCGAGTACCTTGGGCCTGCATGCCTCAATGGCAGGTTACCTCGCTTTCAACATGAGTTCACATCATTGACTCTTGATTGAAAGATTTCGTTAAGCGTTCGACTTCAACTCATTTATTCATGCTTGATGATATGTATTGTGATACCTTGGGGATCATTGACATTAATGGTGATTTCCCTCGCACTTGTTAACGGTATACATCAATGACCGGTAATCAAGTGGTTTCTACCATGTTCGACGCTAAGCCATTTGTAATCACATGGATAGATTCGTATCATTGTGGGTTCATCTTGAAGACCCTGGGGAGTCATGTTTTACCCAGGTTGCGATGGAGATTGTTTTGAGTCATATTACACGGATCCACTTTTGTATTGGTTGTGGTTGTGTTATCATTTCATCATGGATCTACGCTTGTGTCTAGTATCCATGATTGTGTTTAGTCGGTCATTACTGCCATGGATCTGCAATGTATTGGTCGACAACCATGTTGTGAGTCATACGAGACTGTGTTCTTGGAGTCAGTTGTACTGCAGTGGCATCGTACATCCGACAAGTCCTTGCCATTCCTTTTGTCAAAGCATTTCACCTGTCAAGTTCCAACAGCTTCATGCTTTGGGGGGCATTCTGTTATAAACATCCCTGAAGTTCCTTTGACTAAGTTATCAACTTGGAAGAGATACTGACCTGTTTCTATTAGGTTTAGTGAGGTCGTCGCAGGTCACCTTTGTGCAACCCGCGACGTCGCAGGTTGTCCTACTGCAGCCTGCGACGATGTCAGTTAAATGGATAAAGGGCATCTTCGATCCCATTTTCGAAGGTGTGTGATGTGGATCTCTATCTCTAACCTACAGGGGAGCTGGCATTTGGTTCCCTAGCCCTTTGGGAGGATCCCTTAACCCTCTCCCACTATATCTCAACCTACCCTATCCTCTTAGTCCTATATATATGAAGCTCATTCCCATTCCAAAGGGAGGAAGTCTATAGCACTTGCATGCTAGTGAAATTAGCTTAGGAGATCTCTACTCATCTCTTGGGAGACCTATACTTCCTTTGGAGGCTTTGGCATTGGCTTGTTGGAGGAGGATTGTGATATTAAGATTTGGTTGTAATCATCACTCTTTTGTACTTCCCTCTCTTAATATAGTAATAGAAACTCTTTCCACCAAATATTGTTGTGTTAATGTTGTTTTGTGTAGTTTACTTGCTTAACTGTTTACTTAGATCTGTTACTACTTAGATGCATTTTACTTGCTTGTATTGTTATGTATTTCTTGACTGGTCTTGCGGCTGAGATCTAACGACCGTGGAGCTTGGAACAACATCAAGGAGAAAGATCTACAAGCTAGAGGTAAGACATCTAATTACTCGATCTTTAACTAGATCTAGGAAAGCAGTTTCATATTCTGTCTCACTTGCTCTAGACTTACGTTGAGCTAGGGAGATCACGCCTTAAGTCTGCTTTCGGTAGATTGTACGGTAGCAATGCTCATGCGAACATCGGATAGGTTGAGAGACAACATTCCCAGTACCATAACTACATGGTGAACAAAGGCTTATAAGAATCCAATTCTAAATCAAATATGGCAATTACTCTCAGGCTTCATGCTCTGGAACATGTGGAAGGAAAGAAACAGAAGAACATTCAACTCCCAACAACTTTCTTGGATTGAGGTTTGGGACAAAATAAAAAAACTCAATCATTCAAACTGTAAAATCCTCAGCCCGGTCCTAAGAAGATCTCACCTTCTCCCCTGAGGAATAACCCATTATTTCTTATTGGTGCTTAGCCCTTCCACCTTCTCCATCTCAAGTCCCAACTAGACTAGCCTCTTCCATCTCCCCTTCCAAATAGTAAAGACCTCAAGCTGATTTTATCAGATTGAATTTCGATGGAGATTCCAAAGGAAACCTTGGCCCAACAGGTTATGGTGTGGTCTTCAGAGATGAACAAGGCATTAATTTACATATTATGGATGGAAGCATTGATCACGACATCAATAACATGGCTGATTTATGGGCTCTTCTGGATGGCGTGCAAAAAGCCATACAACTCTACTTCCCAAAGTTAATCATTAAGGGTGACTCACATGTGATTATCTCCATGATAACCAAGATCATCATAGAAAACGAAGCGGAGAAAATTTGTCCAAGTTGAAGACTGGTCGGGCATTTGGAATCATTAGAATCCACCATTCCCTCCGATTTGGTCATCATTCCATCGCACGTGAGAAGATCTACCAATCGAGTAGTGGATAAGTTAGACAATATTGACGTCTCTTGTGAGGATGAGCCAATGGATCACTCCTCCTCTCAACACCCAGATAGCCCCATATTACTTGAATGCATGCAAATCGCTCAACAAGTATACTCCTCCCTGGATGGGGTGATACACGAGCATGCAAGTCACCTAGACAGATGACAACGACCCATGCAAAGTGGCGACCCAGATCCATTAGTCTTAAACTCTTGCTTGCTTAGCCTGCTTTGGGTCTTCATTATGTCATGCACCATATTGATAGGTTTAGCATGAGCTCAGACTATGTTTAATTCACTTGGTACCTGGATATGATTGTGTTTAATGACTACAGTATGGGAGATGAAAGGATAAATTTTTGATCTTGCTAGGGCAAGCAAGGAAATTCCTCTTCCTGCTTGCGCAAAATCAGATGGCATTTACGCAATTCTTGGTTGGAAGTTTAAGAACAAAGGTATGGCAAGGCTCTGGTATCTATGTTCCGTCCCTGGAGTGCTCATTTTGGTTCTCATTGTTCATATTTGGAATCGGGGCTCTTGGTCCATTATGCCTCTAATTCGCCATCGAGCACGCTCTCGACATGTTGATGGTCGCCGTCATAGGCCTTTGGGAACATCTGAAGAATGTACCTTGACGCAATGGTCTTCTGCTCGAGTTGGTTGTGCCTCTCCAAAAGAATTTCAGAATCAATACAACTTTGTGGCTTGGGACAAAGACACAGAACTTTGGAGTTATCACGTGGAATGGTTTGATGATCAAGGAAACTCATTGGGGTTCGAGCATGGTGTAATTTACCCCTTAGATGAGACTCGTGACCAAAATCAAGGGAACCAGCCGAGACAGATTCCTTCCACTGCCAATCCTCAGGACGACCCGAAGCAACCTTCTACTCCCAAGTCCAAGGGAATGCCACAACACAGGTGCAATTGTTCTAATATTCAACTTAATCTTTTGTTTGATACTAGGTGTGATATTCAAAATGTTGGCTTTAAAATATAGCAAATGGAAGCAAGATATGCCTCTCTGGTCTCCTTATTCGATTATCCGGCTCTTGGGAAGCATGTTAGTAATTCCTCGTTTCAGGATGCAATGGTATTGGGTGCGCCTATTCTCCTAAATTCTAATCCTTCTATGGCTCCTCAAACACACTCTATACCAACTCCAAAAAGTGGGCAGAAATGGTTTTCAATTTAACAGTTTTTGAATGTGGACAGAAATAGTTTTTAGTTTAAAAGTTTTAGTTCTAGTTATCTTTGTTTATGTCAAGGCTATGTTTAGAATAGAACTGTTCATTGAACATTTTACTAGAAGCCTTGATATACACTGTTTAAGAGCTATAAAGATCATATCTCTTAGACTTTGTATTTTTTGGTATCTGTCCATGACATTTTGTTATTGGGAATTATCTTGTTTTCACATCCCAAAGTTGGTCACCTGTTGTAATTTCTCTTTGTTACAATACTATAATGTGAAATCTTACTTTAAAAAAAAATACTTAAGTATAAATAAATATAATTTCAAATTCGAGTAAGATAAGTCTCGTCAGTAATAACATTTTTCTTTTATTTTAAATACTTCTACACAAAATAATCTATATCTTGAATATAAAAAAAATGTTCAATAAAAACATAATTCCAACTTTATATATTAATGGAAGATTATTGAAGGCATTCAGCACGAGGGCATTTTCTTTAGATTTCCAATTCCACTTTAGATTTCCAAAAGAGTTTCCCATTACTAATAACAATAAACCTCCATGCGAATCACCAAAATTATTTATATGGCAGTCATAATTATACAAACATCAAGAGAGTTTGTTGATTTTAAACTTTATAATTTGAGAATATACAAACATCAAGAGAGTTTGTGAAGGAGAGCACTCTATGGCATTCCAAGAATCCAAATACCATGAAACGAAACAGATCCTTACGACAATTGTCTCTAACTTTTTGGTGAACTTATGATTTGATTGTCTCTAACTTATGATTTGGCAAAATTCCAAATATTTTCTTAGGGAACTTGATGATTTGATTTTTTTTTTTTTTTATTGAAAATTTGGTTGTTTTTTTAATATGAATTATTCTATTTTGTATTTGAATAAGATATGATTCTTTATGTTTAATTTTTCTTTTTTGTAAATGAAGTTTATGTTCAAATATATTTAAGTGTTTTATATATTTAAATATGTTTAAATTTTTTTATGTATGTCATTTTATGAATTAAAATTATTATTAAAAATTGAAGTAGTTTAAATGTTATATAATTTGGATTTTTTCTAGCTATCATCACCAACTATACAATCTTTGGCCAATTTGCAGTTATTCATTCTCAAATTGTATTTTTAAATGCATAAATGGATTCAATGCCCTCAAATACCCTATTGCAATGGATTGTGCAATGTAACGTCCCCCTCACCTAATCCGACCATCAGGAGGGGACATTACCTGAATTCGGGCTCTCAAATTTCGCCCCCAAGCCATAATACAAATTCAAGATATGTGAAATGTGTGCAAAAACGTAAATAACATACACAATGGAAATAAAATCGATCCACACAAATACAACATGCATTTATACAAGCATGAAATAAAAACATTTCATATTCAAATGAATGAGAATACTTATCTTTATCCAACGCAAATCTAAGCAACTGGTTGTGTAAGAGCGTTTTTCCACCCAACCATAGGCACTCTGTCCAGCATATACTCTTTCTGCTGAGAGGCCACCCCCAAACTGGGCTATGAGGCCACCGGGGCAAAGGAAACACCTATAGGCTTCTCTCTCTTAGCCCACAACCCATTCTGCTCTCTATGTTTAGCCAAATGCTCATACAGATCTCTACAAGGATCTCACTCAACCACAATAGCCTTGGCTTCCACAATACTTGCCCCACACAACACCCTTCTTGTCTTAGGCATCCCCTTCACCGATCCACGGTTCTCATTGGCGATCCATCTTGCCTGGTGCTTCTAGTTTGTGCATAGAAGAAGTCCAATCTGATATGTGTTGCTATACAACCACCCGTGGCTTCAATTTGTGGCTTCTCAAGCACCTACGAGCAACATAACTCAATGGCTAAGGGTTCCTATCTTGCCCAACCTCTCTGCTCACCTACAACCATCAATTTTCCCTTCCAAATCTGCAGCATGGTCTCCAAATTCGAATTTTTGGGTTCAAAACAGTTTTATAAGTTCATGGACAACAATGGAGAGCTCTTCCTCGTGTAAATAGGCATGTACGAATGAGAGAATGAGGGTTGACTCCAAGGGATATGAGAAAATGGTGAAAATACAACTGACATAGCTTCTAACAGTAGAATACAGGAATCATGGCAGCTACAGACTTACTTCTGTCATGAAAAAACTGTTACAAAAGTGCAATCAACCCCATGCTTCAATAATTGCATGAAGTGACTTTTCCCACCCACTTAACACATGCATTCAATGATTGGAAAATGGTAAAAAATGAGATAATTGTCTTATTCACATCACATGACAGAATTTTGGGTGAGTTCTAAGGTTGACACTTGGCAGTAAGGATTTAGTCTCCCATAGACCTCATTTCCTCTTCCCTTATGGTGGAATCATAGCTCCTTCGATGCTCTTTACACAGCCATTGTTGGACCATTTTATTATTTATGCACATAATATTTACATATATTGTAAATCAGCATAAGAAGCCAACAAAACAATCCAAATAAAATATATACATCATACATGCCTAACCATTCACTAGTCGGGCCTTGGCCTTGAGCTCCACACTAGGAATTCCCATTAGCATATTTACATCATTTACATAATTTTGGCTAAATACATTCCAAGTCAAAATCGAGGGTATTACAATCCCCTCCCCCTTGGAATAACACCGTCCTCGGTGTTTGCTCAAAATTAGAATAAAAATGGATATGCCTCTCTCATGGTATCCTCCAACTCCCATGTAGCCTCATCGGGACCGAAGTGCTTCCGTTTCACCTTTACCTGTCCGATGGATCGGTTCCGGAGCAATGTCACCTTCTTGTCTAGGATGCATAGTGGCTCGGTTTGGAACTCTCCCTTGGGTTCCACCTAGGTCACATCCCAATCAATCACATGGGTAGGATCATGTACATATTTCTTAAGCAAAGAAACATGAAAAACATTACGAGTTGTAGTGTTAGCAGGCAATGCAATTCTATATGCAACTAGCCCTATTCTCTCAAGCACTTCAAATGGCCCACAATATCTTTGTGATAGCTTGGCACAACTTCCAAAATTCAAGGAACTCTTCCTTGGCCTCACTCCGAGGTAAACATGATCCCCAACATGAAACTCCTTATGCACTTTATTCTTATCTGCATAAATTTTCTGTCTATCTTGGGTTGCCTTTAAATTTTGCCTAATCTTTGCAACCTCTTGTTCCATTTCTTTAAGTAATTATGGCCAAAGTACAATTATGTTCACTGGATTATCCCAAGTAACTGGTGTTCTGCACCTCCTACCATACCAAGATTCAAATGGATTCATGCCCAAGGATGCTTGTTTCATGTTGTTGTATGTGAATTCTACCAAGTGTAGGTAATCTTCTCACTTGGATGGTTTGTCCACCACATACATGTGAAGCATGTCCTCAAGAACCTGATTTGTTTTTATGTTTTCCCATCGGTTTGTGGATGGTAGGCAGTACTAAAGTTCAACTGTGTACCCAAATCAACAAAAAGACTTTTCCATAAATTTGAGGTGAACTTAGTATCCATGTATGAAATTATTGCCTTAGGCAATCCATGTAACCTGAAAATTTCCTTCCTAATTTTTTTTGCAATTACATCATTTTTATATGTGGATTTAACCAGAATAAAATGTGTTGCTTTTGATAATTTATCCACCACAACCATGATGGAATCATGATGCCTCAATGTCATTGCCAAACTTGTAATGAAATCCATGGAAATCACTTTCCATTTCCATTCCAGAATTGGCAAAGGCTGCAATAAACATGTTGGGTGTTGATGCTCAACCTCCACTTGTTGACATTTCATGGATTTATAAATATACTCAACATATGGCATTTTATGGATTTCATCCATAATAATTCTTCTCAAATCTACCACATTTGGGATATAATTATGTTTTTATAAATAAGACGTATGTCACCTTCCAAATGGTACCCTTCATACCACTTTTCAAAATTCTGATGTTGTAATTTGTCATTTATTTGCACATAGAGTTCATCTTCAACGATACAATTAACAATTTGCTGCCTTAAATTTGATTGACAAGTACTAATGGTTGCTACCTCCATCTCATGTACATTTCTGCTAAGTGCATCAACCACCTTATTTTATTTACCTTTTATGTGTTTGATTTCAAAATCAAATTCCCATAAAAATTCTAGCCATCTAGCTTGCCTAGCATTTAATGTTGGGTACTCAAACAAATATTTCAGACCATAAAGGTTTGTCTTTAGCTCAAATTTTTTGCCCATTAAATAGTGCCTCCACAAATTTAAAGCGTGCACTATGGCTGCAAGTTCTAAACCATGGGTAGCATAGTTCTTCTCGTGCTCTTTCAACTTCCTTGACTCATAGCATACCACATGGTTATCTTGCATAAGAACTCCTCCAAGTCCGGTTTACATGAATCTGTACACACCACAAAATATTTTTTTGGGTCTGCAATTTTTAGAATTGGAGCACTTGTGAGAAGCTTCTTCAACAGCTGGAAGCTTTCCTCACATTTCGGTGTCCACTCAAATTTTATCCCCTTCTTTTGCAAAGAAGTGATTGGGTGTGCAACCTTGGAGAATCATTCAATAAACCTCATTTAGTAACCAACGAGACCCATAAAAGATCTCACACCTGTCACATTCCTTGGAGTTGGCCAATTCATGATGGATTCAATCTTTTCAAGATCCACTGATATTCCTTCCTCTGAAATAATGTGACCCAAATAATGAATTTTATTTTTGTAAAAGTCATAGTTGCTTAGTTTTGCATACAACTTATGCTCCCTTAGCAATTGCAAATCCACTCTCAAGTGTTCTTCATGCTCCTCTTCATTCTTAGAATAGATAAGAATGTCATCTAGAAATACGAGAACAAACTTGTCAAAATACGTGTTGAAAACACCATTTATGAGACACATGAATGTAGTTGGTGCTTTGTGAGACCAAACAACACCACCACAAACTCATAGTGCCCATACCTTGTTCTAAAGGTTGTCTTGTGAATTTTCTTTCCTTGATTCTCACTTGATGGTAACTAGACCTCAAGTCAATCTTTGAGAACATCTTTTCCACTCTCATTAAATAAAAAAGACCATCAATTCGAGGCAAGGGGTACTTGTTCTTTACTGTAACTTTGTTAAGCTGCCTATAATCAATACATAACCTGCGTGTTCCATCCTTCTTTTTCACAAAAGGTACGGGTGATCCCCATGGAGACACACTTGAATGGATGTACTTCTTTTCCAACAATTATTGCAATTGCATTTTCAGCTCTAATAATTCTGGTGTACTCATCCGGTAAGGTGTCTTAGAAATTGGTGCATCTCTTGGCACAAGATCATTTGTAAAATCAATGTCCCTCTTTGGAGGAATTCTTTGTTAGTGACCTCGCCTCTAACTCTTCATTCATTATTTAATAAAAAAGTCTATTCAATAAGCTTACAATCTTCATTAAATCACAAATATTTGTATTCTCAGGCTCCTTGAAGAGGATTTTGAAATGGTTGTGCCTACTTCTCCAATTTCCTTGAAAGACTTTACCCTGGATCCATCAGCTAGTCCAATATCCTAGATGGTATTGACACTTTTTCAATGATTAACATAATTATGAAAAAAAATTGGTTTTTCTATCCCCTTTATCCAACCAAGTGGCTCGTCTTTTAAGCCTCCATTCCTCTTCTTCATTATCCAACAATAATTTTTTAATTTCTTCAAGTAGTTTTAAGGAGTCCAATTCTTCATCAAATAAGGTTCCTAAAGAACTTGAGTTAAACATAGTAGTATTACTTTCTTCTACATCCTTTAAATCTTGGATATCTCATTCTTTATTCACCCTTTCCCAAGGCGACACTGTGAAATTCTAAGTCACAACAGATCTAAGAGCCGAGGATACCTCACAAAGAAAGAATGAGCAGAAAATTTGAATAAGAGTGAAAACTGCAGTTAAAAAGAGCAAAAGAATAATTATTCAGCAGAACTCAGATAGGAGCAGAATAATGTCACATGATCCAATAATCAGTATAATGAACAATGATGATACAATGGAGAGAATTCAAATAGCACAAGAGAATTCGAACCTCATTTGGTCAAGCATAGGGATTATCACCACTGGAGTGCTCCGGAAGACACAAACTCAACTGAACTGAACCTAAACTCAGCTAACTAAAGTCACAATTAGTTAACTGACTAAGGAAGGCGCAATAGTGAGTTTGTCATGCATGTCGATCAAAAATGGGCGCATGAGGCCACAATCAGTGGCATCCGGAGCTCCAACCTCCCACAAAAGTCAACTAACTCAAGTGGACTGCACTGGAACACTCAATTGGTTCCTATAAAATAGGGAGCTAACTGAAGTGGTCCTAAAATGATGCATGCAGGGCTCAGAAGGTGGTAGATGGATTCTGGATGACATCTGCACACCACTAGGGGGGAAATGACATCATCAACAACTAGGAAAAATAAATAATGCTAGGTAGGACAAGGATGGAGTATTAAAATATCCTAACAGACACTATATGCTTTATTCTCTTTAGGTTACGTACAAACTATTTCATGGCTTAGTCCCCCGAAATAGCCTCAAACTTCCTTCAATTATCGGTGACTAATAATATGAAACCTTCATCACGAATCCAAGTGTGCTTAAACATGAAAATGGCAGTGGGTTCTTATCCACTTATTCTAACTAAAGTAAGATAGGACAATGGTCATAGGAACCACCTATCCAATCCAATATTTGTACCTTATAGTTTCTTCCAAACAATTTCCAACCACCATGAATTTATATAGCCTTTTTGAGATTTCGTTGCTCCCTCTTTTGGAATTTCTCTAGGTGGGGACTAGCTTTAGTGGCTTAACCTCAATCGGGTTCGGAATCTCAAACAACATAGAAAAATAGTCAATCATGGGTTGAGGTCTATCCATCTCTCCCCGCACTTCCGTATAGCCCAGGGTTATATTAAGGTCTTCCCTAACAATGAAATTATCCCTTACCATAAAATCTTATTATTTTACCAAATCCCATAATGATTTCCTATCTACATAAGACCCATAAAGGTTTGAAGGCCTTTCCTGGAGCCTTTGAATTACCTTCCAAGACAATACCTGGAAGAATAACATGACTTCAAATCACATTAATACTTGAATTCCAACCTGTTACGAGTCCTCTAAACTGACCCTTGGCATCAAGAGAGAAAAATTCCAATCCTTCAACAAAGTAGACAGGATCAAAGTACCCTTGGAACAAACACGCATGGCCTCTAGAAGTATCATGATGTTGAGCTTGTAAATTTTAAACAATCTCCTAAGGTCTTGCTACTTTTGGGAACCCCCAATCCCTCTCAAATTTAGGGAAAGAATAAGCATTATGTCACTTTCTTCAGGGGCTTGTTTGCTTTAATAGCCCCATTAATGGTTGACTCATTCCTTTCAAAACCTCCTTTAAGGCCTTGGATTTGTCTAGGGAAATATAGATTTTCTTCCCATTGTATTAGATTTATCAATAGACTTGTCAAGACCTCCTTCAACTTCCTCTTTGTACTCCAATGGGTTGGGTTTTTGAGGCGATAATATGTAACTGGAACATATCGAAGGTCTCTCAAAAATGGAAATCTCTGAATCTTTCCAAGAGGTATTAGAAGCTTCTATAGGTTGCAGGTCTAGCCTCCCAATCATAGTAGCATTGACTGGTTCAAAAGCAAAGTAAGGGAATATAAGAGTTGAGTTTACATTTTATGAATTAGCATAATTTAGGGTTTTAAATCAAACCCAACATCACTGCTCATGGTTTTAGCGAAAGGGGAACCTTCAGAAGCATTTGAAATAATCAATGGGAGGTTTGAAGAAATAAACACACCTTCAAAATGATCTATGTGCTCCAAACCTAGAGGCAAAGAAGGGTTTAGATCAGAAGGTGCCCTTGTTGGATTTCCTTTCGACTTCCTAGACGATAAAGTCATCAAAATCAACTCCTTTGGTATGAATAATACTATGAATATGAATAAATGGCTCCCATGATTTCTTGACCTAAATTTTCTTTTTGAAATCTAGCTCATGTTTGGCAATTTATAGTCTTGCCAAAGTTCCGTAACCTCGTGATAGATTGAGTGATAAAACAAGATTTTCCAATAATCTAACTTTTGTGTAAAATACCACTTATTCCATTCAATTTCAATAGCGATTGGAAGACCTTCTCTTAAGTCAAGTGTGACCAGGATTATAACTATCCTCTTGTTTGGATTAGACCAAAGGTTCTCCTTCAATGCAACTATTTTTTTCGAGTTTATTACCCACTATTGACATTGAATACTCATTCCATAGTTCCATCGAAAATTCTAGAATCAGAAACCATATGGGTTGAATCACAAAAGGTTATGTCTGTTGGTCAAGTATTTGGTGCCATAAATCCATAACAATGATTGAGGGCTCCCATAACTAGAACTGTGCTAGGATTTTGGATATTTTGAGCTTGAAGTAGATCCATCCTTTAACTAGTAGATGAAGACGACTTGAAACCTAGGATCTTGGTTTATTCGACTTCTAACCAATTATGCAACAAAGCTCCCTTCCCTATTTTCCTGATGAATCTTCCAACTAGAGCCATCTTCATTAGAATTTCGAGCTTATCCCTCCCCACATTGTGCCCAAGCACCATCTCGATCCTCTTCGGCTTGATTTTGATGGACCTTCTACAACTCTTGCAAGAACGACCCACAATTGTTGCATCCAAAATAGTTTTTGGTAAGGAAGGTATAACTCTAAGTAGATATGATGATGTCAAAAGGATTCCTATAATGGAGTATTTTGAGGGAATGGTGCACTAAGGGTTCAACTTCAATATGGTCTGACCTAGCTAGTGCGAGGTGCACCTACTCTCCCATTCGATTGCCTCCATCTTACACATTGTATGTACCCTTTGTGTTACTTGTAGGACAGATCTCCACCTCCTTAAATGCATGGATATTTTTCTAGATCTCCAACAATTCCTCTCATGACCTAATTATTGGTAATGGGTTGTTCTCGTCATCATCCCCATAGTCTATTATGTCTATACCAAAGTCCATAAATATTGATGATTTATGCCTGGGGAAACCTCGATGCTTCCATTGCTTCACCTATTCATATCACATCACTACTATAAATAAAAAATTCCCTTCAATTTGAAATTTCTTTAATACCAACCAAAAAAGAGAATTCCTAAGACATGTTTCGAGCATCGATTTGATTTCCATTCGCATGATCATAATATGTATCCTCCTCATCTTTAAATGCAACACAGACAAATGTAAGTCCTTTGTCCTCCTAATCCCTCTAGCCTTCCAATGGACAAACAAACATGTATCTTAATCATTTGTGAAATATTGACGCATTTCCCTCCGTGGGCACCTTGAACCCACTTCAAAAAATAAAGACTAAGTGTTTGGGTACTATTTTGGCTCCTTCTTACCTCCTTCATCCAAATAAAATATCGTCTCACAATCTTTATGATGTGGGTCTCAAGGCCAAGGCACATAAATCATCCATCCATGTTGCATAAGATTTGAGTTGGATTGATAATGTAAAAATATGGGGTTGGGTAAAAGCCACCACAACGCATATCCATTGCAGGGTTTTGCCCCAACATCAGGTCTCTCAACTTGCATCACTTCCAAGATCCCCTGATTGCATGCCTTTTCTTAGGTTATCTTTTTTCAATATATACAATTGTATCTCTACATGATCTCACACCTTGTTTGGCTCCATTGATGTCAAAATCTTCAATAACTTGACTTCATCGTTTCTGACCTATCAAGGAGAGTGTGGAGATAGGTCTCCCATCTATACTCCCATTTTCATACACTAAGACAAATCCTTGAATTTTCAATCAACAATCTAACTTTCAATATTGTTAGTTGTACCATTACTATGCCAATGTGTTTATCATATGTACAATTTGGTTGGCATTCAATAATGTCTTGATACTAGACTTTGCTTATTTTTGTGGTGAGCTAATTTGAGTTAGATGTGTCTTGTTTATACTGTGGTTGTCGGGCTAACCCAACTTCTTCTTGCTTTTGTTGATTTCTATTGTTATTGTCAATGAGGAGTGGGATATTGTAGTCTGGCCTCTAGCTAACTTACTTGAATTATCTGTTGTCTTTGGTAAATTTGATGTTGGTTATGAGGTGTTTTCTGGGGATATTCATAATTGTAACTTACTTAGTTATGTATTTTTTAGTGCATTGTTATTAAGCAGTTATGTACTTATAGTTGTGTTATCGTGTTGTCCATTAGTGTTGTTTGTTCTATTCTCACTCGCACAATTGATTAGTTGATTTGCTCATTTAATTAATTGTTTTGGGGTTATTTTTGCAATTAAAAGTTTGTAATGTTGTCATCAAAATCTCCAAGGTCTTATGCTCAACAATTAGTCGGTTGGAGAAATGATTAACTTTTGCCACTGTTGTCGAATTGTTAGACTTAACTCCACCCACCTTCTAGGTGATTTTGTTCTTTCTCCATCTTCCCATTGACAACCTCTTCATGAATTTTCCAATTTCTCTCTTTACTCTATCTTCATTTGATTTATTCAAATTTTCTTCGTTTTTCCTGTACTTCTTGGATCGTCGAAGTGTTTGCTTCTTATCTTATGTTTTCTATGTCATCTTTTTTATTTTTAAACCCTTTCTTCTTCGTGGATTTCCTTTCAGTTTTCATCTTATTCCATATCCCTCCCTTCATTATTTGATTTTTTATAGTACATTTGATATGTTATCCAGCTATTCTCGTGGACTTTTCTTAATCTCATTCTCTAATTTATGTCTTTTTTAATTATCTCTATTTTATCTTCTAATTAATGCCTCTCTACATTCCATTCTCTTGAATTTTAAACTAAATTTATTTTGTCATTTTCAATACATGATTCAATCTAATTCTTTTTTATACTTCCAATTATATTATCTTCTTGTTTTCTTTTCCTTTTTCTTCTCTAAATATTTCTTTAATTGATAACCGTACTAATTTTATTTCATAAAGAAATCAGAAAATACAATAGCATATCCAAAGTATCGGAACATTCGTGTCACCATATCGTTGTAGCAAAACACATATCATGCCAACGGATCATAACTTTAATTGATATTATCCTTGCTTCTTAACTCTTTTATTTATTTTGGCTTTATTTGTTTTTTGTTTTCTTCTTTTTCCACAACATTGTGCACTCTAGGTGGGTTAGAACCCACGTTATAGGATCATTATTTAAGACATAACGATTGGATATTTCTTCATCTCTATAAATTATCTATATTGTTATAAGTATGTCCTTACAGAATCTTCTTTCTTGAACTTTGTTTGACTTTCTTGTCACTCGTTGATCATTTTTGTTTTTTCTTCTAACATTTGATCTGGTTTTCCCTTCGTTGTTTCTTAGTCGTTTTCCAAATCTATGTCGTTGTTTGTTTTTTCTTAGGATAACGGGTGTACCATAGCATATAAAAATTGTTGATTTGGTTTTCCCTTTGTTGTTTCATAGTCGTTTTCCAAATCTATGTCGTTGTTTGTTTTTTCTTAGGATAATGGGTGTACCATAGCATATAAAAATTGTTTAGTTTTTGTGTTTTTATTAGTCCATGCTGTAGGTATAGACTATATGTTCCGCTTTTTAGTATTAATTTGCTTTGTACAAAAATATTTCTAAAATTTTCTTATAGTTTATCCAATGTTGAAATAATTTACGTATTCATTTGTATTTATTTAATAAAATATTTTAATAAGTGTATAAGTCTAATTGGTGGAAAGTGCTTGACAAGACAATTTTCCTCATTGGCAAGAATTAATTAAAAATGAAAATAAAATAAAGATAGAACGACTTTGAACTTGCAAATGTTAAAATCTAAATATTTTGTTTATAGTGGATAGCAGTTGAGCATAATGACATACGGATCTGGTTGACAGTGCCATAGTAATATTTCTGATGGAAGTAAATGCTTGCAGTTCTAGGTTAACGCATGACAAGTGTAGCGGTTTGTGGGCTGACAGAGGTTGTGGGTTGACAGGAGCTGCAGGTTGTAATTGGGTAGACTGTTTGTGCTGCAGTCGATGCACTAGCATGCCAAGATGCATGTATTAGTCATGTTTGGTTTGCCCATTTTAATCTTTTTGGTGGTCATCTTCTACATTTGCAGTCGATGCATGATGCATGTAATATCCCCTGTCTGCGCTTGAAGATGCAGATTTCGTCCATGATGGTCATCTTCTACATTTGCAGTCAATCCATGATGCATATAATAAACTACTTATACTATGAAACGAGAACTATATACTATGAACGAGAACTCTAGCCATAAAAAATCACTTTTTAACATCAAAACCACGAAAAAACAACCCCAAAACGAAAAGTGATGATACCGGTATCAACCTTTTTTGTTTCGAGATTAAAATTACAACTTTTTGGTAACCCAAGCGGTGTCGTTGCAATCAAAACGCTAAAATTACAGCTTTTATGACATTGTGGCATAAACAACTAGCATCGTTGCAACGAAAATACCAAAATCAAGCCCCAAATTCAAAAGAGGTGCTGGCAATGTCACCTCTTTTTCCTCTTCGACTGTAATTACATCGTTTCGAAACCATTTCCTAAAAATAAATAAATAATAAATAAACCTCTAATAAAATCTAGAAAAAACATATTTGGAAAAAAAAAAGAATATTTAGAAGAAACAAACAATTAAAAAAAATACAAGGAAATGCGCAATAAAACACAATTAAAATAATAGAAAAAAAAACACCTTTAAAAAAACAAAATTTAAAAAAAAAATTTAAAAACCAAACAAACTATTAAAAAATACAAATCTAATTAAAAAAAAAATCTATATAAAAAAACAAAATTTATAAAAAAAAGAATTAAAAAACCAAACAAAATATTAAAAAATACAAATCTAATTAAAAAAACAAAATTTAAAAAAATCTATATAAAAAAAAAACTAAACCCACCCCGTGACCATTAAATGGGTTTTTCGAGTGCTGGCGCGATGCTGGGCATCGCGCTTGATGTCAGGCATCAAGCTCTATGCTGGGCATCAAGCTTGATGCTAGGAATCAAGCTCAATGACGGACATCAAGCTCGACAACGGGCATCGAGCTGGATGTCGGGGCATCGAGCTCGATGCTGTGAATCGAGCTCGATGCCCAGCATTGAGCTGGATGACGAGAGCTCGATGCTGGGCATCGAGCTCAATGTGGGGCATCAAGCTCGATGCCAGGCATCAAGATCGATGACGGACATCTAGCTCAATTACCAGCTTCAAGCTCGATGCTGGGCATCAAGCTTGATGCCTACCAAGCTCGATGCCCGACATCAATATTAATGCTCGGCATCGACCTCGATGCCCAGCATCAAGCTCGAGCTTGATTCCCAGCATCGAGCTTGTTGTTGGGCATTGGGCTTGATGCTCGGCATCCAGTGTGATGCCCAGCATCGAGCTCGACGCTCGGCATCGAGCTCGATGCCGGAATCAAGTAGGATTCCCGGCATCGAGCTCGAAGCCTGGCATCGAGCTTGATGCTGGGAATCAAGCTCGATGCCTGGCATTAACCTCGATGCTGGGAATCAAGCTCGATGCCGGGCATCGAGCTCGATGCCCAGCATGGATCTCGATGCCCAGTATAGAGCTTGATGCTGGGCATCAAGCTCGATGCCGGGCATCGAGCTTGATGATGGGCATCGAGCTGTGATGATGGGCATCGAGCTGGATAGCTCGATGCCCAGCATCGAGCTTGATGCCCGTCATCGAGCTTGATGCCCGGGATCGAGCTTGATGCTCGTCATCGAGCTTGATGCCTGACATCGAGCTTGATGACGAGCATCAAGCTCGATAGCTTGATTCCGGCCATCGAGCTCGATTCTCGGCATCGAGTTCGATGTCTGTAATTGAGCTTGCATCGAGCTTGATGCCCAGCATCCAGCTCGATGCAAGCTCGATTTCGGTCATCAAGCTCGATGCCGGGCATCGAGCTTGATGCTGGGAATCAAGCTTGATGTCAGGCATCAAGCTTGATTCTTGGCCTTAAGCTCGATGCTCGGCATCAAGCTCGATCGCCGGCATCAAGCTTGATTCCCAGCATCAAGCTCGATGCCCGACATCGAGCTTGATGCTGGGAATCGAGCTTGATGCCGGGCATTGAGCTCGATGCCGGGAATTGAGCTTGATGCCCAACATCAAGCTGGATTCCCAACATCGAGCTTGATGCTGGTAATCAAGCTCGATGTCGGGCATCGAGCTTGATGGCGGGCATCAAGCTCAATTTCCTGCATCGAGCTCGAGCTTGATGCTGGGAATCAAGCTTGATACTGGGCATTGAGCTTGATGGCGGGCATCGAGCTCGATGCCTGACATCGAGCTGGATGACGGGCATCGAGCTCGATGCCCGGCACTGAGCTAGATGCCGGGCATCGAGCTCGATGCCCGTCATCGAACTGTATGCTGGGCATCGAGCTCGATGCCCGTCATCGAACTGGATGCCCGACATCAAGCTCGATGCCTGGACCTGGCATCCAGCTCAGCTCGATGCCCGGCATCGAGCTGGATGCCAGGAATCGAGCTTGCCGGGCATCGAGCTGGATGCCAAGCATCGAGCTCGATGACGGGCATCAAGCTCACATCAAGCTCGATGCCCTGGATCGAGCTTAATGTCGGGCATCAAGCTCGATGCCTGGGATCGAGCTTGATGCCGGGCATCCAGCTCGATGCCCGACATTAAGCTCGATCCCGGGCATCGAGCTTGATTTCGGGCATCGAGCTCGATGCCCGGCATCGAGCCTGACGCCTGGCATCGAGGCTGATGCCCATCATCGAGCTTGATGACCAGCATCGAGCCTGACACCCGGCATCGAGCTCGATGCCCGGCATCGAGCCTGACGCCCGTCATCGAGCTCGATGCCTGGCATCAAGCTCGATGCCCGGCGTCAGGCTCGATGCTGGTCATCGAGCTCGATGATGGGCATCAGCCTCGATGCCGGGTGTTAGGCTCGATGCCAGGCATCGGCCGGGCATCGTGCTCGATGCCGGGCATCGATTGGGCATCGAGCTCGATGCCCGAAATCAAGCTCGATGCCCGGGATCGAGCTTAATGTCGGGCATCGAGCTGGATGCCCGCCATCAAGCTCGATCCCAGGCATCGAGCTTGATGCCCGGCATCAAGCTCGATCTCGGGCATTGAGCTTGATACCCTAGCATCAAGCTCGATCCCGGGCATCGAGCTTGATGCCCTAGCATCAAGCTCGATGCCCGGGATTGAGCTTAGTGTCGGGCATCAAGCTCGATGCCTGGGATCGAGCTTGATGCCGGGCATCCAGCTCGATGCCTGGGATCGAGCTTGATGCCCATCATCGAGCTTGATGCCCAGCATCAAGCTCGATGTTGGGCATAAATCTTGATGCTGGGCATCAACCTCGATGTTGGGCATGAAGCTGGATGCCGAGCATCCATCGAGCTCAATGCCCGGCATTGAGCTCAATGCCCGGCACTCAGCTCGATGCCCGGCATTGAGCTATATGCCGGGCATCGAGCTCGATGCCCGGCATCAAGCTGGATGCCAGGCATCGAGCTCGACGCCAGGCATCGAGATGGATGCCGGGCATCCAGCTCGACGCCGGGCATCCAAGTCAGCTCGATGCCGGGCATCCAGCTCGACGACGGGCATCCAGCTCAGCTTGATGCCAAGTTTGGGCATCGAGGTTGTCGGCATCGGGCTCGATGCCGGGCATCGAGCCCGACGCCCGGCATCGAGCCCGATGCCGGGCATCGAGCCTGATGCCCGGCATCGAGCCTGACGCCCGGCATCAATGCAAACATATCCCTTCCATTTCAGAGCGTAGCCGTTAAAAGATTTTCAAATTTCAGAGCGTAGCCGTCATTCACTAGCGAGGGGAAGAGAGATTTCCACCATAACAACTGTTGTTTAATTGGCGGTTTGGAATTCTTCCTCTAAATGATGTGCCTGTTTAATGGGCAGTTTATAATCCTCTCTTTGAATTCTGCGGTAATGAATATCTAGGAGGAGTGAATTCTGCTATAATCGATATCGAGAAGCATAGGAAGAAGGTGTATGCAATAAGGCAAGAGAGCCATTGAATTTGCTGGGAAAAGATGCACTATTTTTTATATTTTTGGATTTTGAATTTGGATTTTTAAAAAATACATGCCATTGAACGATATTGAATTTTAATAAAACTTTAACTTTATAAATGTTTAATTATAAAATATTGAATTTTAATAAAACTTTGAATTTATAAATGTTTAATTATATAATGTTGAAATTTTGTATATTTAAATTTTTTAAATAGTTGTAATAAACATAAACATAACATATAACTTAAAATATTAAAAAATATATATATTTTTTTTTTTTTATATATTTAACTTAAAATATACTATATTATATTTTACCATAGAACGTTATTGATTTTAATAAAACTTTGAGTTTTATTTCATTATAAATGTTTAATCTTATATATATAATAAACATAAACATAATATATAACTTAAAATATTAAAATATATATATATATATATATATTTAATTTCAAAATATACTATTATATTAAAATATTAAAAATATATATATTTTAAATTTGATATTTATTTAATTTCAAAATATACTATTATATTATAGAATAGATATATAAAAACAGTTATTAATATCTAAAAATAAAATAATTTTTATTTTAAACTTCAAGGTAAATACCTCAAATTGTTTTCAATGATATACTTGCATAAATAAATGCAAATGCATAGATATTGTAATGGTCACATATTGTATAGGTTGTATATTAGATATTGAAATGGTCACATATTGTATGGGTGTATATCATTTCAATACATAAATAAGCCTTGCATTACATTTTTATTGATATGTAAAAATTTATGTTTATTTGTGTGACATGGTAACCAATACTTTCTTTTTATTAAATCAGTTTTGCATTGCAGCCAATTTGTGCAAATGGAACATGTGCAAATCTCTTGTTCCATTTGTCATTACAAACCAACTTTTATTGTTGAGAGTTTGGAGCACAAAAATAGCTTGAATATTTCACTATGGTGATTTTATTGTATTTATTGAAAGTGTGATTGTTGTAGAACAATAAATTACTATTATAATTTTAATGGAATTGGAATTTGTATTTAAAAATTTAGATTTTATTAGATTTATTTATTTTTGTTTATTTTATTTTAAATTAAAGAATAAATGTAATCTAATAAATTTTGGTTAAATAATAATTTTTAATTTAAGTTAAAAATTTCATTGATTTTAACTTAACATATTTAATTAAAATCATTATATTAATTTATCTAAATTTTTAAATAAAAAATTTGTTAATCTAGAATAGATTGAGTAGTTTGGGGAAATTTATTGTACTCCCATCTAAGTTTAAGTCTTACTATGTAACATATAGAAAATTATGTATAATTGATTATTAATTATCATAAATTAAATATTTTTAAATTACATGAAAAATATTTTTATAATTTGAATAAATATTTTATGATCTATATATTTTATCTATCTAAGTTTAAGTTTTATTATGTAACATATAGAAAAATATGTATGGTTGATTATTCATGATCATATATTAAATATTTTTAAATTACATGTATATTTTATGGTATAGGGATATTTATATTGAAAAAAATAATTTTAAATGTATAAATTTTTATAATTTGAATGGATATTTTATTGTCTATATCATAGAGATGTTTATATCTTAAAAACAATTTTAAGTTTTATAACTTTTAAGTGCATCCTTTTAGGATAGATTCTTAGGGTATGGATAGATTTTAAATGCAATCTATATAGGATCTTTTAATAAAGTATGCGAAAGGATATTGTAAAGTATTTTCAATAAAATATTTCATATGCATCCGCTCCTATCCTTGCCTACCCCTATCATTGGACCATACACTACTGAAACTAATTCCACTTCGGGTGCTACAAGAACAACTGCTCTTAACCAACAGGATCAACGACTGTTGTGTAAAGGGAAAAGGAAGGGGCTTACACTACATACCCATAGCCAATACTAGTAGCTTGGTGGAGAGGATCCAATGCCAGTATTGTCAGCATTCGAAGATCATATTCTCAGTGTAACATCCAATGTAAGTTGGTCGCGGTAATCATCCAATGCAGTATAAGTCATGTATTCAATTGAACATGAAAATAAACAAAAAAAATACTAGGTTTCTTACGGAAAACAAATTGATTTGTTGTATTAACGCCTCTCAAACAATCGATTATGTGTTCAATATCCTATACCAACCTCATGCATAATTAAGCACACAAATCGATGCACCTTTCGAGTACAACCCAGGGTGAGTGTTTATGACGGCGTGCACAGGCGAGAGTAAGTGGAATTTTAAGCTTAGTGAAATTCTTCTTATCACGGTAAAAACATGTGACCACGAAATCCCTTAAACCACAAAGGAAACATGTGCAAAAGAGAAAGAATTAAAATATAAAAACAAAAATTAAAATAAAAACAGCTCAATATGAATGAGATGTACATATTACACATACATATTAATGAGATGTGTAATATATATATATATAAAACAATAACAGAGAATAGAATAATTGGGAAAAATTATCAAGCATTAATACACATACATATTAGTATAAATTTATCTTAAGTTGGGGCATTAAACATTATTGAGAGATGTGCATACTAATTTAATTTTGGTGTTTCTTCATTCTTTGTGTTAGTTAAGATGGATCTATGTTAATAATTAGTCATCAATTTTCCACATACTAACCATTGATACTTGGTTACAAATCACTACCACAACTTTTTTCACAACTTCAACTCAAAAATCTTGAACTTTCCTTTGTATATATATATATAATGAAAAAACAAATCAACCATAGGGAAGGGTTCTTTCTTCTTGCAAAGTTTTTATTATCAACCATTACCTCTAGTAAGGCTTGTAATTTGACGATTATTGCTCATGGGTGTCATCCTAATTTTTAATGACAGCTCCGCATCTAATGGTTCTCAAAAGTTATTTGACGAGCAATTATTGAGTAACGGTAAATTGCAGAGGGGAAAACAAGGGGACAAAATACTACATATCATTCCCTTGTCAGTGTATATGCTTGAATTGGTTTTAACCCTTTTTTTATTTCACCTTTTTTTTTCACATAACATGGTTACTATGATTTTTAGGATTCACAAAATTTGTTTTTTTAGCAATTTGTTATTGTGTCGAGAGATGCTTTTTACTGTCTAAGAGGATGAAAATGAAATTTGTTTTTTAGCAATTTGTTATTGTGTCAAGATATGCTCTCTACCGTCTAGGAGGATGAACATATATCATGTTATAACATATGCCAACTCAAAATAATTAATTAATACAAAACAAAAATAAATATAATATAGGTTCTTTATTAAAATAAAGAGAAACATATATATATTCAATTTGACAAACATAAATACAATAATTAAATGTATCTACAAATAAATTAAAACAAAAATAAATATAATATAAGTTCACAATTAAAATAAAATATATATATATATTAAATTTGGAAAATATAAATACAATAACAAAATAGATCCATATGGGGGAGTGAGATTGTAATGTTGTCCACATATATGACTTAGTATAATACTTTACATAACTAAGATGCATATTAAATTCGGAAAACATAAATATAACAAGAGCTGCGTGCAGCTTAGTCCCTGCCTTTAATAATTTGAAATATAAAAAAATAAAAATATGTGTTAATAATTTAAAAAAACATTGACGTCTTTGGGGTTAGAGAAATTGGTAATGAGTAATTGTGTTGAGAAGTTGTAAATGAAAGGTCGCAAGAATGCCCATGGGTAATACTTACAAAAAAAATTGATATAGACAAACTTCACAATAATTTATTAATTTGTCAAACAAGAGTTTATATATGTCAAGATCATCTTTTATCTCACAAAACCAGATGCAGATATTAATGCATTTTTCCTCTTGAAAAAATTCCCTAAAATCCTGCTTAAAACATTCGCATCAAGGATCCTATATTGTTTTACAATTTGATTACGTGTTATCTCTCATTTCAATTCTCCATCACAAGAAAACAAAGGAACAAAATGAAATTAAAAAAACTTCAGATAAAACCATGTTGAGGATATTACTATATTAATGTTGAGATTGAATTTGAGTGAAAAGCAGGTGATGAAGGTTCCATAACCATGGAAAGAGTGCAACAATTTACGGTTACGTTCCTCAATATCTTTAGAGTTTCCTGTGAGATAACTTGGTATATAAGATAACATAGATGGAATGATAATTTATTTATTTATTGTTTGACAGATTAATAAATTATTGTGAAGTTTGTCTATGTAGTTGGCCTGGAACTTAATTGTCAATGTTCGTTTTGTTTATCAATAAGAATCTCGACAAAATTTAGTTTATTTATCATTTTTTTCTTGTAAGTAAGTACCCATGGGCATTCTTGCAACCTTTCATTTACAACTTCTCAACACAATTACTCATTACCAATTTCTCTACCCCATAGGCATCAATGTTTTTTAAAATTATTAACACCTATTTATTTATTTTATTTTTTTATTTCAAATTATTAAAGCTAGGGACTAAGCTGCATGTAGCTCTTGTTTATGATAGAATTTTAGGTTGAAATAATTTTTTAAAAAAATAGAGTTGAAAATTTAATAACCAATGAAATTTTAAAATATTAAATATGGAATATTTTATATTATTAGTATTTCCATTTATAATAAGAATTTATAGACTTCTTTCGGTTGGGGGAAGACTTACTCTCTTAAAAGCAGTTTTGATGGGAATTTTGGTTTACTGGTTTTCTCTCTCTCAAGTTTCACTCTTCATGATCAACTCTTTAAGAAAACTATTCTTTAATTTTCTTTGGATTGGTGGAGTGGATCGAAGTAAGTTGGTAATGACCAGTTGGGACAGTTTAGCACGACCAGAAAGTAGTGCTGGTTGGGGCATTAAGAATCTTGCTCTTTTCAGTATTGCTCCCATACTTAAAAGCTTATAGAGAGGTTTGTTTGGTAATACCCTATGGTCTAGAGTGTTGTCAGTAAAATACATAAAAGGGGATGTTATTAACTGGCTTAGAAATCCAAAGAAAAACTCTAAGAGTGCCTCTCCTATCTGGAATGGATTTCTCAAAGTGTATAATTGGTTGGCAGTTGACCTCTTCTGGAAGGTTGGAAATGGTAAAGGAATCTTGGTCAGTATTGATCCGATTTTGGGTATGGGAGAAGATTATACTCTGTCAAAGGATATTCTTACATACTTGAAGGATTATGATCTTATGACCCTTGATAAAATTAAAAAGAAAAAGGACTTTTCTACATAGAACACATACTGGATTAGAGCAAAAGACTTGGGATTTAATGGAACTGCAGCTTATGAATGGGATCAGTATATTAGACTTCTGAATTCAGCCGGTTGCAGACTGTCTCAGGAGAAGGACTTCATTGTTTGGAATGGTAACTTAGCAACATGGTTGGTTACACCTAAATCTGCTTATAAGACAATCATTAAAAGTTATTGCATCTATCCATTACATTGGTGGTATAATCGTCTTTGGCACTAGCATTTACCACTAAAATTCAAATGTTTCATGTGGTATGCCTTACAAGGGAAACTCAACTCCTGGGATAACCTTATGAAGAAAGGTTGGCAAGAGCCAAGTATATGTCCTTTTTGTAGGAACAATGCGGAGTCTGCTCATCATCTCCTTGTGGTTTGTTTTTTCACTAGAAAAAAATTGGAACTCGATCTGTGCTCATTTGAATTTGGAGCAGAATTGGGGTTTTGATAATTTTGACATATATACACTTCAGTAGTTAAGAAAATGCAGATCTCACCCTACAGTTCCAGTTCTGGTTTCCTGGGCTATTTGGCATGCTAGGAATAAGGCGATTTTGAATATAGGACCCCAAATTTGCAGAACACATGCATACAGATTCTGAACTTATACTCAACATATTGCAATGAGAAGACCGTTGCAAAGGTTCAAAAAGTGAGCTTTTTTTCTCCTCAGTTTGATTGTCCTATTGATTTTTTTGATGGTGCGGATACAAATGGATTATGTGCAGCTGGGGGTGCTATCTTTTTAAATCAGAATCACTTCTTCGCTTTGAGACTTAATTGTGGAGCTGGTTCCAACATGAAAGCTGAGATGTTGGTGCTCTGGTGTGATCTAAAGGTTGCTAATATCTTTGGTCTTGGATAACTCAAAGTCTTTGGTGACTCGAGAGTTACCATCAAATGGGCTTGTGGAGAATATTTTCTTAAAATTACATCACTACTACATTGTTGTAATAGGATCAGGGCATAAATCCAACTTTGCGAAAATATATCCTTTGAAGACATCTATAAACAACATAATTCTCTGGCAGATAAACTTTCTAAACAAGCGATGGATAGAGAAGAAGGCGTCATTGTGTGGGAAGAGTTTTAGGAATCTCACATTAACGATTTGGGCACAATGAATTTTTTTGAATGTTGGCAGTAGATCAGACATCATGTTTTGTTGTTCTATCTTTTTTTATATATGTTTGTTGACAGTTTGAGATATCAGTTTGTATTTTTTGGGGGACGTTGATTACTATTTGCTTCTTATACCGAGAATTCTGTTATAGACTCGTTTATCTATGTACTATTTGATTCTAAATGAATAACAATAGTATTTTTTTTCCGCTGAAAAAAAAAAAAAGAATTTCAAACACATTTCACATGTAAAAATTGACGGTTTTAACATTAAAGCCAAATATTTTTATTAATTTTTTTTTATGAAATAAACATTTTTCCTATCAAATTCCATAAGATTATTTCATATACCATATAATTATTATATTACATATTATATAGTATATAGTTATTGTATTATTGGCTCGGTGGGATAGCTCAAGTGGTTGAGTGTTGAAAGTTGTGAGCAGAAGGTCTCGGGGTCAAATCCTCGGGTGGATATACATTGATATATAAGGGCCTCACTTGATGTCTTCATCGGGTTAGCTCCGTAATCAGATCGAACGGGGTGCGGCCCCTTCAGGTGGGCCCCATTTGATTTCTTACCGTGGACGTAGCAACCCCACTGGGGGGTTTGTGAACCACATGTGAAAAACAATAGTTATTGTATTATTATTATATAGTTAAAGTTGGTCGTCATTATAATTTTTTTCTGAGCCTTAGGTTCAAAGTCAGTGGCTACCACTATAACCCTTTAGTGTATCCAATAGTCCGCAAGAAAGATACATGAAAAACTTGTGACTTAGCAAGGGTCGATACATCTTGTTGGGGGTGCCTACCCTTCTAGTCTTATCAAAATGGGCCAATGTATCATGAGGGATTTGAACCCAGATGGGGAGAGTGTGAAACTCACCTCCTCACAATTCGAGTTACTGGGGATTTGAACCCAGGTGGGGAGAGTGTGAAACTCACTTCCTCACAATTCGAGTTATTGTCCCTCGACTTAAAATTGTGGTTGTAATTGTAATGATGAGTGTCTAGTGGGATTTGATCCACTTATGTGTGCATGGGGAGTGGAATGCATGTCTCACATGTTTAACTATTATTTCCCCCATGTCAACCCTAGGGATAAGACACCCTCATGGGAATTGAACCTTGGTCACAAGTGAAAATCTCTTAATTCCTCACTCAAGATCCATCCCCTTTGGATGACATCATTATATTATTATTATATAGTTAAAAACGATCAAGTACTTCCCCTCATTTCAAGTATGGTACCTAAGGTAAACCAAATTCTTCAAAATCTCGAGTCTTTATCAACATAGCACTCAAGTCCATTACAACATATACTCATTAGGAGCTTAATATGTCACTAGCAAGAATTGAACCTAGGTGGATAAAATACCAGCCATTTATCCCAACCACCTAAACTAGGCCTAACTGACGCTGTCATTATTATTATCATTACATATTTATTGTATGGTATATGTTGTCATTTATTTGGTTTGCAAAATAATCCAAACTTATCATTGTTATCTATAATTCTATATTAAAGTAGCTTGTATGGCAATGTGATGTGGTGTACTCGACTTATTATTTCCTTTGGAAGTCTATTTTTAAACCAAATTTCCTCTAATACTACCTCCATTTTTATTTAAATTTTTTTTTATAGGTAAATATCCTAGGGCGAACCCCTAGGCACTTCCCCTCATTTTGAGGATGGTGCCTAGAGTAAACCCGGGATTCTTTAGGACACAAGGCTAGTCAACAATAAGGCTTAAAGTTGTTACAACAATATAATTATTATGAGCTCAACATGTCCCTTTGCGATTAGAACTTGGGTAGGGAGGATAATGCTCTATCCCATAACAACTCAGACTAGACCCAATTGACATCTAATACTATCTCCTATGTTTTATGTAATTGTATTCATCGAAATGGAAATCATTAAACCTACTTAATTGGAAAGGTATTTAAAGGTATATCTATCATCTAAATTGTGTGACATTAGTGATCTTTGCCCTTCTTAAGAAGGTCCATGATATAGTAGGAAGACTATTATGTGTTTCAATTGATGGAGTTTATCCCTTGTTCTAACCACATGACAATTTTGGGGGTTCATCGGATAAATCCTCAACAAAAATTGGCATAATTACCTTTCTATTGTATTTTTGTGCATGCCTTTTCTTTAAGTTTCGAGATACCTGTCTCTTACGTTCGTGGAATTCATGGGGCACAAAGTCCCATGTATCTCTAGTATTATTTCATGGACATCAAATGAATAAAATCTGGTTGAAAGTGAAAAGGAACAAGGTTCTGATGCATATCTTTCCACCCTGTTATTGCCTCTAAGTTGGACATTCAATGGCAAGGGAAAAACTTTCATAATTTGCATAGAGTTGAAGTTGGAAATGATGATTTGCTTTATGGGGTTATGGAAGGGTGGCTTAACACAACCACTCCAACAAATGTGTTCATTGTGATCATTCTGACATACAGAGGGCAATTTGACATTGTCGAAGGCATAATGATGAATACTAAGAAAGTATAATAGAAATTACGAGGAGATGGGAAGTATAGAGGAAAGAGTGGGAGATAAATAATGCAAGATAGACAAAGGCACCAAGGAGAAAATTGATTCAGGTGAAAGCCCATCTTGATACACATAAGGGTAAATTAGTGATGTTGGAAGTAGAACAAGAATGTCAAAAAGAGAAGCCAGAGGAGGAAGCTGTCAAGATAAGGGAACTCTAAGACAAAGTCCATATAGAATTGGAGCAAAGGACAAGTTTTGAGGCACTCAAGAACTTAGTCTCTCATGAAACATCTGTTGGATCACCCCAAGTGGCTACAAGGAGAAGGACATAGTGGAATATAAGTCTGATACATAAGGATAATAGGATCCTTCCTATTTGGCTTCAATAGTAGGTCAGGAGAGGGCCTATACTTCATGGGTTGGTTTAACTTGCTGTGTTAAGTTATTGTGTTTTGTAATTTTTCCTTATTATTAGGATAATATGTAACATTATATTTTGATCATGGTAAGAAGTGAAGGAAGATACTGGCTAGAGAAAGAAATTTTGGTGTTAGTAGTATGGACATGTGTCCTTCATCTTTGGGCAATTTTGGACTTTTGTTTGTCTACATTTGTAACTCTTGCTTGTACAATAAGATTGCGACATTTTTTATATTGATATAATCAATCACCATTCCAGTTGAAAGAAAAAAATAGTCTATGGTGCTTACTTCTTCCCTTTCACCTCTCTAATACCAAACTTTTGTACAATGAAGCCATAGTTGAACCTACATTGCTTAGGATGTAACTTTATTCTTGTGTGTTGTTGGACTTTGCACATAAACATTTAGTATTTAATTGCCTTGGCCACTTAGAGAAAAGATCAAATGGATTCACTGGCATGCTTTTAAATGGCTAGGATGTTATGGAACTAGAACATTCCCAAGGTATGGGTTATCTAGACATTATAAAATTGACTAAGTGGGGAATTTCTTCATTGAAGAGGTCCAAGAATATGATTGGTACATCACTATCTCAAAAGTCTACATAATTATGACATACTATCTTAGTTAAATGCTTCCACTAATTAAAAAATTCACCATCATCATCCACAATAGTATTAATTGAACTAAGTGCATGCACATACAAGATGTTGGAAGCCACACCTGAATGTGTTAAGCAAATTTATATAATTGTGGATTTCAATTTGCTAAAGTGAAGGGGAACATTACTTACAAAGTTACAACCAAAACTTGTGAGTTTTTCTCCCTACCTTGTCTCCTATGGTTTTTTTATCAACTTTATGGTGTCCTTCAAACTTAGCACTTTGCTCTCTTTTGTTTGTAGTCCTATCAAGTCATGAATAATTGCAACATCCACTAGTACTGGCTCTTGAAGCAACTATATGCATTCATGGTATATGGTGAATAAAAATTAAGCAACTTCCTCTTTCAACCATTCAAATACACACATTTCACACGTGTCTATAATCTTAAAATTGTTTCTTTTCTTTAATAACCTAATTTCCTCACGCCACTTACCAAGTGTGGTTATGCCCCTTTCACACTTTTGATTTATTTCACCATTAAACTAATAATTTTTTTTGCATGAATAAGTTTCTTATCTTATAGAAAAATGAGTCTAAAACACCCATTTGATATTTGGCTAGGTTGTGGCCTTAAATTATATATATTACTATTGTGGTTCGACCATTGTTGGTGGAATTCACTTTATCACTTCCACTCAAATTTGATGAGTTATCACGAATGCTACTTCTTTATGGTTTTCACAAATTCTTTGTATGGTGTGGTATTTAGAACAATATGAAATGGTGGAGTTATACTTTATAATCGTTTATTTGAAGTCGTCTCATATGCCTTGAATTTATGCATGTCTTGTCTATTAGATGTATTCTCTTCACTGCCTTTATGCCATCAATGTTTACTTTCAATGCTCATTATCTTTTCTTTAGTGAGTGGGTCGCAACCCTTTGTTTTTCCTTCGATCAATTTCTTCTTCGTTAGTCACTTTCCAAATGACATCAATGATGGTTTCAAATTGCCTGTTTTCTCTAGACTTGGTCTACAAAAATTGCTTTCGTATTCACTATTATCATAGATTTTTAACTGTCTTTCAAGATTATTCAAATGTTTATATTTTCTCAATTTGAAGTCTATTGAGTTTGCTACTAGTCTCCTCCTTTCTGTGTGTTTTTATTGTTCCATCTTTCATTTTTTATGTTGTTTGTTCAATGTAATTTTCTCTTCGTGGGATTTTAATTTTATTGTGCAATTGGTTGGTCCAAGTCAATTCCTCTTTGTCCAACTCCCTTCTACCAAATCTTGACATTATGCATCCCCCTTTCTTATGTTAAATGAACTTGTTATCTATATTGAAGGTCTTATGGGTAACTCAACTCTTCTTAACTCCATTTGGCCTCATCTTTTTGCCAATTGATTATCGTATTTGTTCAAATAAGAATGGAACATATTTTATTGCTTTTTGCTGAGATGATTAGGGTTTTAGAGAGTTAACAACTCTGGTTTCACTTGTTTCCCCAAGTATCATTTTTTTCATCGTTATTTCATTTTTTACATATTTAGGGGAAGAGGGGAGGGATTGAAGTGTAGAACCTAATTAATTTGGAATTGTTGGCTAGTTTATTCAGCACAAACCATGTACGTGTCTTCAATTGTATAAATCCATTGGATTTTATGTCTTCAACTGGATAGATCCATCGGCTCTTATGTCTTCAACTGTATAAAGACCAATACAAATTGTTTCAATTTTTCTTGACTTTTGTTTAATTGTTTTTTCATATGAGAGGATCAATTTTTTTATTTTGAATATTTTTCTTGATATGTCAATCATACCATGCTTTGTATTGCCATTGAATTCACTTTCTATTGCTCGAGTTCCTGTTTTCAATTTTCTTCCATTCTATTCAATTAGAATAATTGATTTTCAATTATTGCTCCCATGTCAAATTTAAATACTTGTGCAATCTTGCCTATATGTGCCATCTAATTAAGAACTTCTTCTTGAACATATTCTAGCTTGAGTGGGAGTCCCACTAGATGATTCTTTTAAGTTATCAAGTATGCTCGTAAGATTGTATGGGACTTTATATCCTAGTCATTTCTATCAATATTATACATTTCACAAGTCCTTTCAATAAAAGCTTTCTTAATGGCTCTATTGTTATATTTGCTTGTGAGTGGTATAGGAAACTCTTTCTTGGCTTGATCGTGAATTCAATTATCAATATTTTGGTTGCCTTATTCACGATGGGTTCATTGGTCACTTATAATTTCCACATGGCATTCAAATCTTGTTATTATATTTTCATATATAAACTTTGCAACTGTTTCTAAAGTGTGGTCTTGTATTGTTTCAAAATTTCTACACATTTTGTCAAAAATTATATTGCAATGCTGACATACTTTGCTCTAATTTTATTTTTGCTATGGTTGGGATTGGTTTGATATGTCTATATCTCAAATATCAAAAGACATTTGTGGCCAAATATCTTGGAAGGGCATTTCATCTCTTTGCAATGACCTTCTTATTCTTTGCCATTTGTTACATGAATTTACCCATTTGTGACCAAAGCTCCTGGAAGGGCATTTCATCTCTTTGCAACGACCTTCTTATTCTTTGCCATTTGTCACATGAATTTACCCATCATTTGCAATTTGTATAATGTTGGTTATCAAAGTCCTACTTAGAGGATCTATCTTATTGTCACACCATCTCGATAATTACTTCTCGACAATCTAACATGTACTTTTTTATTATGAATATAGTCATCAACTTGGCAAGAAGCTTCCAGAGTTATCCTTTTATAGAGGCTGTGTTTAGTGCCTATATTTTTATCTAATTTCAAAAAGTGGTGCCACCAAAAATACCTTTTTTTAAACTTGGGGTTAAAATGACAACCTTTTTGCAACCACAACTTGTAATGGACGCTAACGGAAACCTTAAGATCAACACCTAAATAAAAAAGTGATGCTAATAGTAGCACCCCTTTTTTTGAGGTTAAAATTACAACTTGTCTAAATCCATGGCCTTGAAAACCAATACCCATTGCAACCAAAATCTTAAAACCAACCCCTGAAATGAAAAGAGGTGCTAATAGTAGCACCCTTTTTTTAAACTCAAAATCACAACATTTTTGAAAACATGACCTAGAATACTAACACTATTGCAAACAAAATCACCCTACCAGCTCCTGATCCTCCCTTATCTTTGTCTTAATAAAATAAAATAAAAAAACTTAAAAAGGAAAAAACGAATTAAAACAATGTGAAACTGATAAAAAAACATTACAAAGATGAATTGAAAAAAACAAAGTAAATAAAAATAAAAGTTCAAAAATGAACTAACTTGCATGGGAGATTCTTAGAATTACCCTCCGCCCTCCCACTTTGGGGTGGTGGGTGATTACGAGGATCACAACCCCACCCTTATTTCCGTAGGCTCTCATTGACCTAACACCTCTTCTAAGAGCTTTCTTTCCTATGAAAATAAATCCCTCGCTATTTCTTAGCCTCTTGATTGCATTTGTGTGGTTGGTATCTCTTGTTTCCTTTTACTCTTTGACCCTTTGATTCACTTCATGTAATTTCTTCTTAAGGCAAGATGCCTTCATGCTTGTTCTTCTCATAGTAGGTTTCCATGCATGCCTATTCTTCTTAGTGTAAATTGCATTACATTCCTAATATTACAAGGGCATGTTTCCTTTCACGCTTGACCTTCTCATGGTTTCCTTGTTCTTGGAATTCCTCCACAAGATAAGCTACATCTCACACTTCCTCTACTTCAGTGGGTTGCCAATGATACTTTTTGGTTTCTGTTTGTCTAATATCTACTCAACCAATAAACTATTGGGAGTTTGAGACTTATTGATCGAGCCCAAGTTACTTGCTAAAGGTAGGATGGTTGGTTCAACCAAGTCAAATGAATCCCTTTAGGTGTTGCCTTGGGTATCTTGTTGTTAATCACAACTTAACATTTACTAAGTGACCATTGATGTTGGATCACCTTTGATAGCTTGATGTCCTATAGGTGGCCTGCATCATGATCTTTTGATATCTTACTAGGCATGCCCCTTACACCACCATGTAAGTGTAGGTATATATTTCACTCTCTACTCGATACTTTCACTCATTTCCCTTTATTGGATTAGTTATTTCTTGCATTGCCTAGTGGTAGATGGGATCATTCACTTTCCTAGTTGTTGCTCGACCAATCTTTTTCTTGTTCTATTGGTCTTGCATCGCCCACTTTCCTTTTGGTTTTGTTGCACCACTTGCCTACATGATTGTATAAGCCCACACATGGCACATACATGGTTTGATCATGCATTTCCATAGGGTCGAGAGGGTCATTATGTTTCCCATTAGACTTATTGTTGTCACGTGACAACTCCCTCCCTATTCAATGCATCATGGTTTCCCACCTATGGCATATAGGAAAGATCCCATTCATCTCCCCCCTTTCACTTTGCTCATCTTTTCTCAACGTAGCTTCCATATTGATATTATTACTATTTTCAACCCCTTTTCCCTTTAACTATCATGTTTTTTTTGCTTGCATGCTTGAGAGGCTTCGACAATTATTCGTGTTGAGTCACAACTATTGCACCTTAGTGCATCACTGCAGATACCGTGGGGGAAATGTAGAGTATGGAATTTGCACATTGCATTAGCCATACATAAATCCTCTTAGTATATATTTTTGCATCACACATTAATTGTTATACCAATGGCCAACCTAGAACAATCATAATGACTCATACACATTGATACGGTGAACCCACAAATGATGAAGTCTCTACCCTTCCATGTCCCTCCTATGATTCAAATAGATAATGTTGGGTTCCTAACTTAGCCTTAAGGTCACACTTGATTACTTTTGGATAATTAGGAGGTCGTCCATGGTATTTGCCTTGGTCTCATAGTGGTCTCAGTCTCATGCCTTAAATGATATCTTTTGGTCACATAAATTCCCATTGGGGTCTACCTCTATCCTTATTTGATTATTGTTAAGTAATGTGCACCTAAATATTGGCCAAGTTAGCTAGGGATTCAATTTTAGGACCATAGTTGCCCCCATTTTTATCTTGCATGATATATTCATGAATTAAATTTGGTCAACATTGGTGCTTGCTTTAGCCCTTTTTTGTGGCCTACTTATCATATCTGGTTCAATGTTATTGCATTTATCTTCTACATTAACATATTTCTATTAATATTTTTTTATAGTACATAGGACTTGTTTTCAATGTTATAAGTGTAGTTGATTTACGGGGAAAATAGGTCACATCGATCACACCCTGACAACTAGATGTGTATAGATAGGCCACTCCTCTTTGTTTGGTCTCTCTCTAAACTTCAAATAATCACTCTTAGCTTTCTATTAACTTATTTTGTATATTAGTGTACTATATGTCTCAAATGCTATTGGATCCTACCATGCCTGTTGTTAAAAGAGGTCTTGCAACCGTTGTCCATAGCCTTCACTCATTGGTTTCAGTCTTCCTTTTTGCTTATAGGTTTGAAGAACGCGTCTTCTAATGGTTTGGAGCATTTACCTTTCCAGACTTCAAGTAGTCTCATCTCTACACCTCGAGGGGCTTCTTTAGCAACTAGCTTCTGAGGTAGGAGTCTCCTATTGAGAGCACATAAGTATCATCTCTTTATTTTTCCATAACTTCTATTGTAGATTTGTTTACTAGTTTCCTCTTTTATTATATATACTTGCGGAGATCAAGGAAACTTGTTGGTTTTTGCAAGATGATCTTTACGAACCATGTATACCAAGGAGGCATAACTTGCTCTTTTCTTGCTGCTAGTTGTTTGTAATTCCTCTTTCAAAGTTAAAGTGCGTCGTGAATTAGGATCCGCCCAATTAACGATTCTTTCCCATCCAGGGAATTAATTCATGCTTTTGTTTCCATTCCAATTTCTTGCACACCATAAAAAAATTGGGAATAAACCATACTTATTGTTGTTTGCTATTTGATTCTATGGTTCAAGGAAAATATAAAGGTTCCTTTTAGTCATCATGCCTTAGATTACTTATACTTTTCAATCTCATAGATCAAGTAGATCAAAGAGAGTGAAATAGAAAACTAACATGGTATATTTTATTTGTTTCACTTGTTTCATTTATCTTTGATGTAGTTAGTTTGTTGGTGTAAATTAAAGAAATAATTGAAGGATGATTCAAATTATTCAGATTGGTTGAGAATTCTGAGCCTATCAAGAGATAGGACACTATGGACACTTGGAAGGACGAGGTTGGGTTTAACTTAACGACCATGACTATACTGCTTTACAACAACTCCCTTGCAAGAGCACCATAACTTGAAGGGAAAACTTATCCTTTTTTCGAAGAATCTAATCCAAGTGGTTGTTGTAATAGTGACATGACATGCGCTCATTTACCTTCTCACCTCTCTCGAATTGTTGGTGTAGATTAACCTAAATCAACCCTTTCAATCCATAACAACCATATAATTATTTAAAAAATCAAGTTATGTTCTAGGTATCTCAGTGTTTCTTCTCACTCTTCTCTTCCTACTCTTCTTGATTTTTTCCAAACACTAAGTTAGCAACTTTAACCCCACATGGAATACTCATTTAGCTAAACTCTTACTTGAAATGGAGTTAGCATTGCTTTTACTCTCTTCTAAAATGAATTGACCTAGTAAGTTGGAAAGTAAGATTTTTAAAAATAAGATTTTTACCTTCTTTTAAATTTAACTTGTCTATTTCATCCTTAGTAACTAAAAGACACTTACAATCTTTTTATTAAATATTTTTTTCCAAGAAAAAACATATTAAATATATATTATTACCCTAAAATAAAATTTACACACATATAAAATCATACTTCATTTCCAAAAATCCAAAATGCTTCACTGCTACTCTTGTCTCTACCGGTAAATCCATATTTTTGACTGGTCTGAAAATACCTTCTTTTAAATTTAACTTGCCTATTTCATCCTTAGTAACTAAAAGACACTTACAATCTTTTTATTAAATTTTTTTTCCAAGAAAAAACATATTAAATATATATTATTACCCTAAAATAAAATTTACACACATATAAAATCATACTTCATTTCCAAAAATCCAAAATGCTTCACTGCTACTCTTGTCTCTACCAGTACATCCATATTTTTGATTAATATGAAAAATATATATACATACCATCATACTTCCTTATTTATCTATCTTCTGCAAAAATCCAAAATGCTTCGCTGCTACTCTTGTTTCCTACCAATAAATCCATATATTTTTGCCAACTAACCTACCTGTTCATTTCTATCATCCTCATACTATCATAACTTGTATGTCAGAACACTATGCTTGAAGCAAAGAGACCGATGATAATGATAAAGAACATTCCTTTCTTACTAAGTAGGGCACTGTGTACAGCGTCTCTTCGGGCGTTCTTTCCTTTGTTTATGTGAATTTGTGTAACAAGAGCAAGTAGATGGGACAGGTTCAAATCCCACTGAAGTTCGATGACATAAAAGTTGATGGGATGCGACAGCTTTGCCGAAAGAAATGTTGGGTTTCAAAGCTGGCTAGCTGTGTGTGGGCACAGGAAACGTTAAGGTTTTTTTCTGTCCTAATACCAAATGTAAAAGCATAATTAATCTTACAGTAATTAAAAAGTGTTTAATAAAGTTTATGTAAATCGCCTTTTATGCTATGCTAGCAAAAACAAATTTTTATAATCTTAATTGTTATGATGAAAGCAAAATTAAAAATCTCGAGACTTTAAATTGATTTAGGATTTTAAAAACTTATTTCAATTTAGTTATTGCATTTTAAATTGTGTACAGTGGGTTCGGAAACTCGAGAGCAGCATGGTAAAATCCTAATCTAGATAAAATTACAAAGGAAACCATGATACACTTAAACAAATCAATCATAAAAATGAGGACGTTTTACATTATTTTTTTTCCACTCAAGAAAAAGGCATTCAATAATTGTGAAAAAGCATGGACGGTGTCCACAATGTACAAATGTCCACAAGAAACACGACTGACGGTTGAGAACTTACAAGTTTCACAAACCTGAAAAGCAAATGTAATGTAAAGTTTATGACGGTTTGTTTTTTAAATTCAATGGATTATAGATGTCGCTTTCGGGGCTTTTAAAATGGATTTCATTTTTGAACTCGGCTTTACTAATACCACGAGGAGGGGTCCTTTCACTGTGCAGTAGAATGCAAAGCAGAACAAACTACTGTGTACACAGAGGTACGGGATTTTCATACGCTTGTTGTATTGATGGGATTGATGGATCCCTGACTACTTTCTCTGCACATTACCACTACCAGACGATATGTGAATCAGGATCCTGCAATATGAACAAATTTGGAGTGACCCAACTGCAGAGTATGGAGAAATTTGGAGCTACCCATCACTAGGAAATGATATCCCCGACCAGTTAATCAAACTGTGTTGCACTGACATGTGTTATATTGTATTGGGTTCGGCTCAGATAATCCATGGACACTCGGTTTACCTCCTTTGTTGGGTTACCAGAGTGGTTTGTTTGACTCAGCCCACAGGTTGGTTATGGAAGGCGCGGTGAGCATTGTTGGATTCGGTGATGATAATGCAATGGCTAAGTTGGAGGAGAGGACTGATCTGGAGCTGCAAGAAGACCCTCATAAACAGACTGCAGATAGTGTTTCAGGTGAGTTGGGTTTTGGGTTTTTTAATTTAGTTTGTTTTATGGGGAGTTTGATGTTTAAATTCTGTTTGTATCTAGATTATTGCTTTTGTTCTTGTGATTTTGAGGAGATCATGGTTTTCTAGTAAATACTGTCTCCGTTGTCGGCATTCGATACGCAGCAGTGATCTTCACTGTTCAGTGCAAGGCAGTGTTTTGATTGTGTCCGTTAATGTTGTTTTTAAAACTAGAACACCATCCTCACCTCTGCACATGCTCGTAGAAGTTCTGTTCTATAGGTAATATTCATTAGTTTGTACAAATGCCAGATCTTTTAAAGATCTTACTGGGTTGGTCCTGACTGAAAGGTTAACATTTCCCTGTTGGGTAAGGTCCTGCTTGAAATGTCTTAGTGGTTTGGTTGTGAAAGGTTTTACCAGGTTGGTCCTGTAAGGACGTGTAGGAATTCAACCTTGATTTTGTATTTCTTTGCAGATTTACATGCATGCTTACCTTGGATGAGTAAAGTGCCTTTTGATGCCCATCATTGTTGTTTTCCTTACAAATTTGTGTGCTTATAGGCTAGACAGTAGGCTCATTTCGTGAGATAGTTCATGGATTCTGGTCACTTGACTATGATGTGTCTGCCAATGTTCTCTATTTTGACATCTGGAATATTCAAATGGAATTTTATGCTGACAGGATGTTGGTACACTAGTGCGGTTGATAGTGTTTAAGCCTGTCCATTTAGGTTCCACTCTCGTGCATTTGTGAGGTTGACAGATCGTTAAGCCGTCCACTAGGGTTTCATTGTTGTTCACTGGCGAGGTTGGCAGGGTATTAAGCTGTTCACCAGGATTCCACTCTTTTTCACAGGTGAGGTCAACAGAGTTATGCCATCCACCAAGGGTCCATTTTCGTTCACCGTTGAACTTGGCAGAGTGTCAAACGGTCCACCAGCCTCGTTCTGGTTTGCCCCATGCATATCACATAATTTTAAGAAGGGTTGAGGTTGGGTGCAAGTTCTGCATTAGTTAGCTCCTCAGACCTACTGCCATAGCCAAAGGACGTCCACTGTTCATGGTGCACTCCCTTGGGGCATGTGTCTGAAGCTCTTCCAAAATAAGGAATTTGTGAGTCCGTAGCTAGATTTGCAAAAGCATTTGGAATGATACTTTCATGAAACGTATTTGAGATCCTAGTAATTCCGAGAAGGCGAGAATGGTTAAATATTGGGTTGAGAAACCCTCATCCGCAAGGGAAGAACAAATTCCATGAATCATAACTTTTTTTTCAAAAAATTGTATTTTATTGTGCTTTATTATTGTTATTTTGCACCTGCACTGTACCCATATGATCCAGTGCGTTCAGGTGAGTAGTAAAGACCTGTGTTACGAGAAATGGGAAACGAAACAAGAAACAAGAACGGTACGAGAAACGGAGTTTAGAGGTTTCGCATACAAGAAACGAGGAGAGAGAAAAACAACAAAACTGAATAATTAACAAGGGTGATAAAGAATAAAAAGCAAAGCATTTTATTAGGAACGAGCCATGGCTGGCTGGCTGGTGGGTTTCAAATGCTAAAAGCAGAACAGAGAACAGAATGAAAAGAAATGTTGTGAATAACATAATTTTAAAATTAAAGTGTATGCTAATATTGCCTATACTAAAAAAAATCATCACAAACATATCTAGAACAAATTATAAATGATTTGTACTTGATTAGAACAAATTATAATTTATAACAAATTATGGGTACCATCGCCTATCAAGCAGAAGAAGCCCTGCAACTCTCACAGGAATCTGCACATACCCAACAGGCAGTTCATATCATAGCACTGGCCAAGAATGGATGCATAATCAAATCCATCCAAGGGCAATCCATCTAGAGATCTCCCAGACATAATCTCCAAGGCGCCTCATCTCACTAAAGCGGATTTCCAACAGTCCCCCAGAGTTGACTCCAGAGAATAAGAAGCCACAATCCCATTGCAAACATCAGTTGCAATATCATTATCCTCATTATCCCCCAACGAAATACCCTTCAGCTGGACTGTAGGGGACTGGGCTTAACAACAATTTCTTCCTTGGCAACAGGGCTCATCAACTTCTGTTCCCTCCCACATCATCATCATTGCTCCCGTAGACAAAATAATGGACATAATCAATGCCAAAGAATCCGAACAAATATATGAAGGAAAGAAGCTGAGGCGTGAGCCACAATGGCCACCAACTCCCAAAAGCTGAGCACATGAAGTGGCATTGAGGCGTGAGCCACAATGGTTACCAACTCGCAAAAGCTGAGCACATGAAGGGGCATTGAAGTCCTGAACTTCTCCCTCCTACTCATCATCAAAAAATAGGAGGAAGTGAAAAACAAGACAAAGAACACCTTGTTGATCAATCCCACAGGCAGTGGCAAACTCCTCATCAAAAAATAGGAGGAAGTGAAAAACAAGACAAGGAACACCTTGTTGATCAATCCCACAGGCAGTGGCAAAGCATCCAATGCCAATGTCTTTGAATTCTTACAATTACATTTATTCATTTTCTTACCCGAAGAAGAACTATCAGTGCAATCGTCCCTTCTTACCAAAAGAAGAACTATCAATGCAATCGTCCCTCTAGTTGTTACTGCATCAATTCATTTCTCCACTAATTTTTCTTTGTTTTTCTGAACACCATGCCATCCATTGGACTCAGAGAGAGAAGACGAGCTAGCTCGAATCTCTTCAAATTGTGTATGTTGTTGCATGTGAAGTAACAGGGAGCTGCTAGGATTTACAGTCCTATATTTTTTCCATTGGTTTAAAGTTGTTATCCCAATATCAAATATGTTAACCCCCACAACGTGTCATGAAGAAAAACATGGGGTTGACTCCCTTTGAAGTAACAAGGATCTGCTCTGATATATTAAATATATTTTTGTCATTGGCTTAAAGTTATTATCCCCTAGCGCACTAAAACTAACTAATAGCTTATGTTCGTCACGCAGAGAACGGTCTCTAATAGAGACAGGTCTAGCCTACAAAAATAGTTTGAAACAAAGTGGCGACAGGGGCAATATCGAGATGGACGGAAGAATAAATCATAGATAGGCTTCTAGGATCTCTGCGTAGTTCACTCAAGACCCAAAAGGCCCATGATCATCCTGGTTCAAAGCCGCCTTTCCCTTCTTGAACAATGAGAAGCCCTGTTTTCGCTAAGTCAAATTGGAACCTTCCAGTATGTTAACCAACTACGTGCCATGACTACAAACATGGGGTTGACTCTCTTTGAAGTAGGCTGGTAGTTTACACTTCCCTTCTGCGAATGTTTTCAAAGGATTTATTAAGCCCCCCTCCCCTCCATGCCTTTATAGTGTACTGTGTAGTATATTATATATCTATGGATGTATTAACATCTACTAAACTAAGTTGCATTGAAGCGGATACAGATACAGATACGGTTGGGGGGGGGGGACAGATATGACAAATTTTCGAAAAAGCCAGATACGATACGGGGGGGAAACGACATATATATATATATATATATATATATATATATATCGTCATCATCATAAATATTATCATTGTCATCATAATCATCATAATATTATCATTGTACATCATAATCATCACCCGACACTACTATCGAATATCATTAATCATACATGTAACATGATACAATGATAAATTTTAACTAATATCATCTGAATCCTCATGCTCAGAGTTAGAGTCATAATCTATGTCCTAAACAAAGTTGATCGAAAATAGGGATCTTGAGCCTGGCTTGATTCCCCTGGGCTTGAAGGCACCTGTCCAGCACCAATGTTCACATCCTCTGGCTATGGAAGTGGGTCTAAGTCCATCCAAGACAATGGAGTTCAACAATCAGCACCACCAACATCAAGGTACATAGAGGGGTTGTGTGCTTGCTTGATTGAATGCCAATCCCATACCCTGAAAACTATTAAGTCTGTTGAATTCTGAATGGGATTAAAAATTATACTTTTTGCATATGAAGTCCGATGAGGTTGGAACCACTCTCAAACATCCTGAAACAATTAATGGTAATGTTAAAAATTTAAGTAAAAGGAATTTAATATTACCATTTCCCTGAAACATATCACCTCTAGGCTAAAACGTATCCAAAACCCTTGAAATGTATCCGTACCAATTTGATACGTATCAGTGGCGTTTCAAGGCCGTATCCCCTCTGTTTCATTATCCGAAACGGGGAACGACATTTCACCAAGGCTGCTTGGGCGTTTCCGGTAACTTAGCTACTAAATGAGCAAATCTGAGGCATGCCATGCAAATTTAGCAATTTATCATGCAGTTTAATAAAAGAGATTTGATTTACAAAGAAACTCAACAAGCAAACTAATTTATAGAGACTCACAGCTACATATGATATAGATACCTGGTAAACTTGCAGTCTGTCGATTCTTCATTTGATTTACAAAGAAACTCAACTAGCAAACTAATTTATAGAGACTCACAGCTACATAAGATATAGATACCTGGTAAACTTGCAGTCTGTCGATTCTTCAAAGTTCAAAGTTTCAAACTAGTCTCGACTCTCATTGCTCTAGCACTCTCCTCAGTTCTGTTTTTGCTTGACAGGGATGTCAGCCACAGGCCCAAAGCAGACTCGGTGAAAGGGGAAAGCAGGACTGCAGCCACTGTTTGAGAATTTTAAATGCAACCGATCGGCGGTAGGCGGCAAGCTTCCTTCCTCGACACTAAATCGTGAGTAAATGTTGCATTTATCGTGAGTTGACTTGCCACCCACCATATTATGAATTGACCCAGAAACCATTAGCAACGGACCGAGTTCCTAGCGAAACGCAAAATCGTTTCTGCTGAAATCGTTGTGCGAAACGATTCGTTTCAAAAGAAACGGTTTATTTGTTTTAGAAACGGGAACGACCGTAGAAAACGGTGGTTTTCGTTCCGTCTCTGTTTCTACTTCGTTTTCTCGAAAAAACGCAATCCTTTGTCACGTTTCTGGTGACATAGGTAAAGACAATGCAATGAGGGGAAAGCAGGACTGCAGCCACTGTTTGAGAATTTTAAATGCAACCGATCGGCGGTAGGCGGCAAGCTTCCTTCCTCGACACTAAATCGTGAGTAAATGTTGCATTTATCGTGAGTTGACTTGCCACCCACCATATTATGAATTGACCCAAAAACCATTAGCAATGGACCGAGTTCCTAGCGAAACGCAAAATCGTTTCTGCTGAAATCGTTGTGCGAAACGATTCGTTTCAAAAGAAACGGTTTATTTGTTTTAGAAACGGGAACGACCGTAGAAAATGGTGGTTTTCGTTCCGTCTCTGTTTCTACTCCGTTTTCTCGAAAAAACGCAATCCTTTGTCACGTTTCTGGTGACACAGGTAAAGACAATGCAATGAGGGGAAAGCAGGACTGCAGCCACTGTTTGAGAATTTTAAATGCAACCGATCGGCGGTAGGCGGCAAGCTTCCTTCCTCGACACTAAATCATGAGTAAATGTTGCATTTATCGTGAGTTGACTTGCCACCCACCATATTATGAATTGACCCAAAAACCATTAGCAACGGACCGAGTTCCTAGCGAAACGCAAAATCGTTTCTGCTGAAATCGTTGTGCGAAACGATTCGTTTCAAAAGAAACGGTTTATTTGTTTTAGAAACGGGAACGACCGTAGAAAACGGTGGTTTTCGTTCCGTCTCTGTTTCTACTCCGTTTTCTCGAAAAAACGCAATCCTTTGTCACGTTTCTGGTGACACAGGTAAAGACAATGCAATGAGGGGTAGCATAAACAGGCGTATATTCTTGTTTGGGAAGCCGACTTAGAAAATGAGTGCTAATAACATAAAATTACTCTGAAAAACATAATATAAGTTTTATTGCCCAGGACAAAGCCTGAAATTCTTTGCATGTGCAGAAGATCTTTTTTTTTCCAGTTAAATATCTCGGGGCAAACCCCCGGGCACTTCCCCTCATCTGGGGGATGGTACCCAGGGTAAAGCCTAGATTTTCTAGGGCACAAGGCCAATCAACAATAGGGCTCGAAGCCATTACAACAATATACTCATTATGAGCTCAGCATGGCACTTATGGGAATAGAACATGGGTGGGGAGGATAACACTCCATCCCACTGTTAAATTTTCATTAGGTTAGGGTTATGAGTAGAAAAATAACTATTCAATATACTTTAATGGAAAAATATATTTAATAAACATGGAATGTGAAATGATGCAGTACTCTAACATAATTTTCCATCTCTTTCAACTTCACACCTTTAGCACTCTCAGGTCGGTCACTGTGTTAAAGTACTTTTAACACTACCAGTTAGGTCACTGTGCTAAATTAATCTCCAGCAACATGTAACGTAGAATAAATAATTTAACCAAATAAAAGAGATATGATTGAAGATACTTACCTGTGTGTGGGACCCTTCCTATAAGAATACTCAGAAGAGTTACTTACTTTCAGTAAAGACCTCAGAGAGGCCAGTCAATTCTGGAAACTATCAGACCCTATAAGAGGGTAGTACAAACCAGAGATAGAGAGATGAGATGGCTGTAGTGCATTCAAACAAGGTAGGTCAATGACATTCAGAAAACACAGTGAAAGTCAGCATAAAACAGACCCCAACAGTTTCAGTAAAAGATCTGAACCCAAGCAATGTCTCAGAGAAAAAAAAAATGAACCCAGGTAAATCTCATAGATCTGACCATAGACAAAACTTGGCATAACAAATCTGAACCAAAAAATACATAGGTCCTTTGACAAACAAGACTCAGCACATGAATCTGATCATAGTAGAGTTTCAGCATAAAAGATTTAACTCCAACAAGATCTTAGCACATAGGTTAAACCACAGGAGTAATTTGTCTTCACAAAAAATGATGACTTACAGACCTAGAGCAACAAGCAGCCCTAGATATGAATACAAGAGTTCACGGCCTCTTCCCTTAGGGCAGCAGGTAAGCTTTAGTGACTGTAGCCCCCTTCAAAAATAAACCAACAGACCACGGTCCCCACAAAAATGTTAGATCTGTCCACTGAGGCACGCGGGTGAGAGATTGAACCTTCATGGTTCAGCTTTCTAGAGCAGTGGCCTCCAGAATAGACAAAGAACAACCACCAAATAAATGTTGGGGCATGCAACCTCCACTAGTGGGCTTCCAATAACATAGACAGACCAACAAGGGCTCACGGCCTAGCAGCAGCAGACATAAAAAAAGCATGACATCAAGCAGCAGTATATATAAAATCAACCCAATCAGATCTGGTAAAATAGATGGAGATTTCCAGCAGAAGCAATCAACAGAACCCTTGACGTCAAGCATGAAGGAGAGCTAAGATAAAAATTATCTCATCAAATGAGGAACTAAAGATATCAATATATAGGAACTTAAAGAATTAAATTAATCCTTTAAGTTAGGGCTCCATAGATTCAGGGAAGAATAAAAAAGATAAAAATAAAATAAATAAAAAACATCAAAACATCTCAAAGTGGGTAAACAACACAAAGTACCACGAGACCAAGAACAATAAGGTGTAAGGACCAAAAGTAAATCAATCAGGGTGGAGAAGGTGCAACCAATCATCTCTCTCTCAAATGTACAAATGTTCCATATAACTTGAAAGTTCATCATCATTGTATAAGGAAGGGTTCCCACGGATGATGTGATCATGTGATCATGTGATCATGTGGTCCTCTATACTGCTCCTAAGGTCAAATGTCAGTGGCTTCATCAAGGGGTGGCCAGTCCCTTGAGAATACCAACTAACTCATCCATCTCGAAGACCTAGGAGAAGAGGACATCACACATCATAATCTTGGTAACTGACCAAGTGCCTCCATTCTCAAGGAATGGCTCTCAGCCCAAGGCTGAGCTTCAGTCCTAGACTGAGTCATGTTAATCAACCTCTGGTCCATGACCAGGTCCTCCATTCTCCCAGAGAATGGTCCTCAGTCTCAAGCTCAGTCTCAAGCTGAGATTTCAGTCCCAGACTGAATGTTGATCAACCACCTGCAGGACCTAGGATGTCTCTGTCTCAACCTGCAGGATCTGCTTGGTCCTCGTGACCAAGAAACTGTCTAGTCCCAGACCAGAATACCCTAGAGACAAATAGGGGTCCTAGCCACATGCTAGGGACTTTGCCATAGCATCCATCTGCTTGGTCCTCGACCAAGAACCCCAGGAGACAGCTGGGGGCCCTAGGGTACCTTCTAGGGTCTTACTCATTACTCTACCTGGTTAACTTGACCAGGAACCCAACTGACTAGGGTACCATTCTCTCTGAGAATGGGTCTCGCAGCTGCACTAAAAAATTAACACCCACAACCACTCGGCCAGACCCAATTGACAATCATGCAGAAGATCTACCTGGAAAACCAAGTCTATTTTTCTGCTCCATATAAGGAGAACTAAACGAGTAATTGCTGAATTTTGAGTTCTTAAACTGCAAAAGGGTTGAACAACAGTTACAGATGTGCAGTTTTTCAACAGCTACAATATACCCGATGTATGCAATGAATCCCTGCAATCAAAGACAATACAACAAGATTGTGAGAGAATGAGATATGATAGAAGAAGATGGCATATAATAGCCTCCTTATTTTAGAGAGGATTCTTATATGGGCAAAGTTAGCAGCTATTTTAGGCAAAAGGCTTTCTAAGGCAAAAGCTCACACAAGTTCTGTAAAGGACTCCTGCAAGCCTTTTAAGAAAAAAGAAAAGCAAGTGCACTATATAGAGCCAACATATGCAACATTAGCAAAATCAGACAAAAGCATTGAATTGCACAAATACAAGCACAGACACGTGTGGATGATTGATACTCCTTTTGCCTGCACTAGAAGCAGTCTGGAGAACAGTGTGTTCTTTATTATATATGGACTTCAACAAACTTGGTAAAGGCTGGACTTTAATGTTATGTCCCTCTAAACATGACTGGATTTTACACTTTTGGACGTTGATATGAATAATTAGCTCAAATGTATACAAATCATGTAAAGATAATCTTGAACTGTCATAACAAGTTAATATCAATAATTCACTGTGAGATAGCTGAAGCATGATATGAATTATGAATATCATTATAGCACAAGCCTTGAGACAACATAGAAGGGAAAAAAGTAAATTAGATCATTGTGCATGACAACATGGAAGGGAAAAATATTGCAGAGGGCCACTTTTTCCTCCCAGCCAAAGACTGTTGTTGTGGAAAGATCTCCCCCTTACCAAGTACTGTATAACTGACTGACACACTTGTACCCCTACTCAAGGCATGGTCTCATCATCTATAAGCTGTGCCCTCTTTCCACTGTGATCTCTTCCATCAAGTAATCACTAATCAATCAAGTCTCATCCTTTGATTATCAATTCGTGACGAAATTTATCAAGTAATCTAGTCTACTGAACTGTGAATTAAGCCTCTTGGATTATGCTCAGTGGCTCACCATGTTATACTCGTTAAAAATCAATCACATTTTTCTTTTTGCAAGTATTCCCATTGTTTGGGTAGAGTGTGTGTGTGTGTGTGTACATATGCTCATCCACTGGGTATCCAAGAGTAGATCATGTTAAATATAAGAAAAACTTCATCCGCTAAGGTCAGATCCTAAGTCACAAGATTCGGCAAATTTAAACCTTGAGGTTCGAATTTTGCCGAATCTCAAGCTGGTTTGAATATGAAGGCGAATTTAATAAAAAATTGAAAAAAATTGAGTTGGTTTCTTAACCTTAACCTTAGTCCTAACACACCAGGGTCTACCTACTTCAGTCTCGACTCCCAACCCGCTAGCGAAGTTTTTCCTCTATCCTTGCCACCGCTTAGCAAAGAAACCCTCATGCTAGTGCTTAGAGCTCATGAGTCCATGAGTTTTGATGTCAGTGTTCATGAATCACTGCTACTGCTCACAATCACCAACTCACCATTTGAGTTACAGACTACAATCATAGACCCGCGATTATGTTGTGCCGCTGTTGAAGACTGAAGTTAATTGCTATCGAGATTAAATTTTCCTAAGCATATGAGTTGAAAATTGAAACAAACCCCTAGTCATGCGTTTCTAGTTCCACTAGTAAATTGTTGAAGTAAATTTTTATTATTTTGTACTATATAGATATATATTCAAATCTAAAGACGAATCTCAAACGAACCTCGTCGAGAAATTCGAATTCGAATCGAATCAAATGGTTGTCAAACTCGAATTCGAACCATGTGACTTAGGTCAGATCAGAGCAACCCTCATCAATATCACAAATCTGATAAATCAATCATCCATTTCATATGCCAGAGTATATTCTATTCACATGTCAAAGTATCTCATTCATTGAGAAAGGCAACAATAAGATCCTGAGACATATGGATGTAATATAGCTTCAGTGACCAATAACATTGACCATAGAATTCTTCTGAGTCTTTAGCCACCAGGAATTCATCTTGCAATCTCTTGCAAGATATAAATTTACTTGCACAGGGTAGCCCTGTCTCAATGTGTAATTCTGAAAAATATCAGGCTATCATGCCATGCCAAGAATGACAAGTATCTAGCCCTTAATCCAGCTACCACTATCCTGGATCTTATGATAATGCCACACAGGACAGTCCTAACTCATAGTATAGTTACAGAAAATCTTGTTACCATACCATTCCAATACTGACAAGTCTCTAACCCCTATTCTGGCCATTTGCTATCCTGGATTGTCAACAACTATTGACAATCATAGCATCATGCATATGCTTGAATATTATCAATCCCAATTTTTAGATCTACAGCTAAACATAAGTATTGTGCTGTGCAAATGCTTGACTACCAAATATGCATCTTTAGCTGACATGCTTTATTTTAGTGGGTCCTGTTGTTACACAACTGAACATCCAAATGATTGCAAGGAAAACCAGCTGCTAACCTGGCAAAACTATGAGATCTCCCACCCAGCGTTTCACTACCGGAAGGAAACCCCAAGACTTTATTTAATACTAACCAGCGGTTGCTAGCTTTCACAAGTACTAGTCCAGATGAGAGTGTCTAGGATTGGAAGGATTGAAATAGGACACACTTTGAAATGAAAAATAAGCCAAGGGTTTGTTAGAATTTGGGATTGAAATATAAATCCCCTAGCTTGATGAAGTTCAAGGTACTTTAGGAAAGTTGGTGTATGAATGCATAGCTACCAAGAACATTTAAATGTCATGGCGGGTGTAAATGAGAAGTTGGTGTATGAATGCATAGCTACAAATAACATTTAAATAAATGTCACGATGGGTGTAAATGAGATTATGGACAAGAATTACCCCACAGACTTTGGCTTAGGACAAAAGGGAGTGTCATGGCATTGTAGCTCTTCTATCTATGTGCGGGGTCCAACAGTAATGCTCAGCCCAATCTCTGAGAGCACTAACCAAAGAGGATCAACTATACCCTTGGCCACATTACCCAACTACCCAAGTATGTGAAGAGTAATCTTCCTGAATGCTGGTTTTGGTGCACTACAATGACAAGATAGTTGATAAGCTGGTTTTAGGTATCCTAAGGGGGTACTCGAGGTACGTGGAGTGCAATTCTGTGTTCAAGTCCTGTCTAATGCTATACTACTCAAAGGGGTATTGAAATGAGTTACAGCGGTGGCCAACACTGCCTCAATGAATGGAACAACTTGCACTTAAGAACCTGCTGTATTCAGAGTCAATAATGGATCTGAAACCACAGATTTTCAAGCCTAATGACAAATCCTTGTTGTTGTTTATAGACGTCGAAACACGTCTTCTACCCCAAACCCACAAGAATTCAAAATTGTGCCCCATATGCCATATATCCAATGTCAATAATAACCATGTCATGAAAATAAAACATCAACTTCTAATCATTGCTTGAACAAAGTAAAGCACATCTGCTAAATCTAAGTGCAATATCAACCATAAAATGTATTCACAAATTCATCTTGAGCGAAATAGGAACATGATACATCTAATATGATTGGCGATTGGCAATTATTTGTCTGAGTACAAATTAATGTTGGTAGATATAATCAAGATGTGTTATGTGTATGTGTGCTAACAATAGTGAGCATATAGTTTCAAATCTAACCAAGAGTAAAGATATGGTTCTTGCTTGATGAGAGTTACTTGATCTAAGAACTATACAATGCTAGCAATCAAGAGCATTAACACATGCAAAAGCATGTGACTATATGAAACAGATCCTATCAATAGTATACATGCAAAAGTAGCTCAAATAATGAGTGACGTGAATTAGCCTAAATGAGCCTACAATTTGCACAATGCTAAGATCAATCACACTGATTATATTGTTGTTTATTAGGTGCAGAGTTGAAAGTATGAACACCAATTGTAAAAGAAGCTATTTGAATGCTAGCAAGATGCAACTAAGATGCACTGATCATAGTCTCTTCAAAACTACTAGCTACACAATGTTACAACATTCAAATATAACATAAAAACTTGCTGTATAAAAGTATACCTGCAAAGAATGTTAGCATGAACAACAAATTATAAGCATTCACCATATACAATGAAAACCAAAGACAAGATATTATAACCCTCATTCTATTGTGGTTGATTTAGATCTTAGGTTATCCTTCTTGAGTTGATTAAGTGTGTAGTTCCCTTCTTTAACTCGAATTTTATGAGCTAAGGATGATTAAAAGAAAGGGGTTGTGATGCCCTCAAGGATAAAATTTGTCTCTTAGCCAAGTAAAATGATGAAATTAGTAGCAAACAAAGTGAGAGAGAGAGTGGAGGAAAGAGGGGGTTTTAGAGACCAAGTGCCTTAGGTGTTGGGCATGGAGTCGATTTGCCCTTTCTAGTTGGCTGATCTGAAGATAAATCCTACAAGTGGCAGAGACCCTAAAGTAATCTGCAACTCAACTTGACTGAGGCGCCCTCCAGAAACCCTGCGCTCCTCCAATTTGCATGCTGAGTGGAACCTAGCAATGGAGATTGATCAGACAATCCAAATCCTAATTGAGCAACCAACAAACAAATTAGAAGATTGACGTATAAGCTAAAGTGCTTCTAAACAGAACAAAACCCATAAATGAAAGCAATAACAATTGATTTCTGAGCTTAGTTTCTTAACATAAATTTAAAAAGTATCATAGCAGCTGCAAATTCCAGACTTGTACATGAAACAATACAAAAGATATTACCTCAAAGCAGATCATAATTCATAGACAAATAACCAGAGGAAAGCAAGAGTCAAAAGCCAATGCCACAAACACCATTAACACAAGAGAAATTTCTGCAAAATCATAAGTCTTTATATTACTCAATACTGCCCCTTTTCTCACTCCTAACAATGAAATCGCCCTCCTCTTTTATAGAACAAGAGGGGGAATGATTCCCTAATTGGGAAAAGATCAATGGCTGAGATCTCATAAGGATGAGATTTACAAATGAATGGCTGAAATTCAACACTACAAAGCTGAGTTAGATCAAATTTCAATGGCCAAGTTGCCCTCCTCTAGAGGGGCGCATTTAGCTGAAATGGATTGTGTGGTCCAAGCCAAAATCTGATGTAGATCCAAATGTTGAGTACACCACGTGACAATAGTACCCAGATGAGGTGAAATGTTGAAATGGATGGGTGAGAGCAAGCATGAAGAGTTTGTACCATGTGATTTGTCCTCTTTGACCAATTCACCCTCCTTGAGTGGGGCCCAAAACATGGATAGAATCATCTCTCCAAACTGAATAATCTTCCATGTAATCACCGAGGATGACCCACAATGCCAAATGATCAAATTGAATTTTCCTGTAATGGGTTTAATTTTTGCTCAACCATATTTAGGCATTTTTAAAATCAAACTTTAGGAAGATGATTAATTAAGTGCCGGTTAATTCCAAAATGGCGGAATCATGCAAATCCGATGGAGAAAATGTCTGTGATGCATCCAAGTAGTCTCTGTGAATCATATCAATCAAAATCCATGCCAAAACCTGCTCTGAAAATGCCTTCTACAATATGATCCAAATAATTAAAATTCAGACTTGATTTAACCTTAGGAAAGGTTCAATTAATTGCCTATTAGTCCAAATGTGCATATAACCAATGGAGGAAGGATCCAATTTGCTTCCAAAGTCCATGTAAATACTGAATGATGAAGACTTACATGTATGCTCTGCTATCTGATCTGGTTGACCAGGTTAATCTGCCCTGTTGACCAAATTACACTACTGAAAAAAGTCAAATTTGGTCAAACTGTCTATACCCAGATACTGGAAGTTGGAACCACTGTAGACATTTGAAGAACATATGATGACGTCTTTAAAGCTCTGAAACTCTAAAATAATGTTGTAACTTGTATTACAAGTCAAAGTGTACTGTATACATGCAAACTAATCGTTAGTGTGAGTCATCATATAGCATGGCTCATTTAAACATATGTAAACATGCTTATATACCCCATAAGTCACTTCACAGCATTCGTGAGATAAATGATTTTGAAACAGATCATAACCATAATAACATCCAAGTACTTGTAACAATTAGTTCTCCTTCGGGGTGGAGGTGAATGACTCAACCAAGGTTAGACAAGTGGAATGGTTTTAAATCAACTTAATGACAAAGATGTGGGCATCAAGGTGCCTTTGTAGTCTTCACCAAAGTACAAACAATAGGGATGTGTCTCAACAAGGGATTGTGTTATGAGATATTTCCCCCTTTGACCTTTTAGTAATAAGACTCCCCTTTTATTATTATTACTATTTTTTTGACTGCTCCCTTTTCTTCTTGTACTTTGAATGATGAAACCTTAACCTTGATTTTAATGAAGGCATATGCAATGCAAGCTTTTCTTTTTCTTTTCTTTCAATTGCTGGATTTTGCCATTTTCTTGGTCTCACCTTAGCTTTGATTTTAATGAAGGCATATGCAACGCAAACTTTTCTTCTTCTTTTCTTTCAATTGCTGGATTTTGCCATTTTCTTGGTCTCTCTTAATTTCTTTGGGATCTGGTACTAGTTTTTCTTTTTTACCAGCTTCTGGTACAAGATTCTTGGACTAGGAGCTTGTATTCAACTACCCTTTTTGAGGCATTATAGGGGAGAGACCTTCTTGTTTCAGATCTAAGGGGAAACATTGCTCAGTGGTAGCTCTGCCTTGTTAATAGCAGCCAGCCTTAGGGAGCATACCTGGGAACCTCCTGAATCATCGCAAGATTCACTACAACACAAGTGGGCCCGAGACACAGGGAAAACATGGAGGCACTTGTGGTGAAAGGAATACAAAAGGGGAAATCAAAAGTTCATCAAGTCTATTTAGTAACCATTAGGATGCAGAATCAAAGTGAAATGATGATGGATAATCGAGATGGCCAATTATGAACCGAAAAAGGGGGAACAATTGTTGCAAGACCAAGGGTTATCTTGGTCCATGGTACATAAATAAATCAGAAATCCTTCACCCATATCAACCTATGACTGATACTACTAGCTATACTCATCAAAACAATCATATGCACGATCATGTAGAAGCAACAAAATACAACATCTAGTAGCATATCATCATCGTAATCATCACAACACTGATATCATCTCTAACCAAAGAAGTCTCACAACACTGATATCATCCGTAACCAAAGAAGTCTGGAATGCTGAACAAGCTGAAAGCAAAATAAGTTATAGTATGCCCATACAATATATGGCATAATGGGTCCATTATCCTCGCATATATGCAGTCCTACCAATTGTCATAAATTCTTGATCTACCTGCATGATTGTAAGTGAATAGGCTGCTTGGCTTGCCTGTCTTAGTTGTTGTAACTTGAGATGTATCTTCATGCTTATTAATTGGTTGACTACTCAACAATGTTGCTATCATATATGTAGGCCCACTTGCTGATTCTCAGACTTGTACCTTACCTGCAGCCATGTTGTTGGATGCCATATTTATTCTACACATGAGCTGCATTCACTTTGATGGCATACTTCAACTAAGGTGTAAGCTCTCATAACCTACTAGTTGAAAATGAATACTCTTCTATCATGCTTGTGCTGTTCAATGAAATCACTGATCAACTTTCAGATGATCAACTAAACATTGTCGAGGGGTTAGCAGAACTTACCTTTCTGCTTTAGTCAGTTGCTGGACTTCTTCATAGTTGGTTTCAACATTTTTCGGTAGGTTCTGAAGGTCAACTTTCAAGGAACTTTCTCAATTCTGATCAAAAGCATGGACAATCATTTCTCAAGAGAGAGCCTGGAATCTAAACTTTAACCTGGAAGAAAGTACTTTCAATTTTGTCTTAGAATGTGAAAGTTATAGCTTGCCAAGTGCAACATATACTTCCACCAGGCACCAACCTATTTCAGGTGAAATCTGAAGGTGGACTTTGGAGGGCTACAGCTTCTTTGTTTATGCTCCAAAGTATAGACATGGCCATTCCAAAAAAGCTACAGTCTGTACTTTCACAAGAAATTAGAAGAATCTCAATCTGACATACCTAGTGAATTATGTGGCCCTTGAAGAAGGGTATACTTTATAACCTCACATGTAAACCTCTAGAATTTCCAGGTCACTGATTTCCTCTGTTCTACCCCTGTATGAAGGAACCCCCCCATGAGACAGTAGTCCTTAGCCCCTTGTTTAAGGTTTCCTGCATAGCTATATCTAGACTTTCCAGATTTAGTTTGTGATAAAACTTATAGCTTCTGAAAATGGCTGTATGTCATCTCTAAAGACGAGTCATGTTTTTTAGGCATAACTTGTGTACTGAAGCTTGTACCAAAGACTTTAATTGAAGTCCCAAGGACTAAAGCTTGTAGCAAAGTCTGTAATTGAAGTCCTGAGGACTAAAACTTGTGACAAAACCTTTCATTTATTGAGGCAGAACATTGTTGAAACACCCATTTTAAAATTCCATATTGGTCTAAACTATTCAATGTACATGTGAATGTGTCCAATATTCTAATAGAAACTATACTGGCATAGCTTGGGTAAGGAAATATAAATTACCCTATTTATTTTTCAAGTAGAATTTTATCTACAGAAGAGATGAATTATACAATTATGGACTGGGAAACATCAGTAATGGTTTATGCCTTGCTTAAATTTTGTAAGTTTCTACTTGCTTCTAAATTCAAAGTTGTTCAAGCATTAAAAGACATTCAAATCAAGCCCAGTATGCCTGGAAGGTTATGCAGATAGGTTATGTTATTTCAGGAGCTTGGTTTTTAAGTCTTTCTGAAGCCATAAAGAACACCTGTTGGAACTTGGGCTAAACCATCTCTCCCATATTGAAACTAGTTAGGAGGGAGAAATTTAGAATGATATGCTAGCTGGTCAATTGTTCAAATAATAATTCGTTCATATGAGTTGGCAATTGTTGTGGAGTATTTGCGAAAAGGGAAACCTCTACATCATCGATTGAATCCCAAAAGGAGGAGATTCAATTAGAAAGCTATGAAATTTTAACTGATTGCAAGTATGTTTTATAGACTAAGACCTATGAATTCTACGGGGGATGTCACTTTGCATGAAATTCTGGATCTTTTACTAGAAGCACATAAAGGACTTGCTGCAGGAGAAAATACAACCCACAAAGTTTTGTTGTCAGGGTTATAGTGGCCTGCAATTAGTAGACATTCTTAGGGGTTAGACATGTGACTTTTGGCAAAGGATGAACATACAAACACAGGATAATTATTATTCATTGCATTCGGCATTGGTGACAATACCAATTCAAATGGATAATTGATTTTGTACACAGATTAGCCAAACAAGCTTAGAACATATATATTATATATACTTGTTTGGACTTGTTTATTTACTAAGTGGGTTGAAGCTGTTGTTTTGTGGACAAATTGAAATGATGTCAATGTTAATGTATTTGGACAAATATTTTATTGCGATACAAAAATAAGAGAGCATCTGTTCTGTGTCTATGCCATTTTCCAAAATATGGGTCATCAAGTCTAGGAAGGAATTGGATAATGATTGTTAATGGTTAATCATCTGTTAATCAGGGCATCTCGATCTACATGCATTAATATGGACACTCTCTGTCATCTTGAGATCACTAAAGCTGCAAATACATATACATTTTTGTTTGCATTTGCGAGAATGGTCACTATCTTGTGTACAAAGCTTTGTGATTTAATTATTGTTACGAGGGACAAGTCAGTATCTGTTTGTGCTTTCTTAGAGTTATTGGAAACCCACATAATTTGCAAGTCTTGGAAGTCTTTACTGTAATTGTTTACTTTTTTCCCATCTTGTGCATAAATCAGTTCTAACCAAATAACCTTCTGAAATGCAATTTTTGGGCTCTCTTTTTTTATTTGAGGGTGGTAGATCTCAAGCAATGCCTTTTCCATGCCGTTTTTAAAAATATTCACTTACAAGAAAAGTAACAACATACTTTTGATTTTGTTCAATTCCAGAATTTCCTAAGGCTGATTAATGTTTGCAGTAGCATAGGATTACACTATACCCAAATATAGTTTTGGCCTATCTCTATTGGCCACTGAAAGTTATGAATGAAAAAGCAGCTCTTTGCTGTTGGGTAAAACTGACTGTAAATTTGTAATTGATCAAAATCTTTGCACGAGAGCAAATTCATAGAGATATTTTTTTTAATTTTCCAGTTAGCAGAAATATTGTTCAAATATTTATTAAGACATTGGTTTGATTAAGATTTTATGACATTTTTTTATCTCTTGTGTAATTAGTTTCACGTCATTGGAATTATTTTGTAGCATGTCGTGTTGACTAAAGCTCCATATCATTTTGTACCTACGTTTCCATGTTCATAATTGACTGAAATCTGATGCATGTTCTTGACAGGGCAAATCGAGTGTGCAAGCATGGAAAACAACGGTTCTCATAATGTAAACTTTTCTCCTAGAATGGAGTGGGGAGAAATAGACACAACAGCACCTTTTGAGTCAGTTAAAGCTGCTGTTACCCTGTTTGGAGAGGGAGCCTTTGGAGATAAAGCTGATGGAAAAAGATATAAGCCTCCCGTTGGAGAGGTAATTTTGAATTTTATTCACAGTGCTCAGTTCAGTAATAGAGTATAAATTTTTCAAATGTGATGTATCACTGGTCCATTGTTGAAATGTATGACAAGATGTTTCCCTATACAAATCGCTTCATGCTCCATTGGCTTATTATTTTGGGACTCATTCCTCTGTTATGTTCATAGAGGCGCATAGCTAAGGAGACAGAACTTCATCGAACACAAAAGGAATTGGACAAATTCAAGGAACAGCTGAAGAATGCAGAAATTACCAAGGCTCAAGCCCTGCTTGAGCTGGAAGAGGCCAAAAAGGTTGTGGAAGATTTAACTCAGAAACTGGAGAAGGCAAAGGAGTCTAAGGAAAAGGCCAGTGAAGCCACTGAAATAGCTAGGCTTCGTGCAGAGGAACTAGAACCTGCAGATACCAAGATGTCCAAGGAGAGTAATACAGGTTGGCAAGCAGAGCTTAATGTTGCAAGAGAAAATCATATTAAGGCCACTGATGAGTTGGATGCTGCTAAGCAAGAGCTCAGAAAAGTGAAACAAGAACTTGCAGCTTCCATGGAAGCAAAGGCATTGGCAGTCAAACAGGCAGAGGAAGCAACAATTGCAGCAGAAATGAATACAAGGATGGTAGAGGAACTTAAGAAGGAGATTGCTACAACAAATGAATCACTTGTCCTTTTTAAATTGGCTTGCATTGAAGCAGAAAAGGAACGGATTAATATTCTAGCGGAGAAGGATGCTGAAGCACAACGAGCTGCAGCAGCATTAGAACAAAGTAGGCAGCAATTGGAGGCTTTAAGGCAAGAAAGTGATGCTACTAAGCATCTGGAGACTAAGTTGGCTGCTACTATGACTGCCGTGGAAAATTTAGAAAAGGAGATAATTTTGGCAAAAGAATCTGAATCCAAAGTTGCCAAAGCAGCTTCTAATGCTAATGATAAATTATGTAAGGTAAAATCTGAGATTGAGAAAATAAAACATGCATCACCTGTTGCAAACTCTTCTTTAGAATCTCTTTCTGTAGAGCTTGAGGAGGCAAAGCAGAGCATGCTGGTGGCAACACAAAAAGAGTCCACTTTAAGAGTTTGTATGGATTCTCTAAGGATAGAGCTGGAGCAGGTCAGAAAGGAATTAGCAGAATTAAAGCAGAAAGAGGAAGATGCAGAAGCAGCAGCAGCGAGCCTGAATGCTGAACTTCATAAAAGTCGATCAACATTGGCAGCAGCAGCTGCTGCTGAAATGAAGGCTAAAGATGCCACTTCTGGTCTTTCTTTAGCTCTGGAACAACTAGCTACAGAGACCCAGGAGGCTAGAAAGGAAGCTGAAGCAATGAAGGAAGAGGCAAAGGAAGCAAAATTGAAAGCAGAGCAGGCAAAGGCTGCCTTGAATACGGCAGAGAGCAGATTCCAAGCTGCACTGAAGGAAGCTGATGCAGCCAAAGCTGCAGAAAAAATAGCTCTTGGAAGGATAAAAGCTCTATCTGAGAAAACAAATGCTGCTCGAGCTTCCACATCTGAATCAGGCGCTGCAATTACTGTCTCACAAGATGAGTATGATTCCCTAAACAGGAGTGTTGCAGAAGCAGATGAACTTGCTAATATGAAGGTTGCTGCTGCCATGGCTCAAGTTGATGCAGTAAAAGCAGCTGAACAAGAATTATTGATGAAACTAGAAGTTGCAAATAGAGAGATTGAAGAAATTAAGAAAGCATCAGAGCAAGCATTGCACAAAGCAGAGATGGCAGAAGCAGCTAAGAGAGCAGTTGAGGGTGAGCTGAGAAGGTGGAGAGAAAATGAGCAACGGAAGAGGGCTGTAGTTTCGGCAGCTGCACAAGACTACATAAACAATGAGAAAAATGTCGTTTCAAGGTCATCTATAGAAAAGTCTGTGCATTCTGAGCCACTTGGTAAGGTGCTTAACATCAAGATCGCATCCCCTGAAAGAGTAGAAAGAGTTCAATCTGTCAATGGATCTTTCTCTCTGAAGAAGAAAAAACAGCTGATTCCAAACATTGGAGGTATTTTTACCAAAAGGAAAAATCAGTTGGATGGTAATTCTCCACACTGAGGTGCCTGTTGATGTATTTAGTTGAAGTCTTGCGGCACTGGCCAACTGGTAAAAGCACCTTCTGTAGTTTCTTATTTGTCATGTTCTGCATTCTGTTCAGTCTACAATTGTACTTACTACTAATATTCCTGTGGCCTATTCTGTATGAAGTCATGGTATTCCTGTATTACTGTAAATGGCTTTATATCGTGCTATAAACAATTTTTTGTATAGTTTCATTCTGTTGGAACCAAACAGTATTGTTGATATGTGGGCTGTAAACAGTGAAAATCAGTAATAACAAGAGTATGTTGCCAAGAATCCGAAGAAGAAAAAAGAACATGGGTACACCAGAATTGGCAATAGAGGTCGTACAGGCTTTCTGTCGCCAAGTACATCTTTTCATGGTATCTAGATTTTTTTCCTGATGTGTGGAAAGTATGGCCTAGGGAGATTCACAATTGTCTTCTCTGCTTGGCACTTACCATTCCTTGTATCAACTATCCACAATCGTTTTGATGCAGAAAACACAAGCCAAAAAACCATGAACAAGATGATGTAATTTGTGAACATAATGAACAACTACATGTAAGCAGCTTGATTATATCATGGGTGTCATTTTTTCCATTAATGGTCAATAGTTCATAACCAATGTTGCATATACTCTCTTATTTTGCATTTTAATGATCCCGGGAGTTGTTTTAAATGGTACGCTCAAATGGTCTTTTGAGGAGTCGATTAAACCTTCCTTATATTAGCTCATTTTGGTGTAGAGGCAAAGCTGACGTGCTTGCCCTCCTGGCTTATGTAGTGAGGGGGCTTTTGGTTTCAGGATGTAGCATTCTTCATGTATTTTTTATTGTTTAGTGATGCAGATCAGATGCATTTTTCCAAAATAAAAGGTAGTAAAAAAATATTATGCGGAATTGTTAGCAGGAATCAAATCTTATAGGTATCATCGGTAGTTCAGTTTATTTCATGAATATATTTGTTTAAACGGCAGTAGCAATGTGGTGTATCTAGTGGCTGACGGGTAACAGGTGACAACCAAAGGCAAGAACTTAATTTCTAACCTTAGGAGGGGTAGGGGTATAACCAACAAGAGCAAACTTGGTCCTTCGGTCCTTACCACTTTTGCCTAATACACACTTACAAGCCAATCAAAACCTAACAGAGGAGTAGTCTAACGATTAGACAATTTTGCCTTTCTGGCCACCTTCTAACCGCCTGTCTTCGGCAACCCCTGCATCCTATATTCGCAGCTCCATTTGTTGACATTCCATTGCTGTGGTCCCAGGTGTATCCCTCGCTGCCATCTTGGATACTCCCGATCCCCATCTCTGCAGCTGGAGGATGTAGTCTTTAATGCGAGAGGGGAGGTTGGTGCAGCATCCATGATCGGAGTTCAAAGTTCAAAGGAGTCTTGCCATCATCTGATCCCCTGTTCCCATGTTTGCAGAGAAGACTCGTCAGTGTTATCGCTGGACTGCACCTTGTAGCTGGACAAATATCTGCAGAGTTCTTGCAGGTTTACTCCTATGATCAGGTTTTTACAATCATTGCTGTTTGAGCTGTACCAATGTTTGAAATCTTGATGCATAAAATCCAACTCATATGTTTCAATTTGAAACTCAGCTCTTGTGTCTTGCTCATGATTCATCAATTGCGCTGCAAACCTGGGTGCTATCTCTGTTGTTTGTCTTATTTCTTCCTCTACGGCGCCTTCATCTTACTTAGCAGGAGGTTTTACCTGCGCTCTACACACCATTGGATTGAAGGCGATACTCCTGGGACCACAGCAACGGAATTTCAACAAATGGAGCTGGGTAGATGGGACATGGGGGTTGTCGCAGGAAGGCGGTTAGACAGTGGTTGGAAAGGCCAAATTGTTAAATCGTTAGACTACTCCCCTTACAGATGACTCATGACCTGGTTAGTAGCATCAGATATTTTATTGTACGGAAACATGTAAATAAATGTATTTATTTAGACATGTTGCTTTTATAAACAAGGTCCTTTAGAATTCTTCGATTCTTCGCGACTGTGCTCGATAGTTGGATGAAAAAAGTTAGAAGTCTACAAGCAGAGTTTCTGGAGCTCTCTTTTCCACATATATACAGGGAATTTAATGGTATTGCGGACAGTTTGTCTAAGCAAGCTCTCCACAAGCCTGAGGGATATATTTACTTCAAATTTTGCGACTCTACTTCGGTTTCCAGGGATCGCATTTCGATCTACCAGTTCTGAGCTGTTATTGGTAGACTTCTTTTTCAGCCGATTGGTCGACTGTTCTGGTGTATTTAGTTGGTCGTCTGATCCGGGAACTCTTTTTTGACGATCTGTCCTCAGCTCTCTTTTACTTGATGGACAGGTTTTTTGGAGATTTGATCATCATTTTTTGACGATCTGTCTTCAGCTCTCTTTAACTTGATGGACAGGTTTTTTGTAATTTTGGGCTGTGATAACTGTTTCGGATGTAATAGCTGTTCAGCTGAACTTTCAAATTTTTTTGTTGATTCTGGTTGAGAGCCGGGCGCTTTCAGTTGATGCTTCGTCTTATGGATATCGGCTTTGTGTTTTTAATTCTCTGATGATGAATTATCTGTGGCTGGCTTGCGCCTCTTGGCGTTTTCTTTCCTTACCTTTGATAAGGCTGGTAATGGCGTTTCTTTTGGCTGGTGTATTGTTGGGTGTTCTCCGTTCTGTCTGGATGGAACTGTCGGTGGTTGACATCTGTCATGCCTATAATTTGTTTATACAAATTTTATATACTACAAAAAGTATAGTTAAAAAAAAAACAAGGCCCGTTATGCAAATGGGCCTATTGACTGCTTGGTATTATGAGATAAATTTGATTATTTAATTTTGATGAACAGAAATGAATTAAATGCCAGTAATTTGCTTATGGCTCGGTTAGTTTACAACTACACAAAATTCATTGCTGTTCAGCTCAACTTACTTTGACTTGGCAGAATCGCTTAGCAACTTGTACTGTGAAAAATCAAATGTACAAGTCTTTAAACTAATTTAAGTACGCAATCATGCAGTCTAAATGAACCTTAATAGCTTGGATGAGGTTAAACTATTCCATATTAGGTGAGTTAACCACTCTTTTGTCGTCAATCAAACGAATTTATGTATCTTGACAATCTTGCCAAGGGGTCTTGGTAAAAAATGCCCCCCCCCCCCTAAAGATTGTGGCTCCCCTAGGTTGTATGATGGTAATCGACATTAAGGAATTAAACAATCCAATCTACACTCATCGAATAGGTGGGAGATGCTCCACATGTCACAATCAAAATAGGCCAAGGGCAGGGCTAATTGGATTTAAGTTACGCGAGAGAGCCTTAACAGTCCCTCGTGCCTTAAGCTCCCTCCCATTCATGCTAGAGGCTCTCGATAATGTACTCCTTATGGCCTTTGTACTCGGTTTTAGTTGCAAAGGTGGGCGTACTCAAGGGCATTGGGTGATCTATGAGGTTAACTTTGTTGGAGTGGAGTGGGGTTTTATAAGTTTTAAACCTGTGTAGAGAAACAAAGCATACAGATTTTTTTAAGCAAAAACAAAGATTACATCACAACATTCACACATAGTACATAGAGATTTATCCTGGAAATCCTTAACCGGGAAAACCAGCAAATCTTGGAGCCACATCTCCTATTTTTCTCACTATTTCATTATGAATCACTCACAATACAATATAGGTATTCCGCAGCATCCAATACCCTAATCTGTTAACCTGGATTAGTAAATAGACCCCAATTCCATAACCGGGATTAAATCACATATTTTTAGAAAAATCCCCAAAATAACCAAAAAACAACCCAATTTTTTTTGGCTCGCTACGCTTGCAAATGAAAACGGCCTAACAACCGTTTCCGTGAAGGTGCCTGGAGGGATCGTCAGGCGCACTCTCCCCTTGACATACATGCAAAGAATATAACACATACCCAACAGTTTCAACCTAGTTTGGCTACCTGTGGCCATCAGAGAGGGCTCTCCTGTGTCATTCTACAATTGATTGATTGATTGAGGGCTCTCCCATACTCTGTGTTTGTTGTTTGGTTTTGTAGTGTTATTAGCTTGGATTTCTTCTATCCAGCTCAACTTGGGAGAATGTAGAGAATATAATTATTTGTAGTAGTTGAGAAATCTGTTATTCAAGGACTCACCCTTTCAAGTGCTCTTATAGTCACTTCACAGTCACTTTCAAGTCTTTTCTAGAGGCCTTCTTTGCCAAGGTGTTCAAGGTCTCTTTCTCTTTGTCTTTTCTTTTTGGAAATGGCCAATTCCTCAAATACTAATATGATTGTACGAGAGGGGATAGGGAACTTAAAAAGATTCTAAGGTATTTGAATAGTCCGCCGAAAAGTATGTGTCAATGCTGAAAAGTATGTGTCAAGTTACTGGATACCTTGGTATTCATCTAGACAAATAGGAAGTCAATCATGAGGAAATAGAGAATAATTTAAAGGAACAGGGTAGGAAAATCGACAAATTAATCAACAATACCGAAATGTATTATAATATAATCTTGGGATTTGCTATGGCTCTCATTCTGCTATAGGTTACCATCTAGTTTCAACTAGCTTCAAGTAAGATGAAGACGAAACAATGCAACAAACCGCAATGGCCATAATAGAACAACTCCATTCTTAGGGTGTTCAAGGACGTGATCAAGATCACCAGTTCATGGACCACAATGGCCATAATAGAACAACTCCATTCTTAGGGTGTTCAAGGACTTGATCAAGATCACCAGTTCATGGAGGAAGCCCATAGTGGACATTGTTTCAGTAAATTTCATTATTAGTAAATTTCATTATTTTTAAATGTATTTCATTTGTGTTTTGTTGGTCAGTTAATATGTAAGGCATTATAGTTTTAGGCCATATAGGGAAGTAGTCTATCAAACATTGTTCAAATATGTTGTGAAATAATTGTCTATATGCTCAGCTCAATAAAACATTAAAATAATTTTAATCTAGTTTCAACTTACATATATCATATGGCTGTTTGGTCTTCCATGACCGTTTTAATACAAATATATACCCATTCCTCCTAAGAAGGAAAAGAAAGATCCAAAACAGTACACATTGACATCGAAAATTCATTTTAGGACTTGCCACATCAACGGTTGGTCCATATTCAAAAACAAAATAGACCAAAGGATGGTTAGCCTTGTGTTGCACTTGTTCCGATCTTCAAAGCAAAAAGTGCAGTTGATCACGACTTTCTAAGTATCAAAGATGCTTAAGCTAAATGCTTTGCCATCACCTTGTTCAATTTAATGACCTTATGAGTGATGGCAGAAAGGCAGATCTTCGAGTTCTTTAAACCAACCACATAGTTTAATTAATCAGCTTGTCTTTATTATCATGAGATACATCTATTGAAAATATACTTTGCAGATTCATAAAAATGAGAGAGATGTGGCAAAAAATAGAACATGCAAAATTATTGAAAACTAAGAAATACAAAATTACATTATTTTTATTTCCAACACATTTATATGAGTAGTGGGTAACAAACACGTAGTATTTATCATTAAATTAGAAATGGTTTAATGTTGACTATAAGCATGAATATATTATACAATTTGATGAGAATTCTTTATTGTTCTCATGTTTTTTATAAGTTGAATTTAGTCATTATTTTTACTTTTGAATCAAAAAGTGGTGATACTATTAGCACCTTTTTTTCAAGGTTTAAAAAACAATATAAAAACGTTTAACTTTTTTTTATTATATTATTTTTAATATTTTTTTCTCTTTTCTTAATTTTTTATTTTTTAAATCAAATTTATCATTTTCTTTCATTTTTACTGTTATATATATATATATTAAAGAGTTTGAACGGTTTCGAATTGTAATTCCAAAAAGAAAGGGGTGTTATTGGTAGCACTTCTTTTCAATTCAGAGGTTGATTTTGGCATTTTTGTTACAACATCATCACTTTTTAAAGCTATACTTTCAAACAAGTCGTAATTTTAAGGTTTTGATTGAAACAACATTAATTGTTAAAAGGATAGGGTTTCAAACAAGTTGTAATTTAAACCCGGAATAAAAATGAGGGTGATTATGGAAGAACCACTTTTCGATTTGGGAGTCTATTTACGGTTTTGATTGCAATGATATCAACCAGGATTTAAAAAAAAATAGTAATTTTAGCTATGAGAAAAAAAAGGGATGCTACCTGTAGCACCACTTTTCAATTTAGGGATTGTTTTTAGTGCTTTGACACAGAAAATATGTTGTTCTTTTGAGTATATAGTTCTCGTCAAGTTGTATAATGTGTTTATGACTAAAGAGTGCAATAACATTATTCATAATCTTACTCTCAATTAAGCATTATTTATATGACCAAAGAGTAACAAACATATAGATGGCAATGGTTCTATGTTATCTATAAACACAACAAAGAATATAATGATATCATTTTTCATTAAAATCGAGTGTAACAAAATCATCACATATTAAATCAACACAAACACCCTCTAGTGTACTTCTCATTAAGACAATTTTTGTCTATGTAAAATTTGTTTTGACGTAAACATAAACTCCACAGTATTGTCCATCTTTCTCATTATAGATGATATAAGTACCCACACACCAAAAAGTGCAATATTGTCTCCCCGTCATGCTTGAGTTTCTTATTAGAATTAAGAATATAATAAGGTCGTCACATATTAAACCTTTAATGAAGACAATTTTTGTCAGCGTAGGGTATGTTTTTACCTTGTCGCAAACTCCACAAAATTCTCCATCTTTTTCATTATAAATGATATGAGTACTCATACAAGTAAAAGTGCAATGCTCTCCCCATTGTGCTTGAGTTTTTCTATTTCAATTTGTCACATATGTTCTACATACAAATATGTCTGGTACATGATGGTCGTTGCAAGTATTAAAAGAAAATCATCAACGTCTAAACAAATTATGTGTGGTGGTTTATTCAATCAAGATAATATGTGGCATAATCATTAATTCCTTATTTAACATGTATAATTATGTCTATCGTGGCAAGAAGCTTTTGAGATAATAAAGAGATTTAGGCAATGGGTTATGACAATATATTTATAACTAACTTTTATCATTAGTGTACATAATAATTTAGGCATGGGTTATTGTGGCAAGAAGCTTAGGAGCTGACATGGAGATCTAGGTACGGGCATATAACAACAAATTCATGACTGACTCATATCATTGTTGTGATTTCTTAGATCTTATTGTGCATTGTTAAGACACGTTTTTATTGAGCACATTCGCAAAACACAATGGCAATATGCCAAACATACTTCACATCTGTTAATCATATCATGTTTATTTTATTAAGAGGTGAAAAAATGACTACAATCATGAATGAAAAAGACAATGAATTATATACTTAAAACCTTATATATATATATATATATATATATATTGATAAATCCAAGCATATGTAGGAAGGATATTCAATTGGTTTGTAGACCATTGCTAGGTAGTTCGAGTGCCCCGGGTCATAGGAACACCATACCTGAGGTTTAGTGGGCGTTGCAACCTACTTGGATGAGTTCTACCACTGTATCGTTATCTCTTATGGACAAGGTTTTTCTGCTAGAGTTAGAGGGAAGCAAGTCACCAGCCTCTAGTATCATTCAGATGATGGAGATGCTTGCACCAACTAGAAACAGTAAGGTGGTTGTACTCCCTAATGTCTACAATGGATTTTCACTTGCTTAAAAAAGGAAGGACATTCAATTCAAGGAGCATACACATTAAACCAACATAGATCCATTTTAAACATGTATGTATCAAGCATCGAGAGGGATCCAATTTCTTGAGGTATATTTCTTTTTTTAAATTTAAACTCAAGAAATTTGATCTCTCTTGATTTATAGATCCGGGTTTAAGTTTTAAGTTTTTATTTTATACACGAACATCTATTTTTTAATTACTTTTCATAATATTTTATTTTATGAACCAACATGGATTTTTTTTAAATACTTTTCATAATTTTTTATTTTATGAGCCGACATGAATTTTTTTTAATTATTTTTTAATTAAAAAAATTACTTTTTACGTTTTATTAGATGTAACGCTACATCATACACGTTACAACATCTCCCCCATACTGGGCTGTAGAGCACCTCGTTTCACTCGGTGCAAAAAAGGTGTAATTTTGCATTATAAAATGAAAACACAAAATTATATAATAACTAAAATAAACCCACAATTTTGATGCGTGTCAAATAAATTCAAGTATGAAATATGTGTGAAGCTTGTATATGTGTGGAATATAAATTTGGTGTATGGTTTGACCGTGACCTTTATATTATTATTATTATGTTTTAAAGTATGTATTTGTGTTGAAGAGGCTTTCCAAGTTGATGAAAATTGGTTGTCATTATAGCAGGGTCATATGTTTTTCCCTTACTGGCTAATACACATCCTTGAATGAAGCAATCATGGCCATTAAGATAGGAAAGAGTCACATGCATAAACAATGTTCTACCTCTCCATAGATACTTCACACATTAAAATCTTAGAACAACATATTTATACAAAATCTAATTATATATTGATGAAATATTCCACCAAAAATCAAAACCTTAATAATTCAATAAGCTATCCTCTTATTGATGTATTCTTCTAGTCCCCATTTTCACTCGGAGAATAGAATATAACAGTGGAAAAAAGGGGTGAACTGCAACTTGTATTTAGTGTTGATCTCATAGAGATAATAATGTCTTATCCTACACCCCATTTTAACTTAGAGGGTAAAATATAATTTATTTATTTTTTGTTGGCAAGTGGTAGTACTCCCTGACTAGCAAGGTTCGCCATTGGCTGAGAAACCATGAACCAGGGGCATCTAAGCCGTCAAAATCACCCGGGGATCGCACCCGGCCTAGACCGCATCAACCCTTAGCATGGTTGGATTTTAGTATCCACGGGGTTTCAATCGACAACCTTTCCGCTTAGGGGTGTCTTAACCATCACCCGCCACCGACTATTCTACATCTCACGGATGGATAAAATATAAAATTAGAGTTAAGGGTGAAATGCAATTTTTTGTTTGAAGATATAATTTTTAAAAAAAATAGAAATGAAAGTGAGGGTAAAAGGCGAAATGCAATTTTTGTTTGAAGATATATTAAAAAAAAAAATAGAAATAAAAGTGAAGGTAAAAGGTGAAATGCATTTGTATTTTGTTAAAAAAAAAAAAATGTATTCATTTTAACTATACCCTCCTTATGGATTCCTTCCTCTTTCACCCCTTCATCGTCACCAAGAGCTTGATGTTGATTGTTTTAATCTAAATGATGTTATGAATTATTAAAAAAACAAAGAAAACTATACAAATTGTGAGCTTGATGTTGATTGTTTCAACCTAAATGGTGTCACGAATTATTAAAAAAACAAAGAAAACTATACAAATTATAATCTATTGATCACTAATAATTGTATAAATTAATTTACCTCCATCACATGAAATATGAACACTATATTTATATTGGGGATGTGCTTCACCATATTATGTGTATAGTTCACCATCTCCCTGATTATGTCGCTCATTATTTGTAAGGCAAATGATGTAACGAAAAACAATTGGTTTTAAAAATTTATAAATATAATTTAAAAAAATGGACTAGGATTGTGATGTAGAAAATTTTACATTATTGTCTACGAATTGAAGAATATTTCATAATATTTGTTCATGTGTGAAAAACTTGGTGTATAAAGGAAATTCACTTCTTTTAATAATGTAATAAAGTTTTATAAACACGTTACAAGCATGTTGAGTTGTTCAAATTATAACGTGGTCATAAGAAATTTATGTGGTGAACTTAGGATAAATAACAACTAGAGGATTTGGTTATGCAATGCTCCATTAAAGCAACAAGGCATTTTAAGGAGCTCAACATCGAGAATTGAATGTATACAACAGTATGGTGGTAAGTAGAGCTTGAAAGCATTATCTCCACATTCCTTGATGATTGTGTAAAGACCATATCAAAGAGGTTTAAGCTTTGGGTGTGGACCTTTGAATCAATCATTTTGAATGTGAACCCAAACGCATGTCTCCAACTAAGAAATTGTGCAACACATGATGCTTTGTCATGTCACAACTGGTTCTCTATTAAAGTATGGTGCATAAATTATATATATATATATATATATATATATATATATATATATATATATCAATATCATGAAAGAAACCTTTCTCCACTTCAATGTGGCTAATTAAGAAAGGTCTTCCCTCCCCGACATAGATGTTGAAATAGAAGTCAGGCTATAGGCTATCCCTCCTAGGGTATTATAGGGACAAATGCCAAAACCTTCCTTTAGAATTGAATCAACATTCTTAGAAATTAACCTTAAATGGTGCGGCTCCAATCAATAAATGAGTGGATAATCATTTATCTCTCGAGGAAAAACTAATCATCACAATGTTAAGGCTATCTTCTCTTCAAGAATCATTCATCTAAGGAAACAATGGTTGTAGCGGGAAAAAAATATTAACAAGAGAGTCCATCCTAAATATCAACCTTTTTTTTATGTAGAACCAAAAATATCCTTTAAATCCACGTTGTTAGGTCATATGTAAATATGAAAAGTGTCAAATTCCCATATATTTTAGAATGTGCATTCACTCATCATCCATGAGATATGAGCCCCGATGAGACTTATGTGATATCAATTCAACACAAGATCAACATGTTACCCTGATTTGAAAACTTTACTCCAAGCTTTTCAACCAAGTGCGGTTTGAAAACAAAACTTTAGCCATTTTGTGGCCTTGTAAATATCGATGTGACAAAAGAGATGGGACTTGTAATGGGGAATACAAGTTGGCAATTGCATAATACCATGCAACAACATTCCTTTAACAACAACAAAATCATATTGGCTTAGTTTCAAAACTATAGCCAAATCCTCAACCAAGTAGGAATCGAAATCAAACATTTGCTACTATATAACCTTGTAAAACCAAGCATAGCAAAGCAAACAACTCCAAATCAATATACAATAGAAGTGTTTCTCTTTCTAACAAATGTAACCAATAAGTCATTCGAAATCCAACCAAAGCAAAATGCCACTTGTTTCTATGAATAATAGTTTCCATTATGATGTGTGTTTGGTTTTTCCAAGTAAGTAGATCAAATGATACCTCTTATACCCATATCATGGTGAAAGGACTACAAGACTCATATCAAATTGAACAAAATCCCCACTTGAAGGAACCAAAAATACTTATAAAATTTCAAGAAAAACATCCATTATACAACATGTAGTATCTTTAACAAGGATAGGAGTTACCATATCAAGTTGAGGAACAATAAAAACAACAACTAGTAGATAACAAACTTTGATATATGAAGCATGAAGAGCAATCAAATTCCTAAGGCTCAAACTTCTTTAATAGTGAAAAATATTGAGCAATATATTTAATAGTTCAAATATCTCTATATATTTGTTTAACTTATTAAAATGACCAACTTAATAATATTATTATTGAAGCATTTCAACTTTTCTATTTTTTATATGGTCAAATCCAGTGTGACATCAATGTTGCATTCACTCATGCATGACAATCTATCCCATGTTAGGTTGCAGAATGAACCTCCCAGCGCAATGATAAATATAAATGTGAATCTAAGAACAATAAAACATTTAACTCCACTATTATGGAAGACATCATTATATGTTTGCAACTGTAGAATGGATCAACTTTTGAAATGGCGATCATTGTTTGGAAACCAATTTTGTCTTCCCTCAATAGAGAGATGGTGCCATTGTCACCATTTACTAGTGTTACAACAAAGAATTATGATTGCAAGGGTAATATCCAAGAAAAAAAATATAAGAGAAACTCCAATAAATAGTTGCAAATATAGACTAATATTATGCTATCACTACAATAAACTACAATATACATATTAAGAGTGCCACAAACTTATATCACAATGCATGATCATTATGGCTTCAAAATCCCAGGAATCTATTTTAAACTTGCACCAATAAAAAGACAAAACCACTCAATTCTAACTTAATGTCCCCACAATGCTATTCATTTAAGATTTATTCCCAATGTTGACAAACATGACTAAAACAATAGTCTATTGGAAGAAACATACAAGGAAGAACACAAAATGGTAGAACATTCTTTTCAAAGGGACATGAGCCATGGCTTAGATAAAGAGCCAACTGATTTTTCCATTGGCTTATAGAATATGACCTATTGAGCACAATTGAAGAATCCAAGAAGAATAGTGTTATCCTAAGAGCTTTCAAAGCAACAATCATCCTTAAAAAGGATTCCCCCTCATACTTTAGACTTCAGCCTACTACATTGTGCACCTCAATTTACAAGATCATAGAAAAAGGTAATAGAAATATGTCTTAAAACAGTCTTAGTAGAAGTGATTCTTGAAGAACGATTTGGGTTAAGTTGGGTTCTTAAGCAAAAGAAAAATTCATGATGTTGTTGGAATAACTCAGGAGGTCGTGCCCACCATCAAGTCAAGAAAGCTTATAGTATTCTTCATCATACTAGACCTCCCCAAGGCATATGATACGATAAACAATCTATTTCTAATACTAATGTTTATACATTTTGGGTTCAAGCTTCTATTTATTAACTAGATTGAGGCTCGCTTTTCCTCAATCTCTTTTGTTGTACTAATCAATGGCTCTAGTTCAAATTTTTCCAACTCCTCTATAGTGCTAAGGCAAGGATGCCCACTATCTCCACTACTTTAACTGGTGGCAAAAGGACCTCGCTAATAGCTCACCAAAAAGGAACAAGGGGAATAAAAATTATTCAAATCGCTAGGGACTTGGCATTGGCCCACCATCTTTTTGTTGGTGATGTAATCATTTTTGGCAATGGGGCAGAAAATTAAAAATAATCCAAAAATATTCCATCTTCCTTAACCAAGTAGCTTTTGGGCACAAACAAGTGATGAACACTATATTGCTATAGAAAATTTATCATCTAGGAAAGGGCATAAAATATTTTAGATTCGATTTAGTGTCCAATTCCTATGGTGTTAAAACACTAGAAGTTCTTATCCCAAAAGGTTGAATCAAGAATCGAGTCTAGTGTAATTGGTCATTGTGTCTAGGAGGAAGACATAGCTTAATAAAATCTATATTGGTGGCAATCTCAATGTATTAGATCTCAATAGCACTCATCCTTAAATTAATCATGAATGGCATGAGGTAGATACATCTTAATCTTATGTGTAAAGGGAAGAAAAATAGAGGAGCCCCATTAGTTAAGTGGAAAAGGCTAACCAAACCAAAGACCAAGGGAGGATGGTTTCTCAAAAATCCATTTGGACGTTGATTTACAAAGAGGCACTAGCAAAGGCTCATGTTGAAGAGCCCCAATTAATGGAACCCAAGATCAAAAATACTATGGAATAACATCAAAATGGCTCCATTTTTTGGAAGGCTCTAGTCAATTCTTTCCCTTGGTTGGAAATTTCCTATGCTAGAAGATAGAAAATAGGGGAAGGTGAATTTCGGTTTCAACCCTTTGATAAGAGGGAAGAATGTATGAAAAATATCAAAGGACCACATAAGAGCTCTGGACAAAAATTATGCTTCTCCATTGTAGATGTATGTCACCAAGATCAAGGGAATTTGTGGATCTCAAGTTGGAAAACTAATGTCGATCTAGAACTTGAAGGAACCTTTGCAAATGAATGGATAAAGGTCAAAGAGGAATTGACTTAAATATGAGAATTGAAGAGGACAAATTGGTGTGAATAAAAAATCTTTTAGAGGCAGACTACACTACTAAACTAGGGGCTATTGTTAAGTCTTTCCAGATACAAATGAAGATTAGTAAAAATGGTGGTGGTCAACAATTTGGAAATAAATAAATAAAACACTTTTAAAAATGGGGACCTTGACATGTCTTGCCATAACAAATAAAACATACATGGGCTAACTTGCTAAGAACATGAAATGCTCCTAGTTTGTGTTTTTTGTGTAAAGTATGCATTGAATGCCATTTCTGCAAATATGTATGGGGCAAAGATTTTCACAAGGAGAGGGAATTGGAAAAGTGGGTAACTGATAAAGAAGTGAACATCCAACAAATCTAGCAATGGTACTTTGGACAATATGGATCATTCAAAATAAAGGAATATTTTGAGATATTGCCTTTCCCCACACAAGATTTTCATATGATCAAATGCAGTCATGATGATCAACCAAGGGTCAGGGTTAAAGAAAATAACTTGAGTTACTCTTGTAGGCTCCACAATTGAGTTACTCTTGTCGGCTCCACAAAATCTACAAGGGTAATAACTTTGTGATCTATAGTTGTGTAAATCGTTGTTCATGCCTCTTATACACTTGGATTTCCTCTAGAACAACATCCTCAATACCCGTCTTAGCAAAGGAATATGAAAAAGATCCAAGGTTTCAAGGATTCTAATTGGTGATGAATGGATACATGACAAGTTCCTAAATCAAAATCTACTTAAGGATGTTATCCATAGAGTCAATGTTTATTTCTCCATATCTTCCTTTGAACATGTCTATAGAGCAAACAACTCCATCACTATTGAATTAACTTAAAGGAGGAATTTTGGTTTCGACAAACATTAGGCCAAGGTTCCCCTCAACCATGCAGACAAGATATATAATATTATGCTTTGTTCATTAGAAATATTTTAAATAATGATTTTCAAATAGCAATAAGTGAACACCCTAGCAAAATCCTTGCGCCATGATAAGTATTTTTTATAGATCTCTAAAAGCAAAGTTTCTTTTTGTGTGAATGGAAGTTATATACCATTGTTTTCTCTGTAATGTAGGTTGTATTATATTAATGTACAAAGCCACTACTTTGATCAACACAACATTGTTTCTATGAACCATTGTTATATAATGTCCCATATCATGTTTTTAGGTGAAACGAAAAAAAAAATGCTTAGCATACAAAAGGAAAAGAGAAAAAAACCTACTTCACAAACAATTTATTTGAGGCTGCAGTTCAATGTATTCAAAATTAATCTTGATAAACTCGCAACAAAGATGATGTATGAGATTGTTTAAAATAAATTCTTGTTTTTGGTAAAAATGCAATAATCCACCAAGTTTACACGACATGAGGACGTGGCAATGAAGAAATGCATCTAGAAGAAGTGTATAATCCACCAAATTTCAAGGAGTGTGTGGGAGGTATCATAATGAGAAATATGATAAAAAAAACCCTTGGTTAGCATTTTAGGTTTAGCAATTTAAAGAAAGCACCTAGGGGTTCTGAATTTTTTGGGGAGGGTCCACAAAACAAAACATATACAAAATGTACCTCATTTTATGCAAATGGTTTCCCACAACACTTCACTAAGTTTATCATGGAATGTTTCACATTGAGTTTTGCTATCCCGTGAGTGTGGAGAGCATGTCCCCAATAGCAATAACCACAAATTACGTACTATCCTTCTAGTAACAATTTTAAATATCAATGAATGGATTACAAGTATTACACGACTTTTCAAACACATTGAGTAAATAAACCACAAATTATACCCAAATCCTCCCTTGCTCACTACCAATGAGTTTAACAAATATCCATCAATTACTCCCAAGATGATGCATTACTAGCACACTTAACAAGAATGGAGGAAGACTTGTGATTTTCTCAACTATGTTCCATATAATATGAATTACAAGCCTTGAATCAAATGTATTGCCTCAAGTTCGTCATTCATCTACAAGAGCATGCATATATTGCATTATTTTCAAATTTTTAAAAGAGCTACACCTAATGCCTAGTACCATCCTTTCAAAACAGTTAATCCATGGCTACCACATTGTTTTTACTAGGGGAATTGACAACTAGGGCAAGACTCATACTCACATGACACGGGGCCGATTCCCGCCCGCTACCACTATACCCCTAGTTGCACCCACAACCCACAAGCATGGGGCACATGTAAGCAGGGGGGATTTGAACTTGTGACCTTCCATTTACAACTTCTCATATCATTTCCTCATTTACCACTTGCTCTGCACCCCCCTACGGGCTACAGTTACCACATATTATAAACCTTTTGCTCGAGTTTTTAATTCATGGCTACCACATATAGAGGCAAACATGTGCCAAGGAATTCATATTGGTCTATCAAGGGAACTAGCCCAAGCGTCCAGACCAATGTCTAAAGCAAAAGTAGCGCTTGGATTGATTATCCCATGGGTATCGCACTTATCACTGCCCTTGGATCATTATCCACAAAGAAAATTAGCGATTACTCACAAAATGATATTTGAGAATTCATTCACTGTTCAAATATCTTGGTTGAAAACTTGAAAAATCATTTTTTTTCAAAACCTTAGTAACAAGGTTGCTAATGAGGTGAAATATCATGGAGAAGTTTTCAATGCCACTTCTCATCTTTTTAGTGCTCTACATCAAAACGTTTTTGCTCTTGCACCTAGAATTAGTACTCCAATTCCATGTTCCAATTTGGTTGACATGCTTTTCAAATTCATTTTTATTACAAGTGTCTATCCATACGAAGAATGGAGTCTCTATCTTTTCTGGTTGAAATACAAGACTGGAGTCTCTATCTTTTCTGGTTGAAATACAATGCGTTTTCAATGATGCATCTTTTCTTGTTAAAATACAATGCGTTTTCAATGATGCAACGAGGAGAAAAAAGTATGATAATTGGCCATTTTAAATTAATAGCTAATAATATAAAAAAATATGATAATTACCCATTTCGCATTTACAGTTCTGTCAATTTTGGCCCACCCACGTAGAAAGGAGAGAAAAAAAAATGCCTAAAGGTAAAGATAATAATGAATAAAAAGAAAATTGACCCATTACATAAAATTTCAAAAAAGCCCTTTACATAAATGTCAAACCCTTGGGAATATATCTTAGTGTTAGTGTTCGGTTCACAAGGTTGAGCATATCTAAAAAAATTAAATAAATTTAAATTTAAAAAAAAACGTACTTAATAAATTGAATACTTAAAATCCCGCGATTTTGTTATTACCTTTTCGAAAATATTACTTTCATAAAGTTGGTGACAATATAGTCGATAGGAAATGTTTTTAAGAAAGCTAAAGTTCTTGTTATTACCTTAATAATTTCATATGAATGAAGTTGGAGATCAATATAGTCGATAACAAATGTTTAAAAAAAAACTATAATTTTCGTATAGAAAACTTTAGAAAATAAAAAACTATGATCTTTCTGTCAACCAAACATGCATTTTTCTGTAAGACTCGCATGCAAATCTTAACAAGCAACTGAATTTAGAGACGGTGTAAAGAATTGACGATATATACGATATAAACCAACTCAAAATATTTAATCAAATGTTGGTAAAACTACGACGAAATACTTCAGTTCCATCGAATTACTATGGCCAGAATCCACATATCCTCTTTATTGTTACCTTTACCATACACTCGGCAATTTACGAAGAAAAGGCCTTCTGGCATAAGTACACACTGAAAAGGTTAACGAAAAAACTTGTCTGTATATATGTTAATATATAATGAAGTTCACAGCCATGTATATCATGAAAAACTGAAAAAAACTGAAGTGAAAAACTGAAAACAACTGAAGGCATGTTAGACTATTAAGGTTTGATATTACAAAATTCACATTTAGAAACAATTGCTGGGCCTGGAATGAAACTTGAAGACACAGGAACTGGTTTATTTAGAACGGGCAACACAGACTCATACAGATTATAATGGAAGCAAAACTGGCAAGTGGTAATAATTAACAATTTTGAAAAAAAATATTCGCCAATAAACCTATTTACAAGAATACCGCAGCGTCCATAACCAGAACCTCTACAAGATAGCAATGACCTTTGTAATTCATTTGCACATCAGCAAATGACCAAAGTAACACAAGCAAACTACTGATACTGCAGAAGGTACGAGTACTCAATATTTAACTATCCTGTGATACTATTATCTGCAATTCATGTTGCACCTCATCCAGCAAACTTGTTTATTAATGTACACATGTTTTGTTAATTAATAAGAAGCTTCACATAGTCAGTCGATGAATGTGTATTTACATTAAAAAAAATTAAAGAAGGTTATTCATAAGCTGAAGATAGCAATTGATTTTTAAATAATCAATTCACAGTTCAAACCAATTGCGGAAAATTAGTAACCAAAAGCAGTCGTGTCTAGCAATTTTAGATATGGAGGCTTAATAATGTTATAAACAGGATTAAATAGCATCATATTTTGGGTTGTCAGTGGGTCCACTCACAAATTTTCCTATTTTCGTTGAATAAATTAAGAGGAAAAAGCTGAGAGCATTGCCACAAAAAGCCCAGCATTGTAATAGCATAACACCAGAGAAGATAATGCTAATATAGAGATTTTTTTATCTTCCTCTTGCTCTTTCACAACCGTCATTAACAATTTTTATTGATAACCTGATAACCAGTTTTATTGGTTTCCAGAAAATACCATGTTGCAAAGTACAGGGCATTGATCAGGTAAATCAGTTGCATTCCCATACACTTCGAAATCTCTGAAAAAGAGGTCATAACAATCCTATGCAATATCTTAACTCCAAAATCTTGATGTAAAATTTCCTCTAGAAGACAATAGAGTAGCATAATTAGAAACTAACAAGGGTATCAGATTGAAAAAAGCCTAATTGGCCCAGTGCACACATAAAGCAGCCAACAGATTCCCATAGTGCTCAAATAATTGATCACGAAGAATTAAAAGTTAAAACACCAAAGGAGAAGAGTCAATCACCCTTCTTCCTAAAAGAACATCCTTCAGTTAAACGTGCTTTGCCTCCGGTTGGCTGGCATAGAACAGTTTGACAACTTCCACAGACCACAACTGTCTGTGAATGACTAAAAACTGTTGTGCTGTATACAAAGCAGAACATGATGATAAATAAATGCTATCATTTATGTAGAGACTCGAAAACACATAGAGTTACTAAAGTAAACTAGATGATTTTTATTGGCTTTCATTAATGTTAATAAAAATACAAACAAACAAAATACTAAGATAGAATAACATACATGTTGAAGCAACCTTGACACTTCACATCCTGCAAAAAGACAATATTCAGCAGAATAACAAAATGTACTTATACTAAAAATAGTATTTTCAGCAAAACTAAGGATAGTACCATGAAAAAGGAATTTGGAGATTGCACAAGCCGTTTCAGTTTGTGCTTTTGTTTTTCCAGCTCTGCTGGAGGGTGAAGCAAGTCAATGTCATTGGAAAGCACCTGCAAACACCGGAGATAATTAACAATATCAGCAAACACTAGTTCATTATATGTCAAACCATAGAAGCTTTAGATGCACTAAGAGTGCATAGATGAAACATTTTGGCATTCTATGATCAAAATTGACCAAACAAACATTGGAACGCCAAAAAACAACCAAATGTGTTTTTCAATGGCAGTGGCACAAAAACAAGTGACTAAAAGCAAAACACCAGAACTCATAACCTACTAGACCATTACCAAAATGAAAACAGATTACACCAAATTTAATCCATCACCTACAAGAATAGAAGTAACCTTCCTTGGAGTTAACAGTACAACATTAGACAAAAGATAGCACAACATAGCATCTCAAATTCACTGTTCATCTTATCATGTAATATTTATCTCTCCAAGTCAAACATAAATGAGATGAATACTCTAAAAGAGGTCCAGAAAAAATCCTACAATGCTAGACCTCAACATTTACATATCACTATCTATGAGAGATCAAGAGGTTAAATATAACACATTTGCTCCTCAAATTGAATGCATACCTTTGACTCATCCATAATAATTGAAATCGAGGAAATCAAGCTGTGAATCAAAAAAATGTACAGAAAATAAGCCTGTTTAAATATTGCAATGCCTATGCCTGCCCCCTAAGCTTTTTATAAATAGTTTCTCCAAAAGATACTAAAGAATTCAGAAACTGGATAACTTACAGAAGATTGGCTTAAAATATTGTCTACATTGCTAGTACTTTAAATATTGTCCAAATGGCCCAAGTTTTTAAGCACTTTTGCTGTGCTAGCAAAGGTCAAATCTCCTGGGAATCATACCAAGACAAAATAAGGTTCATATGCAATTTAACCACCTGGAATGCAACACTAAATATATATTTTAGTAAGGGACTTTTGGTCAAGATTCACATGGGCATGGGGAATGGAGTGAGTTCCACTCCAGACAAGGTTTTAATCATTATATCAACTCATCCAACTCTCATCAACTGGTTCTTCAACCCAGTTTTCGAGTCGGTTCCAGTCCAGTCCTGGTCTGACCCTTGGCAGGTTCCAGTTCTGGTTCAGATAACATTGTTTGAAGGACTTGATCAATTTCTTGCATGAACATGATCATGCAAGAACACTTACAGCTCATACTCAGTACCAGATACACCTCATACAGTCCATATTACTTGTGACACGTTTAGTGCAACTCTTACATCATGCAAAACAAAATATATGTTCATACAGTTTTAAAAGCTATTTGCAAATGGCATTATCTAGAGCACATCTGTTTTGATCCAACCAACAAACCAGATTCAAATGATAATTTCAGCTAAATTCTCTGCCCCGCCAAAAGAACTGAAACATCAGTATACCCAAAAGTCCAGCATATTGACATGATTGCAGTTTATGCTTAAATCTGAATAAAGCACTGCAAAAAAATGCAATAAATGGGCTATTTTGATGGAGCCTCAAATAAGGAACTATGTGGTGGAGGGATGGAGAGGGTTCAGGGGCCGCAGTAGTGAAGAAGTTGCGAAGACCTCACACGATTGAGGGGCTGCAGCTACAGCCCCTGCAAGGGCCTCACCTTCCGCCAGCACATCAGCCCGGTTGCTTTTTTCCGTCAGGCATGTCTTTTCGGTCACGTGGCTTATCATAATGTAGATGAAGTGGATTATTCTTCGGATCCTTTCGAAGGTATACCCATCTTCTCTACACCTTTGGTCACGTGGTCACCTACTCCATCTCCTGACTGGAATATGACTGATTCACGACCCATTTCCGACAGGACAGCTGGGGATTTATGCTCTTTTCAGGAAGATAGAGCGACCGGAGGAAACCCTAGGGAGCCCGACACCTCCACCGCGACGGATGTATCAACAACGACGTTCCCCCTATCAATTACACCACTAGCCCCGAAACTTGGAGGCTCTTCATACTCCTTGTTTTCTTCACAGCCTCCACCTTATTTAGGGTCCCCTGCAGGCCGAGTCAACAGTCGTCCACTCTGCTCCACAAGCGGATCCACAGTTCTCGGATTCGATCTGGCCTGAACCCCAATATAATCTTGGCATTGAGCTTCTGGAAGCCGATTGACCCTTCTCTGATGGTCTAGACGTCAACTCTTTGTCTAGGAGTCCATTTGAGGACCTCATGGTTCAGAACCCGTAGAGTTTTATTGCTTCTTTTCTGAAACCCTCAGACCAACAAGGAAACCCCATTGATCAAGCTTCGGACAAAGATGCTAGTGGGAGCAGATTCGGCACCAAAAGCAGCCAAGGCTCGTCGGGAGGCACTACCCAGTGAAGGCAAAGAAACAAATACTTAAAGACCCTAAAGGAACCCCTTAATTTGGTTTGTGGGGTAAATGTCTCTGTAGCCCATTCGCTAGAAATGGCGGAAACGACAATGGTTGGAAGAGCAAGGGGAAAATACCCCAGTCTTGAAGGGCTGGAAACCTGGGTGAAAAAGACTCAGTTTGAGATAATTGATTATATGCCAAAGATAATGGTTCTGGCTCGAGGCTGGTTTGTTTTCAAGTTCAAAAGTAAGGAGGATGTGGGCCGCATTTTCCAGAACCGTTGGAGCCTTGGTTCAACCCCTATCCTCTTCAAAAGTTGGACACCCATGTTTGATGCCGAAAGCGAAAGGATGGATGACATCCCTATATGGGTAAGACTACCGAGACTTCCATGGAAATTTTGGAATTGGGACTCCTTCATGGACATTGGAAATGCCCTAGGAATTTTTATAGATGTTGATATGTCCTACACTCACACCAGGAGAATGACTATAGCTCATATCCTAGTCTCCATGAGCATCAGAATGGGCCTCCGCGAAGATTTAAACATAATTTAGGGACAAGCTCAAAGGCGACAGATGTTGGACTATGAAGACATACCTTTTCGGTGCCACATATGCCATGCTTATGGTCACATGGCAAAGAACTGTCGCCAGCATTTCAACAGATTGACAAAGCGTCCAAAGAAGAGAATGGTGGCGCAAAGTGGCCCTAGCACAGGGGAAAGGACTCTCAAGGTTGGGCGGCTGGAGGAGGCCCATAGAACTGAGGTACATCCACAAATTTTGGCGAGCATCGATCTCTCATTGCTTGGAGATAGAAGAACAGAACATCCTCTTCCACTAGACTCCGCAACACCTCCAAAACAGCACAGAGAGGTGGACCAACTTGAGCAATTGACCACGGCGGAAGCATCAAACTCTCTGGGTAAGAAGTTGGACCTCACTCACCACATTTCCTCTCTAGAATCTACTTTTTCTTCTTTAAATTTTGAACAAAAGTTTGTCTTTGGATCCTCCCCCTCCCCCTCTGACCAATTTCCCCCCTCATCTCAACTCCAGACCTCCGTAACCGCTCCCCCACATCCACCAAACCCTTGCCACCTCGCTCCACCTTCCTCTACTCTCTCCTCAGATTGGGCACCCTCCTCTAGAACCTTGCCCATCCGTTTTCACTTTAGATCCTGGGACATCCCTGAACCTTCTGAAACCTCCTCCCAACCTCCTGGTCTAGGGAAAAATCCACAAGCCGTTTTGAAAGGGAAAGGCAGAGGGAGACCTTCCCATCTTTCCTCATCACAGCACTGTGCACTAAAGGATCTTGTTGATGGAAAACAAAAGTCTATTTTAGGGGCACTTAGAGCGACGAAAGCCCTGGAGGGGTCACCCAATGAAACTTTTATCCCTCAATTGTAGGGGTTTGGCAAGTTCCCAAAAAAAACTTGCTCTCAAGAGGCTGGTCACAATGTATCAGCCTGATTTCCTTTTGTTACAAGAAACCCTAGGTTCAAAAGAGGCGGTCACAAACCTTCTAAACGCTTCCGTTAAGCATCTAGAATCCATTGCTCAAGACGCAAGAGGACTCTCTGGAGATCTAGCAATCGACTGGAACCCAAAAAAGTAAAGGTTAGAAATTCTTGGGGATTCGCTTCAGGCCTTGGCTTGGAAGTCTATTTTGTCGATCTTGACAAAACCTTCACAGTCCTCAACATCTATGGCCCTTATGAAAATAGGGTTCCCTTCTGGGACTCTTTATGCACAAAATCCTTTCTCAAGACCGACAACATCATTTTGGGAGGTGACTTGAACTTCACACTAGGTACGCATGAAATTTGGGGTCCCTTAGCAAGAATAGACCCTCTTACAGCTTTCTTCGAACAAAAATTCAGGGAAGGTCGGCTCATTGATGTTGCTCCTATAAAGCTAAAACCCACGTGGACCAACAGGCAAACTAGAGAAAACAAAATAGCAAAGAGGCTTGATCGATTCTTAATTGCAAAAAAATCTCCTGGATCAGAATTTGAGAATCAAGTAATGGGTGGATTCGGGGGGTGAGTCAGATCATCACCCAATATGTCTTGAAGTTTTGAATGAGGCTCAAAAACAACCCAATCCTTTTAAATTATGTTTTGCTTGGCTAAAAGAGGAGGAGGTTGTACAAATTATTCAATCAATCTGGAGGCCATATGTACCAGAAGATGGTGTACATGCAGCCCTACATTTTGCTCAAAATCTCTCACAGGTCAAGAAGAAAGTTCAGGAATAGGCCTTACTCAAAAAAGCAAGGGATGAGGAAGAAATCAAACATGTCGAATCAGATATACGGAACATTCAGGAGTATGAAGGTGGGGGTTTTCTCTCACAAGATACCAAGACCCATCTTGGCCAACTGGAATCGAGAAGAAGAAAACTATTGAAAGAACAGGAGGAAATTTGGAGAATAAAGAGCAGAGCGATCTGGCTGGAATGCGGGGATGAGAACACGAACTTCTTCCAGGCTTTCGCAAAAGGTCAAAAATTGCAAAACACCATTTGGGGACTGAAAAATGGAAATAATGAAGTCACCTCTTTCGAAGGGCTTGCAAACCTGGGCACCTCCAATTTTAAATCCCTTTTCAAAGCAAACAATAGGGCCACGACTGCTGAAGTAATTCGCCTTTCCCAATTCTTTCCTGGCTTCATCACTGAAGAAGATAACCAGCGACTTATGGAAGAAATCTCGGAAGACGAGCTCAAAGAAACTCTCCACAGTTTCCAAAAAGATAAAAGTCTGGGTCCGAATGGATGGACAATCGAATTCTTTCTGGCACTTTACGACACCATTGGTCCCGATATCCTACATCTGGTTGAGGAATCCAGGACAAGAGGTTTTATGCATCCCCCCCCTAAATTCTACTTTCTTAACTCTCATTCCGAAAACAGATCACCCAAGTCAAATGGAAGACTACAGACCGATCTCTCTATGCAATATCACTTACAAAGTGGTAGCAAAGATCATTGCGTGCAGATTGAAAAAGGTGTTGTCAAATTTTATATCATATGAACAATTTGGTTTCCTAGAGGGTCATCAAATTCATGAGGCCACTGGAGTTGCTTAGGAAGGACTCCACTCCATCAAGACCAAGAAGCTTAAAGGTGTTGTAATCAAGATTGACCTCTCAAAGGCTTTTGACAGAGTTAGCTAGTTGTACCTACGTATGCTCATGACTCACCTCGGTTTTAACTACCCATTTATCAAATGGGTTATGAGTTGCATCACAACAACATCTTTTGCGGTCCTTCATCATTCAGCAAAAACCTTTTAGCTCATTGTCTTCCTCCACCACTTCAATCTCCCCCCAAATTTTGACCCCCCAACCATTTTAACCCGTACCACTAATTTCTATGACGTTCCCAAGTAACCACCCATCCAAGTAACCTCCTACTTCAATACCTCATTACATGATCTTCTACATGGAAATTCAACATGTGAATTGGGAAATGAATACCAACAAAGCGAAGGATGAGGATGGGTTCAAAGATAAGTTTTTCAAACATGGCGTACCAACTCCTCTTAATTACATCACTGACATGTTTAACCGTATTATTTGCATGGGTTTCCCTCAAGCTTGGTCCCGCAACACTAATCACACAATACATAAAACAAGTGATAGAGCGAAACTAGATCATCATTGATCAATCATGGTTGGCCAAACTTTCTCTAAAGCTCTATGATATTGCCCTTCATCTCAAATTATGCAAGGAGCTAGAGGGAAGACATATTCAAGCTAAAGGACAAGCAAGGTTCAGACTAGAGCATCATACCACTAACCATATCCTCACACTGCAAGCCATCATTGAGAACATAAGTACCACTCTTTAAAAGTCTTTTTTGTTGACTTTCCAAAGGCATTTAACTCTTATCCCAAGGGAGGCCATATCCCAAAGAGTTGGAGCCATTGGCATCTCAAAGGTCCTTACCACAACTATTATGCACATCTACGAGTTTGTTCTTGGCAAACTCCCCATAGCTCACAGAGTTTCAAACTTCACCATTGCGGTGAAGCGAGGATGCCCTCTTTACCCTAGAGTCTTTTCTCCTATAGCATAAGCAACCCAAGGACAAGTTCCTTCTTCAACAAGTTTTGATCTCTATTCTCCAATTTGTTAATGATGTGATCCTCGTGTCCTCCACCCCAAAGGTGTTACAACGACTCAATGCCCTATCTAGTTTTTATGAGCTTCGTCAATTAACAATCAACCTTAGCAAAACCAAGCTATGATCTTTAATGAGACAAGGGGGTGGAGGTCAAGATCACCACTACCTACACATACTTATGTGTTAAGTCTGTGTGCCCAGGTTCGGGATGAGGAAAGCCTTTCAACTTCAAAAAACAAAGAATATAACTTCCTCACTCTCTTCAAGTGTGAATGCTTCCATAACCAATTCAAGACATTTCATCCAAGATGGACCTTATAGACATGCTTATTAGACCCACAATTCTTTGTGGTTCAAAGGTTCAAGGACCTACCCTACTTGAGACGAATTGAACCATGACAGAGAGAGTTTAGGGCATCGTGCTCCACCGCAACATCATATGCAAGAGGGAAAACCCCCGAATCATTATTCAAGTAGAGTTTGCAACCCTCCCCTTCAAAGGTTGTCGCCATCTTTGATTTGATCTCACTTATGCACTGTATTCGAGGCTATCTTAGCTGACAAAGATTGCTACTCTTATCTTGCTTACTGCTCTTCTAAGAGATAACTACTACTAGCACTTCTAGTGAAGCTCACAAATTAGTTTGCGAAGGTCATCTTCCTACTTCAGTCAATGATTCTATTGATATCTCGATGGATTGCCTCCCCCCTTTTAGATATTCTCTTAATGTCGTCGATCAACTCTTACCATCCAAGCAATGTTGAATAAGATTATTGATCAGGACAACTTTAAACAATTTATTCAAGTTACCTAGGTCAATCCACCAAGGGGATTAAACCTAAAGATAGCCTTCTAAGTAGAAGAGTTCAAGAACGATACTATTGTTCGACTCCCTTACACACTTAGGCACTAGATGCATGTTCTCAAGATCCTTCTAGGTCAATTTTGGGTTAGCTCTAATTGAGTTCAAGTCAAAAAAGATCATATCACACAAGGAGGCAATATCTGCATCTCCACCATTTTTTATTGTCCCATCTATTACGAGAACAAAGGTCAATTTCATTATCTCTTCAGGGAGTCTCACAACTCTCACTCTCTCTATCTTTCCTTAATTTATGGACCAAAGATGCCTATCCCTTTATATGAGAGAGGCCTTCACCATAGATCTCACTCCCATTCAAGTCAAACACCTCCAAGTCTATTACAACTTTCTATCATGTGTTTCCAACAAACAAAGGCACCAAGAGGCAAGAAGACAACAATACTTCATAAAAGCCTTTACAAGGCTACAAGTGATTTCCTCTGGATCTCAACATGGGGTTACATCATCCAAACAACAACACTTAACTCAAACCATGTTCCTCAACTCTTCCAGTTCCTTCGAGCAATCATCTACTCAATCATCTGTCATGACTTATTTTCACTTCAACCTCATGTTAGAAAAGAAGGCTTCAAGGGTGGTTAACCTAGACCCTTAGGCATGGCCTTCCCCCACCCTCCATCACTCGAGATTTTTGTTTAAAGGGTTCTCAATAGTACTTGTCATTTCCTAGAGCCCCGAGCATTATCCATTTAATTACTCCCATTATAAAAACTTCACTATCATCTATTAGCCTACTCTTTCTCACATCCTTCCCCTTTTTACACAAAAAGAAAATAAAATAAAATAAAAGCGAAAAGTAGTAGTACTAGTAGTAGGCTTGGTGGGAAGAGTAGAGTTTTATATAAACAAGACATCGACACTTCAATGCACAACGTACAATCAATGATGGTTTCAAATTCCAATTCGACCATAGACAATTTAGCATAGGATAGTTTAGATTTGCTTCATGATTCCATGCACTTTTATAGGAGTTGCCTTTGCACTGCCATTTGCATCCCACACTAATGATAGTCCCTTTGACCTATTTGTGGTCAGTGGTTGGACATTAATAAAATTATCTTATCTTAATGCTAGATAATAGTGTTTTCATTTTATTTCCAATTGTGTCTCTATATATAGTTACACAACCAACTAGATTAGGATTTTATGCATGCTTAACAAATTACCTACAAAATTGTATAGAATGGACATATTAAATAGTTAACACCACTCAAACTAGAGCATAGCACTTCAAAGATGACATCCTCAACCTCCCTATTGTATTTAAGCATCATTTCCTAAGATACCAAGAACAACATGGCACCCAACATCACAAAGTGGAACATGTCAACCTCGGTAGCCAAAAATTGCTATGCGCAAAAGCACAAAATAATTAGTGGCTCTCCATCAACATCCCAATCCATCTTTTGGCTATCAACATGATAATTGACATTTGGAAGTGGGAATAATTAATACATTTTGGCTCACAAATTGGTGGGAATAGTTAACTCATTGCAGTTCACTAACTAGCAAGAATAGTTAAGGGGCATAGCAATTAAAGATAAAACCCTCAACCTCCCTATTGCAATCACCATCATTTCCATTACAACACATTTATTTTTATATTACACCCTTGTGTTTTACTTTAAAATACACATCAATGTGGTAGTAGTTTAGTGATAAAGCCATGCAAGCCATTAAGGATCAATAGCCCTAGAGACCTAAATAAAGCTAGTGAGGCCAAGTACAATTCTTGGGTGATTTTGACAAAAGACTACTGTCTATTGCAGTAGCTAAGAACAATGTGCTTGTGGTTAATAATTTGCAACATTTCTTCTAAAAATGCCAAGGCCTCTTCAAGCCAATCATAATGTTTCTCATTGGAAAAGAAACAGATAAAATTATGTGGCTCTACGTTATCGTTTGCACCTATATACTTGACTTCTAAGTGAAATATGATGGTTGTAGTACTCTTAACAAATTGCTTGTTACTATACAAGGGGAATATTTATGGAGCATACGATTTCATCCTCGACCTCTCCATGGCAGTGTGTGTGTGTGTGTGTATGTGTGTATATATATATATATATCCCGGTGGGTTAGCTCAAGTGGTTGAGAGCTGTGAGTTGTAAGCAGAAGATCTTGGGGTCAAATCCTCGAGTGGCTATGCATTGATATATAAGGGCCTCACTTGATGTCCCCACTGGGTTAGGCCCCGTCATCAGGGGCGATGGTTTACCTTGGGTACCATTCTGGAAATGAGGGGAAGTACCTGAGGGTTTCCCCACAACTTCTTACAAGGAAAAGGAAAAAATAAAATAAAATATATATATGTGTGTGTGTGTGTGTGTTACACAAGTTTCTGGAACGTGGGAACATAGGGAACGTGGGTATGAGTATCAGATACGTCTAGAAGTTTCCTCAAAATTTGCAGGAAACGACAGGTTAGGAATGGCAATAATATATATTAAAAATATAAAAATAAAATAATTAAAAAAACATGAGAACCAGATGACTTAGTTTATTTCTTACATTACAATTGTAACTAGAACCTCTTAGCAGATGGAAATGGCAATAAAATCAAGATTACCATCCACATCATTGATTATATAAGGTAGACTCTTTCTAAAGTGGAAACTTTTAGAAGTTATAGTCCCTATATTTGTGGCTATATGTATAGAGTAAGTTTTCAGTTTTGTGTCAACTATGAATAAAATGTATTAGAATATTATATGTTTACAAGACATTCTATGCTAGGGTATTTGCAAAGGTGCATAAATAATCAAATTTAAATTATTATAAAATAAAAATCAAGATAATTTTTATTTAAATGTATAAAATGAATTTAGTTTTAAAGTAAGATTTAAAACTATTTCCAATTATTTAAAAGTTTATTTTTATTCATAAAGTAAATAGGAAAATATATAAATTTACTTTCTTTTATTTAATATATAAAAAGTCAAAATAGATTTACATTTATTATTAATTAGCGATAATTGCAATTTAGCGTAGGGACAAGTGAAAACTCTAGCATGAGCGATAGACAGAGATCAGTGCACCAACTCGACAAGGTAGCATGAAATAGACTTATATTGCAACTTAGTTTTCCAAAGAAAAAGCTATGAGTCAACCATGTAAAAGTATGGTCGTGAGAAAATAGGAATGTTGTTAACAACCTACGTGGCGATCATGTATGTGTGAAAGCTCCTAGTGAAGGAAACGCACAAAAAAAAAGTCCCCAAGTTCCCAATTTTAGAGGGTAAAAGTTCCTAGTAAGTTTCCAACCATCCGAAATGGTTCCCGCTGGATTTGGAAAGTTTCCAACTTTCCTATAAGTTCCCAAGTTCCCTAGAACGTCGAAACTTCGGGAACGAGTTTCCTAAAAGTCGGGAGCAGTTCCCGTGCCACATATATATATATATATATATATATATATATATATATATATATATATTACTAGTTGTCAATGGAGTTGTAGTTCAATAGTAAATACGGCAGCATCAAACTTCGGGAACGAGTTTCCTAAAAGCCGGGAGCAGTTCCCGTGCCACATAGATAGATAGATAGATATAGTGAGGTAACTGAGGACAATGATGGGAATAGTGATAGGTACTGTTTCATGAAATGAAATATCCCATTATCCATAGGTGGCGGGTGGGGACGAGGTGACATATGATGAGCCTTTTCCTAGCTGCAGTAAGTAGAGCTTTAATTGGTAGCTGCTTATAAGCTTTCATTAATGGAACTGGTGGTAAGGGCTTTCGAAATATAAAGAGTTAAATATAAATAGTCAATTATTGGAAGTGGAGGTTTTGTAGCTACGTGCAAAGAGTGGAGATGGATGCTCATAAAATCACCATATGTTCCAAGTTGTATTATAGATATAAGTTCAGTGATACACCTCGATAAATAAATGGTTTTAACCACATATATATATATATATATATATATATATATATATATATATTACTAGTTGTCAATGGAGTTGTAGTTCAATAGTAAATACGGCAGCATCAAAGTTCGGGAACGAGTTTCCTAAAAGTCGGGAGCAGTTCCCGTGCCACATAGATATATATATATATATATATATATATATATATATATATATAGTGAGGTAACTGAGGACAATGATGGGAATAGTGATAGGTACTGTTTCATGAAATGAAATATCCCATTATCCATAGGTGGCGGGTGGGGACGAGGTGACATATGATGAGCCTTTTCCTAGCTGCAGTGAGTAGAGCTTTAATTGGTAGTTGCTTATAAGCTTTCATTAATGGAACTAGTGGTAAGGGCTTTCGAAATATAAAGAGTTAAATATAAATAGTCAATTATTGGAAGTGGAGGTTTTGTAGCTACGTGCAAAGAGTGGAGATGGATGCTCGTAAAATCACCATATGTTCCAAGCTGTATTATAGATATAAGTTCAGTGATACACCTCGATAAATAAATGGTTTTAACCACATATATATATATATATATATATATATATATATATATATATATATATATATATTACTAGTTGTCAATGGAGTTGTAGTTCGATAGTAAATACGGCAGCATCACACCACCCACAAAGGATCAATTCCCAAAGGCATGAATAAGCAGTTAGGGTTAAGTGAAATCTCAGGTGATTTTGACAAAAGAGTACTCGATGTTGAAGCCACTTAGATTAACAAAGGTGCTTATGTTCAATGGTTTGCCCTTCAAGGAGCATTCCACTACCACAAGTAGGAGACTTGTGGTGCTCAAACTCTTTGGGCCAGATATCCTTCCTGATTCTCAAAGGAAGCACTTTCAAAACAAAATCTCCAGGTTACACTAAAAATATAGTGCCTCTTTGTCATCTATATCCCCATCTTCTAAATTATGGACAACAGCATGGTAATCAGCATTACAAAGTGGAACATTGTGCTTTGAGGCATCCTTTTACAGAATCAAGCTTACCAGTTGTAAATAGCTATACCCAGAAACATAAACAAATTAGTGGCTCTCCATGATCATCCTCATAGTTATAAATATCAGCATTAATAAAGTGGGTTAGCTCAATCAGTTCGAACAGACTATTTGAAGGTGGAGTTCACCGTGAGATCTCCCAGTCCCAGGCCCAATTTCTAGGGCATGAATAAGCAGTTAGGGTCAGGTGAAATAGATGAACAAAGGTGCTTATGTTCTATGGTTTGCCTTCCAAGAACCATTCCGTTAGCATAAGTGGACGACTTGTGGTGCTGGAACTCTTTGGGCCAGATATGCTTCCTGAATCTCAAAGGAATCACTTTCAACACAAATACTCCAGGTTACAAATAAATTACAATGCCTCTTTATCATCCATACCCCCATCTATTAAGTTATATATAACAGCATGGTAATCAGCGTTACAAAGTAGAACATCCTTTAACAGAATCAAGCTTACCAGCTGTAAATATCTACACCCAAAAACATAAACAAATTACAGTGGTGCTCCATGATCATCTTCATAGTTATCATTGATCAATATGGGCATTAATCCAGTGGGTTAACTCAATTAGTTCAAATGGACTATTTCAAGGTGGAGTTCACCATGAGATCTCTGAGTCACTCTGTGTTACCAGCCGTTATTGTGGCTGGCAGTTGAGCCACTCCATCCAGATAATCCAGGGAAGAAGAGGGGTATTTCACAAGGTAGGCAATATGAGACAGTGAAATCTGGTGCTTAGAGACTTCTTAACAAATTGCATCTCTTACTAGTGAGAGCATTTATGAGTTACAACACTTCGGGATAGCATCCTAAACCTTTCTACTGTACCGCCCATCCTTTCGAATACAGCAGAAACATATTTAATTCTATAATTTACACTCGTGTTTCGCAATAACAAAAATAGTTGTTGATGGTGGCATGGTTCAGAGGTGAATACAGTGGTGTGTTAGACCATAGATCAAGGTTCAATTATCCAGGAAGCACAAACAAAGAAATGTGGCCAGGTGCATGACCGGGATTATTTTGTCGTAAGAGTAGCCCTGCAATAGCAGTTTAGGAAAGACAAAGATACTCGTGTTGGGTGGTTCAACCCCTCAAGGCAGTTATGCCTACGCAAAAGGGCAGGGCCATTTGTAATGTTTTATTTGAGGTTAAAGAAAAACTTTAAAAATCAGTGTAACCTACCATGAAAGACTATAAATTCTTATTAAATAAACAAACCTGAAAAACCCTTAGCAAGATACAGAAGATCTGCACGAGAATCTAAAACAACCTCCAAATACAACACAGCGGCATGATGGAGAAAAAAGGATCGGAAAATACCATTTTGAACAGGTAAAGGTATTCGAGCACAGGATTTATTTAGACCTCGTAAGCGGCCGCGCCGAAATCCTCAACAGGCCAGAAGAGTTAAATCATTCGTCGAAGCCAAATATATTGAGACTGAACGCTGAGATCTAACCGTCGATTGCCCTCTCTATTTCTCCCTATCATCCTAACCGTTGGATGCTGCCTTCTATTCTCTTTGTTTTAGGGTTTAAGGTTCTACCTATCTTCCTTAGATGCTGCCTTCAGCTCTCTCGTTTTAGGATTAAGGAGAGTTGGTGTAGGATGGTTATTGAATTTTAGATTTATCATAGCTAAAAGTAGATATAATGAAGTAAGTCAAAGAAATAGCTAAATCATTATCGATATTACATGGAATACAATGACATTGTATATCAATGGCGAAACTTAAGCAAGCACCAGAGAGACTCGACTCTCCCTCAGGAGGGTGCCTTTGAGGTTGGAGTCATTGGATGGGAGATCCAATGCTGCTCTCTTTAGAGGCACGTTCCTCGAGGGGGAGATTGTCTGGTGCTTAAGTTTCGTTGTATATCAACCATTTTAATAAAATGTGGTTGCGCTATCGATATTAATATATTGAAATGTTATGTCATATTTTAATCCAATGTATAAAGGCTATTGATATATTTAATAATAATAATAATGATAATCTATTTTTAAGGTCACAGCCAAACACCAATTTGGTGTATGAGACTCCCTTGTTTGTGGTACAAGAGACCCCCACTACACGGCAATGTAATTGCTAAAGTCTAGAAATGTGTACACACCCTACCCCCTCCGGATTTGAACCTATGACCTTCTAAGAGGAAACACATGTTCTTAACATCAATATATAATATAAGCACTAACAACCATTGTTGTTGACTTTCATGCTGTTTTACAGAAGGCATATATTTTATAATATTTCATATAAAGTATATGTAATGCTCATTTATAATGACATGTTTTTATAGTCTATTGTTGCAGAAGTTCATATTACCTCAAGTAATATCAAAATTCTTGTCGTGCACCAAAAATTCTTCACTGCCATTATAGTCATGTCTCATTTACTTGAGGTTTATGTTTACCACCCGAGATGATTTCTTGTTTGATAATGGAAGTATAATGTCACTCATTACCCAATAAATCTTCCCTCCCCTCTTTTTGAACACCACAAAAATTGCAAATGGCTCCATTCGATATTTTTTACAAAGTATTATAAACACTCGAACTCACACTTGATGACATCTACTTCCTAACAGGTTTGTCCTAGAGAGGGGAAATTGTAAACTTGAAAGGTACGTTCTGAGGAGTGGGTGCCTTGTCCGTACAAGATTACATCAATGCCTATTGTCTGCCTAGCACTGAGAAAAGTGGCAATCAAGTTCCTATTCGTTCGATCTCGAGCTTCCCGTTGAAGGTCATCCTGAGTACTTTGAACGGGATTGGGGGAAGCTCTGCGCAACACTTGGCATCCAGGAACTATATGCAGATAGGCGTTGAATGCCTCTGGGGAGTTGTATTTGACTGGTGCTCGGGTCTTCTGGTGAGTATGAAGCACCAACTGACCGAGCATAAGAGGGGAAGGAAAAAGAACTTCGGATACGGAAGCATCCTATGTAACTTCTTCTGTGAGAGGGTTCCTGCCCTAAGTCCGAGATTGGCCCCACTGTCGCTCAATCCTCGTGATCCATTGATGACTCGATGGGGAGACATCTTCTTATGTCAGGGTGGTGGTGAGACGATACTCTCGTATACTGATGAGGACTTCTAGGCATGGTGGGTCCGTCAGGTGCCAACCTCAGAGCAATTTCCCTATGCGGGGATGGATTTCAGTGGAGATCCTGAGCTCGCTATACCTCTAGGGGCGGTCTGGGGAGATATGGGTAAGACATACCTTTACTTTTTTAGATTTATTTCATTTTTAAGTTTTTTATGTATATAATTTTTATAATGAGTTTGAGTATTGACAATATGGTTTATGCAGATGCGGGACCTACACAGCCTCAGGGACATCCTCGTGTGTTTGTACGTCCGACCAAGCCCGGAGCAGTTGATGCCATGCTAGTGAACATAGAGGGAAAGATGAGTTGACTGACTCATGATATTCCCACCTACAAGATCAAGCGAATGCCGCTCACTATGCAGGAGGATGTTGTGGGTGTGCCCCCGGCATGGATTAGGTTACTTAGGAAAGTAGCCCGGCTCGTCATTTGTTACAGTTGGTTGTAGCGGAGATGGCAAAGGCCCCGCCTTCTCCATAGGGAGAAAGACATATGTATATTTTTTTAGGCCTTTTGAGCCCATTTTGTATATTGATATGACTCTGCGACATACTATTGACCCAAAACTCATATTTGTTTATACGGATATATACAGTACCGATCTTATATACATGTGTGTTTTTATCTTATGTGAATGCTTAATGTGATTGTGTGTGACAAAGATGCCAATCTAGAATATAATTTGCATATGAGTCAGCTAATGAATTTAAATGTCTTGGAATGTGTTGATATGTGATAACATCAAAATATCTTTCCAGTAACTTGACTCTCAAAAACTGACGAAGCAAGACAGGATCCCGAACTCTATAGTCACCCATCAACTGAAATACAACTAATTGTGAGTCGAGTCGTACCTCCAACTGTGAAATACCATGATGAATAGCATCTCAGAGTAACTCTATGACTGCACTGTATTCAACTACGTTGTTCGTCGTAGGGCCTAAACAAGCACCTCCCGAAGACATGAATTGATCAGACGATGAGTAGATAACCCAAGCTACTGAAGCCAACTGACGGGTGTGGTGAATAGCACCATCCGCAAATCCTATGAAGCATTCAGTTCTCATCTGAAAATACAACCCATAAGAAACATAAGACATAACAGAAAACAAAAAAGAAGACTAACTATACAGAACATGTACAGCTATGATACAAGAAAAAGCATAGAGGCCTAAGCATAATACTTTTTTCCAGGTAAGGTCGATGCCCGGTATTTTCTTGAAAGACCAGGTGGACACATAGCGGAATTCCTTAAACAGGTTGGTATACAGAGTGATCTCTTCAAGAGAACAATCTGCTCCAATAAAGAGGTTTTACACAACACCAGGTTTAACGAAGATATCAATCGGTATGGTCCTCGATATATTTGCCATGTTACCTTCAGCATAGATCGTTTGTGTAGAAGGATTGATGGACAAATCGATATCACCACCAAGTCTCACTGGGAACTCACCATTCTCTATCTTGTCTAAATCTGGAACAAAGTAGGACCTGTGATGCATGTGTTCCCATGGATGATCCAGTCGTACCATGGATTCAAAAATAGCCTCATCAGAGGGAAAAACAGTATCCAAACAATCAAAAGAGTGGATGGAGTTGACCGACCATGCAGGTACATAGTCTATATCTGACTTTGTGGAGACAGACGAAGTTGATATATAATCTGCTACAACATCTTGTGTTGCTTGGTAAGCTATTTCTGCAACAGATAAGGGCACCGTAGGTTCTTGTTGAGTGGGAAGAATCCACAGATTAGTTGTTCAACTGACGGTAAAGACTTCCCGAGACAAAATGTCAAAAGTACTCGCAAAACCAATGTAGTTTATGGAAGCAGGTAGGTCGAATGTGCCCATCAGTGATTAATACATGCCTACTCCCAAACTCTCGCTGGGTGGGTGAGACTGATCAATCAAAGGGATTGTCGAATCTGATAAAGCGTTGTTGTTTTTCCAAGTAAATGAAAGTTGATCAACAGTAATGATCTTGCCTTCATGCGGGAACACGAGTACTCGGAAAACGGTCGGTGGGACAGCTTTCATTGCATACGTCCAACTCCTTCCTAACAACAAATTGTAGTCAAGAGGAGCATCTAACACTTCAACCTCCACAGACACTAACTTACCAACAAGTTCGACTTCAAATGCGGGCAAGACTCCATGTGTGTGGAATGATCTCCTGTCAAAATCCATAAGTATGGTGTTGGAAGGGGCTAACTCAGGCGAGTCGAGGGCTTTCCAACAGGATATTGACATTACACACATAGACGCGCCCTCATCTACCATTGTTCGTCCAATGGTTTTGGGGCCATGGGCTACTTCAATCCGGAGGGCTAAGTGATACGGTAACCGGGGTTTGATATTAGACATATCAAACTGAGCAAGCACACTAGATGAGTCCATGCTCCCTATTGCCGCTAGAAGTGCATTATGTATTAATGGACAACTTTGCAAGACTTCTAGTGTGGACATAGCACAAGGTGTTTGGGCCAGATCCTCTACGACAGAGTAGTTAGGAGCAGCCCGTGCGTTAGGGTTGTGCATAGCCCTTTTGAAGACACCTTTCAGGATCTTCAGCAAAGGATCTACTAGTCTCTCAATGTGAAGAGATGTAGATGTTTGAGGAACTTCCTTATCTTTCTGCTGCGAGATCGGGGAATAATTCTTGGCTCGGGTTTGCAAAAGCATATCTGAGTTGACCATGTTTATAAACAATTGATCAGTTGACGAGACACGAGCTGTGCCCCCAGCACTAGAGTTTCCAGAAGCTGAACCTTGTTTGTGAGGGAATGGGTCCTTGAGGATAGCTGGTTTCTTCTCACTGAGGAGCTTATGGGCTTCTTCCATAAGAGGGAAATGGTGTGTAAGGTGGTCATCCTTACATAACTTGCAAGGAAGCTTGACTTTCTTTTTATCCTTTTTGCCCTCCTCAGCATTTTCAGTGTTTTTGGGCTTGGGATGGTTCCCCTCCCCTTTCTTGCCCTTCTTTTTGTTGTTGGGTTGCCGAGGACCCTTTTGTTAAGTCTGCACTTGTTTTAGAGATTTAGTTGTAGAAGGGGAGGCTGCAACAAAAGTTGCATCTACAACAGATTGCTTTACAGATAAAGAATGGACTTGCTTGGACAAAGCTTCGAGTGTCGCTGAGTCTACTGAACCAACAATGCCATCGGTATGCGGTCCAGGCTTAGGTTTACCCAAATCAATATTGATCTCGGTGCGTCCAGTATAATCTCATACATGATCCTAGATTGAGCATATACCAAATCAAGTTGCTAGGTCCTAAGGATGGATTCCTCCTCAGAAGACACCCCAGAAGTGGCTACATCCTTAGAGATATAAGGAAGGAGTGATTTCAAGTACCACTCTAATATAAACTATGGGGGAATTTCATCTTTGAGGAGCCTCTTTCGCCTTCGCCACTCCTGAATGTGATCAGATAAGTGAGTGGCATTATTCTGCCTTAAAGTGGACAGAAGGTCTGTATTGGCATCATACTGGACAGGAAGTTGAAAGTGATTCAAAAAGACTGTTGCCAAATCCCAAAAGTTGTCATAAGTTCCGGCAGGTAGTTTTATGTACCACTTAGTCGCGACACTAGTCAAGGTCCTTTGAAAGAGCCTCAACCTAATGGAATCGTTGTTCAAGGAGTTGGAAGAACACCAGAGATGAAAGGTAGTGACGTGATCACTAGGATCCTCTCCAGTACTGCCTTCAAACTTCGGGATGTCGGAAGGCAACTTGGTTGGAACTGGTGGCCATGCCGGATTATGGCACACTGGATCATTAGCTAGTTTTGAAAGATTTGGCAAGTTTAGAGTTTCCGGAAAGGGCAAATGAGGTCGAGCCGATGGCATTTGATTAACAGGAGCTTGGTAGGGGGAACCTCTCGAAATATGGTTCCTATACTGTTGGTTGGGGTTTCCCACAACCATCGGTTGTGAAGTGAAAGCATTATTAAAGCTGCTCCGACCAAATGCTAAAGGGTTGCTTCCTTGGGTGTTCGTCCATTGCGGTTGGGTGTTAGACCCTCCGTAATGTGGGCTAAAAAAGTTACCACCCCCTCCACCAAACAACGAAAAGGGGGTACTCCCTGCAGGTGTTGTTTTTTTATCATTTAATTCAATATGATCTAGGATCTTAACTTAGAGAACAACATGTACAACATACCAAGCATAAGAGACAAGAGAAAAGAGACACAAAGCATTTCACCGGGGAAAACCAAGAAGGTGAAAAACCCCGCAACTTCCTCAGAGATAGAATAAGCACCAATACAAATATCACCAAGATGAATCCCCAAAAGATAAATGTATGCAATAGCTACTCCTCCTCCACTTGTGCGCACTCCTCCTCTCTCTCACTAATGCGAAGTGAGTGAATGTGTGAATGAATAAATGAGAGAGTCACACTCTCTATTTATACTTTACTTCACTTGACTTTTAACTCTAACTAGGTCGGCCCCAACTTAACCACTTAGCATAATGTTAACTGGGTCGACCCCACTAGGGTGGTCTAATAACCCTTTGACCCACACAACTCATATAGGGCCAACCCCACCAAGGTGGTATAATAACCCATCAAATATAAGTTGCGACACTTACAATAATACTTGCGACACTTGCAAATACAAATGACGACACTTCCAATCAGATGAATAATACATCTCCATTGGGGATACAATAAAGTACAAATGTAATACATACAATATACAAGTGAATATCTTTCGAAGTTACAAATACATCAACACTCCCTCTTAACTAGGAAGGTATTCTCTTGACACAAATCATCAATACATATAGACACAAGTCTTCAATACTAGAGTTGGATCATCGTCATTGGATCACGGAGCATCATCGTCACTGCTGTGTACTCGTCATCTCGATCACTGGTGCTATCTCTCAATTCTTCTCGTCATAGGAAGTTATACAGAGCCAACCCTTTTTCATGTTGGTTGTAGGCCTAGCCTCCTGTAGGTCTTCAACATCTCTTCGAGCTAGCCATCTTGTGGAATCCTCGGGACTGATTACGTGCGTCGACAAAACCTCGAAAGAGCATCCCAGGACTTTTACAAACACACATCTCAACCTATCGGATCTCCCAAGATCTTTTACATGTGACCTTCACAAAACCTTAAAAGAGTGTCTTGCCCAACAAGATCTCTAAAGAGCATCCGAGGCCTTTTACGTGACTAGCACAACCTGTCCGGATCTCCAGGATTGATTACATGTGATCTCCACAAAACCTTAAAAGAGTGTCTTGCCCAGCAAGATCTCTAAAGAGCATCCGAGGCCTTTTACGTGACTAGCGCAACCTGTCCGGATCTCCAGGACATATTACATGTGGTCCCCACAAAACCTTAAAAGAGTGTCTTGCCCAACAAGATCTCTAAAGAGCATCCGAGGCCTTTTACGTGACTAGCACAACCTGTCCGGATCTCTAGGACGTATTACATGTGGTCTAGCAAAACCTTAAAAGAGTGTCTTGCCTAGCAAAATCTCTAAAGAGCATCTAAGGCCTTTTACGTGACTAGCACAACCTGTACGGATCTCTAGGACGTATTACATGCTACCCTTGCACAACCTGTCCGGATCTCCAGGACATATTACATGCTACCCTTGCACAACCTGTCCACGGCCAACCTGTAGCAAAACCTCAAAAGAGTATCCGAGCTCAAACTATCGGATCTCCCAGGATCTTTTCTATGCTACCTACATAATCTGTCCACGGCCAACCTGTAGCAAAACCTTGAAAGAGTATCCGAGCTCAAACTATCGAATCTCCCAGGATCTTTTCTATGTTGTCCACGACCACGGAATATCATCCTGATACTCATGATCATACTGATCATCATCATGCAGTACATCATCTGGACCATCGTCCCGATGCTCATAATCATCTTGATCATCATCACAGCATCACCCTGATGCATATCATCTGGAGCATCGTCCTGATGCTCATCACACATGATCATCCTGATTATCATCACAACATCATCCTGATGCATATCATCTGGAGCATCGTCTTGATGCTCATCACACATGATCATCTTGATCATCATCACAACATCATCCTGATGCATATCATCTGGAGCATCATCCTGATGCTCATCACACATGATCGTCCGATCATCATAGCATCATCGCATGATCATCCTCTTCAAATCATCTCATCGTCCACGGAGCACAACCTAGATGCACATCATACATCGCTTACACCACCGACATGGGAGAACACATCTACCACCATTAGGGGAAGGCTCCAGCCCTTACTTTTTCACCATGGGAGAACACATCTATCACCATGTGAAAAATGGCTCAGCAATTACGTCACGACCATGGGAGAACACATCTACAATCATGTCGGAAAAGCTCGGCAATTACATCACAACCATGGGAGAACACATCTACAATCATGTCGGAAAAGCTCGACAATTACATCACGACCATGGGAGAACACATCTACAGCCATGTCGGAAAAACCCATGTGTATCTGCATCTTCTGGACTCATCACTTCCCCTTGGAAGGAACCTCGATCTGAAGTACACCAAGCCTCTCTCTGAAGTACTCGAACTTCAGTCTGGCTAGTGGTTTGGTCAAGACATTTGCAATCTGCTCATTCGTCGCAACATACAGGAGCTTCACTGCTCCTCTTTGCACCATATCCCTGATATAGTGAAATTTGATCTCGATATGCTTCGACTTGTCATGGAACACCGAGTTCTCTGACAACTTCACACAAGTCTGGTTGTCACAATAGATACAAGTAGCATCCAATTGGATATCAAATAAATCAGATAGTAGCTTCCTTAGCCATATTGCCTCACAACTAGCCGAACAAGCTGTGACATACTATGCTTCGGCTGTACTCAGTGCTACGCAGGATTGCTTCCTGCTAAAGCAAGAGATCACGCCTGATCCCATACTGAAGCAGCACCCCGAAGTGTTCTTCCTATCTACAGCACTGCCTGCCCAATCTAAATCAACATAACCCTCCAAGTTAAACTTTTGATTCGCATCCTACTTGGGCCCATAATCAACCGTACCCTTCAGGTACCTCAGAATATGCTTTACAGCAATTAAGTGAACATGTCTAGGATCCGTCGGCACAAGGTGTTCACAGTAAAGCAAATATCTGGTCTCGTGTTTGTCAGATACATCAAGGACCCAATCATCTGACGATACATCGTGGCATCAACCGAATCTGATGAAGCATCACTCAATAGCTTCAGGTTCGATGCCATAGGTGTGGCCATGGCCTTGCACTCCATCATCCCGAACCGCTTCAGGATCTCTACTGCATACTTCCCTTGTCCAAGGAAGATTCCATCTGCACTCTGCCACACCTCCATGCCTAGAAAGTAATGCATCATACCCAAGTCCTTCATCTCGAACTTGGCAGCAAGCTTCCTCTTCGTATCAGCAATCAATCCATCCTCACCTGTCACAAACATGTCATCTACATATAGTACGAGTATCACTGGATTGCCTTCCTCAGCCTTGTAGTAAAGGTTGGAATCCGTTTTACTCTTGGTAAAGCCCAAACTAGTCATGAAGTTGTTCTGATGGAAGTGTATCTAGTTACAGATGCAAAAGTCTCTTCATAATCTATCCCTTCTTTCTGGGAGAAGACATGAGTCACAAACCTTGCCTTGTATTTCTCTATGCTACCATCTGCAGCATGCTTGATCTTGTAGATCCACTTGGAAGTCACAACCGACTTCCCTTATGGTCTTGGGACCATATCCTAATCATCATTCTTCATGATCGATTGTATTCCTCGATCATGTCATCCTTCCATTACTGCATCCTTGATCCTGGGAACTTCAGATTCTTCAATATATTCATTAGGTAGTTTTCTTGAACTTCGTTGTTGGAATAAATGTCATTGTCCTTCTTTTGTAGGTGATTATACACGATCTTTCCTACAAGTCAAATTCGATTGCATGATTAGAAACTTCTCATAGTTTTCAGAACAAAATCTTACACATAAGAATATATGTCAACACGTCATGCAATTATTTTAGCCAATGCTTCAATACAACATTTATCCATATCCCGTAACTTTCTAGATGCCTTCCATCTCTACCAGAACATTGTTAAGAGTGTGCACAACTCCCAACATGTCAGCAAAGAGGTTTCATTCTAGATAAGTAGCAATGGAATTTTGTACAGTACCATAGGCCACTTACCCATAACTATATTAGTAGTATCTTGTTCATTAATGCAACCTTTTCTAAAATGCATAATATACATCCCAAATATAGGAACATAAGTATGTACATGACTAAACAAAATCATATATACAAGAAATGACAATTTAAATACTTATCTTTGTTTGCTTGTCGAGTGGACTCCCTTTCAATCTTTACTTCCTTGCAGGAACTACTGGAGTGAGCTCCCTCTCGGTCTTTGCTTCCTTGCAGGAACTACTGGAGTGAGCTCCCTCTTGATCTTTGTTTCCTGGATTGGCTGTCTTTGAACTTATATCCATCCTGGACCACTATGCATGCTTAAGTGTGCACTAGTGTCATCCTCAAGATCTCATACATAATCATACATGCATTAGTATAATCTCAATACTATCAAGATATTATGATTCTAAATAACCTTAAACATCTATGGTCATGGTCATTTCATACACAGGTAATTTGTCACAAGTGTTAGTATTCAAGGTTTCACGGAGTACTTCTTTTACTCATGCATATTCTTATTTGATCATAGGACTCTTCTAGTTTGTGATATCATCAATCAAAGTAAGAAGCATAATATGCATAAACCCATGATTACTCAAACTTATAACTTCATGAATAATCATTATCAATCATACAAAAGTATACTTATCTAAGATCCTAACACAAAGTAGGATTCTAACTCGATATAGGAAAACATACATGGATTATCATGCTTGTCTAACATACCCAAACAATGTCTTCTTTGTTCTCTTAGAGACCTTGTGCTAGCAACCTGCATATCTCATAAGTTAATAATTGTAGAACCAAGTTATACATACCTCGTAAGTAGAGCTTCTATGTGATCCGTGACTATGGATGAGTCTTTGTCTTCAAGTCACCATGGTCATATGTTCTTGATCTAGAACTTGATTTGTACCTTTCATGTTAGCAGACAACATCATCCTCATACAACACCACAGTGCATTAGTACAATCATAAGTGTCACAACCCTAATCAATGAATGTCTTCTATCATGCATTCATACTTTTACTAGGGTGATAAGACAAGTCTAAAATTAATCAAGATTGTTACTAACCTCAATAATATGAAGACAAATATATCATAAACTTAATCATGAACATATTTCAAAACATACCTGTATCTCCTCAAGTCATACCTGTCGGGATTGCATGTAGTCTTCTTATGTGAGGCCTTAGCCTCATCTCCCTCTGTAACTGGAATCTCTTCACTTATGTAGGTGTCCAAATCATTCTCTTCTAGGATTAACCCAATACACTTTGACTTGATGAAGTTGGATCTGGAGTTGGATCAGGGTTTGTCAGAGAAACTCTAAAAATTCAAACTTTGAATTTCAAACTTCTGATTGGATGAAAAGATGCGCCTTGCTGAGCTGATCAAGTTGGTATACTGCAATTTTGAAATCTCCAAAGTTTGACCCCTCAAAATTGACTTTGAAAGTTTCGGATCTGCAGCTTCTATCAAATTCTAGTTTTCTGGTCAAAATCCCGAACTAGGGTTTGATTGAGCCCGGGGTTCTACCCAACCAAAAAATTCAATCTTGGTTTCTAAATTTTGATTTTGATGAGGAGCATCCAGCCATGGTATCAGATTCCAAAAATTCCAACTTTCTCTGAAACCCTAATTTCCCGCAGCAGTGACAAACCAAAAATGAAAGTGCTCAGAATCCAATTCTGTTTGGACAGAAATATATGCCATATTGTTTCTGATGTATCTCTAAAATTTCAGATCCTCAGGGTCTAAAAATTCGGCTTGTGGTAGATTGACCCGTCATATTTCCAACCCCACAGATCTGAGCTCAAATGGATTATGTGAGAGAGAGATATGCCAAGTGTCGCAATGTGACATGTTTATGGGATGAAACAGTATAGTGAACTTGTACGGCGTGCCACGTGTCACAGTTTCAACTTGGGCCTTTGAAACCCGAACCTGTGAAAGTACAGTCCGTGCCCTAACTGTCACTTCTTATGGAATTCCATTTGGAGCTTCCTAGCCCGAGATATGACCTTTTTGCCTAGGTCACCTGTTTAGGACTGCATTCTGGAAGAGGTAGAAACCCTAACTTGTACAGATCATATCTCACAAAGTACAACGAATATGAGGCTGTCCTTCAGACACAAGGTACATGGACATTTCATATTCGACCTGTAAAGGTTTCAGATCCTGAAACTTTGCCAAAACTGATTTATAGCAAAAGTGCCACGATAACTAGTTTTTACTATACCAAGCCCTAGCTTCCAATTTGTCGCAAGTGCAACAAGTGTCATAAATGCCATACCATGCCTTCCTTCAGGCGAGCTCTGGTACCATGGTAGTTTTTCATCATTTAATTCAATATGATCTAGTATATTAACTGAGAGAACAACATGTATAGCATACCAAGCATAAGAGACAAGAGAACAGAGACACAAAGCATTTCACCGGGGAAAACCAAGAAGGTGAAAAACCCCACAACTTCCTCAGAGATAGAATAAGCACCAATACAAAGATCACCAAGATGAATCCCCAAAAGATAAATGTATGCAGCAACTACTCCTCTTCCACTTGTGCACACTCCTCCTCTCTCTCACTAAAGCGAAGTGAGTGAATGAATAAATGAGAGAGTCACACTCTCTATTTATACTTTACTTCACTTGACTTTTAACTCTAACTAGGTCGGCCCCAACTTAACCACTTAACATAATTATAACTGGGCCGACCCCACTAGGGTGGTCTAATTACCCTTTGACCCACACAACTCATACAGGGCCGACCCCACCAAGGTGGTCTAATGACCCATCAAATATAAGTTGAGACACTTACAATAATACTTGCGACACTTGCAAGTACAAATGACGACATTTCCAATCGGAGGAATAATACATCTCCTTTAGGGATACAATAAAGTACAAACGTAATACATACAATATACGAGTGAATATCTTCCGAAGTTATAAATACATCAACAACAGGTACATTGGATGTTTGTACATTCAATGAATGTACATTAAAACCTGTGAAGGGGTTAAACCCAGGTATAGATGTAACAGACGGAACGGGCATTGAGCCCACAAAAGGTGTGGAAGGAGCTATGTGTCCTCCAAACCAAGGAAAACCATGACTGAAAGGAGCAGACTACGGATTAACCTGAGACTATTGTATAAAGGGAGACAATGTAAATGGTATTGAAGGTATCCTTGAAAAGGGGATATTGGACGATCCAACAGTGGAACCAACAAGAATAGTTGATGTCAAAGCTGAAGAGCTGGACATACCTAAGGAACTAGTACTGAAACCGAACGAAGGGCTCGAAGCAGAAGCAGCCTGCAAAGAGCTAGGTATCGATGTGTGTGTGAATGAAGGAGAGAAACCTCTCGATATAATGGATGAAGTAGGAGTATTGGGGACCCCTGACTCGTCTCCTGATCTAGTCATGAAAAAACCAGGTGTAAACCGATATGAACTAAACTCCGGTTGACTTAGAGAAACTACACTTTCAAGTAAAGGGTCGTTAGGTCTTGTCAAAGGAGGGTTGAAGCGTGTGTTAAACTCTTGACTGGTTATGTCTTCAACCTCAACAGTATCATGGACCTGTTGATAATTAGTTATGAGGTGTGATTCTCTGGGTGGTTCCGTTGTGCCCGTCAGTTCTTATGAACCACGGGAATCAGTCCTCCGATGTCGAGGTGGCAGTGGAGGTTCCATTGTGTGTGGGGGAAGGTTTTGCAACCTTCGTGATCTACGAAGAGGTTGGTCCTCCACAATTATAAAAATAAACTAAGTGTAGAAACCTAGTGGCCACTAACAAATAAGCTGCAAACAACATACCACTAAAAAATGTCCTACAGTAATCGAAACCAGGCAACGAAGATAATATTCTCAAAAGTCAGTCTCGGATGATGAGGGCCCAGAACAAACTAGTAGAATATCGAAGGTCAGTTACATGGCGTCCAATACAGGTCCTATGGGTGCAAGCGTTTGAATCACCAAAACGCCCTCCCTAGATTACTGTAGAGGGTTACCTTCCATGTCTGTCCTAGGTTCAGTGGAAATAGAATTCCACTATACATGTGTAGAGCCCTAAAAGTCAAGATTCTAAGGATACCACAAATACAGAAAATGCCGAGGGGGACAGTTGCAGGTCCAGCCAAAACGCATAGGAAGGGTATCTAACCCCGAAATCCAAGGATGCACAAGGCACTAATGGACCCCCATACATGAATCAACCCTGGTGTATGCTCGAAAGGAAAGTGGGGGGGTATCCCCAACAATTCCAGTCTCACATGACCTCGTGCTTAACTCCGGTTTGAGTGGAGCTTCCCGAAACACAACCACAAGAATGGATTTACCAGAAGATAGTCTGCACTACGATTTGAGAGTTTGAATGATTTTAGAAAGTTTAAGTGTGATCTATTATGAAATCCTAGCCTAAGCTAGTTAATGTCGTGTAACCCTAAAAAAAAAATGTTACTATTAAATTTTAAATTAAGTTCTTTTTATGGGTTGTTACTTACTCAAGGTGTAGTGTAGTGTGTGGCATGGTTACAACTGTAAGCAAAGCGCATATCAAAAAATGTAGCTTCACAATTTTTTATTTTTTGTTTGTTCTTTCAAAACGCAAAATCTAAGCATAAAAAGTTTCCTTTTTTTTTTCAAAGTTAATAGCAAGTCAACTACCCTACTTCGAAAAGATAAAATGACAAATATTGTAAAAGAAGTTCTTTGTTTTTCAAATTTGATCTTTTCTCTAGCTATGAGAGAAATGCAAATGAAAATAATGAACTAACAAGATTTATCAATCTGTGTGAGTAAAGAAGGATGGCCCAAGACTCAAAACAAACAGACCTAAAGCAAGATCGACAAAGGCTTAACCCAAAAAATTTGCTTCACAGAAGTAACTAAAGCTTTCGAAAAAGATGCTAAAAATAAAAACTGATGCGTAAGGTGGAAAACAGAAGGATCTTTGTACAAGAATCAGATTGCTCCCGAACATCAGAAAACAAAAGAAAGAAGCATCTGCCAAACAAAGTAATGGGCTAGCAAGCTAGGGAAACTTTACAAACACAATGACTCAGAGAGAAGTTATTAAAAGGTCCAAAAAATATTTAGAGCACCCAGAACAATGTCCCAGAGGTATCCAAACTGACAAGGACTTTCAAAACCACAGAGGAACTCCACTAAAGTCAAACCCTAAATAGAAAAGGTAAAACTCAAGAAATACTCGCGACTGTTATATGTAACGACTCGCGGTGCACCCGCGGGTACGTATGTAGACAACTCGTGGCTAGGGAAAAAAGTACGCGGCTGTATGTATTGACAAGTCGTGGGTGGCTTCAAAAGCCTTAGAAAGAAAGAATGGAAAACAAAAGCTATTGAATTGGGCTTAGAAGAGACAAGAGTGTCTAGCAAGTACCAGAAAGCAAAGTAAGATCTAGAATTAGACCAAAAACCAAGATCAAACCGTAAAACAAAGGTTGAAATCTATTAAGGAAAACTCATGACTGTATAAGCAGACAACTCGCGGGTGAAACTGAATGTGCGCGGGTAGCAGAGTATGCAACTCGTGGGTACATCAAAAAGTGCGCGCTTGTATATACAGGAAACACGCGGGTAGGTACTGATAAAAGAAAGAAAATAAACTTTGCAAACCAGACTGGACTCAACTAACCCAAAGGGGTCTAAAAGAAACCCTAAAGACCTCAAAAGAGATTGGAAACGTTATGAAACTGAAGAAATCAAAGATCCCCAAAGCAGAAAACAAGAAAGGTGGTCCCTAGCGGAGTCATCGGTTTTGTTGTTAGGGAATTTACCTTATAGTAGGGGATAGATACTACCAACATACAAGGGGTTGACAGATAGATACATAAGGTTCTACATACATTATTGTAAACAAATGAGATCAAATTTTAGAGAAACATACCTTGTTTATGATGGTCGGTCCAAGCTTTTCTCTAGATCTCCACAGCAAACAAACCTGCAAAACACACAAACCTTCCTCAAACGAGTTTGACTATAAATAAACATTGATATTAATGAATGCAATAACATCAAATTATAATCAAAACACAATAGAGATTAACACTTTATTGGGAAAGGAAGAGTATATCAATCTTTTATTGTGAAAGAATGCAGTAAATACAAGTATTATAGCTGACTCTACATCAAGCACCTTCATAACCAAGCCCTAGGCTCTTGCTCCTCTAATCTAGACTTGGAATTTCTTCAGCATAACAATAGCTCTGAATGATTGGTCCCTTTTTCATGGCATCCTCTTGCATTTATGGCAAGGCAAGGAGGGTTGGTTTCGAAAGGAAGTTGAATTGGGAAGTTAGGGGAGTTAGAATACCTAACTCAACTAATCCCAATTTGTGTTTTTAATATATTTTTCAAACTTTCCTTAAGACACCCGCGACTATGACAACTAGCAACTAGCGAGTGACTCGCAGCACATGGGCTCAACAACTCGCGGGTGCAGCTTTTAGTTGATACCCGCGGGTTTTCGGTATAGAGACCCACGATTGACTCGCGATGTGTCAAGTATAGGAGTCAGAAAAAATAAGGTTTTAAGCTGGAGGAGTAAGGATTCAGCTCCAAATCATCCAAGGTCAAGTAAGCTCTTCCATCCATATTGTCCTTTTGTGTGATAGACAAGGCAATGTGATCACGGATGTAGAAGTGTTAATTTAACCGATAACACTACATACAGAGGTCTCTCAATCAAAAGACAAGGTGCGTTCCTTTAAGCACCGGAAACATCGGGCCAAAATGGTCATAAGTTGGTCATACAAAAATCTTTTTTAGTGAAACAAAAGGTGTTCCTTACTGGAAAATTCGTTCTAGATCAAATGGAACATGTGTCACAACCCAAAAATGAGCAGAAATAACCAAACCAAAATATTTGGTTCTGCCCCTCTCAACATTGTGCGAGCCACAATTGTAAACCCTAAAGGAGAAGAGAAAGAATAGATGGTAGAGAAGGATCATACCAATGTGGGTTCATCATGTACAAAGGCCATCCATCCTACATACAAATCCTAACATATAAACCATGAACAAAAGATAGCATAAATAAGTCACCTCGGTAAATATACAAAATAAAATAACATGAATAGCACATGAGAGAATAATTATCTCAAATTTGGGCAACTGGCTTTGACGGGACAATGTTCCTCCCAACCATAGACACAATCAATCCTACCATGTTTGAACAGGTCACCCCCGAGCTAAGGCCACAGATCTACAAGCAGAGCACACTTAGTCTATAAACTCTTGGAAACCCTTCTTCTGAGAACCCACAAATATAGTTCTCACTACCACCCGCTCCCCGTCCATCTCCACCACCTATGGGATGTGACTCCCTTCACCTAACTCGTCCCTTGGGAAGGGTAACATCCGCCAAACTACCCTCTGGAAATGGATACTAGACTTCTCTCTAGCGGAATCCTACAACAGGAACTCAGTCCCAACACATTCTCAATACTATCAACACTCACAACATAGTGAGATAAAACAAGTCAAGTGATCAAAGCTCAGGATTAGCCTCAACAAGGAGAGAGCACATGAATTTATAGGAGAGAGAGGCAATTCAAACTAAGGCAAGCCCACTCAGGTCAAGAGGAGGGGTTAACTCAACCACGAGGTAGCCAACTCAAATTCCACCAAGGCAACTCGAATTAGTGTGTGGACCACTCAATAATGAAGGGGGAATTCGAATTAGAGAGAGTGGAGGCTCAAGTGGAGGTTGCTTAACCCATAATATCTCCATGAGGAGGAGTTACACAAAAAATGGATGAGTGGAAACCAAAAATAACTCAAGGGGGGCGCATCAGGAGTGATGGAGGCTCATTGATGAGCTATAGGCACAAAAATAGGAAAGAATCTCATCAAGAGGGTGAATTAGGAGGAATAGAGGCTCATAAATGACTTGGAGACATAAAAATATGAAAGAATCTCTTCACGAGGGCGCACTTACCATGTGGGACCCACAAAATCATTAAGGGCGCATAGGGTAGAAAGGGGTTCACTAAACTATAATCCAAACTCCAAAGTATCTCCCAAGTAAAAAATAATCAAAAGTAGGGTCCATTGTATAATGTTAGGGTGAGCAACAACTCCTAAACCCCAACCTCCCTCACTTGTGGAGCCATAGACTCCCATACTCTTTTAGTTGTCTCTGCTAAGCCAGTTTTATTTAATTAATAACAATCATCAACAACGATAATAATAACAATAATATTAACATCAAAGTCCATAGTCACATCAACAAATAAATCATCATAAGTCCATAGTCACATCAACAAATAAATAATAATAAAAAAATCTCTTCATATAATAGATCGAGCCCATTGACCGCCCTGCCCTGCGATTGAAGAGCGCACCACCGTCTGAGAGCTCACTGCCTACTTCGACAACTAGGGCTTGGCCCTTGAGCTTTACTCGCCCCCACTATGGCCTCAGGAGGAAACTCAAGCCCTCCCCCCCTTCTAATCTATGTGATTTCAAGAAGCTAATTGCAGCTCAAGGGAAAAAGACTCTGTTAGCTTCCCAACAAAGTTCGTGAAAAAATAGCCGAGATACCCACAGTAGCGCTATCGATAGAGCAAACCTACAAGACAGCCCTTAATCTCTCGGAACGAGGTTTGATTGGTCAGTTCACGGGCTTGTGGCCCTCTCCAAAAACCACTGAATCATGGGTACATAAAAACTGGAGACCCTTAATCTCAGAAGAAGTAAAATCTTACTTCTTAGGAAAGGACGTTTTTGCATTCGTCTTTGAAAGCAAACAAGATCGTGAGCTAATATTTAGGAACGGTCCATTCTTCATGGGGCCACAAGGGATTTATATGAATAAATTAAATCCAGATTTTGATCCATCCCAAGATGTCCCCTCTGAAGTTCCGGTCTGGGCGAGACTCCCACACCTACCCCTCCATTGCTAGAACCCATAATCACTAGAAGCTATCAGAAATACCTTGGAAAATACATGGACAAAGCAGATTGAAAGCATCAATACTCATGCATAAGAATTTGCGTTGAAGTAGATCTGGAACATGGACTCCTAGAAGCTATAAAACTCACAGTGACAGACTGGTCTCACATTCTAGAATTAGACTACGAACAAATCCCATTCAAATGCAAGTACTACCATGAATATGGGCATTTTGCTCGATATTGCTAGAAGAAGCCCGGAGATCTAGAGTAAAGATGGAAAAAAGAACAATGGACAATTATTCAAAAAAACCCTATCTCTAGATCGGGATCAAAAACCCTACCAAAAGGCCAAATTTTGAGGAAGGTAGACCCTCAGCATAAAAAATATTTGGTTACTAATACTGGGAATAGATTCAAAGCTCTTGAAACTCCAGAAATCCAAGAAATCCCTGAAGCCCTAGAAGAAGGATAAATTCCCGAACAACAGGAACCTCAAGAGACCCCTCAAATTCAAGAAGCCCCAAAGGAACTCCAGCCTCAAAGAACCTCGAGCCCCAAAAGACCTATTTCAGATAAAGGAACGCTCTCTCCTTCTTACGTAGAAATTACAAAATCCAAACCAATGGTTTCCCCTGCATCCTCGGAATATCTAATAGACAAATCATCCAAAAAATTAGGGCGAAAAACAAGTAAATATCTGAGGGAAGAAGAATTTGAATGCGAGAAAACCCAAGGATCTCAAGCAACAATAGACATGGCCTTTAACAGGAATACCATAGCCATAATAGTAGGGAAGCAAATGGGAGACTTAGCAGGGGGAGGCCACTTCTTTACTCACAATAGTAGATAATGAAGTTGGTCTCTTAGAATTGCAGAGGAATGGGAAACCCCAGTAAAATAGAAGCAGTTAAAGATCTCCAAAAAATCGACATGCTAGATATCCTCGTGCCCAAGGAGACCAAGCTCGATGAAAATGCTATCCTAGCAATTGGAAAGGAAAAGTGAAAGAAGAACGTAGGCATGGCTGTCAGCTCCAGAGGGGCCTCTAGCGGCCTGGAAATCCTCTGGTCCTCAGACAAATTCCAACTGCATAACTCCTTTGCCACACAACATTGGATCTTCACGGAGCTCACTCATACTCAAAGCAACATTCAGATTGCACTCTTTAATCTGTATGTTCCTAACCTTTACTCCGAAAAAAAATATTGTTGGAAGCTCTTGGAAGATTTTATAGATGCATACACACCACAAAATCTTATTCTAGCAGGCGATATGAATATAACTCTCTCCACATTTGAAAAAAAGGGAGGCCTCACTGGAAGAGATATTCTCAAATCTCAGGTAGAAGCCCTAATCTAGACATGGGATCTACTTGACATCAAACCCGAGAAAGGAAAATTTACTTCGTCCAACAAGTGACTAGGTAAAGGAAACATTATGGCCCGTCTCAACAGATTCCTTGTTCGAAGCAGCCTTCTGGTCGAGGGACATATAGTTTTTTCAAAAATTATGGAAAATCTGGCTTCGGATCACAAACCAATATTAATCCAAATTCAAAAGGATGAAGACATCGGCCTGATCCCCTTCAGATTTAGCCCCCAATGGCTAGACCATGAAATTTTTGGGGGCACCTTGGATAAAACCTAGAGAAATCCTATATCGGGCTCCCCAATATATTTTGGGAGCAGAATCTCATAATCACCAAAAAGGCCCTGTAGGATTGGGCCAAAGCTAACTGCCCCCCACCTTCTAATTCCATAAAGAAGGCAGTAGAAGAGCTGGAATCCTTTCAGACTTCATTGGACGAACATCCAATCGATAATTCAACGCTCCAGGAAGAGGTCAAGCGATAAGTCAAGGTTCACCAAGCCTTTCGTAAAGAAAAGGAACTCTGGAGATTAAAATCACGCAGCACATGGCTCAAAGCTGGCGATAGGAAAGCCTCCTTTTTCCACAAACAAACCAAAGTCAACTATGTCTTGGAAATCAAAATGGAGAATAGATCAATTGTCAAAGGACAAGGAAACATCAAAGCTACAGCGTATAATCACTTCTCAAACCTTTTCATGGAGGAAGACAACGCTGGAGAGGAAGGAGAGCAAATTCTCCTTGAGCGCATCCCAAAGAACATCACGCATGATAACAACACCGAACTCCTCAAACCATTCACTGAGCAGGAAGTCATCAACGCAATCTTGTCCTTTCATCCTGATAAATCCCCATGACCGGATGGGTATTCAATACACTTCTACAAAGCTTGTTGGTAGTATATAAGAAAATATTATATGAGAATGGTCAGAAATTTCCACTCAAAAGCAAAGATCGGAGGCTGCACCAACTCCAGATTCCTAGCCCTTATACCAAAAGAGACAAACCCCAACTCCTTTGGCAGATTCCGATGAATTTCTCTATGTAATTCTTCCTACAAGATAATCTCCAAAATGATGGCAAATAGAATGAAGCCTCTTCTTGCGAAAATCATCTCAGACAACCAAGGAGGCTTCTTAAAAGGAAGACAAATACTCGACAATGTGATCCTCGTTGAAGAAGCTATCCACTCCAACAAGAATCGCAAGGAAAAGGTATGTTGATCAAACTTGATATGGCTAATGCCTTCGATCATGTCAAACATTCATTCGTATTTATAGTCATGGAAAACTTTGGATTTGGGGAAACAACTGGATCTCAACTTGCATAAGAGGACCCTGGATCGCCCCTTTGGTAAACGGACGCCCCACTAAATTCTTTCAAGCCACGCGTGGAGTTCGACAAGGATGTCCCTTGTCCTATTTTTTGTACATCCTTTTGGCAGACTCCCTCAATTGGAAACTGAACTCAAACCTAGGAACAGGTTCCCTCCCGGGCCTCAATATAGCTCCTGACTCTATGCCTCTCAACCACACACTCTTCACTGACGACTCCCTCTTACTAGGAGGGGGCTCCTCAATTATTTCCCAAAAATTTAAGCAAAACATGACCTGGTATTGCAATGCCTTAGGAGGTAAGATAAACCTACACAAGAGCGTAGTCTATGGCTGGAATCTGAATAACACATCCGCAGCTAACATTGGCCAATTCCTTAGAATCAAAGTTCATTAGCACTGGGAGAAATTCAAATATCTAGGTCTCCCGATAGCGCAAGGTCATTCAAAATTTGGAATTTGGGAAGATACAATAAGCAAAATCAAATCCAAAATAAGGAATCGGGGAGAATATTGGCTCAACAAAGCCGGAAAATTGATTTTGTTTAAAGCAGACCTATCAGCTTTACCAATTTATCAGTCATCTCTTCTTCTGGCGCCCAAAGGAGTGTCAGATCAAATAAGCAAACTTCTGAGAGATTTCCTCTGGACAGGGGGGGAAAACAATGAGAACAAAATATATTTGGTGAACTGGAGCATTATAAAGCATCCAAAACAGTCAGGTGGCCTCCAAATCCGCGACCCTCTCCAAGGAAACATGGCAATGGGAGGAAAAATCCTATGGCAAATTTTGTCCAATAGACAACACAAGCTCAATCAACTATTAAGAAAGAAATACTTAACATACACTAAGTTAAGATGTTTAGACAACAAGCCTTCTTCCAAAGGTTCTTCGATATGGTCCTTATGCAAAGCTGCACGGGGATTCTTCTCTCGAAATCTCTAGAGGGTCCCTATAAATGGAATAAATATAGACAATTTTTTTATAAAATCATGGGAAACAACCCTCTTCTGGATAAACAAGAACTCCACGATATAGCCCAATGGCTTGCTCATCAAGGAATTAGAACGTTGGATGAATTCAGTTCCTGGGACTTCTCCAGCGCATGGCAAAGCTGGTAAACACTACCAACCCCAACCAATCTTAAACCTTCCAAAATCCTTCGTTTAGAAAACTTGGCTGGTTGCCCTCCTACTCATCTCTAGGATAAAGATGATCATGGTTGGGGACCAAAAGGAAAGTATACTGCAACCCTAGGCTTCAACGCTCTTCAAAATCAAGACACCTCAAGGAAAAGCTCATGGGAATTGGTTTGGAACCCATTTGGACTTCCCAAGGTAAATTTCTTCATCTGGACTCTCGCCCACTAGAAGGTGCTTACATGAGACAATCTAATCAAAAGAGGAATCATAGGGCCACACTAGTGTCTTTTATGTCGTAAAAATTATGAATCAATAGACCACCTATTCTTGGAATGTCAAATTGCAAAAGAAGTTTGGGATCACATGCTTCATGGTCTTGATATATCCATGTCTGTGCTCAACACCACCACCTACCTTCTCAAAGATTGGAATTCCATCTATCCTTCCCCTCTCTTGAAAAAAAAACTTTGGTCCCAAATATGGCTAACTCTTCCTAAATTCACATGCTATAAAATTTGGCTTGCTAGGAACAAAGTTATTTTCCAGGACTCCTGTCCCTCTCCCTTACAAGTCGTTGGACAAGCCAAAGGCTTGCTTATAGAATGCATGAATTCTTCTAATCTCAAGATGGATACAAACCTCAACACAAACGAGCTAAATTGGATTGGGACCCTGCCCTCACCCAAAAAGAGAATAGATATTCGATCCCAGAACCTACCACCTTGGCAGATCAGACTCTCTAATTCCGAATTTCAAGAATGGAGAAACAAGCAACCTATGGATAGCCTACACTTTGATGGTGCGTCCAAAATAAATCCCAGAGTGGCAGGAGAGGAGGGGGGGGGTTGTTTTCTACTGGAGGAGTGTTGGAAATCATATATTGATGGGCACTGGGAACCTGTTCAAACAACTTAACAGAAGCTTTGTCTCTCCTAAAAGGCTGTCAGATTGCGAAGAACTAAGAAACTACAGGTGTTTGGAGATTCCATCTTAACTATCAAAGCCTTCAACTCACAATCAGATTTCAATAATTTGACAATAAAATGGATTATTCACCGCATCCAGCAAATTGCAAATTCATTCGACCAATTCAAATTATTCCACATCGTGAGAGACTTAAATTACGAAGCTGACACAAAGGCAAAAGCCGAAACTAGCCTCGAACCTGGGAAAATTGAACTCTCAAATTTGGAAATGAGTCATCACTATATCCCTTAATCATAAATTGAAATAATAGACTGTGACCGGATCAAGCAAGTTACGAAATGTAGGGGCACTTGGCATCGAGCAATGAGATTACCCCAAGCTGCGTAATCTGGTTACAGGGTTTGAAAGGCAAAAGCCACATCGCGTCCACCATAACCATCTCAAGACAACAAGGTTCAGTTACAGATGTTAATCGAATGTAGATTGGCAGTGGGCTCAAGGGGTAATACATCCTCATGAATTTGGCCTGAGCCACGGCTTCCCCCATGTACTTAGCTGAATTTGGCCTCAGCCACGGCTTCCCCCATTTTTTTATTTTTTATTTTATCAATACAACTTATCCATTTCAGTTTAAAAAAACAAATAAATAATCATAAGTCCAAGGTTTAACAAGCAGGGTGGAGAAGAGGATTGGGAATTGGTGCTACAAGTGGCCTTCCGTTGAAGAGAGATTGATATTGGTTAAAACAATTCTATAAAATATTCCAGTATATTGGTTATCATTGGCAAAAATATCTATCTAGAACTATATTGGACAAGATCAGACAGCGCTGCTTTAGTTTCTTATGGACCGGGAATAAGAAAAAAGGTGTTCACCTGGTAAATTGGATAAGGATAGGCAGGCCTAAAAAATAAGGCCTACTACATACGTACACGTGGAATATAAACTAATTTTTGCCACGATTTTGGTATGTTCTGGGCTATTATGCATTATGCATCGGTAAATTCAGTTTCTAGATTAATAAAAGCAAAATACAGTATTGTTGAAAAATTATAGGGATTCAATGTTTCTATTGCTTTGGATTTTCAGGTTGTATGTTGCTGGTAGACGGGTTAGGATTTAGCATTGGACAAAAACAATGTGCAATTTCAAAGACTTCAGTTGGTACGAAACTCTTGTTTATTGTTTTTTCAAATAACATTATTTTTTTATTGGAACCGCGGTTTATAGCGTTTGTTTTGATTTTCCTTTTTGTCATGTGTTCATTTATCTTGATTCGACTACAACTTTAGAGTTTTGTATTGTGTTCTACTTATTTCCATAAAAAAATTGTTGTTTGCTCATTGTATTTTTCTCTCAGCTGTGGTGCTTTATAGTTTTCTTAGGGTTATTGTAGATGAGGTTTTCAGGATGTGTTGATAGTTTTGTATAGTGGCTTTAAAATATGTTTCCTCAAAAGGTTTGATGATTTCGCAGGCACGATGTGGTGCATTTTGCTTTTATTTTTGGATTGGGTTTGATCATTGATAGTTGGAGATTTCAGGCCACGATTTGGAGCGATACTCGATAAAGTTTTGCCTTCAATTCGACTTTGGTTTTAAAGGCTTACGGATCATGAATTAAAGCTTTTAAAGCCGCGGTTCAATGGTCATATTCTGTTTACTATCGTTATTGATAGGTCCACAGGTTTTTTCTTCAATTCCGGGAGCCTGGGGTTTGCCTTTTTAAAAGTTTTGGAAGGTCTTGTTAGGTTCGAAGCTTTTTTTTCGCCATGGTTTTATAAGTTTTCTCTAAAATCTGGAAAAATTGGGATGGCTCATGAAATGTTATGTGAATAGCAGGATGGAGAAGCATTTTCATTAAACTTGTGCATTTGACGCTCACTAAACCCTACTTCAAAGCATTGTCTCTATTTCTGTTTCTACTAATGAGGGTTTTATGTTTAGCTGGTGGTCTGTAAACGGGGTACCATTTATCACCATGGCCCAAATAACTTTTCTCAATCTTTTGCTTTTTTTTTCACGATTTATAGAATCATGTTACGTTTTTTATATCGAGAACTTTGTCTCTCAGAAGCCCGTAATTACTGCTTAATTTATATTTCATGGATGCTTGCAAGATAAACTAATTCCACATGAGTCAAATTTTTAGATTTCTAAAGTTCTTTTGTAAAGGTTTTTTTTTGTGTATTATTTTTTTCTTTCTAATATTGGAATTTGTTGGTGTTTGGTTGGCTCTATACAGGTTGAGGGGGTGGCCGGCTGATGTGTGTACAGTACAATTACAGTTAATCAATGAATCGCCATGTGGTCGTCAATGTCATGGTATCATGACGTGTGGAGTTCTTATTAATCGCATGATGTGTGGAGTTCATATTAATCACATTCACTTGACAGATCGTCTATACGAGTGTTGTGTTTAATTGTCGATTGGAAGGGAAAATGAATGAGCATATGGAAATCTCGTGATATAATTTTGGAAATCTCATAATTTGATCTTGGGAATATTATTGCAGAGATTTTTGGTTTTACCATTGCCGGAGTTGGACTGTAGCTTTATTTTTTTCCTTAATAGACAATCCCACTTTTGTTTATATTGTCAAACCCACTTTTGCATTGAAACAGATTTATAGTTTTCTTTGTGAGTGTTGTGTTTAATTGTCGATTGGAGGGGAAAATGAATGAGCATATGGAAAATGAATGAGCATATGGAAATCTCGTGATATAATTTTGGAAATCTCATAATTTGATTTTGGGAATATTATTGCAGAGATTTGTGGTTTTACCATTGCCGGAGTTGGACTGTAGCTTTATTTTTTTCCTTAATAGACAATCCCACTATTGTTTATATTGTCAAACCCACTTTTGCATTGAAACAGATTTATAGTTTTCTTTGTGTAGTATTTTACAATTTTTTTGGCTCGTTGTTACTAAATTTCAATTTTCAAGTTTGTAGTTATAAAATTTAGTCAATGGAACTTTTTTTCTAATTAAACAATGATTATGATAATATGGATAATTCCATATAATATAGAAGTTCTAGACAATCTCAGACAGCTTTTCTGGTGATCTTCCTAAGTTTTAAAGCTCAATTTTATTAGGGAAATAGCTAATATATTAAGTAAAAGGGGATATATGCTCATTCACTTTGTTTTTTTGTATTATGAAACATTAATTAAAAAATCCTAAATTGATTTTACATTATCGTAGAATTTTTTTAAGTTAAACAACATTGCATCTTTTGCAATTGTGAAAAATTATTGTCAAACTTTCAAGTAGAGTGTGCAACAAATGATTTCAAAAAATGGATCGTCAAACTTTCAATTTGAGTTAAACAACATTGCATCTTTTGCAAGTGTGAAAAACTATTGTCAAACTTTCAAGTAGAGTGTGCAACAAATGATTTCAAAAAATGGATTGTCAAACTTTCAATTAGAGTGTGCAACAAATGATTTCACAAAATGGATTTTGTATCTAGTTAATGTACTTTTCATTTCTTGAACATATTCACAATACTTCGATTTTGATTTTGTGTTTAGTTAGCATGTACTTTTCATTTCTTGAACATATTCACACATACTTTTTCATTTCTTGACATGTTCACAATACTTGGATTTTGTGTCTAGTTAGCATGTACTTTCCATTTCTTAAACATATTCATGCATACTTTTTCATTTCTTGACATGTTCACAAGGATTTTGTGTCTAGTTAGCATGTACTTTTCATTTCTTGAACATGTTCACGCAAACTTTTATGGTCCTTGAGATGTTCTTTGCCCTCTTTTTATTTTTATTTTCTCAACTTTTTTGCACTTAGACCGAGATGTTCTTTGCCCTCTTTTATTTTTATTTTTCTTAACTTTTTTGCACTTAGATCCATAGTCACTTTTCTCAAATTGCTCCACAATGGATATTATAATTCAAGCATCAACAACAAGGGAATACACCATATTTTAGCAAATTTCTCTTTTAAAATTTCTCATTTTTGCTCTTGGATATTATAATTCAAGCATCAACACAAGGGAATACACCATCTTTTAGCAAATTTCTCATTTTTAGTCCCCGTAGGCAAGGACTATATGTTCCACCATTTGTAATTAATTTGACAACAATATATTATCAACTATTATGTTTACAAAGTTATCACATTTTAGATTATTTTTGAATACTTTTTATTATGTTTTATTTAAAAGTTTATTAGATGAAAGCTTCAAATTTGACAATTTTTATCATTGCATGCATTAACAAAATCAATACCTTAGATCTTTACCCAACTATTTAACTTACAAATATGACATAAATCGTTTCCCAAAGTTCCTCTCTCGAGAGTATACACAAATTTAGACTTCCAAAGTTTTTTTTTTCAAGGTGAAAAAAAAATCTTTTATTAATCAGAAAAGAGACGTGTCAAGATAACACTGCCGATTACAAGGATAGGCATCGATCTGCATGCTCACAATGACAAAATATAGAGTTTAACTTCAACAAACTGGTACATGCACAAGACGAGAAAATACACAACACTCCTCCATCCTGAACGCAATGGGATCTTCGAACCAACAAAACCTAATACACCAAAACTTATAGAAAGTGAACCAGATTCAACAGACAGGTAAAGTCCAGCTAAAACTGCAACTTCAAACCAGAGAACCTGTCGTGCACAGTCAAATTGATTTCTTCGAGAGACATCCAAGCAAAATGGTAACACGCATTTTGAGAAGTTGGGAAAATGTAGGGACAAGTGCTGGGAACGGGCCATAATCATTCTTTTAGCATAGCTCTCCATGATGTATTCACTTAGAGGACTGGGTTCTATATTTACATGGGTAGATTTGATTTTATTCTTTTCACTAGAGTGCAATGTTTATTATTTATGCAAGTTCACCATTCAGAGTTTAATCATATAAGTTAAGAAAAGGAAACCATTTCAGCATGTAGCTGAGGTCCTATTTCTCAGGATGCCAATGCAATCCTGGGTTGTGAAGAGGCTGTTGCTGTGTTCACAGTGCAGGAATCAACATTGTTACCTCTGTTTGGCAAGTGCTCTCTCGTAACTTCTATTTGATAAGAAGCAGTGCTTAGTAGTTTAAATATTCAGGGGGTGAACTGGCTTGGACCAGCTGGTTCCAATAACATCAATTTACCAACAAAATTTAGACTCGTGTGCATATAAATGGTAAGAAAGACATAAAAACTCAAATGTTAACGAATGGCTATAGTGGCAAATTTCTATACTTGGATAATGGTAAACCCTGGAAAACTTTTTGTCAAGGAATGGCTGCAATAAGCAATATAGTTAGACAACTGGTGCAACGGATCTGGAGCAACTTTTGTCTCACTGTAATATTAATGAAAGTATCATAGATCTCCATGCTGGCAGTAGGATGTATTCCTTCAGAGAACTGGGTTCTATACTTAGGTAGATTTTAGATTCTTCTTTTCACTAGAGAAGTGTTCATCATTTATGCAAGCTCACTGTTGAGAATTTAACCATATAAGTTAAGAAAAGGAAACCATTGCAGCATTTAGCTGAGTTCCTGGTTCTCAGGATGGCAGTGGAATCCAGTGTTGTAAATAGGTTGTTGCTGTGCTCATGATAGTGCAGGAATCAACATTGTCACCTATGTTTGGTGTAAGCTTCCTCATAACTGCTATGTAATTTGAAGTAATGCTTAGTGGTTTAAATGTTATGATGATCAAATGTTCTCTACTAAGAGATTCTCTCAGCTAATATTTGTTCTTAAAAATTCTGAAATATGTGTTATTCTACAAGGTACCATTTTCATCCTATTCGAATGTGGCTTATTTGAAACCTGCAGCAGAAAGAGCCAATTCGACAACTTAAGGTTAAAGATGGGGTTTGACAGGGAGCTAAGGTCAAGTAAGAGGCACAGAGCTGAACTGATATCTTCAGATATTCTGTTGATAAACTGCCGGTTACCTGACCAAGCCACTACACATGAAGGACAACATCATTCAGGATCTGTTAAAAGGAGGATGCCTAATTGCAAGACAGGTGTAAGCCATTAAAATAATGATATCGAAGATGAAAGGAAGAGTTCCACCAGAAAAAAAATATGTGGTGAAAAGTCTGAAGCTCCATTTGGAAGGCAAAATTCTAGTAGAATAAAAGGTAATCAAGGGAATGAAACTAATGGAAAGACAGAGATCATGGAAATGAATCTTGTTAAACAATAAATGGGAATAAGAAATGAATATGCATCTGATGAACTGTCTCCTGAGCAGAAGCCATTTCCTGGTATGAAACCTCAGAAGAGTAAAATGCTTGTTTCATCACTGGAAGAGGTTTCTAATGCATCCTTTGATCATCTAAACTCCAAGAGTAGTGAGGAAAAGTCGTTGAAGTATAAAATGCAATTATATGAACTGGAAGAATTTGTATCTAATCAAGGTGAAATTCTTGGTCCTGGATGGAAAGTACAAATATCTCGCAAGTTCACTTATTTCATATCACCTCACAAGAAAATATCCAATTCAATGATGTTTGTTGCAAAACACCTTAAAAAAAAGAAAAGATTCAAAGGGCAAGGAAATAAGTCAAGTAAAGAAGAACCAAATGGCGATCTGTCTAGCGCTTCTGTTTGTTCGAATACCAGTGGCCTCGAAGGAGAAGCCATGCCTGGAAATTCGGCAGTGGATCGGTTTCCCGAGCGTAATGATCTGGATGCCAGACAATCTTCAGTAGTCATAGGTTTTAGAAGGCAGCAAGAAGAGACAACCTCTATTATAGCAGAGCAAGGACCAAAAGTGGGTGGCAATTCGATTGTAGGGGTATGTTCAAGCATTATTGTAATGTTGAAATAAGTATAACTTGTAGAATTTAGAAAGAATACCCAGTTTCCTTTCTGGCATTTTTTGGGGAGTCAGTTGAAGGGGTGGTGGGAAAGGGAAGGGGAAAATTTTAAATATTGCATCAAAATACAAAATTCACATCGTAATTATTTTATTATCAACCATTTATTAGTGATATTCATTTGAATAGTCACAAGAATGTGCAATGCAAGACGTTTTGTTGATGTGAATTTAGTCAGTTTTATTTTCATATTAGGACACATCCTTTTATTGATATATAGGAAATGAAATGAGATTATTTAATGTACCCCTAGACTTGTCTTCCAGTGGGATTGTACTTGTTAACTATATGCTAATGGTTCTACCTTTCCAATGTATTTTTGAACTTATTAATATTAATTTTACATTTCATTTGTTTGGAGTTGATTTTCCTGAATTTATCTTTTATATGTCATGCTGTTATTTTCTTCTGTCTATGTTGATAGTATGTTCTTTATTCACCAAGTTTCTGTCTGTCTAGTAATGCATTTAGTTATATTCTCTGTTTTGTTTCATCACATATGCTTGGGTTTTACTTCAAGTCTACTGATAATTTTGTCGTTTGTTTTTTTTTTCCACGGAAAAAATCATTATATTTGTTATTTCAAGAATGAAATCAAAATATACATCATTGAGCCTCAAAGCTCATTCCAAAATCTGAGAATGTCATCAAAACCTACCCTGCCCACTACTTGTTACAGTCATCCATACATCAAACTAAGTCTCTTCAGAACAGTCCTCATAATTATCATTCACATCTCTTATCCATGTATAATTTTCAAGGTTTCCAGCAAGCCTGTGGTGTCTCTCTTCAGTAATCACAGGAGAGGAAAAATAGTTTCAAGTGAGGCCATTTCTCCCCTGAATTTTTGAATGACCAGAGTTCCTGCAAGGCAAGAGCATCCTTTGAGAGTGATTTTGCTTTTGTGTTAAATTCTTTATAGACTTGTGAGGAGATAAAAACAAATTGGGATTTTACATCTATTACTCTGCATAATAGCGTCTGGAGCCAAATTTGTAATATGACACTTTTTGTTACACCATTCCATCAACAACTTCGAATCCCCTAGCACCTGCAAGTACCTTATACCTTGATCTGCAACATATTTCAACAATATCCAAAGTGCAAAGAATTCTACTCTTTTATTAATTATTAGTGCCTTGCTCTGCACTATACTTGATGGAAAAGTAATGATGATGGTTAAGAAAAAATTAAGCCCCGGCTCCACACAAAACTGGTGTTCCTTGGCAGGCCCCATCAAAGAATCCCCAAGCTCTTGTCTAGTCTATGACTGATTCTTTGAGGATCCTAGCTGCCTTCAGTTTTAGGACCCCTTCAACCCTTCTTTGTAGGAAAGCCTAATATTATGAGACACTATTCCAGGATCCAAATTTATTCCTTGAAATAACATCTTGTTTCGAGAAAGCCACAAACCCCATAAAACATAACAAGGCAAAGTTATGTTAGCCTTTAGAGCAAGATTTGTCATCCATGATTGAAAACAATCCAAAAGAGAAACGCTATTCCATTGAATAGACCCATTAACCATCTGAAAGACTTCATTCTAGACCAGTTTGTAAAAGGGATAGAAGATTAAAAAATGATCAAGAGATTCAACTTCTAATTTCAAAGAATACATCTATTTGGTCTATGCTAGTTTCTTTTTTGTCCATTATCCCAAGTAAGATCTTATTGGACAAGGCTAACCAAGTAAAGATTCTCATTTTGAGTGGAAAAGCTAGCTTCCATATCACTTTCCAGCTTAAAAAGCTAGCTTCCATATCACTTTCCACCATCAAACCTGGTCCCTAGGTAAATCATTTTCCATTAGGGCTTCATATCCTAATTTTGTAAAAGATTGCCTGCAGCTTTATTCCATGTCCATCCTCTTGATCTTGTAGACGTAGTGCATTTTGGTTTAATAGAGAGATGTAGTATGTCCATTCAACTACCTAGTTACCTTGCAAATTCAAGTCTTCAGCTGTGTTCAAGTACTGAAACCACCCCCTGAAACCTCGTGTATGGATACATCTACTAACCTTGTGAGCCCTTGTGCTTGTAGCTCTACTTTCAACTCTTTTCACAGTAAAATTTCCAGAGCAGCTAACCCATGGATCTTTCCCTAGCCTGTGTCACCTCTCCCCATTTTCCATGCAACCCATCTTCCTATAAATGGGTAAGATCTTATCGATCCCTTCGAAACAATAGAAGCTCACATGACAGGTTTTCTCTCAGATCTAATCCATTCCTCCAATGAGCGGTCTTTAAAATATTTAGACCTCAATATTTTGCACCATAAGCCTTCGTTGGATAGAAGCCTCCACAAACTTTTGGTTGCCAAAGCCTAACTAAAGAGATGTTCTCAATTCCCCAACGTCTAGTCTCTTTTGTTTTTGCTAATATTGAGCATTTAACAAGTGGAATGCCTTTTGCTTGCTTCCTTCCAGTCCAAAGAAAACTAAAGCTCCCTATGGAGTGCAAGCCTGGTCTGCTGGAAATTATACTTCAATATGAGTGGTAGCATAGTTTAGATTGTTGGTTTTGCTGTAAATTATACTTCTTATTCTTGAATGGACAATGGCTGAAGATTTGAAGTTTTTTATCTAAGAAACTACTACTTGTTTCTTACACAACACTATATTTATTTGTGATTCTTTATTGGATTCATATACCATTCCTTCTTCCTGTTCTTTCCTCTTCGGCAATGATGAGTGAGGCAATATAACGAGCATGCATGCATGTTGGAGTTTTGAGCTTGTGGCCGAGTTGCAGGATCCACCATTAAAGTTTGGAGTTTTGAGCTTGTGGCCGAGTTGTAGGATCCGCCATTAAAGTTTCAGAGAGAAGAGGAGAATTGTTTATGTCCCTTCACCAAGCAAGAGGAGATTCTTCACATGCCAGAAAGGAGGGGGAAGCGTTGGCGTTGGAAATAACGCTAAGAAATCAGAAGGAGCAGCTGCCAGCGTAACCGGTAAGGGCGATGGGTGGGGTTCTTACATACTGTACACCATTGTCTGCAGCCCCTTGCAAAGCAAAAAGTACGCATGGGTGGTGACTGGAAGGTATTATATTTTATTCTATTCTACGGTTTGCTTTGTGCAAGTAAGAGTTTAAACTTCACAGCTTTGTGTAATAATTTAGGTAAAAATGTTGCAGGCCCATTCATTTTCCTCTTTTACTTTTCTTTATAAAGGAAAATCTAGTATATTTTGCATTGTTTTAGCATATTTTAATGCCTCAATGGTGATTGTTTTTGCCAATCATTTTGTATGTAGGCCAATTTGAGCATATCGTACAAGTGTTGCTTATTTGCAATTTGGTCAATTGTCTTATTTTGGGTAGTCTTCAGTATCATAACATGCCAGTGATTGCTTACAGGCGAATGAGGCAGTTTGCAAAGTTGATGTTGATGGAGCCACTGCTCTTAGTTTATCTATAGCTATAGCTGAATTATACGAGACACGGGCACTTGGTGTATTGGGCAAAATCCAGTCATGGAAGGCTGTAGGTTACAGTACTTTTTGAAACTCTCCTTGGCTTTTATAAAACTGTATGTATTTTTATAGTTCTTGCTAATCTACCTTACTTTTTGGACAATCAGGTTGCGATTCTTCATATGTTAGAGAAAATGTCACGTGAAAAATGTAATGTGATGAATGGAAGCCTGACTGGTTACTTAGATATTAGAAGATTAGGAAGGCATGGTCTGTCCATATTCTTGTCTTATGTATGCTCTGAAATACCCTGTTGATATTGAATTGCAATATTGTAGTGGAATGCTGACCCTTTCAGAATTTTGTTACATTTTATGACACTGCATTTTCACATTAAATAAAATGAATGTGCATTGCATCCTTTATGATCTGAAATACCCTGTTGATATTGAATTTCAATATTGTAGTGGAGTCACGATTCTTACTTTTTTGTTACATTTTCTTTTTTTTAACAGTAGTGGATATTTTGTATTAATAAAAAGGAGAAGAGTTGTGGCCCGAATGTCTAGCTTTCTTATACAAAATGCTGACAAAAGTATAGGCAAGCAAGTCCATATCTGTTCCATAAATTTTATTTTGCCTACTATTGCACTATCTATATGCTGGCTATTCAAAAAAATTCTACAATTGTCAATTACACTACTGGTAGACAGCCTCATAAATTTTCCCAGGCCGCAGAAATTTTCCCAGAATTAAAATAGTTTTACAGAACATCTGATAGGGAATTAGAATTGCTTTGCTTTACTCTTTGCGAGCTTTTTAAATGTTATGCTTAGATAACTGGTGGAGGTAGCTTGCTCTAACAGTTCTGAAGAATTTCATGTGACGACTCTGAAGAGGCTGTTTATATTCTCCATTATCCTTGTGGGTGCTTGAATGTAGGTTCTCCAAAAAAGCTATGTTTCCCTGCAACTAGATGAGACTTGTGCTTGACGATTAAGAGTGAATTCAACGAACCCTGTAGTCGAGGGGGGTGAAACAAAAAAAAAGAGGCGCTAAGACAAACACTAAAATTGAGACCTGAGACAGTGAAACCCAATACTATGCCAGGGTGCAATATGACCTGAAGCAAGGAGAGTAACCCGAAGCAAAGAGTGTAACCTACAGCAAGGATCAATTTGGTGAAATGATTTTGAGGCCATTGTTCATAAACGATCCAAAAAAGTCTCAAAATAAAATATAGTTTTACTTGCTTTATAGCTCCCAAAAGAAAATATGCATGCGGATTGGTTATAAAGTAATATATTTTTTGAAGTGTGTCATGTATGTGAAATGTTCAAACAGTTCTAATCTTGATTTATCTCCAGGTGTGATATTGATTTATCTACAAGGCGTGATCTTCATGCATGTTATTAGTTTGGCTTGTTTATTTGATGACTCAGATGAAATCCAGTACAATTTGTGCGTGTAGTCATCTTTCTTACTTTAGGGAAAGACAATGAAATGACTCTTGTTGCTGTGGATTTTCTGTGTTAGTAAGAATGCTTTGGTCTTTTGGTTCTCTCTGTCCCGCTGGTTCACTTTGCAACGCAGGGCATGCGGCTCACATCTGTAATACGTCTTATAACTCAACCGATTTTGAATATTTCCAGTGGAAACAACTAAAGAATGTTGTACGTTCTGCCACTGGATGCTTTGGTATTTTGGTTCTCTCTGTCTACTGGTTCACTTTGCAAGCAACGTAGGGCATGTGGCTCACATCTGTAATACTTTTGATATTGACTGTTAGTCTCTCATTTTCGCTATTCTTTCGCCTTATTATTTGTTATGAAACTGGTCAAACTGCTTGCAGATGTATTTCATCTATGCTTTTCTTTCTCGCTTCACTTTCATGGTTTTTTTTATAATTCCTTTGAGATTATTCATGTATTTTACAAGGTTAAGCCTGAGCATCTCTGTTGGACGGGCACAGACAAAGATGGAGCATGCAGTAAAGCCATGATCAAACATGAAGAGAAGCAGTGACACGGTATCCAAACAATTTAACAGTGGAGAAACACTCTTTATCATGTTGCAAATATAAAATGGACGCGTTTAATGGGTGAGGATCTGTCATTGTCCAGTTTGTTATAATTTTTTTAAAATTTGATTAATTTAGTGGATAACACCTCGGGTAGTCTTTTCTCGTTATGTGAAAAAAAATTGCATTTAAGTGGAGATTCTTTAAGATCACCCTTCTTGGCTTAGTGATAGTCATTTCCTTGATGTCTTGACTGCATTTCCTATGGAACAATCGATCTTTTATACATGCAGGTTTGTTGGTTTCTTTGAAATTGGTTCTGATAAGTTGCCACAAGAGGTAAAAAATGAGCAAATTCATATTTATATGTCCTTTGTATGATAAGTATGATAAGGACTCAAGACATATGCTGCAACTACTTTAGCTTCTACTAGAGACTTCTAGACTGTGAGATACAGGCAGTGTTTGAAGATGGCAGTCTTGTGGTATGTGAGAATTGAACAATCACACATGCTTCCGTTAATTACGTTCTTTTGTGGGCACAACTGGTTTTTTCTAATCAGAGCTAATTTATTATGTTTTGTAAGGTTTGTGAAAGGTCCTTGAGTGATACTCAAGGTGGTCCAATGGTCCAAGCATGCCGCCTGTGCAGCATTTTGTGAGAGCAAAAATGCTTCCTAGTGGATATTTGACTTTGGTAAGTCACATAATTCTCAAGTAAGCAAGCAACATGTTTAGTGTTCTGTCTCTTTAATGGTAATGATCGGAGGTGTGTTAGTTATGAAATACAAAGTACATGATAGGTTGGATGATATGGCCTCGCTAACTGCTAACTTTTTATAGCAAGCAACATGTTTGGTGTTCCGTGTAGTAATGATAGGGTTGTGTTAGTTACGAGATACAAACTACATGATATGTTGGATGGTGGCCTTTGCTAATTTTTATCTCAATCATAGAGGGCTTCATTATCTTGGGCTTGGATATAAAGGAATGGGACCTTTTAAAGTCAATTGAATTGATTGGAGATGACTTAATATTAACCAATGTGAATCCTTTTTCTACCCATCGTTCTATGGGCGTATCAGACTACTTGCAAGGTGTTTACAAGTAGGGCTTTATGCGCTACTCCCTCTAGTGATCTTCCCTCTATATACGCTTGGAGATCCCTTATAGATGCATCTCATCATAAGTCGAGGAGGTTAAGGGCCTGCCTTTAAGTTTGGAAGGGGGATTTTCCAGCTATTAATTAAACAACAATACCAGGTGCAGTAGGATAGGAAAAGGTTGCAAGCGAAAGGGCAGGAAAGACAGCGGGAGGAAAGGCGGTTTAAGTTTAAAAGATCTTTCAATAGTTTATCATATTGCATATCTAGCTCCATATACAGGGCATGGTCCTTTAAATAAAAACAACTTTTGAAAAGGGTTTGGTTGGCCATGGCTAAGTACCTCTGTGGTAAAATCTAGTTAGGAATAAATTGAATTCTATTTAAGTTGGAAAGCACAATGTCAAAAACAATATCAACACAACTCTGGATCTTATCAAGGATTAAATCTCTTGAAACGTAAATATTTGATTATTTAATATGGATCTAAGATGGATCTAGGTTCATTGGAGTCTCACTCAACCATGTTGAACTCACACTTTTAGAGGAAAAAATAGATATGTAAAATTGTAATTTTGATTAGTATTAAGATATTTATATTTCTATACCAATAATTCTATGTAAATGTCATATCTTAATTATTATGTGTAAAATTGGTATTTCTGTTCATCTCTATAGAGTAGCTGCTTAATATATATATATACACACACTTGGTAAGTCAAGAGGATAACATTTTTTCCCACAATCACATCTACTAGCCAAATTGATTAGTTGTTTTTATATTATGGGAAGATATTAAATGTCTTTCTCATTTGTATAGATATATTTTTCTTTGTGCTTATAGCTATATTTGATTAGTATATATTTTTGAAATTAACATATCATGATATAAGCATTATCCAAGTATTTTTTGGTGTAACCAATCAAGATTCTACATTAGATAATGATGTTTGTACAACAAAACTTTTGTTGTAACCAATGAAGGTTTTACCAGTTCTGTAAAATTGAATCTAATGTCATCTGGCCAACGCCCAAATCATTGATTATCGTTTGATACATCTATATTGATTGAAATTCTCATCTGCATTACAATGAGCTTTGTGAGATCAGTCCTGATCGGTCATGGGCAGCGGCTGAACAACAGCTAGAATTTCAGGATCATGTAAAACAATTGTTGGGCAACAATTACGAGCTAGTTCAAGCTCTATTAGATCCATCAGAGGTTTTGGAACCTGTCACAGGGTGCACTGATCATACTAAGGATCACCGACATGCACATGCACAAGCAAACTGGAACTTGGTTGAGGTTCCAACTAATGAGACTTGCAAAAATTCGAATATTAAACTTATAGAAGTAGTTGGGAACCTGAAGATTGAGGGCTATGCTTTCAGCCAAGGGACACCAGACTTGAGCCCTCTTATATTTCAGAATCTTGATTTATGCTCACTGCCCAGTTTCTCTTCTATCAAAGGTTTGTCAATTAAAAAATCCATGAGCGCTTTTGATTTTTGCAAAACATTTTCTGTTAAGATGTTTGGATTTCTTTTTTTTTATTGCAAGGTTTATTAGAATCCAAATAATTAAACTCTTTAGCTGTAGTACCCAATAGTGTCTAAAAGTGATTAAAAAAATGAATTATGACATATGAGGATAATGATTTGAAGTTCAAGCACTCATATAAAGGCTTAGTTGGAAAAACAATTTTTTAGCTCTAGTACCCAAAAATCAATTTTTTAGCTCTAGTACCCAAAAATCAATTTTTTAGCTGTAGTACCCACTAGTGTCTAAAAGTGATTGAAAAAAATGAATTCTGACATATGAGGAGAATGATATGAAGAAAAAAATGAATTGTGACATATGAGGAGAATGATTTAAAGTTCGAGCACCCTTATTAAGTTTTAATTAAAAAATCAAATCTAAGGTCTAGCTGGAAAATCAAATCCAAATCAAAGTTGTGAAATACAACAGAAGTGCTTTGAATATCAAATTAAACAATTCTATGAAGGCTCATTACTTATTTATAATTACCTTGAAACAATCCTATCAAGCTCATTATCTTTTTCTTTTTTAGTTTGGAGGAGCTTTTTTCAAACTTAGCAAGACAATCACACAAGTAAGCATCCATCTTTCTCCCATGTATGGTATAATGGAGGATTTGGACAAATGGAGAGAGAATCAAGATAGGTTGGGGATAATGGTCTCCAAGTCATCCATCTTTCTCCCATGTATGGTATAATGGAGGACTTGGACAAATGGAGAGAGAATCAAGATAGGTTGGGGATAATGGTCCCCAATGACTTGTTATAACTATTATTAGACTTTATTCTCTTTATTATACATGATATATTACTTGACTAATTTGTTGCATTATATTTTTAATAATTAAATTGATAGTGGGAAAATCAATAGAACGATGGGCAATTTGATGGCCATTTATTCCATGTTGGTTACGTGGTTTTAATTATATAAGAAGAATTTTATATTTTTCACAAAGCCCATATGCATATAAATAAAACACAAAACCCAAATATAATTCAACATTTTACATTTCGATGGAGGGACATTAGAAAGAGCAAGGTAGACAGTTCAGAAATCTCTTATAATGCAAATGTGTTATAAAAAAAAGGTTTCCTCTAAAGCATCTTATTAATGTCACCTAACATGCATGGGCCTGTGTTGAACCACCATTTACAAGAGTTTTAAAATAATGCAACAAATTAAAGAACTATGAACTATGGGCAATTTGATGGCCATTTATTTCATGTTGGTTACATGGTTCTAATTGTATAAGAAGAACTTCATATTTTGGTTGTGTTTGCTCTTGGTTAAGCTCAATCTATGGTCCTTCAATATTGTAGCTTTTTCTTTACTTAAATAATCATTGATATAATTGATTTTTTTTTTTACTTTTGATTTCTAAGATTTTCTAAGTTTTATTAGACATTTCATTGTAAAAATATATTTTTCATGATAATTAATTTGAAATTTCAATAACACTTCTCAATAGTAATCTCTTTAAAGCATGCAAATATAGAGATAAATAATCATAATTTAAGAAAATATTTGTTGATTCTCCAAAATAATGTGAAAAAGTGGCTTTTTTAAGGAACCTATTTTGGAATCTTATTTTTCTTAAATTTTCAGGTGATTTTGTAAAAGGATAAGTGATTTAAAAAAATATGTGATATAAAAAAAATTGTGTATAATAATTTTTTATTGTTGTACAAATATGTTGTTTTGAAAAACACTGAATTTTTGTGGAACTAATAAAGATGTGTAAAAAAGAGGTTTAAAAAAAATTAAATCCTTTCATTTGTTTTGATTATTGTTATTCATCCATGGAGCGTGCCTAAGGTTTTATATCACCTATATGATTCGTCCACTGTACTTTCCCAAAAAATGACAATTGCAGTGAGGCCATTCCCAAAAAATGACAATTGCAGTGAGGCCATTTTAAAATGCCCTTTTGCGGATTGTATTATGATTCTTATAAGATTTCTACTGATTGAAATCTTGGTGATCAGGCACTGGGTCTATTACGCCAAATTGGATAAGAGGTCACAAGTGAAGTAGTTTCTGGTTGGGAAGGTAGCCAATTGTTCTGTGGACATTTAGCTAGAGGTTAAGAAGGTGGTGACTACTGCAGGTTGATATCTTCTCCCTTATCTAAACAATGTTGATTGTGTCTAACATACTGGTTTTAAAAAATGTAGGGGTTTTAATGAGGTTGTGAATGGATTTACAGATGATGGGTGGTCATTGATGGTGAGTGATGGATGTCACCATTGCTATCAATTCATCTCCAAACAAAAATTTTGGTTCCCAAGTTAATGCTTCTAATAGGCTTACAAATCTTGGTGGTGGCATCCTTTGTGCAAAGGCATCCATGCTCTTACAAGTTCTCATGCTAGTTAATTTTTTTAAATGTAAACAAAGTAATTTTCTTGTGGGATTTTATCAAATACATTAATTTTAGAATGCATCTTGGCAGGCTGAAATGCTTGTTTTGGAGATCCTCCTCTTGTTTGATAGAGGAACTCGTGACACATAATGTAAATGTAGAATGTGCCTCGAACATTAGTTGTACGTTTCTTGCGTGAGAATCTACAAGAGTGGGCAGATTCCAACATTGATGCCTATTTTGCAGTTGCTTTAAAGGCAAGTCCTTATAGCATTCCAGGATCAAGAGCAGAGGCATTTTCAGGGATTCAAGTCATCCTTCCCTTATCACATACCGTGGAACATGAAGAGGTAGGGAGTGATTACTGAAATGATTGCTTTTGTATTTCAGTGCCTTCAAATTACATTGGGATGCTTTTCAATCTTGCCCTAGTGTTTTTGGTTCTACATTGTGTTCAAATATTTTCCTCTCTATTGACTTGTATGATTTTGAATTAAAATCAACGTAACCACAGTTCTTAGAGGTCATTAAGCTGGAAGGTCATGGCCTTACTCAAGAGGAAGTTGTCATATGAAGGGATATGTTTCTCTTACAAGTATCGTGTATCGTTGAAGTTACTTTTTGTAACAATGATTGTGCTATTCGTACACTTTTAAGCTTTGTTGTTTAATGTTAACATTATCAGCTGATGGACAACTTTGTAGCGGAATTGATAAAAATGCAGCTGGAGCATGTGCTGAGTTAATGCATTCAATTTTTTTCCAACTTTTTAATAGAGTGTTTTTAATAACATAAATGTTCTTGAATTATAAATCTTAAACATTCTTCCTAGATTTATCATAATTAATTTCTTGTTAATAAGAACTATGTCTAAATTTGATGGATGGATAGTGGCAATCGATTGATGTGTCCTACATTCATGTATAAATATGAAACAATAGTAAAATACTATTAAGAAACATATTGATAGATAGGCTTTCAACTCTTATTCATTGTAGAGAGTTTTCTTTTTGGAAAATGTGCTCTCAAATAAAGATTTTTTCTATTAAAAGAGTAAAGAGAGTTTTGTTTTTTTTTGTTTATTTCTTAACCTAGAAGGTAGGGACTAAGCTGCATGCAACTCTTGTTTCTCTTGTTTGTATCCTTTAGGTCATTGTCGTTTTTGCTTAAAGCACAAGGACATTGCCACTAAGTGGATGTTGTTGAGATCACTTTTGTTTATTTGGATTTTGAAAAAAAATAAATTAATAGTTTGTTTTAATATTTTTTTATTTTTATTTTAAAAGATTGTAAGAAGTTTTTATATTTTTTATATTTTTGATAAATTAGTATGTTAAGGAAAGTATAAGATTGCAAGAAGTTATATATTTTAAATTATATTTTTAATAAATTAGCAGGTTAGGAATAGAATTTTAGGAAATTGTTTTTCATTTTTTACCTTTTTTTTTGTTAGGTAAAATATGTGGATATTGTCATTCAAAGAGAGTTCCCTTGTCAAAATTTATGTTAATTCTTTGAATCATACAAACTCCTTTTAATTTTATTATAATCAATATTTATCTTAATATTACTGAAAATTAATGTGTCTTTGAGTCCTTAGGGTGTAAATTAGTTGGTGATACGATGCATTGTCAAGGCACTTCTTGCGACATTGCATATTCAAACCCCAAGTATCCCTATGTGTCTTGTGTGGGGCAACATGGGTATGCATAGAGGTTATAGTGGTCGAGGACGAGCTGGACCTAGTTTCCAATTATGCAATAAAAACCAACCAAAAATTAATATAAGTTTAACTATTTTGCTTTTCTTGCTAAAGCTATTCCACATTATGAAATCATACAAACTCCCCTTTGTTTTACTATATTGAATCTATGTCTTAATGTGTTCCTAGATTAATATGTGTTTGTTTATTTTGATTGGATTGAGTTGTGTGTAGACATTTTCATGTATTTTTTTTCAACCCTACATAATAAATATATATTAAAAAAGCAATGAGAAATATAATATGAATGTTATATATTGGATCAATCTCCTACTGTGTCTTTGAGTCCAACTCATCTTAACATGTCAATGAAAAGAGTACCCTGTGTTTGGACTTTGGACTTTGAGCAGATTAGTTTTAATCACTATAATGTTCCTCCACCATTGGTTGGTATGAACTAAGAGTTCGTTTCCCAATCAAATACAAAATGTTATAGTTCTTTGTTATTCCCCGTTCAAAAGTAATTCATTGGGATCATGTGCTTTTATATCTCCAAAGCGCCACTAGTTGGGCACGTTTGTATAATTTGAATATAAAACTCGGACACACTTCCACACTTCATTTCCAACATAGATCTCTACACTAAGGACCGCACTTTAATTTATTATATATTTTTTTAAAATTTTGGTATTTGACTCGAAACCCCTAGGGGACGGGAAATAACTCAAGGAAATGAAAAATTTAATTACATTTTTCATATGCTCTCCCCTCATACATAAGGATATGTTCTATACAAATTTGTTATTTCCTTATTTGATCCTATCTGTCTAGTTTTGGATAATAATATTTTGGATACTTAGTCCCAATAAGGATAGAAAAAAATATTGCTTCTCCTATCTACTCCCCCTTTTTTTAATGAAAACAGATAGATTTATATTTATAAAATGCTAAAAAGGATTTCAATAGAACAATACAAAATTTCAAAATAAGGTTTTAGAGGTCTATGAGTATTATTTAGCTATGTTACTATCATCCATTAAACTATAAGTCTTAAACAAAAAACATCTTCTCCTAAGCTGATGTAAATTCTAACATATTGTCTTAGTAGCAGCTTGAAAAAAAACTTCATAAGAAAGCAAGATTAAGTGGTGATGTGACCACTATCCATGACTTGGATATCTTCGTTATCCTCGGCATCTTCCTCCTGTAGCTCGTGATTTTCTTCAGTACTATCCTCACTATCCATGAATTGAATTTCTTGGTTGTCCTCTTCATTCTCCTCTTGCGGCCCACGACTATCCTTTTCACTATCCTCATTACTTGAGATGATGACAAGGTCAAGGTGTTGGAGGATAGAGTCCCCCTCTCTTTCTTTACTTCTTATCCGATATGAAAGAGGAGACTGATTTTCCACCAATAAGAATTCATGATGTTCCAGGGTATTCCTTATGGTGTTAGCTTGACCACCAAATATACAAATGCTCCATTTAGCAGTGTCCAGTCGATGTTCAATGCCATAATTGTGGACCTTAATATGACGTCTAAAACCACTTTAAGTCGTGAATTCATGCACCTTAAATTACTATCGATATTTTTTATGTCCGCATGAACCTCCCTTATGCTTCGAAAGAGCTCCTACAACCTGACTTCCCAATCTAGCTCTGGCTTCATATTGCTTACCAAGCCAGCGAAACCCAAATCAGTTCATATGTCCCAATCTGTCCAACGAAGGGAGAGAGAGACCTTGATGCTACCAGAAATAAAGCCCATAGTATGATCATCCTCTACACTTTCCACAACATGCACATCATAACGCCACTCCCCTAAGGCGAAGCGGATGGCATTGTATTCCACCATAACCACAATCACCATTCCAAAATCACAATCCAAGCCAGACTTCCCTCGCGTGTTCGAATCAATAATCCCAACTGCAATGCAATTAAATGAAGATTATGGCATATATGAGTTAGGCTTTGATCGAATCTCCATGCCCAAGCTTCTTGATGGATCCTCCGCACATGAGGCAATGTGCTTCATTAAGATCAAACTTAGGGAAGTGTTACGATGGTTGGTCAAGACTATTGTTGATGGAATGGTAGTAAATGCGATCTGACCCATACCTAATTTGCAACCAACTTAACTCTTAGGGGATCCAACAAGTTGTAAGTTGGCCACCATTTTTAACCAATTTGCCTTTTGCCAATATGCCAGCTTACTTTGCAAGAACATCCATGGCACTGTTATTTTCTTCCGTGACATGTAGCAACTAAGCATGAGGGATTCAATTTAGAATCCTATTGATCTATTGTTGAAGTCGACCTGCAATTATATCTGCTAAGTCGAATATGTTCCTAGCTTGAATTATGATTAGAAGAGAGTCTTCAATGATTGTGATAGCTTAAATTCCAAGGTGGAAAACATTTTATATTCCTAGATAAAGGGTGTGGCACTATGCCTGATTATTGGTAGCTTTATTGAGACCCCACTCAAAATTTAATACAATATTTCCTTTGGGATCCAGGAGGATCCCCCTTGCACTTACCTCCCCAGAATTTCCCTTCGAAGATCCATCAAAGAATAAGACATAGCGTTGGAGTTTTGAGACCCAACTTTTTAATTCATCCTACATAAGTTATAGCTTCCATGGGATTTTGTTGTTGTAACTATAAAGATGTCACTTAATGTACCCAATTAAAACTTTAGGCACATTAACTTCAACTTTCCAATAGAGAGTAAATTGATCCCCAAATTTATGCAAGCAATGGCTTTATTATTTTTACCGGAATATGGATAACATGGTGCAGCCCACGATGTATATTGTCAAGACACTATAAGATGGCCAATCAGGTTTGAGATATCACTATTGTAATATTCTCAATCCAATTTCAGAGCTATCAACCCCAATGCAATCCCAAATAATCACTAGATTCGAAACTAGGAACACTAGTTCAAATTTGACCACACTGAACACTGGGTTTCCAACTCTTGACAAACACCTCCTAATAGACTCAACTCTTTCCCAAATAAATTCACCTCGACTCTAACACTCCTAAACACACCCAATATTGCCACTAACAAACTCCAAAGAACTTTATGGAAGCTTGGAGCACTTCACACAAACATTTATAACTAAGGGTGCGTTAGCATAATTGTACAAATTAACCCACTAGTAAAATGATCATATCTCAACCATACAGAAACCATTTTCAGTGAAATAAAAAGTGTTTCCTATTGTAAATTATGCTCCCGATGCAATGGAAGAGGTTTAAGAACCCAAAAACACTTATAAATTTTCTAACCATAAATTAAATTTCAATCCCCAACACCCCAGTGCAATATTTAGAACACCCACAATAATAAAGCTTCCAAATGGGCACAGAAAACTTCCACATACCTTATAACCAAGCCAAATAGATTAATAACAGATATAAAAGACTCGTATGAATGAATCGGACCCAATCATGAAGTTTACGCAGTCATACATTCACAGATCTACACATAGATTTACAAATATATACATAGTTTGACTAATGCTTGAATAGTGGACAATATATGAGGAATAACACTGTGGATTTCATTAATATTGGGGGATTTATAGATATTACATCAATGGATGCTATAGAAGATCGAAATACATAATAATATCTTCTACAAAGAAAGAAGGAATGGCTACACCAGAACCACAAAGAAAAGAGGAAGATTTACGCTCCAGATGAGTGTTTTGCCTTCACTGCTGCGCCCACTATCAGGAAGATTTCGACCCCAAATCTCAAATATGCCTCCTAAAGTGTGCCCTCCATCAAAGATCGATGATATACGGCCTCTATAACAATCCCCAAGAGGTCTGGATGACAGCAGGTGTTCCCTCCTTTAGCAGAAACCAATGCAAAACACTATTGTCCCGAAACTCCACAACTTCACACTTCTATTGACTGGAACTTGAAAACACTATCAAGAATTCGACCCCACTACTATATATGAATACAAACACCTGAAATAAATGTTTATAGAGAAATATGAAAGTGATTTCTCCTCTCAATCAATTTCCATGAAGCTCCGTGAAGAGATCTGGATGATCTCCTCCTCTCTACTAGCTAGGGTGGAATCTTTCACCACTGAAACTAGTTCACAATTGCAAGGGGCACATATACCAAGCTTGAAAAGCCACAAGAGATCTGATATTCAAAACAAAAATGTCCAAAATCCCTTTCCCAATAGGCCTACATCCATTTCATAGACTCCATTGAGCCCTTTCCCCCTCATTCTATAATTCTCTCACAAAATATTGATAAATGTTATTTTCATGAGAGAATAGTAACTTTGAACTCATTTACTTCCTCTCTAATGTTATTTGACCAGATAATACCTTCATCTTCCTTATCAATTCAAAATAGAGAGGCTTAGCTTGATTTTGGGGAAGTTACATTATCATGTGGGCCCACTCTCTCCTCTAGCACCCTCCTTATCTAGATTTAGGACTTGCAACATGTGATAGGCTATCATAAGTTGCCATAAGTTGTCATAGGACTTGATTCTTGTCATAAGTTGTCATAAGTTGTCATAAGATTGTCATAGATGTCATAGATTGTTATTTTTAGCCATAGGAGTTACAACTCATGAGATGCCTTTCATGAAACTTCCTAGGAGCTACTCTTCCTTAGAATTAGAATTTGTGGACGCCCTCCTTTATTTGGGGGTGTTATAACTTCCTTGTGGGACCACTTTATCCTCCTATGAGCCCTCCATGGCTAACTTGGACTATTGCCACCTCACGTATGAATATTTGGCCACTTTATTACAAAAAATGTGGCCCACACCACCCCTTCTAGTATTTCAATTTAAATTTGTAAAATGACTATAGGCCATGATATTCCAAACTAATTATTTGTAAGAAATGGTTAACAATCAAAATTTGGGGGCATTACAGTCATCCCCACCCAAGATTGCTAGTCCTTAAGCATTTTTAAATATGACTGTGGTAATTATGTGTTTTCTTTCACCAAATTAATGCACAAACCATTTCTTTGCCTCCTTCTTTAGTGGTGACTGTTTATGCGGCTTCAATTTGAAATGGATAAAATCATCAACTCAACTAAACCACACTAAGGCTGAAAATGATGTCATGTCTGCAACCCAATCGAAAGGGGGTGAAGTATACCCTGCTCGCAGTATGGTCCTGAAAAGCACTGACATAGGAAGCCTCTTAACCAATGCTGATAAGAAGATTAAATCTATATTGCAGCCACTCAGTCAACTCCCCACTAAACTGATCTCGTAAAAGTCTCATCTTGCGAAAGTCAATACTGACTCTCACCTCTGTGCCTACTACTGAAAATCTACCGAGCATTGTAAATCCAAGATCCCTAGCTAATATCAGAAAGGGACCACCATGCTGCCACTTCACCACTCTGATCATAACCATACCACTGTCATAGTCTGTCTACATCCTCCTCTCCTGGATCTCCAAACATAAAAATATGCAAAATTGAATCCACCACCATAGTAATGGCCTACATAAGCATCCAAGTGAAGGCTACCATCATGCTGCCATACTCTATTCTGAATATAGGAAAAGGAAATATGTCCTGATCACTAGTCATGACTCTGGGATGCTCATGAAATCCAATCATCCCCTCGAGAGATAGCTCCATCTCCCCTACTATCCTACCACCAACCCACTTGAAACAATTAAGTCCAAGAGTGATCCCAGGGTCCCAAAAGAACCTGAGAAATGTAGAGTGCCTATTGCATCCATCTCTGCACTGCATAATATCGACATAAGGAGCCTCCTGAAGTCTCCCAAGCCACCTAGTAGGAAAACATTGTATCCCTCCATCATAAGGTCTTCCACCCATGAAACTAATTTGTTGCTCAACATGGATAGGATCCTAACAAAGATGGTTGGCTCTACCTCCTGTGCCAGCTACTAAACGGTTGAACCACGTGATACCACGATCCCACTGTCTATGTTTCACCCCTCCTATCAACATTGTCATATGGATCAATCTACCACTCTGAAGGATGTCAAGATTCCACCACCAGATTGGAAGTTCATCACTCCCAATGCTTACTCAAACCTCTACGAGCCTCTCCAACATAACATGAAGCTCCTATTTTGCACCATGCACACTGGTCCTCTGGCACACATCACTATCACCCGTCCCATTCAACCGACTCAGGTGAAAATCTCATGTCCTACCATGAATGATGAAGGCATCATACAATAACCATAGATGCCTTTCTTGCTCCTCACAAGATTGGAAAGGAACTGGTTTTCCAAAAAACCCACTATTGATGCAAGTTCAACTCGACCTCCCTTGTGTCTCCATCTTTGTTATGGACCTATCCACCCAATCCATGTATGCACATACTCCTCTACTGGCTGATCCATAAAAGGTGTACACATCTGCCTCCTCCATGACTAAGTCTCTCTCCCATAGAGGCAGCCCATGATTCTCTTGATGTAAAACAAGTACTTGGTCAACATTCTCCATGTAACTCTCTCCTCGAGTACATGTAAATCTGAATTCTCCTCGTGTTCTACTCTTACATGAGGCTCTTCCATCAATCCATGAATGCAATCAGCTATGTATAACTAGTTGTCTGAAGTGTAGGAGGAAGGGTGTAATCTTTCCAACTCCCTACAAAGTTGTTCAACCTTTATATATGATTCTTGAAGTGTTTTTTGTGTGTTGTTCAAGGAATCATGGGTGCTCTCAAGCTCATGGGTGAGCCTGCCCACTTCCTCTTCTTCTTCATGTAGTGCACTATGGTACATATCAACAAGCCTAAGAAGATGATCTCTATCAGAAAGCAAGTGTAGGCAGTTTGCCTTCATTACGGCCATTGCCTTTCGAATTGCTTCAAAATATACAAGGGAATATTCTACTATGAAACTATCATCTAACCCTGAATCTCTCCAACAACAATCTGTCACCAAGGCATTTTTGTTATCAAAATTTTTCATGCTTGTCCTAATTTCTTCTTTGCTTACCTTCAAATGCCCTGCCAAAAAATGTGGTCCATGGGGAAATTCCTCCACTAAATTTTCTTATTTGTTGTAGCCACTCTATGCGCAAAACTTGTGTCATGTTCACATCTTTTAATGGCCGAGATAAAAAAAAAAAAAGAAAAAAGATTGCTTGCGGCATCAATCCACAACACATAATTCATCTTCAACATCCAAATATATAATGACAACATTATAAGACTTTACAAGACTATCATTTATACATGAAATGGCTACTATATCTTGTTGTTTCAAGGAAGTATGACTGTTGCAAAATTCATAATTTTTAACATACCTTGGTGTTATAGTTTCATCATTCCCATGTGTCCGTGGTGGCATGATCCTCCACTTTGTGATCAACTTGTAGACTCACGGTTGCAATAATTGATTCCTTTTGATCCAAACTCTCGTATGGTTGAAGAGAGTTTGTGGGCATGGCTTCATTTTCCTCCTCATGTTCATTTGAAGGTTGAACAATGACAGTGGATTCGGTGCTTCCTGAGCCAATCTTACCAGGGGAACCCTTGGTTGCTCTTTTTGTAGAGGTACCAAACATCCTCGCCATAATTGTTGATATCGAGCATTCCAATAGAAAGGATTTACACTACTACAAATTATGCTCTAGATCATGTTGTAACTTGTTTGGTTTCTTTGGTAACTTCTCATGGTTCTTCATTAACCTTTCCCATTCAAGTTTCGCATCCTCTATGGCTGAGGTAAGATGGAAATTAGGTAACCTTTTGACCTCTACAAGTCTAACTCGTGAAGGGAATTCCTCCTCAATTTCCACACAGTATATGTTGTCATATGAGAAATCATCCCACTCGTGTGGATCATGCAAACCTCCATCTATTGTTTCATCTCTTGCATTGTCATGCACCAAAGAATCGAACCCATCCTTAGAAAATGACTCTTCCCATGTTAAACTCTCCTCAAGCTCCCATGCATCTGGTTCCAACTTCATGTCTGCAAGCCTTCTTCAAAGTTTTTATTTAGTTTCCACAACTATCGACGAACATGCTCTGATACCACTGTAATGTACCCAATTAAAAATTTAGGCTCATTAACTCCAACTTTCCAATAGAGAGTAAATTGATCCCCAACTTTATCCAAGCAATGGCTTTATTATGTTTACCAGAATATGGATAATATGGTGCAACCCACAATGTATACCATCAAACCACTGTAAGATGGAAAATCGGTTCGGAGACATCACTACTGTAATATTCTTGATCCAATGTCAGAGCTATCAACTCCAATGCAATCCCAAAGAATCACTAGATTTGAAACTAGGAGCACTAGTTCAAATCTGACCACACCGAACACTAGGTTTCCAACTCTTTCCAAACACCTCCTAATAGACTCAACTCTTTCCCAAATAGCTTCACCTCGACCCTAACACTCCCAAACACACCCAATATGGCCACTAACAAAGTCCAGAGAACTTTATGGAAGCTTTGAACACTTTACACAAACATTTATAACTGAGGGTGCGTTAGCATAATTGTACAAATTGACCCACTAGTAAAATGATCATATCTCGGGCATACGAAAACCTTTTTCAGTGAAAAAAAAGTGTTTCCTACTTGAAATGATACTCCCGATGCAATGGAGGAGGTTTTAGAACCCCAAAACACTTAGAAATGGTCAAACTAGAAAGTAACTTTCGACCCCCAAAACCCTAGTGCAATATTTAAAACACCCACAATAATAAAGTTTCCAAATAGGAACAAAAAGCTTCCAAAGACCATCGAACCAAGCCAAATAAATTTCTACTAGATATCAGAGACTCATATGAATGAATAAGAACCATTCATGAAGTTTACACAGTCATACATTCATATACACATAGATTTACATATCTATACATAGTTTGGCTAGTACTTGAATAATGGACAATATATGAGGAATAACACTGTGATTTTCATTAATAATGGGGAATTTAGATAGATTACATCAATGGCTATTATAAAAACTCAAAATACAGAAGAATATCTGTTACATAAAGAGAAGGAATGGCTACAATAGAACCATAGAGAAAAGAGGAAGATTTACTGCTCCATATGAGTGTTTTGCCTTCACTATTTCGCCCTCTATCAACAAGATTTCGACCTCAACCCTCAGATCTTCCTCCTATAGTACGACATCCATCAAATATGGATGATATAAAACCTTTAGAATATCCCCCAATAGATCTGGATGACCACAGGTGCGCCCTCCTTTAGCAGAAACCAATGCAAACACTGATGTCCCGAAACTCCACAACTTCACACTTCTACTGACTGGAACTTGCACACACCATCAATAATTCAACCCCACTATTGTATTTGAATACAAACACCTGAAATAAATATCTATAGATAAATATGAAAGTGATTTTTCCTCTCAATCTAAAAGTGATTTCTCCTCTCAGTCAATTTCCATGAAGCATCCTGAAGAGATCTAGATGATCTCCTCATCTCTACTAGTTAAGGTGGAATCCTTCACCATCGAAACTAGTTCACAATTGGAAGGGGCATATCTACCAAGATTGAAAATACACGAGAACTACCCTATTCAAAATCAAAATGTCCAAAAGGCATTTCTCAAGAGGTCTGCATCCTTTTTATATACTCCATTGAGCCCTTTCTCCCTCATTCTAGAATTCTCTCACAAAATATTAATAAATGCTATGCTATTTTCACGAGAGAATGATACTTTGGAACTCTTTTACTTTCTCTCTAATGTTATTTGACCAAATAATACCTTCATCTTCTTTGTCAATTTGAATTAGAGAGGCTTGACTTGATTTTGGGGAAGTTATACTATCATGTGGGCCCACTCTCTCCTCTAGCGCCTTCCTTGGCTAAATTTAGAACGTGCAAAATGTCATAGCTTGTCACAAGTTGTCATAAGCTATCATAGGACCTGATTCTTGTCATAAGTTGTCATAAGATTGTCATAGAATTCTAGTTTTAGCCCGAGGAGTTACAATTCATGAGATACCTCTTCATGAAATTTCTTGGGAGTTACTCTTCCTTAGAATTCAAATTTTTGGATGCTCTCCTTTATTTGGGGTGTTACGACTTCCTTGTGGTCCCACTTTATCCTCATATATTCCCTTCATGGTTGACTTGGACCATTACCACCTCATTTATGAATATTTGGCCACTTTATTACAAAAATTGTGATCCACACCACCCCTTCTAGTCTTTGAATTTAAATTTGCAAAAAAGACTATAGTCCATGATATTCCAAATTTAATTATTTTTCTCAAAAGGTTAATAATCAAAATTTGGGGACATTATAGTCACCTGCACTTGAGTTACTGAGGGAAAGAAGTCCCTCATCCAAGTTTTGTCCTCTCTAGTCAAAGGTTCATTGGAGAAGTTTAGATTACCTATTGCTCGTATTGCCTCACTTAAAAGAGATTTAGAATGAGAAACCTTAAGGGTCGTAGAGGTATACTTTGAATTGAATATTTCCTTGTTTCTAGTTATCCAAAATTTCCAAAATACATATTTTGGGAGGGCTGACCAAATCCTCGATAAAGTTTTTTTTTTGACAAAATTCCAGGGAATATATCTTTCCAATTTATAAATTATCCACTCCAACGCTCTAGTAATCTGATGGTTGTATTTAATACCTTCAGTATATACTCCCACATCTTCTTGATGTATTCACATTTGAAAAAAAGATGTTTCACTATTTATTCATAATCTTTACACATAACACATTGAGAAGGCCCTTGTATTTGTTTTTTTTTAGATTTTTAGAGGTGAGAGTTTTCTCATGGACTAAAAATTGACAGAATGCATTGACTTTTGAGAGCTCGTCTTGATGTCAGACCTTTGACCATAGCTGAGAGAAGGGTGGGTGAGGTTGTTTGTAATATAGTTTTTCATATCCTTCCTTAACTGTATAAATTCCACGCTTATCCCAGCCCTTGTTATCTTTACACTTTAATTTTTTTGGGGCGCCCCCTTGCAAAGATTGTAATAATTGATCATAGGTCTCTGCCAATGCTATTGGAACATCCACGCTCTACCATTTTATCCAATTACCTTCAGTGTCCCACTTTGATAGGTCATATAAGGTTTTGATTCCTCCCCCCCCCCAACTAATCTTTAATGCCCAGTAGCCCTATCTCCTGATTGAGATGAGACTCTCCCATAATACTCTCTCTCCGAAGGTTAATCCTTTTATCATTCATATGAATCCAAAAAAAGCCATCTTGAATAATTTTCTCTATCTATTTGTAAAGTTTCCAAATTTCTGACCCATCCCCTTCCCATTTGCAATCATCTATACATCGAAGCCTTCACTTTGAAAGATATTTTGTTTTAAAAATTTCCTTCCACCAAGATTTTTATTCCGAGATCAACCTCCATAGCAATTTATCTCCCATATCCAAATTGATCAATTTTGGATCTCTAAGACCAATAACTCTATTATCCTTTGGGTCTTTAACAATGTCCCATTTAATTAGGTGAAATTTCTTTTGGTTTGATTCCCCCCCTTGCCAAAGAAAACTTATGATATTCTTACTTAAACTTTTCATAGCACAAACTGGGGTTAAGAGAAATGAGCATTGAAATAAAGGAAAGGAAGAGAGAATGAGTATGATTAAAACTATTTTTCTTGCCGAATTTAACCAATACATTCCCCAACTCTGAATTTTCTCTTTAATTTTGTGTGCTATTTCCCCCCACTCTTTTGCTTTCGCCCGTTTGAAAGAGTTTGGGATTCACAAATATTTGAAAGAGGTCTAGGTGCCAACAACAAAAAATCCAAGGACTCAGGATATGTTTTGGAGTAAAAGAGGGGGGGCATTCCAACCAAAGAATTTGCTTTTGATATTGTTAATCTTTCCCCCATAAACCTCTACAAAGAAATCCAACGTCATTTTGAATCTGTTGGCATGAATTATTGAATCTCCTCCAAGGATAATTGTATCATTAACAAACTAGGCATTATTGACTGCCTTGATGCCCCTTGCAATGGTTATCCCTATGCGATTTCCTTCTACACGCTCCTTGGCCAGTTTTCTTCCTAAAATTTCCACCATTGATATGTAAAGAAAAGGAGAAAGAGGGCATCCTTGTCGAAGCCCTCTCGATGCATGGAATAAATCTGTTGGTCTTCCTTTAATCATAGGTGCAATCCAAGGACGATTTATGCATGCTTTAATACATTTAATGAAAAGGGGGGGAAATCCAAATCTCTTAAGAACTGTAAAAATAAAATTGTGCCTAACACGATCAAAGGCATTTTCCATCTCCTTATCTTTTCTCATTACACTAGAATGGATCGCCTCTTGAACTAACATAATGTAATCCACAATCTGTCTATTTGTAACAAATCCTCTGTATCCTTTAGAGATAATTCTAGGAAGAAACATCTTTACTCGATTTGGTATGATCTTGGTTAGTATTTTGTAGGATGAATTACACAGGGAGATTGGTCTATATATTTCAAAGGATGAAGGTTTTGTTTCTTTAGGAACTAAGGCCAAAAATGAGGAGATTGTGGTGCATCCTATATTTTCCCTTCAATATTCTACACAGATTCGTTTTTATGATGGACAAACATGCTCGATAGAAGTGTATAGTAAAACCATTCGGACCTAGTGCTTTATATGGTCCTCATCCTCTTATAGATTTGAAAACTTATGCCTCACTGATACACTTATTAAGCATATGTTTTTGTTCTTCATTTACCAAGTGTAGTATATTTTCCAACATTTCTTCCTTTGCCATGCTTGCAACTGAACCCTACTCTCTATATATTAGATCCTTATAGAGCCTATAAGCTTCTTCGTTGATTGTTTCTATACCTGTTATTTTATCCCCATCGCCACTCTAAATTTCTCGAATCACATTTTTGTTTAATCGATATTTTGTTTGATTGTGGAAAAATAAAGTATTTCTATCCCCATCTTTTAGCCAAAGGGCTCAAGACTTTAGTCTCCACACCTTTTCTTCACTCCTATATGCTTCAAGCAACGAGGCATGTAGCATAATGGGCATTGGCTAATCATAATCTCAACAACATAAACCATACACAAAAACTAAGACCCAAACCAAAATACCATTCCAAATGAACAATCAAAGCATGAGACTTGAATGTTGTGAGATATAACCAATGAGTGAAGAGTTGTTAATGTTGAGGCCATTATTCACAAAGGTCGAGCACATGGCTAACCAATAATTCATTTATGCAAGCCATATCAAACAACCTATGGTCTATCACCATAACAGTTCAAATACTAATCAAACCAACACCCTTTTAATATAATCCAATCTAGGCATGAACGTAGATGGGTGATTGAGTCAGGATTAGTTGCATTCCATGATATACAACTGTCTACAAGTTAAATGGAGAGATTGAACAACAAAACAAAGAAACAAACTTGAGCAAGGTTGAGGGGCAAAGCATGGATGCATTAAGGAATGTGTAGAACGGTAAAGCAAACCATTAATGAGAACTTTTTATAACAACAACCTAAACACATCATCCAACCAAAGAGGCAATGATCAAACCAATGCAAGTTCACCACATAATACTACATCAAAGTATTTTAAGGGAGTTGAATTTAGGCTCCTAACTCAATTATAACAACATATAGCTTCTTTGGTTGGGAGTTTGTTATCAGAGTGCATGTAAATTGCATGTATATAACAATAGCCAAGGTCAAGCTCAAGGCTCCCATTGAAAAAAATGACCAAGTGAGAGGTTGCAAGGAGGTAGGGATAGGTCATGCAAAACACTAACATCCCTCCATCAGCCTCATAACGAACAATATACATCACCATAACCAAGTAACACATGTCGAAAAGCAAACACAAGTATGCAATGCAAATCTATTTTCATTTGAACTTCAAATGCAAATGCCAAGTGAACTTTCAAATGTAAGGTGTCTAATACATAGTCCATTTAATCCATTTTTAACCACATGTGAAATGCCCATGATCAAACTCAACAATGTGTAGAATGTGGTATTCATATCCAAGTTATACATGTAGAGGGAATTAGCAACAAAAATAACATGTATCATCATGAATCCAACACCTAGGACATGAAATGTCCTACATTTCGACACTTTCCTTTTAACTTTTTTGTGCTTTGAATATCAACCATTTCGTTGTCTAGGTGTTGCAAGATACTACACCAACACCATAAGAATTCATGGCAAATGCAATGTAAAGAATAGATATAACCAAGGTGAGAAACAAGTATCATCATCATAAGATGGTGCAATGGATAATATATTACCCGACTATGTGATATTTTAAAGATCAGTGTCTCACCACTTGAACACTGAGCATCCTCATAACCGATGAATCCTTATATCATCATGCTCCCCAATGCCATCAACCTTATAATTTTGGTGTAGTATAGGTGATGGGGGTCTCTTTGATTTCCCTATGGGTTGTGAGAAGTAATAAGTCTTGGAATTTGAGTCAACTTAGGTAGACTCGACAACTTTAGTTTATGCTTTTAAGTTGTTCCTTTTTTAAGTAAGCTAATATAAATAATTCACAACGCATTTTGATGCTAGTCTTGTTGATTGAAAAAAGGCCCAACAAAGGAAAGGGAAGAAGATATAATTGAAAATAAAGTAGGACTAGAGCCTTCTCACTTTTAATCACCAACCCAGTCAAGTTAAGGAAGGATGCATTTTCTCAACTTAGTGAAACAATAGGCATAGAAGGAATAATAGTAGGTAAGAAAAAAATCCCTAAGGTTCATAGAGTATGAAAATCCCCTGTAAGGGGTAAAAGATGATGAATATTTCATTAATATCAATGGGATAGAGCCATTCTATAAGAAATTGGGTCCACACAGGATAATAAATAGGTATAAGGCACATATAATTGTGATATAAAAGTTTATGTAATTGTAAGAGGCAACTAGTAGAGAGTTGTCAATGATCATGGCAAGATGACATTTTGTTTATGTAGGTGTAGTTTAAAAATCAAGGGCATTGTAAAAAGATGGAAGGAACCTCTAGTCTCAACTCAATTGATTAGTGCCATTATTTCTAGGACATTGCCTATAACATGGTGCGTTATGTAAGTCACTTGCTCGATTCCCATGGTGTTAGGTGCTCACTTTACATTGGGTACCACCTTCACAATGGGATGAAATGCCTAAGAGTTTCCGAAGGATTTATTTCCAAGGATAAATAAATAATGTTGGAAGGACTTACCATCACTCCATAATTCTTCCAAACTACTACCAACAATCTATACCAACTTCTTCTCCAAGGAGCTAATTGGGAAGACAATATCCATAGTTAACATCTATGGTAAACGTTCCCAAAGGAAAGATTCATGGAAGGACTTTTTGGCATTAATTGACTAAAAAATGAATGACTTGGTCATCAGGGGAGACTTAAATTTTGTACTAAAGCAAAGTGAAGTCTAGGGAGAGGGTGAAAGACTAGACCCTTCGACATAATTTTCTTAGGTGTAAACTTGATTAATTAAACTAATGTGACATATAACCCTTATAATGTATGCCTACTTGGAAGAATAATAGGGAATGGAATGAGGGACTCTCCAAAAGTTTGGACATATTTATGATGTCATATAGCTTGCTTTAAGATATTGGGAGATTTAGAATTTGAGTTGACAATCCATCTAACCATAGATTAATCCTCCTTCAAGTGGACAAAAGTGAAAAGAAGCCACCCTCACCTTTCAAATTCAATCCTTGTTGGACATGAGAATTAAAAGGATTGTTCTTGAGTGGTCAAAAGAACACTACAAAAACTTACAACATGTATTGGAAGAAGTAGAACAAAAGTTTGAGCAAACTTAAAAGGAAAATCACAGAAATGTGTTCATGGATGCAACATTAGACTTGGACCTAAGCTATTGGAGGAAGAGAAAATAAAATGATGGAATTGGAAACAACAAGGTGGAAGTAGAAAAGTAGGGCAATGCAAGTGGAGTACCATTTTCCCATAATTATGCTTATACAAGGAAGATCTAGAGTAGCACATGGGAAACAAGGAAAGCAACGAAGAAATAATATCCTCTTTTAAAGATCCAACTAATGTACCATATTTTAAAGGGATGTACATTGAACCACAAAGGGAAAACATAGCAAAGATAAGGGCAATATCTTCCTACTTTAACAATCTTGTGAGTACTGACCAAAGTGTATGTAGAGATCAATAAAGAGAAGCTGAAGTATGTGGTACGCTCCTTCCAATGTGATAAAAGTCCATGACCAAATATGATGCCAATCAAATTATTCACATTATTTAATGAATTTTTACAAGAAGTACTCTTTGTAGTTGTTGAATAGTTAAGGAAAAGTGGGAAAAATCTTGGAACTTTGACTTCTACATCCATGGCGTGATTAAAAAAAGGACACCCTTCCTCCGATGAATAATTTGAGTCCATATCTTTTTCCATTATCATCTATTGAATCATCACAAAGGTAATATACTTTAGAATCAAACCCATTCTCTCCTAATCCATATCAAAAGAGAAATTTGGTTTCCTAGTTGGCGGGCTCATCCATGACGTTGTTGTAGTTTCCCAAGAGACCTTGCGCTCCATGAAATAAAAAAGGCTATCCATATCGATAGCAAAATTGGTTTTGAAGAAAGCTTGTGACAAGGTAAGTTGGTTTTTTCTTAGACTTATCCTCATTTATGTAGGCTTTAATATGAACATAACCAATTGGATAATGCATGTGTTTTTTGATGTCTCCTTTAGTCTTATAAATGGCTCAACAACTAGTTTTTTTAGGCCTTCTAAAGGACTCATGGAAGGATTGCTCTTTGTCCCCACTTTTGTTTCTTTCAGTAGCAAATGACCTAGTAGGAAATTCAATTATCGCAGAGATGTAGGGCATTAAAAGGTGTCCATCCGACCATGGATATCTCCATTACCCATGCACTCTTCATAGATGTTGTACTCCTCTCTGGCAATATGACTAAAAGAGAAGCAAGAGTTTTAAACAAGTTCCAACCTTTTATGGTAAAGCAACAAGAATAGATATAAACATTTATAAATCCACTATAACATGTCATAGACTCTACCCTTTTGATGAGCAAGCCATATACATTATATCACCTTTCAAAGTAATTGACTTTGACATGACACTAAAATACCCAAGGTTTGAAATGAATCCAAATGTCTATGGAAGCAAGGATTGGCAATGACTCTTCAATAAAATTGAAAAATTATTAATACATGGTGTAATAAGTGGATCTCTCTAGGAGAATATTGGTTTTAGTTAAAACTACCCTTGAGGCTACCCCTATTTATCGGCATTCCATGGACTACATATCGAAGGGTGTCCTTAACAAAATTAGGAAGAAGTTTTTCATTTTCTTTATCGAAAGGAAGGAAGGAGAAAGACGGTCTTCCTTTAGTTAAATGACCAGTTGTAGCAAGACCCAAAGACTCACATCAATGGGGCTTAACACTAATTACTTGTTAGGAAGGGCCTTAACTACTAAGAATATATGGAGGCCAATCCCTTTGGAAGGGTTGTGGAAAAATATCATAGCCATGAAGTATATAGATCCCTTATCCCTAGAAGATTGGATAATACCCCCCTTTAAGAAATACTCAGCTGGATTATCTTTCAGAAAGCCCTAGTTTCGTTCTTTCCTCCCATGGGAAACTTTCTAGCTTGGAAGATTGGTAATGGAAGAAATGTTAGGTTGGGGATAGATGATTGGACAGGAGGAGAAACGATATACATGTTATAATAAGACATAAAGTTTGGTATAACTAAAAATAGATATGCCTTTCTTGTTGATATATATGACACGGACAAGGAGTCTCTCTGGAACACTAGATGCTTAATATAGTAGGACTCAAGGTTTCAAAGGGTCCAAGCTGCTATAGAAGAATGAGCTTTCAAAAGAGCCTCGATGGCAATGGCCATCAAAATTAGGGAGGAGCCAGATGCACTAGTTTGGTTAACAAATGCAGTTGGAGGCCATTGCACAATGAAATAATGACATACTCTCAAGCCTATCCTTCTATGAATAAGGAGGATAAGATGTAGTGGTGTACAATAGCTTGGAGATCGAAAATTCACCTAAAAGTGAGAACTATCTTTTAATTATCACTGTCAAATAAAATTATCACATGGGACAACCTTCAAAGAAGATCATTGCATGGTTCAAGCACAAGCCTATTATGCAAGGTCATTGATGAAGGAATCAACCATATACTAGTCTCCTAATATTGCATGCAATTGGTTTGGGATGCAATTTTGACTTTGATTAACAACATGGGTTCATGGTTAGGTGAGAATCTAAAAGCAACCTTTAAGAAGTGGATCTAATGCAAAGAGGTAAGTGAGCATCCACATATGCCAAAGCTTGTCTCATGGTAGTTTGGATTGGTAGGAATTGTGCCACTTTAAAGAGATACACCTCTTTACTTCTCAAGTTTTCTACAAAATTAAATATTCGTACGACATGATGAAACCATGAGCAAGAGTCAAGAATAAAAGACAAGGGAAGGAGGTTAAAATAGAAAAGAGAAGGGCCCTTCGATGGTGCATAAAGAGGTAACCCAAGCATTTGTGGAGTAGGGAAGATTTTGTAAATAAAAGGAAACGGCTAGCCTTCACATAAAAATGGGTTTGGAAAATAATATAATAAATGGGTAAAACTTCAAGCCATGCACATTCTCCCAAGGAGAGCTTGGACATGGGGAGGAATATCATAGACCTTTAGGAATGTTGTGATTTGAAACATCTTTGGATCAAAAGTTTTGTTACTATGATATTATCTCTATATTCTCTCATACTTTTTATTTCCTCACCGGCCTACTTTGAAGAGTCTCTACCAAACATTTGTTCTCATAATTTCAATTACTCCCTTCGTGCCCAAAGAGGGAGAAAATTAAAATTGCTATGACTTTGTTTCCCGCTGTTTTTATTTATTGCCATCGCCATGAAAAGCCTTTTCATGTGATGTGGCACAAATCTTACGTGTCACATACACGTGGAGTGGCTGCTCAGCGCATCCTCGGAAAACTGATACGCTAAAACCCCTCCTAGGGTTTGGGAAACGAAACTGAATTCCATGAGCATTCTTGATACGGACTCCACTTTCTGTTTATAGTGGCAACTGTAACCGTTCCCCCCACCGCAGCAATTGCTCAGCAATGTCCATTTCATGGGCTGAAAAAGGTGCAGATTTTGAATGTCTTGATTTAGTTTTAGAAATAAAGATTTGAAGAACGCCATGGAAACTTATCATCCTTTATCACAATATAATCCTTTGCAAATGTTCATACACCAGTGAAAGAAGCTTAAATTTAAAGCTAAAATTCAGGGTTAGTTGCAGACAAAGGTCCTGCAGTAGAATACACTTATGGAGGACAGCATTTGATGAGCATGCAGTAGAATACACTTACGCGAAAGTTTTATTTTCCTGTAAATGGCGCCGTGTTCTTTATTTCTCCGCCTCTTGGCAGTTTCGTTATTACGTTTGCTAATTGCTGTGCTGAGCGGGAAATATGTGGAGTCGATTAAAGGTCCGCATATGAATGATCTCAATCTTTTGCTTCCTCCTCGTGCTTTTAACCCCATTCGCTACAGACTTCAAGGGACCGACGGCTGTTTCGCCTGGTAAGTTCAAGAATAAAATTTATTTCATTTTTTATTCAATCTTTTCCCCGTTGTTAACGTATTCACCTTTTTCTGTGACATTAGTTACTCTCTTGCAAAGTAGAATTCAGCTAATTTTTTCACGTCATTTGACGTTTAAAAGTTCAGGACAGCATAAATTGATCTACAATCAGTAGTTTGCGGTTGGAGAATGTGATTTTAATCTACCGAAAGCTATATCTTCTGCTTTGAATACCATCTAGAATAACGTATTTACAGTTCTTTAAAAATCTTTGGCTAGAACTTAATTTGGGTATTTTCCATAACAATTAGCAAAAATCTTATACTGTTGATGAAAGAATCTGAAATTAGATGATCATATTACCACACGGATAAATAATTTAAAGTCAAACAGAAGGCCACTAGCTTCGAAAACGTGGAGAACGTTTTGTATCCCTGTTGAAACCTAATATTTTTTTGGAGTATATTGCCCTACAACTGGAGTATAGAATTTCAATTAGAAAATCAATGAAAAACGCCGCTTAACTGGCTGAACAAGCAGGATGCGGAATATATTCAACTCTAAATTGATGAAAAACCCAGAGCCAAGGAGCCCGGGTTATTTGAAAATATATTGATGGAAAGAGCTATCATGATCTTGTCAGAGTCATTTAGTTTATTGTTTTTCAGCTGTCGATTTCCCCATTTGTCAATCCTTGTAAACAAAAGAAAATGTCTGTCGTGATCACATCCATATAACACTTGAGATTTGCTTTAACTCATACCGAGAGTGTTGATGAGTGCCCATGTTAAAGTCTCGGCACAGATTGCATTTCTAGAAGCTTGTTAACTAGGAGAAACACATTTTTGAGTTTCCTATCCAGCCTAACGATGACAATGCACTCAATGGGTGGTGGTGATTATGTTTGATATGTTTTAATGTTTGGTTAGTTTCCAACAATAAAAGTAGGTTGATTATACTGTCATAAATTTGTCAGATAACTTTCATTTGACTTGTCTTCTACCTAGTAGTCCACATTTGTAGAACTCGAATTTTCCACCTTCTCGGTAACACCTGACCTTTTTTTTCCACTTGGAAAATACGGATTCCTGATACTCATGAAGAATCTGTTAGATTTTATACAATTCTAGCAGTATAATTTAATTGTAGATAATAAAACAGGATCACTAAAAGAATAACCAAGCAAAACAATAGACACAAGCTTTATCTTGGGAACCCAACAGGGAGAAAAACGCAGCAACCTATGTATAGAGATAATCAGTTCAGAGATCAGAGTACATCCAGATATCACAAATAGGAGAGAGAAAGATAAACTTCTCCAATAGTAGCAACCCCAAATAATCCTTCTCTAACTGCAGCAGTGAACTTCTCCTCTTCTTGAGCGAACTAGCTTGTGTTGAGTGAGTGTGCAACTGAGAGGAGTGCATCCTCTATTTATTCTAATCAGTTTTACCTTTTTCCTCAACCGGGCCGACTTCTCTGGCTAACGGGGCCGACTTGACATGGAGGAATATAAATTGCATTTATTAAATGTTTTCTTTGGGTAATTCTAACCCAAGGTTTACATTGATTCTTTCATTATCTTTACATGATCAAATACATCAATTGCTTCTCCTGAAGGAGGTACAACAATAAAAAATATAATAAGAATAACTTCCGAAGTTACATTATTTCCAACACTCCCTCTTAATAAGGAAGTTATTCTTCCAACATGGTCATAATCAACGTCACTGGACACGATCATTTGGATCTCAATTGTACATCACATTTGTCTCGAACATCTCTATACATACGGAGGTCTTCAACATAGTCTCAGTCCATCGAGAAGTGTCATCATGTATCTACTCCACTCAGTCCATCGTTGGATCCATAAATTAGCTCAACAACTCTGCACAATCCATTGGAGAGTACATCATGCATCAACTCAACCCAATCCATCGAGGAACATGCACCAACTCAACCAGTCCATCGGTGAATCCATCATGCATCAGCTCAACCCTGTCCACAGGTGAGTCCATGCATCAGCTCAACCCAGTCCATCGGGGAACATGTGTTAAGTTTATACTAATTTGACTAGCAAGATCACTGAAAGAAACACAATCACAAGATAGATAGAGATTTTACCCTGGGAAACCCTCATGGGGTAGAAAACCCAGCAAAGCTTTCCTCAATAAGATGATCAACCAAATACAAGATGTAGTCCAAGACTAGAGCTCCTTCTCTACCTCCTATGCAGACCTCTCTCTCACTTGTGCGCTACTTTCCGAGTGATGGAAGAGTGAGATAAGTGAGGAACAACCTCCTCTACTTATACTTGTTTCTCGACTGACTTTTTACCCTATGGGGCTGACCTCTCTTAAGAGAGTCTAATAACACCTAATAAATTAACTCAGGGCCGACCCCCACATGGGAGATCTAATAACCCTAGTTACCATAATCCATCAGAGGAATAAACATCTCCGGATACATAATAAAGTCCCATCGGAGGAATGAAACATCTCCGGAATAATACAAATATAATATTCTTAGAAGTTACAATATTTCAACACTCCCCCTTAACGAGAAGGATATTATAACAACATCTGTAGGAGCAAGGAGTCATCGACTACATGATACATGATACATCTATAAATCATTGGAAGCTTTCTTTATACATCATCATCAGTAACGCAGATAGTTACTGGAACATAATCAATACTGGAACATCAACATCGTCAGTATTGGGTCTTCATCTTCTGTAGCACTCGATCAGCTACAACATCATTATCTGGATCTCTCGATCAATAGCCTCATCGTTTGGATCTATCGATCAATATCATCATCTGGATCCTCACGATCAACAGCATCGTCATCACGATCAATAGCATCGTCATCTAGACCATCACGACCATAGCATCGTCATCTAGATCATCATGATCACAACATCGTCACCACACGATCTGCATCATCGTCATCACACGATCTGCATCATTGTCATCAATTGGATCCTCTCGATCAACATCACAATAGCAGCATACCCAACAACACACATGATCTATTTAAGACACCATATCATGTCTAGGGACGATGCAGTCCACTCATCAACTTAGACAAAGTATAAGGACCACTTCTCGGAGACATATGTCTACGGATCAATTCAGGGATCGAAGTTCGGGGACGATACAATCCCCTCACTCTCGGAGACATCTGTCTGCGGATCATTTTGGAACTGAAGTCCAAGGATGATACAATCCCCACTCTTGGTGACATATAGTCTGCGGCTCATTTTAGGACTGAAGTCCAAGGATGATACAATCCCCACTCTCGGTGACATATAGTCTGCGGCTCATTTTAGGACTGAAGTCCAAGGATGATACAATCCCCACTCTCGGTGACATATAGTGTGCGGCTCATTTTAGGACTGAAGTCCAAGGATGATACAATCCCCACTCTCGGTGACATATAGTCTGCGGCTCATTTTAGGACTAAAGTCCAAGGATGATACAATCCCCATACTGTCCACTTAGACAAAGTGTAAGGACCATTTTCATCGACCTCATCGTGGAACAGGCAACCTCATCATCAACCTCATTGTTGGAACAGGTAGCCAAATCATTGATACAGTATCCTCATCAATACAGTTATCATTAATACACATCATCAATACGAGTATCCTCATCGATACAAGTATACATATCATCAATACAAGTATCCTCATCAATACATATCCTCATCAATATATATCATCAATACAAGTATCCTCATCAATACAAGTATACATATCATCAATACAAGTATCCATATCAATACATATCCTCATCAATCAATATAGGCAATCTAATCATCAATACAGGTGTCCCCATCGATACTAGTATCCAAATATTATCATCGACCATATCACTCCCCCTTTCGAGGAGGGTCCTTCTGAACTACACCAAGCTTGTCTCGGAAATACTCAAACTTTACTCGAGATAGAGGTTTGGTCAATACATCGGCAACTTGTTCATCAGTGCCTACATACTCGAGCTTGATAGCTCCTTTTTGCACCATATCCCGTATATAAAAATATCGGATCTCTATGTGCTTTGACTTTTCATGGAACACTGGATTCTCTGTCATCTTGATACAACTCTGGTTGTCACATAGAATCACAGTGGGGTCCATCTCTAAGTCAAACAATCCTGATAATAACTTCCGAAGCCATACCGCTTCGCAACTAGCAGAGCAGGTAGCTATATATTCTGCTTCAGCTGTGCTGAGAGCCACACTTGACTGCTTTCTGCTAAACCACGAGATCATAGCAGATCCCAGATAATAACATCCACCCGATGTACTCTTCCTGTCTGATACACTTCCTGCCCAATCAACATCTGTGTAGCCATATAATCTGAAGTCATGATCTCCACGATAATAAAGACCAAAATCTATCATACCTTTTACGTACCTTATCACATGTTTTGCAACAATTAGGTGAACTCGTCTAGGTTCCACTAGATACTGACTCAGAGTGTTCACCGCAAAACATATGTCTGGCCTGGTATTCGTCAGGTACATTAACGACCCAATAATCTGTCTGTACAGAGTCACATCCACTAGCTCTGAAGAGTCATCAACTAATAGCTTTAAGTTGGAATCCATGGGAGTGGCCATGGCTTTGCATTCCAACATATCGAATCTTTTCAGGATTCCCACAGCATACTTACCTTGGTTGAGAAAGATTCCATTTGGTCCTTGCCATACTTCCAGACCTAGGAAGTAGTGCATTAATCCGAGATCTTTCATCTCAAATTCTAATGAGAGCTTTTTTTTTTTTGCATTCGATAATTTGTTTCTCATTTCCAGTTAGAAATAGGTCATCCACATATAGCAACAATATGATAGGTTCATCATTCATAACCTTGAGATAAAGATTAGGATCAACTTTACTTTTGGTAAAGCCCAAGTTTGTCAAGACACTGTCAATTCTTCCATACCAAGCTCTGGGAGCTTGCTTCAACCCATATAAGGCCTTTTTCAGTTTGCATACATGGGTTCTTCCATCTTCTACCTCAAATCTTTGTGGTTGTTCTATGTACACTTCTTCCTCAATCACACCATTCAGGAAGGCTGTCTTTACATCCATCTGGTGTAGATCCCATTTCATCATGGATGCAAGTGCCATGATGGTTCTAATGGAAGTGTACCTTGCAACTGGGGCAAAAGTTTCTTCATAGTCAATTCCCTCTTTCTGAGAGAATCCTCTGGCCACAAATCTTGCTTTGTATTTTTCAATGCTACCATCCGTAGCATGCTTTATTTTGTATATCCATTTGGAAGATACCACATGTATTTTGGCTTGCGAACTATATCCCAAACATCATTCTTCATTATTGACTGGTATTCTTCTGTCATTGCCTCTACCCATTCTTTCTTATGAACTGCCTCTTCATAACCAGTAGGTTCCTGATCTACAAGATCACACATCAAAGCCATATAGTTGGAGAATGGCTTTGGTTTCTTGCTTACTCTAGTGGAGCCCTCGGGAGCTCCATACTTTTCTGCTCCTAGTATAATATCTCTTGCCCATGCTGGCTTTCTTTTCCTTGAATTGTTTGAAAGGGGGGGTTCTTGTGGTTCTATCATATCATGGTCTTCAGGTGTTACATCTTCAGAGATGGGTGCAGTCTCTGTAATTCTGGGAGGTGCATCTTCTTCATATACTTCTTCATACTGGCACTTCCTAGATTTCTTGAGAGCTGTCTCTTCATCAAATGTCACATCCCTACTAATCTCCATATGGTGAAATCCTGGGATGTATACTTTTAATGCCTTGGATGTTTCACAATATCCAACAAATATTCCCTTCTTTCTGGAAGGATCTAACTTAGTCCTCTTTTCTTTTGGAATGTGAATGTATACTGGACATCCAAATATCTTGAGGTGACTTACCTCAGGCTTCTTCCCTGTGAACACTTCTTCTAGAGTCTTGAAATCAAGAGCATTGTGGGATAGTCTATTTTGCACATAGACTGCTTTCCTAGCTGCTTCAGCCCATAGATACATAGGTAGGTCTTGATCATGTATCATTATCTTCACAGCTTCCATGATGGTTCTATTCTTTCTTTCTGCAACACCATTTTGTTGAGGATTTTAGGGAGTGGTTAACTCCCTCTTGATTGCAACTTCTTTAGAAAAGACTTCAAAATCCTTTGAAGCGTATTCTCCACCATTGTCTGTCCTGAGTATTTTGATCTTCTTTTCTGAAAGATTTTCTATCAAGGCTTTGAACTCCTTGAACTTTCCAAAGACTTCATTCTTCCCTTTTAGAAAGTAAATCCAAGTCTTTCTGGAGTAGTCATCAATAAATGTAAGGTAGTATTCATATCCACTCAAAGATGTGGAGGGCATTGGTCCACACACATCTGAATGAATCAATTCCAAAATACTCTTGGTCTTTGTTTCACTCTTTGGAAATGGGTTCTTGATATTATTTCCTTTTGCACACCCCTTGCATGTGCCATCATGATCAATCTTCAAATCTGGTAGTCCTATGACAACCTTACTCACATGAGGTAGTGCTTTGTAGTTAATATGAGCAAGCCTCCTATGCCATAGTTCATTAGGGCTAGTGGCTTCATGAACAAGGGTAGCTTCTGGATGTCCCCTGAGTTTGTATAAACCTCCTTCCTCTTCACCAATAACAATTGCATCCTCAATAGATTTTCCTTTGGACCACATGAGTACTTGTCCATCTATGAATGCAACCCTATAACCTTTCTTATCTAGAGCTGAGATAGAAAGTAAGTTCTTCTTCAATCCTAGGACATATAATATCTCTTTCATCTTCAATGTTGTTCCAAAATCAAGCTTGTAGCTTGCTTCACCAATTCCCTTGATGGGATATTGATAGTCATCTCCTAATGACACCTTTTGTGGGGAGGTCTTCTCTTCCAGTTTTGAAAGAGTTTTCTTTTGTCCAGTCATGTGCTTTGAAGCACCACTATCAATCAGCCATGTATCTTCTCCAGGTGTTATAGATCCTGAGAGTGCAGAGAATAGAACATACTCTTCTGCATCTTCTTCTTCATTCCTTTTAGATCTTTTCTTGAAGAGGGGCCTTTCTTCTTCTTCTTCTTCTTCTCTTCTAGATCTTTTCTTGTGAGGCCTTTCTTCCTCTTCTTCTTCTTCTTCACTTTCATCTTCTGCAAGATGTGCTTGCTGTCTTTTATGGTGAAGATTTTTCTTCTTCTTTGAGGGACAATATCTAGCAATGTGTCCTTCTTTATGACAATTGAAACATTGGAAAGAAGAGTATTTTCTTCTTCCTCTCTTCTGAAATCTTTGTGGAGATTGAGACTCCTTGTGACTATCCTTCTTGAAGTAAGATTGATTCCTCCTCTTGGTGTGTGTAGCAAAGGCTTGGTCATCTTCTTTGAGCAGGGCTTCTCTGTTGGAAACCCTAGCTTCTTCTTGGATGCAATCTTCCCATACCACATCAAACTTCATGCTCTCTTTTCTGGCACACATGGTTTGGATAAATGATTCCCATGGTCTAGTGAGACCATTTAGAGCAGTCATGACTAGTTCATCTTCATCAAGGGTATCTCCAATAGCATCTAGTTGTTCTTTGAGCTGGGAGATCCTTGAGAAATAGTCTTGAACAAATTCTCCTTTGTTCATCTTTGTGCTTTTTAATTGAGCTCTCGGATTCATTTCCTATTGATGTTCTTTCCCTCATACATTCTGGAAAGGGCATCATACATTTCCTTTGGAGTCTTCTTGGATGCCACTTGGGGAATCAAGTGGTCTTTAATAGAATTAGTAATGATTCTCTTTGCCCTAATCAAATCCTTCCTATACTTCTCTTTGGCTTCATCCTCTCCAGGTTCTGCAATCTCATCCTTGATATACTGGGCAAGGTCATTCTCTTCAAGAATGAGGCCAATTCTGTATTTCCATGCCTGAAAATTTTCTATACCCTCTAGCTTGTCTTCAAGCTTAGTGCTTGGAGCCATCTTCTCTAGGGGTCAAAAGAGATTGAAGTTTCTCAAGAGATAGAATAACACTTACCAGGAGATGTGCTTGATTGAATTGGAAGATCTGGTGTGTTTTCTGGAGACTTCAACTTTTCACCTTCTGGATCTGCAACAGAATTTCTAGTTTTTGGTGCATAGGTTCGCAGCATTTCTGGTTCTCTGGTTTTCTGGTTTTCTGCACTTTTGGTCAAACTAGGGTTTGACTTTCCCGTAGTTCTACCCAACCAATAACCTTGATCCAGGGCTCAAAACTTCGATTTTGAGGAGGGCTATCCAGCCATGCATTTAGAATTAAAAAATACCAACTTTTGCAGAAACCCTAATTTTCATCGGAGGAGGAGAGAGAGATTTTCACCTTGTGAAAGATGTCCTATTCAGGCTTGCTCTAATACCATGCTAAATTTATACTAATTTGACTAGCAAGATCACTGAAAGAAACACATTCACAAGATAGACAAAGATTTTACCCTGGGAAACCCTCATGGGGTAGAAAACCCAACAAAGCTTTCCTCAATAAGATGATCAACCAAATACAAGATGTAGTCCAAGACTAGAGCTCCTTCTCTACCTCCTATGCAAACCTCTCTTTCACTTGTGCGCTACTTTCCGAGTGATGGAAGAGTGATATAAGTGAGGAACAACCTCCTCTACTTATACTTGTTTCTTGATTGACTTTTTACCCTATGGGGCCGACCTCTCCTAAAAGAGTCTAATAACCCCTAATAAATTAACTCAGGGCCGACCCCCACATGGGAGATCTAATAATCCTAGTTACCATAATCCATCGGAGGAATAAACATCTCCGGATACATAATAAAGTCCCATCGGAGGAATGAACATCTCCGGAATAATACAAATTTAATATTCTTAGAAGTTACAATATTTCAACAACATGCACCACCTTAACCAGTGCATTGGTGAGTCCATACAAGAGTACCAGTGTGTGCTAGTGTGCGCCAGCCTCTCCATCCCATCTCAGGATGTCTGAGAGATCTCCTCACTCTTTTTAGAGTGATTGGGGAGAATGCACTAAATCTCTCCATGAGAGATCTCCTCACTCTTTTCAGACTGATCAGGAGTGTGCGTTGGCCTCTCCATCCTTTTCAGGATGTCTCAGAGATCTCCTCACCCCATCTCGAATTGATCGGGAGAATGCAATGGCTGGCCTCCATCCCATCTCAGGATGTTTGAGAGATATCCTCACTCCATCTCGGAGTGATCGGGGGAATGCAGTGGCCTCTCCATCCCATCTTAGGATGTCCGAGTGATCTCCTCACTCCTTTCAGAGTGATCAGGAGAATGCATTGGTCTCTGTATCATTGTCCTTCCCTCTTAGCAAGGGATATAATCATGGAACCAATCTCCCCACTCCATCATAGTGTCAGGGAGTAAAGTCAACCTTCCCTCTTACCGAGGGAGTCAATCATGGGACCAATCCCTCACTCCCTCTCGGAGTGATTGGGAGAAGATACCTGCACACATATCAACTAACAGAGGTATCCAAGTATATCGGGGCAAACTTTTCTGTCCTGCCCTACGCTAGTTATGAAATGTAAATAAATGGAATAATAACAAATCACATGACTGAATTTATGCACCTGCATGGGAGAGTATCAAGAGACTAGTCTCCCCACCCCATCATAGGGTGTCTGGGAGATCTCCCATTCTTTCTCAGAGTGTTCGGGAGAAAATATAGTACTGCCATCGGACTACTCACCCTTAGCCAAGTCACATGGCTAATATCTATCCGATATTACAATCATGCTCATCACATCTCCCTCTGTGTTGGAGCGTCTTGCTCCCTCTGCATTTGAGCATCCTGCTCCCTATTTTGTGCTATCCACAGGTAGGTCTGAGAGCATCGTTCCTTACTAAAATGTAAGTATTCATCCTGGTGACGACTAGGTACATCAAGGATCCTCTCAATTATTTGTCTGAATCAACCAACAACGCCATCAGTGTAGCCAGGGACTTACAATCATCATGCTGGATCTGCTCAGGATCTCAATTGTGTTCTTCCTTAAACTAGGAAGGTCTCATCACACCATCAATAGGCCAAGATTCTCATCCCAAGGGCCAATTCCCTCTATCTCAGTGAGGAATAGATCATCAATATACAAAATCACGAACAAGGGATCATTGTCAGCAATATTTTTTGAATCCCGAGGCACAATTCTAATTGAACAGATGTGCACCTCCTCAGAAACCAACTGAGTAACTCTCGTCCTTCAGGACTAACATACTCTAAACCTTTTGTCATGACTCTAACTGGAAACCAATTGCTTTCCATAATTATTGAAGAACCGAACATCTGTAGTAGAGAGAGATCGACATCCGTTGGAGTCTTCTTCTCCAATACACCAATCTATATGAGATCCTCCGGGCCTGTGAGTCATGTATCAACTATGGCTGGATGTATTAGGTCCTCGTTTGTCCGTTGCTGCATAGTCATGACTTCCATCTAACTGCTTTGTCTAGGAGTCATCCTTGTAGGCTGAGAGTCATGCTCCTAGGAGCTTCCCGCGTTTGATTTAATTTGAACATCAACGGAATTCATGTGTCCACCACTTGTTCATCGAAACAAGTCTCATCATCCTTCTCTTGTAGGCCATATCATGTGGTCTTTTCCCTACAAGTCAAATCCCGTCAGATAGTTAGCGACATTGCATAATCAAATTTAACCAATTTATATTTCAATGCAATGGCAATAGTTTACACAAGTATGTAGGCATCTTAGGTAATGCTTCAACACACCAATCATAAACATGTATCCCAAACACATATGGTAACTATCTAGATGTCTGCTATCTCCACTAGAACATGCCATCAAGAGTGTGTAGTACTCTAAGCATGTAAGAAGGAGATATGATATAGACTAGCTCCATCAGCTGTTCATGGAATGTTGTGCAACTCATATGCATAATAGGTACAACAAGTGCCTACGGTACATCAATAAGTGAACTATATCAAATACTTCAACAAACTTCCTAATAGATCTGCATACAATTTGTTATGAAAACATATAAGACAAAAAATAGATCTATGTGAGCAATACATCCAAATACTTATAGGATTGCCCTTATCCTTGAAGAAAATGACTTAGACAAGTATGTGAATAAAGAGGTTCCAGCACCAGAGGGAGATGAGGCTAAAGCTATCCATAAGAAGAACTTGGTTAAAGCCAAGAGAATTATTGTTGACTCCATTAAGGATCATCTCATCCCACATGTGTCATCCTTGGAGTCACCCAAGGAGATGTTCGATGCATTGACAAGACTATTTGAAGGGAAGAACATCAATTGAAAGATGACATTGAGGAACCCGCTCAAGAACATTAAGATCCAGAACTTAGAGACCATGCAAATCCTATGGAGCAACTTGAAGCAGTTGAAGAGAAGGTAGAAGAAGGAGAGATCGTTATGACCACCTTTAATGGTCTCCCAAGATCATGGGATTCATTCATTCAAGGGATATGTGCCAGGAAGAAGTTGATCACATTCAACAGACTATGGGAGGAATGTACACAGGAAGAAGCTCGACTTGTGGCACGAGAAGAGAAGATGTGAGCAAATGATGACCAAGCTCTCACAACTTACACTAGAAGAAACCACAACAAGAGGGAGCACCATCACCATAACAAGAGGGAGAACTATGATATGCAAAGAAGACCCAGAAGAGATCTATCCAACATTAGATGTTATGCATGTGATGAGAAGGGACACTACTCCAGAGATTGTCCCAGAAACAAAGGCTCCAACAAGAAGACAAATAAGAAGAGACATCATGCTCACACCGCGGAAGACGATGAACCTGGAAGAAAAAGAACCAGAGAAGAAGAAATAAACGATTCTTCAAGTGATGAAAAATATGTCTCGATCTCAGCACTCACGGGCATTGCTACACATGGGAGCAATGATTGGCTTGTAGGTAATGGAGCTTCCAAGCACATGATGGGATCCAAAGAATCATTCGTCAATCTATCTGAGCATGAGTCACCTTATAAGGTGAAACTTGGGGATGATTACCAATACCCCATAAAAAGAAGTAGAGAAGCTTCCTACAAGCTAGACTCTGGAAAATCTCTGAAGATGAAAGACGTGCTATATGTTCCAGGACTAAAGAAGAACCTTCTCTCCATATCAGCACTAGATACTAAGGGAATGAGGGTTGCATTTGTAGATGGCCAAGTCCTAATGTGGCCAAAGGGAAAGACGATAGATTATACGACTGTGATTGGAGAGCAAGAGGGAGGTTTGTACAAGTTGATGGGCCAACCCGAACAAGCATTGGTTCATGAGTCCATGGAACCAAGTGAACTATGGCATAGAAGGCTTGCACATGTGCACTATAGAGCACTACCTATTGCAAGCAAAGCAGTTTCAGGACTTCCAGAAATCTAGGCAAGGAAAGAATGAAAGAATGCAAAGAAGGGATTTCCCAACAATGAAAGCAAAGCAAAAGGAATATTGGGGATAATGCACTCCGATGTATGCGGTCCCATGTCATCCAGCTCAGTATGCTTATTATGTTTCATTTATAGATGACTTTTCTCGTAAGACTTGGATTTACTTCTTGAAAAATAAAGATGAGGTATTTAGTAAGTTCAAGGAATTCAAAGCCTTGGTCGAGAATCACACATAGAAGAAGATCAAAACCGTTCGATCAGATAATGGCGGAGAATTCACCTCAAAAGAATTCAAGAAACTTTGCAGAGATTCTGGGATTAAGAGGGAGTTGAGCACTCCCCACAATCCTGAACAAAATGGCGTTGCAGAACGAAAGAACAGAACGATAATGGAAGCAACGAAAGCAATGCTACATGACCAGGATCTTTTGATGCACTTATGGCAGAAGTTGAGAGGACAACGGTGTATGTACAGAATCGTACTCCTCATCGAGTACTAGATAACAAGACTCTAGAAGAAGCCTTCTCCGGCTAGAAACTAGAAGTCAGCCATCTCAAGATATTTGGCTGTCCAATGTACATACATATTCCGAAGGAGAAGAGGACGAAGCTAGATCCCTCAGGAAAGAAGGGAATATTCGTAGGATACAACGAAACTTCAAAGGCCTACCGAAATACTTCCCAGGATTCAAGAAGATCGACATCAGTAGAGACGTGACATTTGGCAAAGATTCAACATATGACAGATCCAGAAAACTACCTATTGAAAATATTGAAGAACCTAAAGTTCCCAGGATTCGAGATTCAGTGATGGAGGAAGCAGTTCCAGAAGATCATGAAAACCGCGAAATGGAAGAACCACAAGAACCTGTAGATCCACCTCGTGAGAAGAAATCCCACAAGAGGAGACCAGCATGGGTACAAGAGGCAATACAAGATGTATATAAGTATAGCACTCCAGATTGGATGCACAGAGAAAGCAAAAGGCCTAGACCATACTCCAGTTATGTGGCCCTGTTGTGCGACATCATTGATAAAGAACCTTCCAACTATGAGGATGCAATGATTGAGGAGTACCAATCGATTATGAAGAATGATGTTTAGGAGATAGTTCCGAGACCAGAAGGGAAGTTTGTAGTGACTTCGAAGTGGATCTACAAGATCAAGCATGCTGCAGATGGTAGCATTGAAAAACACAAGGCAATATTTGTGGCACGTGGCTTCTCCCAGAAGGAAGGCTTAGACAACGAGGAGACGTTTGCACTTGTAGCCAGATACACTTCCATCAGATCTATACTTGCATTGGCTGCAGTGATGAAATCGAAGGTACACCATATGGACGACAAGACAACATTCTTGAATGGTGTAGTGGAAGAGGAAGTGTACGTGGAGCAGCCACTGGGATTGAGACACATGATAGGTAGACTCATGTGTGCAAATTGAAGAAGGCCTTGTACAGATTGAAGCAAGCACCCGGGATGTGGTACGACAGGATGGATAGTTTCCTGATGAGCTTTGGATTTACTAAGAGTAAAGCGGATTCCAACCTTTACTTTAAGGTTGAAGCCGGAAGTCCAGTGATACTTCTATTGTATGTAGATGACCTGTTTTTGACAGGAGAGTTTGAGTTCATTGCACATGTGAAGAGGAGGCTTGCCGCAGAGTTCGAGATGAAGGACCTGGGTATGATGCATTATTTCTTAGGCATGGAGGTGTGGCAGAGTGCGGATGGAATCTTCCTTGGACAAGGGAAGTATGCAGTGGAGATTCTGAAGAGATTCAGAATGGGCTACAAGGCTATGGCCACACCCATGGCATCGAACTTGAAGCTATTGTGTGATGCTTCATCAGATTTAGTTGATGCCACGATGTACCGTCAGATGATTGGTTCGTTGTATTTGACGAACACGAGACCATACATATGCTTTGCTGTGAACACCCTGAGCCAGTTCCTGACGGATCCGAGACATGTTCACTTGATTGCTGCAAAGCATGTATTGAGGTACTTGAAGGGTACAGTTGATTATGGGATCAAGTATGACGCGAATCAAAAGATTAACTTGCAGGGTTATGTTGATTCGGATTGGGTAGGCAGTATCGCAGATAGGAAGTGCACTTCAGGATGTTGCTTCAGTATGGGATCTGGTATGATCTCCTGGTTGAGCAGGAAGCAGTGGTGCGTGGCACTGAGTACAGTCGAAGCAGAGTATGTTGCAGCTTGTTCAGCTAGTTGTGAGGCATTATGGCTTAGGAAGCTACTATCTGATTTGTTTGATCTCCATTTAGAGGTGACTTGTATATTTTGTGACAACCAGAGCTGTGTGAAGTTGTCTGAGAACCCGGTGTTCCATGACAAGTCGAAGCACATTGAGATCAAGTACCACTATATCAAGGATATGGTGCAGAGAGGAGCAGTGAAGCTCCAATATATACGACGGATGAGCAGATAGTGGATGTGTTGACCAAGCTGTTATCCAGAGTGAAGTTCGAGTACTTCAGAAAGAAGCTTGGTGTTCTCTAGATCAAGGTTTGTCCTAAGAGGGAGTGATGAGACCGGAAGACGCAAATGCACTGGTTCTCGCATGGTGGAAGACGCAGGTTGTCCATTGGGACGTAATGCACTTGGTGTGCCTCGGGTTGTACTCCCATGCTGGAGAAGATAGAGTCGTTCTCGCATGGTGGTAGGCGTAGGTTTTCCTTGGGACGTAATGCATCTGGGATGCTCTTGATTGTACTCCTATGTTGGTAGATGTAAGGGCTGGTTCTCGTATGGCGGTAGGCATAGGTGGTCCTTGGGACGTAATGCATCTAGGATGCTCCTGATTGTCCTCCCATACTGGAGACGTTGAGAGGTCCACCGGTCATAAGACACTATGTGTGTGCCTAGGCAGGATATTGCATGGTGGAAGGCATAGGTTGTCCTTGGGACGTAATGCACCTGGGGTGCTCCGAATTGTCCTCCCATGCTGGTAGACGTGGGCTGACCGTTGTGGGACATGAGATGTGCATCTGGGCTGTGCTCCGTGTGATGATGAGATGATCTGAATACGATGAGGCGATAGTAGGAGACGCAGGTGATTGCAGTGGCAATGTAATGACTGGTCCTGGGTTGTACCTACTTGATGGCTTGCTCGTGGAGATGATGAAGACCTACATGAGGGCTAGGCCTACATCCAACATGAAAAAGGCTTGGCTTTGTAGAACTTCCTATGACAGATAGATTCGGGAGATGTCACTAATCAATGATCAACGGAATGAAGATTGCGACAATGATTATCCAGTGTTGATGATGATGTTCCAGCATTGAAGATGATCCAGTGATGATGATGTTGTCCATACTTGTGTCCAAAGGGCTGATGACCGTGGCGAGAGAATACCTTCCTAGTTAAGAGGGAGTGTTGATGTGAATGTAACTTCGGAAGATATTCAATTGTATTTTATATTGATATTATTATTGTATTTTATTTGTACGTCCGACGGAGATGTTTTCCCTTCGGTCAGAGATGTCATTATTACATTTGGTCATGCAAAGTCATTGAGGTAAAACCTCCATTGTAAGTCGGGGCGATAGATCCCCTAGAGTCAAATGTAATTTGGTTATTGAGTCTTCCTAGAGAAGTTGTTCTAGTCAGGTTTAGTTGATGCCAACCTAGTTAGGTAAAAGGTCTAGTTAAAAGTAAAGTATAAATAAAGAGCATTGCTCTCTCATTTAAACACACTACTCACTCACACAAGTTCGCATAGCAAGAGAGAGAGGACAAGTTCGCTGGTGAAGAAAGGAGAGAAGCTGCAGAAGACTTATTTTGGGGTTTTCCATTTTGGCTTGATATTGTATTAGTGACGAAACTATCTTTGGGGAAGTTGCGGGGTTTTCTCCTTTATGGTTTCCCTGAGGAAAACTATTGTGTCTTTTGTGTATTGTTGTGCTTGTTATTCTTTCAGCTAAAGATCCTAGATAATATTGAATTAAAGTAGAAAAACTAACAGACAAGAGTGCAGATTTTATCTTAATAAGATCATCTTAATATTGGTTTCTCTCAATGGTTTTTCTAGGGGTTTTTACCTAGAAATTATGTGTGCACATGTGTTTGGTTTCCTGATTTGCTTATTACGTCGATAGGTGTTAGAATAACACCTATTAATGTTATTCTCTCCACTTATTGGGATGGAGGTTGATCTCCAGAATCCCAAAAATCTAAGAAGATTCATGGTAGTCGTCATTGGTTAAGCAACCTAACAAATGACTAAGGTAAGGCAAACAAATTAAATCCTTGATGACCTTGCAAAATCCCAACGGCCTTTCAACTACTAACAAATCCAAGAACCACATAGAATTTTGTGTGCAGACACTGTACGAGTTGGGACTGCAGAGGATAATGATGATGGGTTTGGGGCCTGTAGGATGTGCTCCTGCAATGCATGCCTCAAGGAACTGCAATGGCGACTGCGATCCGACTCTACAGTATGCCTCATCCTTGTTTCTCAACAGAATTTCGTGAATATATTAGAGGAAAACGGATTGCAAAATCAGAGGAAAACAGACTGGCAAATCAAAGGAGAGCGTTCCATGCGCTCTTTAGAGGCTTCTCAACGAATTTTGCGAATAAATAAAAGGAAAATAGATTGCAAAATCAGAGGAAGATGGATTGGCAAATCAGACAAGAGTGTTCCATGCGCTCTTTAGAGGTTTCTCAACAAAATTTTGTGAATAAATCAGAGGAAAACGGATTGCAAAGTTAGAGGAAAACGAATTGGCAAATCAGAGGAAAACAGATTGGCAAATCAGAGGAGAGTGTTCCATGCGCTTTTTAGAGGTAAGCTTTTTGGCTTATTTTGAATTCAGATTTATTTTAAAGTAATTTTTAATTTATAGTTGTTGGCATTTCCAGTCAATGCAAAATTTCGGATTGGCAAATCAGAGGAGAGCGTTTCATGCGCACTTCAGAGGTAAGCTTTTTTGGCTTATTTGGAATTCAATTTTATTTTAAAGTAATTTTTAATTTATAGTTGTTGGCATTTCATCGGCCACAAGTTAAGTGGTTGAGCTAGTTTATAAATCGTTAAAACTCAGTTGTGCTTTTATTCAGTAAATCTGCAGTAGTTTACAACAAGGTATTTTGTAGGAATTAATGTCGGGTGTTGAGTCATGAAAAATTAACATGGTATCAAAGCTGTGAACTCTGAAGAAGGAAACCAGTTGCACAAGATTGTGATTTTTGCAAGAGGGCATCAACGAGAATTTTTTAATTTTATTTTTTGTTCCAGGCTCAACAAAGGGTGAATAATTAAAATAAAAAAATTAAGAAGAAAGAGGAAACATACGGTCGTTGTACAGGCTGTACAGTTGGCGCCATATTATTGTACGATCATGTGGTTCTGTATGGACTGCAGCTGCAGTCGTTGGGAGATAGGCCGCATGGAGAGTGCAGGGCGTGGAGACTGTAGGAGTTGGGTGTAGGTGGTGGAAGTAGTGGGGGGTTGCTAGAGAGAATGCTGGAGGCATCGGGGGGCCGAAGAAGGAAGGAGCAGCCATAGCAGTACCCGCAACAACACTGCAGCTAGTTTCCAACAGTGGGAGGATGTGGAGCTGGTAGGGTGCACGGGAGGCGACAAAGGAAGTGATGGCGCAGGAGTTGGCAGAGAAGTCAAAGCAAGGAGGTGGTGGGAGAAAAGGGTCGTGGAGCAGCAAGCTGCTAACAGAGGTTGTAGTCGCTACAGAGACAACCCATAGGTTAGAAGCTGTCGGCGAGGGAAGAAAAGGAGCTACTAGTAGAGTTGGAAATGGTGGAGGATCCACGGGCGTAAAGGAGTCAGAAGATGGAGCAAGATGGTGGTAGCAGAAGGGCTCTGGCGTAAGGTAGAAGCAGGTGAGGGTGCGATCGAGTAAGCAAAGTAGTCATTCATAGAATGTGCAGTCGTAGCAGTAGCCGTTGGCATGGCCAGCCGTTGCAACACAACTAGTCTGCAGGGTTGCAGGCCAGCGAACTAGCAACGTCGGGCATTTGCAGAAGTCATTGGGTAGACTAGAAAAGCTTGGGCAAAGCCAGGGTGGTTATCCGCCACTGGGCAAGTCGTAGAGACTGCACGTAGGTTGCGGGCAGAGCCAGGGCGACTATTTGCCACTAGGGAAGTTGCAGAGACTACAGATAGGATGCGGGCAGACCACATAAAGCTCGGTCAACCCCAAATAGATCCCAAGTAGCCCTAAAAGGTTGTGGTCAACCTCGGGTTGAAAGTTCGGGCCGCGGGTAGCAGGTCTGGGCAACAAGCAAATTTTCGGGTAGGGGTCTGGGCATCCAAAAGATGAATTAGTTTTTGGCATGGAATGCAAGCATAGTCTTGTTGTTGAAGGAGCATGATCTTTGGGGGATTGTAGAGAAGGCAGTTACCAAACCAATAGATCCAGCTCCGTTGGCAACACATGATAAAAAGGAGATTAAGGCCCTGAGAGTGATCCTAGATGCTGTGAAGGATCACTTGATTCCTCATGTAGTAGAGAAGACAACGACTTATGCAATGTACAAAGTTTTAGTTTTTCTACTTTTAATCAATATTATTTGGTATTTAACTGAAAGAATAACAAGCACAACATAACACAAGAGACACGAAGATTTTCCTCGGGGAAACCATAAAGGAGAAAACCCTGCAACTTCCTCAGAGATAGAATCGTCACCAATACAATATCACAAAATGGAAAACCCCAAAACAAGATAGTCTTCTGCAGCTCTCTGTCTTTCTCCTATGTGAACTTGTCTTCTCTTTGTCACTTATGCGAACTCAAGTGAGTGTGTGTGTGTGTCCAAATGAGAGAGCCTTGCTCTCTATGCTTTACTTTTCACTTGACCTTTTCAATAGCTAGGTTGGTCCCAGCTAAACCTGATTGGGTCGACTTCTCGAGGAAGACTCAATAACCCTAATACATTTGACTCTAGGGGATCTATTGCCTCGACTTACAATGGAGGTTTTACCTCAATGACTTTACATGACCAAATGTAATAATGACATCTTCGACTTGAGGAAAAACATCTTTGTCGGAGGTACAAATAAAATACAATAATAATAATAGTATAAAATACAAGGGAATATATTTCGAAGTTACAATTACAACAACACTCCCTCTTAACTAGGAAGGTATTCTCTTGCCACAGTCATCAACCCCTTTGGACACAAGTCTGGATAATGTCATCATCGCTGGATCATCATCAATGCTGGAACGTCATCATCAACACTGGATCATCATCGTCACTGCTGCTGCAATCCTCATCATGTTGATCATCGATTGGTGACATCTCTTGAATCTACTCGTCATAGGAAGTTCTACAGAGTCAACCCTTTTTCATGCTGGATGTAGGCCTAACCCTCATGTAGGTCTTCATCATCTCTGCAAGCAAGCCATCAAGTAGGTACAACCCAGGACCGATGTGCATCCTGCGTCTTTCGGACTCATCACTTCCTCTTGGAAGGAATCTCGATCTGGAGAACACCAAGCTTCTCTTTAAAGTACTCAAACTTCACTCGGGCTAACGGCTTGGTCAACACATCAGCTATCTGCTTGTCTGTCGCTACATACTAGAGCTTCACTGCTCCTCTCTGCACCATATCCCTGATATAGTGGTACTTGATCTCAATGTCCTTCGACTTGTCATGGAACATGGGGTTCTCAGACAACTTCACACAACTTTGGTTGTCACAGAATATACAAGTCGCCTCTAACTGGAGATCAAACAAATCAGACAGTAGCTTCCTAAGCCATACTGCCTCACAACTGGTCGAACACGCTGCAACATATTTTGCTTCGGCTGTTCTCAGTGCCACACACGACTGCTTCCTGCTAAACCAGGAGAAGATACCGGATCCCATACTGAAGTAGCATCCCGAAGTGCTCTTCCTATCCGCGGCACTGCCTGCCCAATCTGAATCAACATAACCCTGCAGGTTAATCTTCTGATTCGCGTCATACTTGAGCCCATAATCAACTGTACCCTTCAGGTACCTCAATATATGCTTTGTAGCAATCAGGTGAATATGTCTCAGATCCGTCAGGAATTGGCTCAGGGTGTTCACAACAAAACATATGTCTGGTCTCATGTTCGTCAAGTACATCAATGAACCAATCATCTGACGATACATTGTGGCATCAAGTGACTCTGATGAAGCATCACACAGTAGCTTCAAGTACGATGCCATGGATGTGGTCATGGCCTTGCAGTCCATCATTTCGAACCTCTTCAAAATCTCTACTGCATACTTCCCTTGTCCAAGGAAGATTCCATCCGCACTCTGCCACACCTCCATTCCTAAGAAATAATGCATCATACCCAAATCCTTCCTCTCGAACTTTGCGGCAAGCCTCTTTTTCATATCTACAATGAGCTCATCCTCCTCTGTTATAAACAGGTCATCTACATAGAGTAGAAGTATCACTGGATTTCCCACTCAACCTTGTAGTAAAGGTTGGAATATGCTTTACTCTTGTTAAAGTCTAAGCTCATCAGGAAGCTATCCATCTTGCTGTACCACGTCCTGGGTGCCTGTTTCAATTCGTACAATGCTTTCTTCAATTTGCACACATGAGTCTACCTGTCATGTGTCTTAAATCCAAGTGGCTGCTCCACGTACACTTTCTCTTCTACTAAACCATTCAAGAATGCTGTCTTTACGTCCATCTGGTGTACCTTCCATTTCATCACTGCGGCCAGTGCTAGAACAAATCTGATGGAAGTGTATCTCGCCACAGGTGTGAATGTCTCCTCATAGTCTATGCCTTCCTTCTGGGAGAAGCCACGTGCTACAAACGTTGCCTGGTGTTTTTTCAATGCTATCATTTGCAACATGCTTGATCTTGTAGATCCATTTTGAAGTCACTACAAACATCCCTTCTGGTCTCGGAACTATCTCCCAGACATCATTCTTCATGATCAACTGGTACTCTTCGATCATGGCATCCTTCCATTCTTTCTTCTCTGCTGCTTCCTCTTAGTTGGAAGGTTCTTTGTTAATGATGTCGCACAACAGGGCTATGTAGTTGGAGTATGGCCTAGGTCTCTTGCTTTCTCTGTGCAACCCCTCTGGAGCGCCATACTTCTCCGCATCTTGTATTGCTTCTCGTACCCATACTGCTTTTCTCTTGTGGGAGTTCTTCTCACGAGGTGGATCTACAGGTTCTTGTGGTTCTGCCATATCACGGTCTTCATGATATCTGGAGTCTCTTCTTCCATAGCTGTATCTCTGATCCTGGGAACTTCAGGTTCTTCAGTCTCTTCAATAGGTAGTTTTCTGGATTTGTTGTATGCCGAGTCTTCGTCAAATGTCACATCTCTGCTGATGTCTATCTTCTTGAATCTTGGGAAGTATATTCGTCCTCTTCTCCTTCGGAATGTGTATGTACACCGACAGCCAAATATCCTGAGATGGTTGACTTCTGGTTTCTCATCGGAGAACACTTCTTCTGGAGTTTTGTTGTCTAGTACTCGATGAGGAGTACGGTTTTGTACATACACCGCTGTCCTAGCAGCTTCTGCCCATAAGTGCATTGGAAGATCCAGGTCACGAAGCATTGCTTTCGTTGCTTCCATTATCGTTCTATTCTTCCTTTCTGCAACGCCATTCTGTTATGGATTGTAGGGAGTGGTCAACTCCCTCTTAATCCTAGATTCTCTACATAGGTTCTTGAAATCTTTCGAGGTGAATTCTCTGCCATTATTTGATTGAAAGGTCTTGATCTTCTTCTCAGTGTGATTCTCAATCAAGGCTTTGAATTCCTTGAACTTGCTGAATACTTCATCTTTATTTTTCAAAAAGTATATCCAAGTCTTACGGGAAAACTCATCAATGAATGAAACATAATATGCATACCCACTTAATGAACTTGATGAGATGGGATCGCATTCATCGCAGTGGATGATCTCCAATATTCCTTTCACTTTGCTTTCACTGCTTGGAAATGTCTTCATCACGTTCTTTCCCTTCGCACATCCTTTGCAAACGCCTTCATGTTTGTCTGAATTTCTGGAAGTCCTGCAACTGCTTTGCTTGCATTGGGTAGTGCTCTATAGTGCACATGTGCAAGCCTTCTGTGCCATAGTTCACTTAGCTCCATGGAGTCATGAACCAAGGCTTGTTCGGGTTGGCCCTTTAATTTGTACAAACCTCCCTCTTGCTCTCCAATCACAATCGCATCATATATTGTCTTTCCCTTTGGCCACATTAGGACTTGGCCATCAACAAATGCAACCCTCATACCTTGAGCATCTAGTGTTGATATGGAGAGAAGGTTCTTCTTTAGTCCTGGAACATATAGGACATCTTTTATCTTTAGAGATTTGTCGGAGTCTAGCTTGTATGAAGCTTCTACACTTCCTTTTATGGGGTATTGGTAATCATCCCCAAGTTTCACCTTCTGAGGTGACTCATGCTTAGATAGATTTATGAAAGATTCTTTGTATCCTGTCATATGCTTGGAAGCACCGCTATCTACAAGCCAATCATTACTCCCATGTGTGACAGTGTCCGTGAGTGCTAAGATCAGGACATATTCTTCATCACTTTCTTCTCTGGTTCTCTTCCTTGCAGGTTCATCATCTTCTGCGGTGTCAGCATGGTGTCTTTTCTTGTTGGTCTTCTTATTGTGGGAGACACTTCTGTTTTTGGGACAATCTCTGGAGTAGTGTCCCTTCTCATCACATGTATAACATCTAATGTTGGATAGATATTTTCTGGATCTTCTATAGTTGTCCCTCTGATTTTGATGATGGTGCTCCCTTTTGTTATGATTTCTTCTGGCGTGTGCTGTGAGAGCTTGATCATCATTTGCTCCCATCTTCTCTTCTCGTGCCACAAGTCGAGCTTCTTCTTGTGTACATTCTTCCCATAGTTTACTGAATGTGATCAACTTCTTTCTGGCACATATCCCTTGAATGAATGAGTCCCATGATCTTGGGAGACCATTCAAGGTGGTCATTACGATCTTTCCTTCTTCTACCTTTTCTCCAATTGCTTCAAGTTGCTCCTTGATCTGTGAGACCCTTGTGAAATAGGATTGCATGGTCTATGCATTTTTAATCTTCACATTCTTAAGCTGGTTCCTCAAGGTCATCTTTCGTTTGATGTTCTTTCCTTCAAATAGCTTCGTCAAAGCATTGATCATCTCCTTAGGTGTCTTCAAGGATGACACATGTGCGATGAGATGATCCTTAATGGAGTCTGCAATAATTCTCATGGCCTTAACCAAGTTCTTCTTGTGGATTGCCTTAGCCTCATCTCCCTCTGGTGCTGGAAGCTTGGAACCTCTTCATTTACATACTTGTCCAAATCGTTTTCTTCAAGGACAAGAGCAATCCTATACTTCCATGCTCGGAATTTATCAGCTCCTTCAAGCTTATCCTCAAGCTTGGTGTGGTGAGACATATTGAATGAGTACTTCAAATGGAAATAGCAAGGCTTTTAGGTCTTACCACTTTTGAGATGCCCAAACTGGTTCTGGAGCTGGTTGGCCTAGGTTTGTCAGAGAAACCCTAATTTTCCAAACTTGGAATTTGGAATTTTTGATTGGACAAGAAGATGTGCCTCCTCAAGGCGAGTTGTCCAATGTACTCACTTCTCCAACTCTATGAATAGGATCCCAAAATAGCTGATGCCCTAGTTTTCCTCCGGTAGTAGTGATGGGCCAAAAATTGAAAATTTTCGTAATAAGATCCTACTTCGACAGAAAGATGTGCTCTCCTAGGGTGAGTTAGGCTAGCCTCCTTTTTTGAATTATCTGTGGAGAGAAGACCTCAGACTTAGAAGCCCTAGCTTCCCACAGCTGCACAATGTCTTCTTTTCAGGTTAGCTCTGATACCATGTTAGTTTTTCTACTTTTAATCAATATTATCTAGGATCTTAACTGAAAGAATAACAAGCACAACATAACACACGAGACACAAAGATTTTCCTCAAGGAAACCATAAAGGAGAAAACCCCGCAAATTCCTCAGAGATAGAATCCTCACCAATACAATAACACAAAATGGAAAACCCCAAAACAAGATAGTCTGCTGCAAATCTCTCTCTTTCTCCTATGCGAACTTGTCTTCTCTTTGTCACTTATGCGAACTCAAGTGAGTGAGTGTGTGTGTCCAAATGAGAGAGTCTTGTTTTCTATTTATACTTTACTTTTCACTTGACCTTTTCACTAGCTAGGTCGGCCCCAGCTAAACCTGACTGGGCCGACTTCTCTAGGAAGACTCAATAACCCTAATACATTTGACTCTAGGGGATCTATTGCTTCGACTTACAATGGAGGTTTTACCTCAATGACTTTACATGACCAAATGTAATAATGACATCTCTGACCGGAGGAAAAACATCTTCGTTGGAGGGACAAATAAAATACAATAATAATAACAATATAAAATACAAGGGAATATCTTCTGAAGTTACAATTACAACAACACAAAGCTCTAGTGATCTTTTTTCAACAGTGAGAACATTAACATGAAGGTGATCTTAAGAAGCAAGCTCAGAGATGTCCAAATGTCAAAGATTGGTAATGTTACTAGTTACCTCACGATGATCACCTAGATCCGTGATCAACTTGTAGTTATTGGGGAGAAGGTTCTTGAAGTAGAACTTGTGAATATGGCATTGACTGGTTTGCCTAAGTCTTGGGATCCATTTGTCAAGGGGGTTGTAGCTTGGGAAAATCTCTTAGATTGGCAGAGGCTTTGGGATGATTGCATCCAGGAAGAGACTCAAGAGGAGTCTAAAGCATGCAAGCAAGAACATGAGGAGGAATAAAACTTGGCTTTTGTCACCCAGGCACAAAAGAGCAAAGGATACGGTTTCAAGGCTAACAGTGAGGAAACATCCTCACAGCGAAGAAATAAGAAAGTCTTGAGTAAAATCAAGTGCTTTATTTGCCACAAGAATGGGCTCTATGCATCTTATTGTCCGAAGAAGAAGGGACAAGAGAAGAAGCAAACAACAACATCAACAGAGACATAGATGAATGATTTTGCAATAAAGTTTGAGAAGGACTTCTCACTAGTCTCATGCCTCTCCACCAACACCGACACAAGGAGTGCATGGGTACTTGGATAGTGGTGCATTGCATCACATGACCGAAGCTCGAGAACTTTTCAATAGTCTAACAGAGGACTCAGGGACCCATGTGGAGTTTGGTGATGATGCCAAGTATGTAGTGAAAGGGGTGGGAACTATTTGGTTCCAACTAATGTAAAAAGATTCGTTGGAGGCCCAGGAGGTGCTTTGGTTGCCAAAGCTGAAGAAGAATTTGCTCTCATTATCAGTTTTATAGGACATGGGTTTTGCCATCACAATAAAAAAGGTTAAATACTCATTTGGGTTATAGAGGGCAAGTTATCCAGGTTGAAGGGCAAGCTTGTAGGTTGATCCAAGGGGATCTTGGATCATGGATCGATGTTAGTGACAAAGCACGAGGAGCAGGAGGCTTCGAAGGGTGCGTAGAGTTCACAGATGTGTGGGGAGTCAACCTTCAAATGGGAAGAGGGCGTTAGCCCCTTCTAGCTTTGACAAAAGACTCAGTTGGTATGAATTGAAATTGAAGGATGCTCGGGAGCAAGTTGAGGCTCCTAGGAGCACAGTTTGGGAGAGCAGGCCTCCGAAGAATCATATGGCACTCATGAGTATCGTTATTGATGATGAGCTTTCTAGTTTTGAGGAACTAGTAGACCACCAGGTGTGGCAGGATGCTATGGTGTAGGATGATGTGTAGGATATCGTACCATGACCAGAGTGATAGCTCTAGTTCCAGGTGGCTCTTCCAGAAGTACCTTCCTTGCTAAGAGGGAGTGTTGATGTTTGTAGCATTAGATAGGTACTTCCACATGGTTTTGTGTCTAACAAGTGGAAGTCGTCATTGATGTCTCTTAGACTTAGGAAATTCACTTTAATTAAGTGATTATTAAAGTAAATGCCTTTTTAAATTAATTGAGAGATTAATTAAGTAAAGTGCCTAAGTTTTAGGCACTAGTGACTTAAGTTAATTAAGTGAATCTTAGCCATTGATCTCAGGTAAATGAGATCTAATCTAGGTCGTTGGAGATAGGGTTTTGGTTCATCTCAAGATTATAGAAGGCAACCTAAGTGAGAGGAGGACACACATAGAGTGAGATAGTGAGATCTCATTGTATTGGTTGGAGAAGGACTTTCATCCAAGTGTGCAAGGTAAGGGTTCGAGGAAAGGAGCAAGGGGCAACAAAGCAGTAGCAACCAGGTGTGATAGGCTAGGCCTTCTTGCTGTTTTTTGTATTATTCCTCAGATGGGCCATTATCCTAGGATGAGAGCCCAGATTTTATCTTAATAAGATCATCTTATTATTGGTTTTCCCTTTGGGGTTTTTACCCAGAATTTATGTGTGCACATGTGTATGGTTTCTTGATTTGCTTACGTTGATTTATAAATTGTTAAAACTTAGTTGTGCTTTAATTAGTATATCTACAGTAGTTTACAACAAGGTATTTACTAGGAATTAATTGTCGGGTATTGGGTCATGAAAAAGTAACAAGACTTGCATTGTTTCCTTTGATTATAGGAAGCTTCTCTATGGTTTTCGCTGATATACAATGGGGAGCTCTTGCTTCGAGAAGTTAAAGGCCAGGCTTGTTAAGATGGGCTCTCATTAGTGTTGGGTTGAAGCTAAGCACCAACTTCCACAGGAGGACAGATTTTGCTAGCTTTGCCATGGACAGGAGCCTAAGACACATAATCATTTTGTATTCGGATGCCCTCGATATTATGAGATACACAGATGGTTCTATTGGTTGTTTAGAGAATTGCATAACTTACCCTCCACATTCTTTCAGTATCCGGATCGATGGTGCCTAGTTTTATATAAAGGATAGGCCCTCAAATCTCTTATCCTTCTACCAATCACTCCACCATACACTACACAAAGAATCACATCTTTATTTTTGGTGCTTCTAGTGGATAGGGGCACCAAGAGGTAGTTAGATTGCAGTACCATTCCAACTCCCAATTCCATTAGACTCTGTAGAGCATTTCAACCCCCACTAGTGAGAATTCGATAGAGTTATCATCTTAGATTCGGGGATAGTTTACACTGGACCAGTAGACAGTTCACTTCCTCTAGATCCCGGCAATGGGTAGCTCTTCTAGACAGAGAGACAGTTTCTGGACCAGATCTAGCTCTTCTAGCCAGTCTTCTATCAGTTTCTTTTCTTTGGCCTTGGATGGTAGGAGAGTTGCACATTTGATAGTGGATATTTCAAAGGAAGACATCCGCCCCACTCCTTCAGGTGATAGACATTTGGAGCCTTAAGGCTCTTTTATGCGTAGCCTTTCCCAGGGCATTATATTTAACTTTGGCTTTTAGTGATTAGAGTTTAGACCTTATATATTAGCTTTGGTTTTATAGGAGTGGCCTTAGCACTCCCACTTTGTATCGACACTTTTGTACCGAACAGTCCCATTGACCTGGTTTTGGTCAGTTGTTGGACATCAATAAACTTATCTTGTCTACCTAATTTAAGAGGAGTTTGGCATTATATTAGAATAATTTGTTTATACTCCATCTGGAGGTTGAGATGTAATGAAGCCTTCAATGGTGCTCAGTTTTCTTTAGATGCTTTCTGTGGGATATTGTATGCTGATCTTAAAGCCCAACTTAAAGCCAAGAGTGTTTTCCTCAGGTCTAATCTCTCTTAAGTACCTTTTTGTTGCCCTTCAGATAGGTTTGAGCTGCTATGAACTCTATATTTTTTTTATTGTTAATGTAAGTATAACATATTTTCCAAAAAATAGAGAGAAAAAACATAAGTCTGATCTGAGTAGGGTTTGCCGGATGGGATTTGCACTTATCACATCTGCTTGTGTACATTAATCAACGCTATTCTATGCCAAGGGAATTAAAGCAGAAAGGATCTTATCTTAGACAAGTGCATTAAACATTTCAAGGTTTATGTTTGCTTGCTTACACAATTATAAAATATTTGTTTTGCAGTTTTCAGAAAATGGGCTGGATATTCTGTTTCTTAACTTTATGATTCTCAATATGTTTTTTTCCACTTGGAGCTTTACAGTATATTAAACCTTTATATTTTGGTGCTCCCCTTCTGTGAGACCCCAGGGCCCAGCGGCATTTGACCCTTGTTTTGCAAGCGTAGAGCAATGCATTTTTTAGTGTTTATTTTATATTTTAGCATAGAGTGATTGTGACACTCCCATATTCCAATGTTAACGGGCTGTATTTTCTAGTCCCCACTCCCATATATCTATTCTTTGATCATTTATGGACAATGTTAATAATATCATTCTTATCTTATCTTAACCTCTTGGTAGTTTTGTAGTTAACATGGTGTTTTTCTCAGTGGGCTATTTATGCACGTCACTAGATGTTTTGTATTTTATATATGATAGTTTTGTTCTATTTTTTATTGCATCTCTTTGAAACATATTTGATTTTTTAGTTTTCAGTGGATATTTCTGAAACTTAATAACGTGATAATTTCGTAGTTTTGAGTGCTCATCTTTGAGAACTACAAAATGATTTTATATGTTTCGGTCAATGCTCATATGCTCAAACCTGTTTTATTTACTGGTTGATTTTTGTTTGTTGGTTACAGGACATGGGATCATCATGAAATTTTATCTGTCATACCAGAATATAATGAGACACGTCAGTGCTCAGCAAGTGCACATTTAATCTCCATTGCTCCATTTAGTGGGAAGAAAGTGACAGCAGTCCATGCCTCTGACATCCGCAGCGGACAGGTTATCCGCTGTGAAGTATTCATTGATAGAATTTCACGGATTCAGATCTTCCATCATTCTGTCAAACTCGACCTTGATGGGCTTGCTACACTCCGTGTTCATGCTTTTGATGATGAAGGTCTTACAGGAGCTGTAACTATTACTTTTCATGCTTTGTTTAGCAATGTGTTTGTGTTCTGCATTTGCTGTAATGTAATTAGGTAGATATTGCTGTAGTTGCCTTATGTGACTAAACTTTGAAGAATGGCTTGTGGCAAAGAATTTGAAGTGGAAATGGATACTGAATCTAGATTTTTGTGGAGGCAACACTTACTTGTAGTGTTTTAGAGAATTGGGTTGCCTTGATGTTTCTCCTCCATAATTCTGTTAAACTCAACCTTGATGGGCTTGCTACACTCGTGTTCATGCTTTTGATGATGGTGGTCTACTGCTACAGAAGCTGTAACTGTCATATCTTAAGTATATTTCATGCTTTCTTTACTAATGTGTCTCTGTTTTGCATTTGCTATAATGTATTTAGGTAGGCGTTGCTATAGTTGTCTTGGATGGCTGAACTTTGGAGAATGGTTTGTGGCAAAGAATTTAAGTGGAAATGGATTTAATGAATCTAGATTCTTGTGAAGGCAAAGCTTTCTTGAGTTTTAGAGAACTGGGTTGGCTTGATGTTTCTCTTTCATTTTTGTGCTGGTTTTTCACTTCAATTTTAGCACTAATTGAGCCTTATTCAAGTAGCACTTGCACATGCTAATCTTGTAGTCTTGGTTATGTCAATTAGCCTTGCCATACACAAACTTCTTGAACACCTGATCAATTGAAAACTGGGAGCTTTCATACATTTTATCTCTTTTCTGATTCCACAATGCTGTTATTTCTACAAAGGATATGGTTGCTGTTGGATGTTTCTTCATGTCATGTGCTACTTCCCACCTTTCCCCAAAAGCAGAAAAAATGGACAATTGCAGTCTAGTTCTAGTAGTACCTTGTTTAATATGGATGTGTAGCACATCAGCTGAAGCATTCAACATGAAAATGTTGCAACAGAGCAAAGATTTGTTCTACAGGTATTGATATGAGATGAGATAAAATAAGATAATTTTATTAATGTCCAACAAATGCCCACACAAGTAGGTCAATGGGACTAAAGGATACATCTAGTATGAGTACAATGTGGGAGTCCAAACACAGCTCCTAGAAAACGCTGAAACTAAGATAAAATAGAATAAAGAAAGATACAAGCAGTAGTACAGTCTCATAAGCATGTATATATCCGTATCAAAGGTATGAAATGCAAAAATGCAAAATTGCGAAATAAAAAGTGAGTTTGTCCAAGATTGGACAACTCAAACAACCCAGGATCCTCAAGATCCTGTCATGGGAGGAAGATCGCGCCAGAGAGCTGAAGATGAGTCAAGATCTCTTGGGTCTGATGTGAACGGAGTGCTTGCTTGCTACCGAGGTTCTTCGGAGTCGTCTGGGTGTTCGTTTATGACCATGGGGGGGATGTAGAAGCGAGGAATACTCCTAGCATCCGAGGCCGAAGGAAATATTTTAATCACACATTACAAGGATTTCCAGGATGATAGCCTCATGAGGTTTGGCTTGACTTGGAGTTGGTACTTCCATTTGGTTGCTTGGGTACTTTGGATTGGAGGAGGCTCTTTTCTTCGTTGTGATGGATTGTCATGGTTGCATATCTTTGGTTGATGGATCAACATGTTAGTGGACAGCTGGTGGTGATGCTTAGCACTTCATGTGACTTATATTGGTGCCATGGTGTTGTTCTTGACATATTGACCGTTGTGATTGGATAGTGAGACACCTTTACTCAGATGCTTCTAGCCCCCCGAGGGGTTGGATGATGATGATGTGAGATGAGACAATACACTTATGGATTAGTGGACAGTTGGTGCTAGGTGGTGATGCTTGCCACTTCATGTGACTTATATTGGTATCATGGTGTTGTTCTTGATATATTGATCATTGTGACTAGATAGTGCGACACCTTTACTCAGATGCTTCTAGCCCCCCAAGGGGTTGGATGATGATGATGTGAGAACCGCCTTCTAACTTGATAATTAATTATTAAATGGAGAGGCCATTACCTATTCTCATGAGATGGGTTATTCACATGACTTCTTACTTTGGGCCCATGAGTTCATAGATGTTGAGGCATTACACTATTGCTTTATTATGTAGATGTGCTGCCCCCCCCTTCCTCATGGGGTTAAACTTCAACATTCATTATATCTGGTATGGGAGCAACCCCTTGCCATTTATCAAAACATCACCTTCATTGATGTCTTTATACCTTAGCTTGCGAGGATCATGGGATGTAGCATCACCTTGGTACACATGTTATTTAAATGTTTCCCGGAATCGTCCTTTTCCATCGAGTTGAGTTGGTTATTGACTTTGAAGGGGCTGTTCCCTTTATGATTCAACCATAAAGTAATGCCACATAGAATGTTATGGTTGACCCCATCTTCAAGTGGCTTCATCACTTGGGTACATATGTTGAGGCTTGTTTTATTGTGTTGGATGGGGCTATTATCACACAACCTGTAGTTGTCCCTAGTGGTATCCCATCCGAGATGGTAGAGGAGACAGACAACTAAAGAGGTGACCCAAGAAATGCCATGGTTCCCAATGCAAGCTGGGAGTCACGTCAACCGAAGCACTCTTCACTTTAGATCAAGATGAATCAAGACCTAGGGGGAGACCCTATAACCAATCAAAGATGATTGGACCCAAACAAAGGTTCCTAGGGATAAGTAAAAGACAAGTTACGGAAACCAATGCAAGGTTAGGTGGACCTATACGTTAAGGTATGGTTGAAGGAGACTTAAGGAGTGACAAGTGTTTCAAAATGAATGATTTAGGTCACATGATAAGATAAGATGACAAGATCTAGTACCATGAAATACACATGTGGGACCCACTTCCTTGGGATATGGAAATGGCTCAAATGGGACCCACAAGGTGGAAGTAAGGGGTGCAAATGGTACCAAGGGGTATGTAAGAGATAGATCTAGGGATCTAAGATGAAATTAGGGATACCCACATATGGGATCTAGGACTTGACACAATTCCCAAGGAGTGCGAATTGCCCTAGGTGGATTAGTGCCCTGGTGGATGGGTTAATGGAGTCAAAAGAGATGTCAAGTTGTAGATCGGGACACCTAGGATACAAATCAAGTGGGCTATCTGAGGTGTGATGGGTGGATCTTATTAGATCTAATATTTCACTAAGTGACCCAAGTGGACAACTTTCCCCAAAATAGGGAATGCTACCCCCAAGGCAGAACTTCACTAAGTGAGACACTAGATGTAGGTTTCAATGTATGCTTTTTCCAAATCCAATGGAATCTCAACCACCCAGTTTCTCAAAGTGGACAAACTCAAACACCCAAGGAGTGCGACTTTGCCCAAGGAGGGCTAAAAGCATGACAAGGTGTGTCAAATCAAGTCCAATGGCCACCAAATTATAGATCCAAGTAGTTTAGGCAACTATCAATGTGGATCTTGAAAATCAAGGGCATCCAATGGCTAGATCTCCATAGATCCGATATTGAAATGCATCACCAAATTGACCCAAGTGGGGCACAACCCTCAAAATGAGGAATGGGGCCCACAAGGCAAAAATCAACAAGGTGAAGCACTAGGGGTAGGTTATCAAGTGAGGAGAGTGTGAATCAAGTGGGATCTCACCTACCCATGTGTTAGATCTAACGAAACTAGCTTCTCCCAAGGGGTGCGATTTGCCTCAAGAGGGCTATTTTGCCTTGAAAAGTGTGTCAAATGGAACCCAATCACCACCAAACTATAGATCCGAATTGCCGTGGATACTATAGAGGTGGGTTTTCAATATCTTTTCAAAAGCAAGGCTAGGTCCAAGTAGATCTAAGAAAAACAAAAATGAGGGTTTTGATTTTAATGTAATTTTGACCAATGGGATGGATAGCAAGCGAAATCAATACGTACCTTGTAGATCTTACCTCAAAAGCTTGTGGCCTCTTAGCTTATGGAGAATTCTTTGCCCTAGTTACAATTCCAAGCTTGATCCAAGTGTCTTCAACCAATAGCATCCAAACTCTAGGAGGAAATATGTCTCATGAAAACCTGCAAATCAAACTACATCAAGTTAGATTTGATCTACAAATCCATAAGATCTAAGCATGTCATATCAAGAAAGCAATCAATGGACAAAGCACAATTGAAAAACTCCCTCTCTATGAAGTCGATTTGCCCATGGGGGATGTGAGCAACCCCTACAATCTTCCCACAAAGCAATTCGATGAGCTAGCTTGAGCAATTCGGCCTCCCTCTCTTGAAGTCGATTTCACCTGAAAAGCAAACAATGTCTAGAAGCAAGATATCCAAGAACATATGCAAGAGCAACCCAATCAAAGCCAAGAAGTAGATCTCCAAAATATTCTTTTCATTCCAAGTTTTCTAGAGCCCAAAGGTGAGCTATACAATAGGGGGTCTCCTCCTTATATAGGATAATAAAGACCAAAACCCTATACCACTTTACAATACAATATAAAATGAGTGGTTGAGATTAAAAGATCTCAATACAAAATCAATGGCTAAGATGAACCATAATAACATAACACATGGATCACTCAAAAGGGTGATGACGTCATAGCTAAAGATACTCAAGGAGGGTGACGTCATCCACCAGAGGGGGTAAAAGTACAAAAGCCCACCTCATATGACTACGACATGACGCATGGAGCTCATGGTGGGGCTAGGAGGCATCAATCCTTACTAGCTCATCCCCATGGCACAATAAAATAATATAATATGTCCAAAATAAATATAAATGATCAAATCTGTCCTCAAAATCTGTGACACACAAGCAGTAAAAGGCCTCCTGTGGCCTCATGTGGACCCACCCAAATGATGAAAACTGGTTGGAAGATAGGGGGTTCACCCTGGAAGACCTCTGTGAAAACCAAGTGCCAAAACCTTGCCTCAATTGCCCAAATCGAATTCCTCAGTGACCCTTTTATCCCACTTTTGGACTGCCTCGGTAATTGTGAAAGTGCTGAAATTGCCTACTAGGGCACCTGCGCCGTCAAACTAAGCCCACCATGCTCTCTAGAAGGGGGATAAATGGTAATAACAAGTGGCTGGACCACCCCCTTCTCATACAACGCCCTAGGTGAAATGGCCTCTCATGGCCCCTGCTGCTCAGGCTGGGAAATCAACCCCAAATTTGGTCAATAAGTGTAAAACTGCACATATCATTGTCAGAAGTGCCCGGAACTGAAAGATAAGTGTCTCATTAGATCTAGTAGACCCAAATCTACTAAGAATGTGTACTCATACATCATGGGTTGCCCTAATGGGCCAGCTGTAGGGTCCACCATATATGGACAGTGTATAATCTGATGATCTGAAGTAATAATAAAACCTGTTGAACTGCATCAATCATCATATGAGTCATATGTCCATCATATAACATCATCATCAAGAGTATGTGGGCCCATACATCATCATCAATAAGTCGTCATGGCCCACATCATCACGGATTCTAAGAAGTGACCATAGGCAAGCTAGGTTTGACTAGGTCCATATACAACCAAGGATAAATCATCTCAATAGACTAAGACATGTTCCTCTAATCATACTCACAGCTTAACTTAAAGTATGGCATCCATTCAATGGCATTAATCATGTTAGTATATTCCTTTATTATTTGTAATTACTTGCACAATAGTTTAAATGACAAACTCACCCATTGGACATGGTCAAACTGCTAGTGAAGGATGAAGGCTAGGAACAAGGTTGGGCAAAAGGGGGTGACTTGTCTAAACTCAACTAAAAGATACTTTGGACTGGGAGAGAGGGGAAACTACAAACTTTGTGCTGGACAAAATAACACGGGGGATGGCTGTGCCTCACAAATGGGTAAGTTGTTTAGAGAGTGCTTATTCAACTTAGGCATCATGTCTACATCAAGTTGATCCAGGTTCATTAGGATCATTCAATTTCATTTCATGGCCTTTTTGGCCTACATAACCCTTCGGATCTCAGGTGTGCTGATAAGCACAACTAATTGCAGCTTGCATCCAGGGCATGTTTACATATATAAGGTCAACAATTGTTTAGATATAGCTTTTAAGAACCATTGCTTTTTGGACCTTTCTTATACTCTTCGAGGAGTATTTTTAGCAGTTCATCGCTCGTGCCCTTTTTAGTTTCCATGGGCGAATTTATATAAGTTTCCATAAGTAGTACATGAGCTTTCAGTTTTAGCCAACATCTCAAGTGACTAGGGGGAGTTCGAGCCAGTGCCAAACATCGGGACAATCGACTAGAATGATTTAGGCCTACAATCCAACTTACCAAAGGCAAGTTTTGTCACCAACTCAGAGCCGAGACACTAAACATACAGGGATGCGGTCCAAACACAGAGGTAGAAAAAGGGGAAGCCCTTAGTACCAGAAAGTCAAATAAGACAAGTCAAGGTTTTAAAGTCAAATAAGGAAAGTCATGTATGGATGGAGTCAAGTGAAGGTGGAGCCTAAGCTAGTAGACAACTGGTGTCAAGAAAGACCATATCTATGTAAGGTGGTAAACCAGTGAGTTTTGTCAAACAACCTAAACGTGCAAGTAAATGTCCATTTTATAGTTCATTTTAAGTTTTACACATTTTGCCACATCATGAATTATATACCAAGCCAATGCTATGAACAAGACTAAAGCAACAAGATAATAATCCACAGTCAATGATAAAACATCCCTAGGTCATACAAAATCATCATAAGAATAATCATCATATATCATCATATATCATCTGAAACACTGCTGCAATACATCTCTAGGCACTGAACTGAAACTGTATGGCATAAAGGGTCACATCGGTCATCAAATCTGAACTCTCAAGGCTCAGCCTTGACACAAGGTCTAACATAAGTTTGAATAATACACTGCTCTGATCATGAGTGATCTGAAAATATAAAGTCATCATAGCCAAGCTCTGAACAATCGAAGCTCTGGAATGTGCAGATGTCTGCTAAGCAAGAATAGTAGCCCTGCTACTATGGTGTGATAACAGGGGCCATCCCCTTTCTTATTCTATTCATACATTGCATAGCTTATCTCACATATCATGGGGATGGTACACATGTTCATGTAGGTAGTTGGCAGTATTGGGTGGGTTGTACGTTGAAGGGAATTATGAACCTTTTTCGGAGAGCCGTCCTAGTCGATGGGTTGTCTTTGAAGTATAAGTATTATTTATGGATGTCATATCATCATTCTAAGGGGCCAATCCATACTTGGATGATTTATTGCACATTTTTGAGGTTGCTCAATGGATTGATTGCTTTGAGTAGGTTGTTAGTGCTTATTGACACTATCTTCTACTTCGAGGAGTTATTTGGCATAACCACCATTATTTATTTATTGTTAACTTGTCTCACGGGGTTGTTTACATGAGAGCATTATTGTGTTATTTTCCTAGCATATTTTATTAATTCTTCTTAGAGAAGAATATGGATCTCAACAACTCATTGATACTTTAGGTAAGGAACCCTAGTTTGACTTGGAACTAGAAAACTAGAAATCCAGAACCAGAACCAGAAATTGCAATCCAGAATTTCGCAAGTCTAGTTTCAGGGGTTAAATTTCGGATTCTTCAGAAACTGACTGTACCAGCATACTCGCTTCAGTGAAGCGCATCTCTTGGTAAGTTCAGTTTTCATTTTCGAGAAATTTCAATTTTGGTCATTTTTTGTTCTCCGGGATAAGATGCCTCCAAGCACTAAGCTTGATGACAAGTTGGAAGGCATAGAAAATTTCCGTGCTTGGAAATACAAATTTGGACTCATTCCAGAAGAGAATGATCTTGTAAAGTTCATCAATGAAGTTGTGTCTGAGCCCAAAGAAGATGAAGCAAAGGAAAAACACAAGAAGGACATGATTAGAGCCAAGAGGATCATAGTAGATTCCATTAAGGATCACTTGATTCCTCAAGTGTCCTCCAGGAGATGTGTGATGCCCTATCAAGAATGTATGAAGAAAGAAACATTAATCGAAAGATGAATTTGAGAACCCAACTCAAAAATACAAACATGAATAAGGGTGAAACTATCCAAGAATATTTCACAAGGGTTTCTCAATTCAAAGAACAACTAGAAGCAATTGGAGATAGTATTGATGAAGATGAATTAGTGATGACCGCTCTCAATGGTCTTACTAGACCATGGGAATCTTTTATCCAGACAATGTGTGCAAGAAAGGAAAGTCTACAATTTGAAATTGTATGGGAAGAATGTGTTCAAGAGGAAGCTAGAGTGGCAAATCAAGAAGCACTACTCAGAGATGATGATCAAGCTCTAGCAGCCCATACTAGAAGAGGAAAAGGAAAACATCATTTCAAGAAGGAAACTCATAAAGAGTTTCATCCTCCTAAGAAGTTTCAGAAGTACAAGAAGGGAAACTGCAAGTAGAAAGACTTCTCTTATCAATGTTATAATTGTGATAAGATGGGACACATTGCCAAAGATTGTCCAGTAAGAAAAGAATAATACAAGAAGTATAACAAAAGACATCATGCTCATTTAGTCGAAGAAGAAGAAGAAGAAGAAGAAGAACCTCCCAGGAAGTTAGCAAAGGAAGAAGTAGAAGAACATGTTTTATAAGATGAAGGATGTACTATATGTACCAGTCTCGAAGAAGAACCTACTTTCTATCTCAGCTTTATATAAGAAAGGGTTTAGGGTTGCTTTTATAGATGGTGAAGTTCTTATGTGGCCTAGAGGAAAATCTATAGAAGATGCAATTGATATTGGGACAAAAGAAGGAGGCTTATATAAACTAAAAGGTCATTCAGAAGCAGTCTTGATTCATGATACTACAAGTCCATGTGAACTATGGCATAGAAGGCTTGCTCAAATAAGTTACATAGCCTTACCACATGTGAGCAAGGTAGTAACAGGGTTACCTAATCTGAAGATTGATCATGAAGGAATATGTAATGGATGTGCAAAAGGAGACTAGGATCAAAAGAGATCCTACCAAACAAACAAAGATAAGTATTTGAATTGTCATTTCCTGTATTGTCCAGTTGTGTACATATTTATGTTCCTAGTTTTAGGAAGTGTATTATGCATGTGAGAGTGTTTGCATTAATGAACAGTATACTACTAATATGCATGTGAGAGTGTTTGCATTAATGAACAGTATACTACTAATATGCATGTGATGGGTAAGTGGCCTCTGGTGCTATAAAACATTCCATTTCTACATATCTAGAATGAAACCTCTTTGCTGACATGTTAAGAGTAGTGCACGTTCTTAATGATGTTCTGGTAGAGATGGAAGGCATTTAGAAAGTTACCGTATGAATACGGGATATGGATGAATGTTGTGTTGAAGCATTGGCTAAGATAGTTGTATGATTGTGAGACCCATGGTCCCCCAAAAAGACTTTCTCCATAATACTAACATCATACGAATATTTTAAATCTTGAAACTCAAATATGAAACCGTAAATAAAAATGCAAATACTCAACTTGTACCTAAAATGGAAGAATATACTTGATTTCCGATGGTTGTAGGTGGTTGTAGCTGACATCCCTTGTCGCTTCGATCCAGACATCCAATCTCCCGATATACCGAAGACCTCTCGGTTGACCTCCCTACCATATCGGGGGTACTCTTCTTTCCCCCGAACCCCCGAGCATTTTGGGGTCGTAAGAACACACAATGCAAGCTTTCCGCGGGGATCCCCCAATCCTCGGACAAGCTCAACCCAACTCCCAAGAATCACAAGATAATTTCTCAATTATGGTGCCCGTCCAACACTAGGGAGCAAGAGGTCTTTATGCATAAAAATTTGATTTGAAAATTATGAAATGTTCCTAATCATGCAACTAAATTTGACTTGTAGGAAAGATCGTGTACAATCACCTACAAGAGAATAATGACGAGACTTGTTCTGAAGAACAAGTGATGATGGTTGCAATAACATTCAAGAAGATTTATGAAATCAAGCATACTACAGATAAACAAAGCGAGGACTCTCAGAAAGAGGGAGTCGACTATGACGAGATGTTGCTTTAGTGGCCATACACACTTCCTTAGTGGTGGATATTACACTGGATAGATAGTGTAATCGAAGTGTATATCGAGCAACCTCCAGGATTCAAGACTCTCTATAGAGAACCAGATGTGCACAGATCGAAGAAGGCTTTGTACGGGCTCAGAAGGCACCCATGGGATAGAATGATGAGATCAAGGATCACCTAGAGTGATGAGACATCAACCTTTGTTACAAGGTTGAAAATGAGAAGCTCATAGATGGGTGCAAGAGAGAACTTGCAACAAAGTTCGAGATCTTGGTATCTAGTGACCTAAAATGATGAAATAGATGGATACACAAAAGATCATCAGAAGAGAATGCTACGAGTCACTCCAGTACATAATGTCCCGATGCAGAGAGTACAAGATGCAGAGGGAGGATAGTGCTCAGTTATAGAGGGAGCAGGAAAGCTCCGCTTCAGAGGGAGTGACTACAGTAGAGATGGAGAGACATTATCACTTAGTCTCTATTTGTGGCAAAGGTTGTTTGCCCCAGTATCTCAGGGATATGATTAGAGTGATACTGAATGTCTCCACTCACGAAGAGGAAGTATAGATGGTGCAGCTTGAGACAAGTACCCAGGACATGGTATGGCAGGATAGATGGGTTTCTGACCAAGAGTAAAGCGGACTCCAACCTTTACTACAATGTTGAGGAAGGAAATCATGTGATTCTACCGTTGTATGTAGATGACTTGTTCTTAATAGGTGAAGAGAACCTCATAGTAGAAACAAAGAAGAAGCTCCTTGCAAAATTTGAGATGGAAGACCTTGGCTTGATTTATTATTTTCTAGGTCTTGAAGTATGGCAGAGCCCAAAAGGAATCTTCCTTAACCAAGGGAAGTATGCAGTAGAAATTCTGAAAAGGTTTGATATGTTGGAAAGTAAAGCCATGGCCACACCCATGGATACAAATTTGAAGTTGCTGACTGATGCTTCGTCAGAGTTAGTGGATGTGACACTATACAGACAAATTATTTGTTCATTGATGTATCTGACGAATACCAGGCCAAATATATGCTTTGCTGTGAATACCTTGAGTCCGTATTTGCTTGAGCCCAGACATGTTCACCTTGTAGCTGCAAAGTATGTGATGAGATACCGAAAAGGTATGGTAGACTATGGTCTTAGTTATACTAGAGATCATGACTTCAAGTTGTATGATTATACAGATTTAGATTGGGCAAGAAGTGTTTCAGACAGAAAGAGCACTTCGGGTGGATGTTTTAGTCTGGGGTTAGCCATGATCTCATGGCTAAGCAGGAAGCAGTCCTGTGTTGCACTCAACATTGCAAAAGTGGAATATATTGCAACTTGTTCCGCTAGTTGTGAAGCCATATGACTTCGGAAGTTGTTATCAGGTTTATTCGATCTGGAGTTGGATACCATAGTGATTCTATGTGATAACCAAAGCTGCATGAAGATGACAGAGAACCCCGTGTTCCATGATAAGTCGAAGCACATAGAAATTTGGTATTTCTACATTCTTGATGTGGTGCAGAAGGGAGATGTAAAGCTCCAATATGTGAGCACAAATGAGCAGGTTGCAGATGTGTTAACTAAGCCTCTGTCTCGTGTGAAGTTTGAGCACTTCCCTGACAAGCTTGGTGTAGTTCGTAAGGACTTCCCTCGAAAGGGGGAGTAGTGCTGATGATACTATGGTATCTTGATCGCAGCGGGTAGCTTAGTTGGGATTGATTATCCTTAGACTAGATCTCGTAATTTTGAAAGGAAGGATTGTGTTAAATGTTGATCCTTAGACTAGATCCCGTAATTTCGAAAGGAAGGATCGTCCGAGTACTTGTGCGTTGTGATCAGTAGTGGTAGCTCCGTAAAGACTGGATCGCGTAATTTCGACAAGAAGGATTGTCTGAGCACCACATATGTTGTTGGACTGAATCCTGTAATTCTGAAAGGAAGGATTGTCCATGATCCCGTAATTCTGAAAGGAAGGATTGTCCATGATCCCGTAATTTCGAAAGGAAGGATTGTCCATGATCCCGTAATTTCGAAAGGAAGGATCACTAGTGTTGGATTGAATCCCGTAATTTCGAAAGGAAGGATTGTCCATGATCCCGTAATTTCGAAAGGAAGGATGACCGGTGTTGTCTTGAATCCCGTAATTTCGAAAGGAAGGATTGTCTATGATCCCGTAATTCCGAAAGGAAGGATCAGCCGTGTTGAACTCGATCCCATAATTCCGAAAGGAAGGATCATGTTGGTTGTTGATGCACCTGCCTCATTCTGTTTCCATAGACGATGTTGCTCCAACCTTGAGTTGTTGACGATGATGATGTTATTCCAGCTTTTTGCTGATGAGCCAGCCTCGTGCCGTCGTTGTTGTTGATGTATCAGTTTTTATATTGATGTGATGATGATGATACTTCGGCTCTGTCCTAACGACGACGACGATGTTCCAGCTCCGTGCTGCAGATAATGATGGTCTAGCTCCATGCTTCATATGATGATGTTCCAGCTCCGTGTTGCAGACGATGAGGATGATGTTCCAGCAAGCTGTTCCAGTTGCTGATATTGATGTTGTTGAAAAAACTTCCAATGATTTATAGATGTACCAGCCAATGTTCCAAAATGATGTTGTTGATGATGCCTCCTCCTCCCTCCTTCCGATGATGTTGTGTAGAGCCACACTTGTTGTTGATTGTTGTTGTCGGTAGAATACCCTTCTTGTTAAGGGGGGGTGTTGAAATAATGTAACTTCGAAGAATTTTCTACTTGTACTTTTCATTATTATATTGTACCTCTGTCAGAGATGTTTTTACCTCCATTCGGTGATGTCATTATTACCTTTGGTCATGTAAAAGTCACGAGGTAAATCCTCCATTGTAAGTTGGGTCATTAGTACCCAAAAGAGTTTAATGTAAATATTATTTTGAGTCTCCCTAGAGAGGTCAGGCTAGTCAAGTTAGTGAGGTCGACCCATTGGGAAAAAGGTCACCCTCACTTAAAGTATAAATAGGGAGTGTCACTCTCTCATTTGGATCATTCACTCACTCAAGCATTGCACAGGAGAGGAAAAGAAAGGATAACGAAGGAGAAGGAGGATTGTTCTTGGCTCTTGTTTTAGGGTTTGGTCTCTCTTTCTTATGAGACTTGTTATTTGGTAATCTATATTGAGGAAGTTTTGTTGGGTTTTCTTCCCCTTGAGGGTTTTCCAGGATAAATTGTTGTGTACCTTGTGATTGTTTTCAGAGATACTCTTTATGCTGTTATTGTGAAAATGTATTAAATGCTAATGAAGTAGGAATCTAAGATATTGCAACATATAAATTTAACAGGTTTTCCCAGGATAAAATATTGTGTCTGTTGTTTCTGTGCATAATTGTTCTTTCAATGATCCTATATTGCTTATTTGATGAAAGAAATGCAAATTATATTGCTATAATTCAAAATTGTAGCATGATTTCAGAGCAGTGCTGAAGGAGACTATTGACGGAACTAGAGTTTACAAATTCTCCAGTTTTCAACCATCAATTTGGTTCGCCCTTAGCTTCACTGAGCTCACCACCCTAGGAAGGCGATTTTCTTGTGAAAGCATAATTTCATATTGACAATTTTCAATTTTTGACCTAATTATTGCAGTTATTGCAACAAGTCGAGAATTAGGGTTTGTTGGTTCTTAGTGTTCTGACCACGGATTAGGAAGAAAAGAAGGTTGATTCAACTCGCCCTAGGAAGGCGAATTCATCTGTGGAAGTGGTTTTCCAAGAATCCAAAGTACAATTTTGACCTATCTCCTGCTAGGGTTTCTGATCCAAGTTGTAGTTCTACTTCTCAGTCAAAATGTCAAGCATCAAGGTTGAAGATAGACTTGATGGAGCTTCAAATTTCCATTCATGGAATTCTAGAGTGCGTATTGATCTAGAAGAAAATGATTTACTAAATTTTGTTGTGGATGGAGTGTCAGAACTTGAAGGAGAAGCGGAGAAGACTCAATGGAAGAAGAATGATGCCAAGACAAGGAGGATCTTAATTGATTCAGTCAAGGATCATGTGATTCCTCAAATTTCTCAGAAGAAGATGGCAAAGGCAACGTTTGACACCTTGGAGAAATTGTTTGAGAACACAAATATTAATAGGTCTCTTGCCCTAAGGAAACAACTCTCAAGCATCAAGATGTCTAGATTCGACACTATTACTTCATATTTCATGATGATTACAGAGATTAAATATCAATTGGGGTCAATTGTCGAGATTATTGCAGATAGGGAATTAGTCATGATGACTTTGAATGACCTCCCTCAATCTTGGGAACCTTTCATTCAAAGCATGACGAGAAGATCTGAGCTACCAAATTTTGAAAGACTGTGGGTAGGCTGTACACAAGAAGAAACCAAACTTGTGGCCAGAGGCAAAGCACATGCCCCTCAATAAGAAGATCAAGCTCTCATCACACATACCAAGAAGAGAGGAAAGAGGAACTTTGGAAGAAAAGACAAAGACAGAAGATCGAGTCCAGCCCCTGATCAAAGGAAGAAGGACCTTTCAAAAGTCTAATGCTTCAAGCGTAGAAAGTTCCACCACTACAAGAATCAATGAACATCAAAGAAGAGGAAAGAACATGCCATCGTAGCTGATGTAGATGAAGAGACTCAACCAAAGAAATCAAAGAATATAAAAGAATTCTTCTTCATCTCAGCCCCATCAAGTACTGTTCCTACTAGTAATGATGTTTGGTTGTTAGATAGTGGTGCTTTTAAACACATGACAGGGCATAAGGAGTTCCTCTCAGACCTAGATGAGAGAGAAAAACACCTAAAAGTTGTTCTTGGAGACGATGCCAAATATACTGTGAAAGGAACTGGGGCCACTTCCTTTCAGTTAGATTTTGGTGATTCTCTGCATTTGGGAGAAGTACTATATGTGACAGGAATGAAAAGAAATCTTGTCTCCATCTCTGCACTAGAAGACAAGGGATATAAAGTTGCTCTCTCAGATTGGAAAGTTCTTGCATGGCACAAGAATTCTACTATTGATTCAGCCAGAACAATTGGTGTTCGTGAAGAAAGTTTATACAGATTGATGATACAACTAGTTCAGGCTCTAGTACATGACTCTATCAGTTTGAGTGAGCTATGGCATAGAAGACTTGCTCACCTGCACTATAGAGCTCTTCCTCCTCTAAGGAAGATGGTTACAGGATTTCCCAAACTCCAAGTTGAACACAATGGCATTTGCAGAGGATGTGCACTTGGAAAGAATGCCAAGGGATCTTTTCCTAATCGTGACACAAAGTCCAAAGGAATATTGGAGTTGGTACACTCAGACTTGTGTGGACCTATGTCAGTTGCATCATTGGGAGGATTTTGGTACTACGTGACCTTCATAGATGACTTACTCCCGGAAGACATGGATTTACTTCTTGAAGTCCAAGGAATCAAAAGAAGTTTTGAACAAGTTCAAAGAATTCAAGGCCCAAGTTGAGAACCTATCCGGGAAAAGGATAAAGGTTCTTAAGTCTGATAATGGAGGAGAGTACACCTCCTCAGATTTCAGTGATTTCTGTAAGGAAGTCGGAATAAAGAGGGAGCATACCGTCCCTTACAACCCTCAACAAAATGGGGTTGCAGAAAGAAAGAATTGATCTATAGTTGAGGTAGTCAAAGCCATGATCCATGATCAAAATCTATCGATGTCTCTATGGGCAGAAGCCTCAAGGACTGCAGTAAATGTTCAGAACAGACGTTCGCATAAGATATTGAAGAACATGACTCCAAAAGAGGACTTCACAGGTGTGAAGCCAGAAGTTGGTCACTTGCGAATATTTGGTTGTCCAGTGTACATTCATGTACCCAAAGAAAAGAGAACTAAACTAGAACCTTCAGGAAAGAAGGGAATGTTTGTTGGGTACAGTGAATCATCGAAGGCGTATCGGATTTACATCCCAGGATAGAGATAGCTTGAAGTCAGCATGGATGTTTCCTTTGAAGAGGAGATTGCCTTAAGGAAAGCTAGGATATCATCCATGGACAGTGAGGAGCAAGAAGCTCTAAATGAGATGGAGTCATTACCACCTCCCTCCTTAGTAGTTCAGGGGGAGCCAACAGATCTAGTAGATTCTGTAGATCCGATGGATCTAGTCGATCCAGTAGAGTCCATAGATGTTCTTATATATTTTGCTATACTTGGTATGCCAGGATTGATGGATACTTGGTGAGCTTGGGATTCACCAAGAGTGAGGCAGACTCCAACCTTTACTCGAGGTTGAGGATGGCAGACCATTGATACTAGTACTATATGTTGATGACTTGTTTCTTACATGAGATGAGAAACTTACCAAGTGGTGCAAGAAGATGTTAGCCTGTGAGTTCCAGATGAAATATCTCGGTCCGATGCATTACTTCTTGGGTTTGGAGGTGTGGCAGAGACGCGATGAGATTTTCCTGAGCCAAGGAAAGTATACCATTGATATCTTGAGGAGATTTGGTATGTTGGACCGTAAGTCCATGAACACACCCATGGAGACAAACCTGAAGAAGTTGAGTGACTTAGCTTTCGAGTCAGAGTTGATAGATCCCACCATGTACAAACAACTGATCGGCTCATTGATGGATCTAGTTAACACTAGACCAGATATCTACTTTGCAGTGAGTGCTCTCAATTAGTTTATGTGTGAACCGAGACAAGTACATTGGTTTGCTGCGAAGCATGTGCTGAGATACTTACATGGCACTGTGGGATATGGACTGAGATCTGCTTCTAGAAGTGATATGAGATTGCATGGATACACAAATTTCGATTGGGCAGGAAGTGCCGTGGACAGGAAAAGCACCCCCGGGTGTTGTTTAAGTCTGGGTTCTGCAGTGATTTCTTGGTGCAGCAGGAAGCATCCATCAGTAGCATTGAGCATTGCAGAAGCAGTGTATATTGCAACAAGTGTTGCGACACGAGAAGCAATATGGCTTCGGAAGCTCTTTGCAGGATTGTCTGGACAAACACTTGAGCCTAGCATGATTCACTGTGATAATCAAAGCTGTGTGAAGGTTTTAGTGAATCCTGTATCTCATGACAGATCGAAGCATGTGGAGATCAAGTACCACTATATCAGAGATATGGTATAGAGAGGAGCAGTTCAGCTCCAGTATATCTCGACTGATGATCAGGTTGTAGACATTCTCACCAAGCCACTTTCCAGAGTGAAGTTTGCGTACTTTTGTCAAAGACTTCGAGTATTGGAGAATGCTTCCCTCAGTGAGAGGGAGTGCTCATAGTCCAGGACAGGCAGTCCTCGTAGATCGATAATGAGCTCAGTCTAGGTAGGATAGGCGGTCGTTGTAGATCGATAATGAGCTCAGTCCAGGTAGGACAGGCGGTCCCTGTAGACCGACAATGAACTTAGTCCAGGATAGGCGGTCCTTGTAGACCGATAATGAGCTCAGTCCAGGTAGGACAGGCGGTCCTTGTAGATCGATAATGAGTTCAGTGCAGGGAGGACATGCGGTTCGTGTAGATCAATAATGAGTTTAGTCCAGTTAGGACAGGTGGTCCTAAGTAGGCTGAGATGAGCTTAGTCCAGTTAGGACTGTTGTTCCTATGAGGAACATTCTCCTGTGTGGAGAGGACTCTTGTATAGAGTAGTATACTTGGATCCCTGTGTGGGATGTTGTCCTGTATGGAGGACGTTGACCCTTCTTATGATGATGAGATGTACGAGTCCAGCCATGATGATCAGAAGATGTTCGAGTCCAGTTGTGACGATTAGATGATGCCCATATATGTTCTAGAGTGATGATGCCTCTCCAGCTAAGAGGAAGTGTTGATGATGTAGCTACGTGAGGTCTCCTCACTTGATTAGCCGACCTACAAACAAACAAATAAATAAATGTATTTTTTATCATTTAAAATAACAAGTCTGCCCCAGTGAAACTGTCAAGTCAGCCCAGTAAGGAAATTTACCAAAAGTAATGTATAAATAGAAGTGTTGCTCCTCCCATTTGCTCACTCATCTCAAGCAAGTTCGCTCAAGCAAGGGAATTCAACTTTTGGGTAGCAAAAGACATTTATAGCTGATTTCTTTGGGCATCTATTCTTCTTGTATCTTTATCTTCATTGTACTTAATCTCTGAGTGAGAAAGGGTTACTGGTTTTTTTCCCGAGTTTGGGTTGTCCCAGGATAAAATCTTGTGTCTATTGTTTCTGTGCATAGTTGTTCTTTCAGTGATCCTATATTGCTTATTAGTTGAAAGAGATGAAAATTATATTGCTATAATTCAAAATTCTAACAGTGAACTCCACCACAACACATGATTTGGCATAGGTTTTGATATGTTTGTTTCTAGTTTGTGGATAACAAAAATGGAATTTCCCCATAGCATTCTCAATGGTGGCAAGAGACTCAGGTTCTTGGAAAGGTAGAGGCAAATTGAGGAGCCAAATCAACAATCACATTGGAGCTAAAGATAACAAGTCGGTAGAGGGGTCAAAGAATGAAGAGTAAAGTTTCATGAATAGGCTTGCATGTCCTAGAAACTAGGGGCACAAAATGAGGATAGTATATTTGTTCTCAACAAACTCATTCCATTACGAAGAACTTGCGAGTACAAGGATAAATATAGACTTCCCCATGGAGAAAATGTTTCCTTATCTACGAGATCCTCTTATGAAGATCCTTGAGTTGGGGACATAGTCCATTGAAGTGACAAATTGACCTATGAGCTTTGAGGAATTCTGCTTGATCTAGATCTTCGCAATAGACAACATTGCCTTCTTCAATGATGAAGTGTTAAAGTTAGTGCTACGAGACCCATTATCAGATAGGCTGGTACCCTAGTCAGTTAACTAGGGTTCCTGGTCAAGTTAACCGGGCAAAGTAACCCCCACCTGTCTCCTGGGGTTCTTGGTCAGGGACCAAGTAGGTTGATGCCATGGCAAAGTCCCTAGCATGTGGCTAGGGCCCCTATTTGTCTCTAGGGTATTCTGGTTTGGGACTAGACAGTTTCTTGGTCACGAGGACCAAGCAGATCCTTCAGGTTGAGACAGAGACATCCTAGTCTAGGACCAGGCAGATTCTTGGTCACAAGGACCAAGTAGGTCCTGCAGGTGGTTGATCAACATTCAGTCTAGGATTGAAAGCTCAGCCTGGGGCTAAGAGCCATTCTTTAAGAATGGAGGCACTTGGTCAGTTACCAAGATGTTGACTTCGGTCAACCTTCAGCCTGGGGCTGAAGAACCTGGTCAAGGACTAGGTGGTTGATCAACATGATTCAGTCTGGGACTGAAGCTCTTCCTTGGGCTGAGAGCCATTCCTTGAGAATGGAGGGTCTTTGTCAGTTACCAAGATGATGATGTGTGATGTTCTCTTCTCTTAGGTCTTCGAGATGGTTGAGTTAGATGGTCTTCTCAAGGGACCGACCACTCCTTGATGGAGCCACTAGCATTTGACCCGAGGAGCAGTCTAGAGGACCACAGGATCACATCATCCAGTGTGGACCCTTCCTTATACAGTGATGATGAACTTTCAGGTTATATGGGACATTTGTACATTTGAGAGAGAGATGATTGGTTGTACCCCACCTTGGTTGATTGACATTTGGTCTTTATACTTTGTTGATTATTGGTCTTGTGGTACCTTGTCTTTGACTTGTGGTTAGTGGGGTCTTCTACCCACCTTGAGTTTTGATTTATACCTTTATGTTTTTGGTCGTATGGGTACTATGGTTATTTGTCCACTTTGTGGTATACCCTTGGTCCTAGGGGTTATAAGTCATGTGTTGGTCCTTGTACTCTTACCGAACTAATTAAATGACCCTGGTACCCACCTAATGTCACCCTATTTATATTTTGTGTGATTAAATGTGACTTTATTGTTTTGACCCTAAAATATTGGTACCCACCCAAGTTACTTTACTGATATTTTATATTTTTGTGATTTCTATTTTTGAGGTACCCTCCTAATTATGTGGAACACTAACTTATTTAAAAGATTATTTAATAATCTTTCTAGAAGGTTTATTATCCTATTTATAGAGATTTTGGTTCCTCATTTATGATCATTCAACACCTTATTTCAGCTTTGCCTGCTTGACGTCAAGACTTCTTGAAGCTTGGTCTGCTCTTTGGTGAACCCGCCCACCTGCTGAATATTCTTGCATGTCTCAAAACTGTCAGGGTTAACGTGAAGGCTTTATGCTGCTGCTGCCCTAGCCGTGACCTGTTAGAGGAGGGCCGTGAGCTCAATTGAACCCTGTTCCAATTCACACTACTCAGATCTGTTTGTTGAGAGGTTCGGTCTGCCTACTAGAGTTCTGGTTGAGTCTCGATCTGCTTCTTGTGGTTAGCTTGTGACCCAATCTGATATGTATGGTCTACTTGGGGTCCAATCTGATTGATGAGGAGTTTTATATGCCTATGTATGAGTCTGATTGGCTTGATAAAGGTTTGATCTGCCTCTTGCATTATTGAGTGAGGTTGTGTTGAATTTCAGATCTGCTCATTAAGCTGCCATTGAGTTCGATCTGTGTTTTTCTTATCTGTTGAGGAGGCCATGACCATAAAGCCAAACTGCGAGCCTTGTTTAATCTATGTTCTGCCTGCTGGTTAATTAATTGTGGAGGCCATAAGGCCCTAGGATTTGTCCTACTCTGCTGTGTGCAGGTCTGTGTAAGACACTAGTGTTGGTGGACAGATCTAAGATTCTAAAGTGATTAGACTTTGTTTATTATGCTGAGCTTTGTGTATGCCCAGATCTGAATGCTAAGTTTTATCTCTGGTTCAGATTGTTATGCTGAGTTGTACTTGTGGACAGACCTGTTTACTTGATCACCTGTGGTTAGATCTAGTGTGTCGAGAGTCACTTGTTTTCTGATCTCTTGTGCTGAAACATTTTGAGACCATATCTATTGTAACCTTGTTGACCTCTGTTGTATTCTGACTACGATTGTTGTTGCCTTCAACCTATCCTCTCTCTCTCTCTGGTTTGTACTTACCCTCTAAGTTAGGGTCAGTTGGTTCCTAGTGTTGAGTGGCCTCTGAGAGGCTCAGCTCATTCTGAAGGTAAAATTTCTGAGTATAAAACAGGAAGGGTCCCACACCCCAGGTGAGTATCCTCACTTGTCTCTTTTATTGTTAATTAACCAAGTTAGTTATTTTGCTATTGCTGATTACATGTTACTGAAGATTACTTTAACACGGTGACCCAATTGGTAGTGTTAAAGTTGAAAAATTGAAAGAGATGAAAATTATGTTTTGTTGAAGTTACTGCTGTACTATTTTGTTTCAGTACTTGTTTATTAAATTTAATTTTGCATTAAAGTACATTGCTTTCTATTTTATTGCATCAAACCCTAACCCTAATAAAAATTTAACATGAAGTGGCCTGAAAGACGAGAGGATTCTATGATGCTTAAGTGGGACATAACCTCTTTGAATTATATTTCTAAGTTAGTAGAAGGAGAATCTTTTTCAATGGGGAGGGGAGGTTCTACCCCAGATAGAGGTGGGGCATGAGCAACAATGATCATAAACAGGGTTGGAATAAGATGTTCCCAATGTTGTGACCTTCAGATTAGCAAGAACCACTTCCATCCAACCTGATGAAGCTAGGGGGTCGAACTCATCAAAGTAACAACCCTAGGAAGTGGCTTCCTTGAAAGTTTCATCGGACTGGCATAACTTGGGAGGGTAGATGAGAGACATGGCTTATAGACTAGCCTAAGCAAAGGAAATGATAGGTGTGATTGACCAACATTGTATGCGCACATGACTAGTAGTTACGATCTACGACAAATTGCTGGACTCAAGCATAGAGGAGCCAAGGAGGGGTGAAGGCACCATGGTGAGTATGGGAAATCCTTGGACTTGTAGGAAGAGCTCTATTATCTTAGCTTATCTATTATCTATGACTCCATCTCTACCTTTGTCAATACAAGATAACCCATCGTTCAACTTGAATGAGCAAATATGTTACAAGGTTGGTTAGATTAAAAATAAAAATTAGAATATTCATAAGAAAATCTTCCTTGGAGTGTTCCTTTTCAGATCTTTGCCCATGCATTGAGTAAACAAATGGGGAAATAAACAAAAGAGTGTAGTGATTGGAAAAGACAAAGATGTTTGGGCCTTGAGATATGATTCAACGCAATCTGCGTCAAATTTTATTCTCTCCCCCACTTGCCATCTTTCTCCGTAGTCGTTTGTAAATAATAACGGTGGATAATTCTTTGTAGAGCCCAAAAACAATGGAACAAATATAAAAAAAAATACCTATGATTCTTCTTCTATACTCCCCACCACCCTTGTTCTCAGATCTAGTTGCAAACCTCCTATCCATTTTGTCTTCTTATACTTATTCAATCATATGTTTATAAATTGTATATGCACCATCATTCCTTACTTTCTCATCTTCAAATTAGACTTTTCTTCATTTAGTGTCCGTGGAACATCTTCCTTAGAAAATCTTCCCTGCCTTTGTCTTCACAAGGATGATGTTTCCCTTTTTGTTGATTAGTGACAAGTAGTTTGAAAGTATACTTTGTTTTTTGTTGGTTTTATTGAGTATGATGTTCTTATGTTGGTCTCACCTTCAAATGTTCTTCTAGAATTCAGCAATCTAATTTCCCAACTAGATTAGATCACTTGTGTAAAAATACTTATGCCATCTTTAGGCAATCTGCTTTGAAAATACGACTTATTGGTGATCCATCTGTTGAAATTTCATGCGATCGGGGAAGTTAATGCAAAACTGAAGTTTAACCTTATTCCTAAAAGGTTTCACGGAACTTAGCCTTACAATTTTCAGCCTTAGGACTGTTGTAAATTAAACTATAAAACAACAGCAGAAAGATCTCAGTAATTCACTTCAAAGTTCAAACAGCCCCACACTTCACGGCAATTGAAGGAGAAAAGATATGAAACAATGAGATAAGTTTCAGCCCCTTCTAGGGCAGCTTATCAGCCAATAACTATATCTGAAAATGTATGTTTACAACAGTATATACTACAACATCCGTAAAATCAGCCCCTATATTCTTCCTAAGATGATAAAACACTTAACAATTTGCCCCTTATGTCAAATCAACAAGACATAAATAGATGTAAATAGCAATGCATAAAGAACATATATAGCTAAAATTCAAATCTGGAAATTGTAAAATAAAAGGACAACTGGAAACTTCGTATATAAGATCAAGATGAAGTACAAGTCATACCATAGACTTCTGTCAAGGCTAGTACAAAACTTCAACTATCCTAAAAGCCCTAGGTAAATCAACAAACCCTAGCTGAACCAAGAAGATCCAAGTGCAAGAATCTCTCCAACTCCATCACCAAAGCAAGACATACTCCTCTTCTCTTCTTCTTCATAAATCCACCTTAGGGTTTTCTTTCGAGACTCCAATCTCCAATCTCCAAGGGATAATCCATAGGCCTAGACTCCAAGATGCTCCAAGAAACTCCAAGAAGACCAAGAAGCCCTAGTGTATCAAGAGAGAGAGAGAGATATCAGGTTGAAGTGAAGACTCCAAGAGAGAGAAAGCGAGAGGACAGTTGTGCTCCTCTTTTAGGTTACATCTCTACACAAGAGTAAGAATGAACACACAATTGATATGATCATCTCCAACGTTGTCTTCTTTAGAAGGGCAAACCTTAGTAATAAGAATCAAGCTCCAACAAAGATGTTTCTTCTAGACTTCATAACTCCTCCCAGGGTTCATGAGGAAGCCCTAGCATCATAGCCTACATCTTTATTGTTGGCCCATGGACCAGTTTTGTATGGGGTACCCTTGTTTTGGGGACTCCTGGGGCCGCCTAGGAACCAGTTTGGTACAGGCCTAGCCAGTTTTGTACAAGTGACATTAAAGTCAGTATTATTAAATGGTAATATTAAATTCTTAACTTAAAAGTGACATTCTCCTTATCGTTGATTTTCTATCATTTTACTTGAATTTTTAACATTACCATTAATTGTTTCAGGATGTTTGAGAGTGGTTCCAACCTCATTCAGAATTCAACAGAGTTAATAGTTTTCAGGATTTCAGGATTGCAAAATTTCCAGAATCCACTGGATTCTATCATGTATGAGGGTATGGGATTGGCATTCTCTATGTACCTTGATGTTGGTGGTACTTATTGCTGAACTCCTTTGTCATGACCTTAACAAAAATGTACCCTTCACTCAAGAAAAATCACTTATTAAGCATGGGAAGCTTTTTTTACCTTATTTTAACACTTGGATCAGGAAGTTTCATCAAAATTGTAGGATGTTGACTAATGTCCTTGGAGGACCAACTTTTGAGATTCAAGGTATAGGCAAGGGCTAGAGCCTAGAGGAGGGGGCACAAGGTGCTATTAATGAATAGGATCCCAATATAGGCAAGGATTTTTATATGTAATTATTTGCTGTAGATGAAGTTTTTTGGACTCTATAGGGCAGTTAGCCTCTTTGATTATGTATTTTGGGTCAGATTTGGATCGCACTTAATGTTTTTTTAGTTGTATGCACCCTTGCTATGTACATGACCCTTGCTATGTACATGATAAACTTTGCATATTTGTGTATAATGGTTTGGATTCATATGGATGCACATGGATATATATGTACAATGAAAATGATTTAAATTTCACACACATATATATATATATATATAGTACCCCCGATGTACCCAAGCCCCTGTTTCAAAAAGTGGCGTTCCGCACGTGTCACATACCTGTCCTCGTACCCCAAGTTTCCTGGCAACATAGATTATAAGTTATAAACCCCAATTACAATAGTATTAAAGTTTGCCCATAGTTAGTTTATATTATAATATGTAGTCCCCTAGTTCACAACTTTAAAGTTTTTATAATGAGCATGGAAGTTTAGGTTTAGAATTTAACATGTATAAAATAAAAATAATTAATGCAAAATACTTATTAATAGTAGGTTAATTATAAGTTTATTAATTATTTATTTAAGTATTACAGATTACAATATAATAATATATATAAGTTATATATTTATTTTTTTTTATATTTTTAAAATTTTATATAAATTTTATTATTAAAAAGTATAAAATATATATTTATATTGTTTGTATTTGCTGTTTCCCTCTTGTATCCAGATCCTGGCTTTTAAAAAAATTGGTGGATCTGTATCCTGGTAATTTGGTGCATCTGGCCATTTCACCTACCATTTGCTTTGTTCTCTCCACAACTCGATTTTATTTGATATTTTATGGTGCACAAGATCTTAATGCTTCTACTTAACTCCTCTACTATTGCTTTAATTCTTTTAAATTAATCGAAGGCATTGGAATTCTTCATAACAAGACCCACATTTTTCCCGAAAATCCATAAACAAATAACGAAATCTACCTCGCACCAGCCACAAAAATTGTTCTCATACGACCATTTTTCCCATCTTTGAAAACCAACTTCTGCCTGGTTGATTAATTTTGTGCGTTGCCATGTCAGTGAATGCAGAACAAATTTGATACTTTACAAGCTATAAAGATTTGATCGATCATTCATGGTTGCATAAATTCATTCACGATTTTTCTAATCTATTATATAATGATATAACCGAAGAGAAGATCATTGAACTGTCTGCGAACAGGTTGCCATATTTTAGTGTTCTTTAAACTCCTTTTTGTGGGTAATATGAACTTAGATATCATTGGGAGAATTCTTAGATTATATCATGCATGTCCAGGTTGCTTATTATTTAAACTGTTGATGCTCATTATTCAAGCATTAAGAAGCTGGTAACTTGAATTCCTTTATAATCTAACATCAGATTGAAATTGTGCCCAAATTTAATATCCAATTAACAGGCATTTTCTCTTAATTTTATAATACCTTGTTATCAAGTTATTGGAGAACTTTAAGCTCATTTATTATTTTAGTAATCATGAAAATGCTAAACCTTCTTATTAGCTGGCCTATAGGGTAGTTTCATTTGGAAGAAACACTTAAGGTTAAATGTGGCCACACTTTTTGCTTACTTGTTTTCTAGTTTGTGCTTCTTTTGTCCAAATAAAAATAGCTGAAAATGTAATAATTATTGTTAGTTTTTCAAGTCATTATTGCTTCATGGTAGTTCAGTTTCAGTGCATTTTGTTGGACATTAATGTAAGCTCTAGACAAAATATATGTTGTACTTAGATAACATATTGATCTTGAAATGCAGACAATGTTTTTTCATCCTTGGTGGGTTTGCGGTTCACGTGGAAACTAGTGCCTGTAGGTTCAACAAGTGATGTGACACCTCATCGGCTTGTTCATGTTCCACTGATGAACAGTCATTTGAGTGATTGCGGAGGTTTTTGTGGAGATATTGATACTCGAATTGGTCTTGAGGAAAGTGTAAGTAAATCTTCTGTTATCATACTAGGGATTTGAAATATTTTTATAAGATGTTCTTAGGATAGCAATTGGCTACTAAAATTGCAATTGATGCCTTTTTACCATGTGAAATGTGATTTTGTTTGTGCATGTTGTGTATACTTGTCCTTATGCAGTGTTCTTGAATATCATTGGGTTTGCTTTTGTAGGGTGTCGGTTCGGATCTCTATGTTATAAGAGGGATTGATATTGGCCGTGAAAGTGTAGCTGTGCGTTTAGCTGAACCAGAACTTGAACACTTATCAGATACGATTGTTTTGACTGTGGCAGAAGCCATGTCTCTTGAGCCTCCATCTCCTGTGTTTGTCATTATTGGTACCCGTGTTCGTTACACACTAAAAGTTCTTCGTCGGAATAAGCATGAAGGTTACTTCAAATCCTTGCTTCTCTTGCAAAAACGTTAAAAATCTGGATATGGATACATTGAAAAAAAGAAGAAAAGATCAATTAGTTGTAATTGTTTTGCCTGATGATGGGATATTCCATAGGGTATTCATGATAGTTTTGTACCAGTGCAGTTTTTAACCATTAAGAAGCCTTTTTAAATTTGTATAAAATTACACTGAATAAATCTTTACGGATCAATTTTGTGCACCATTGGTTCATATATTGATGCCTTTGTTGTTAAGAATGTCATCTTCTACAGGAAATGTTTTGGGCATTCATTTATACCTTCACAAGAGAAGATCATCTTTTACATTTTTTTTTGGTAAAAGATACTTCTTATATACAGAAAAATATTTACATCAGCAAGAAAAATGAAAACAGAAGGGTATATACAATGGACTTTACATCCTCTTCCTTAAAGCAACTAAAACCACTATAAATCAGAATAAGCAGAATGATCTTGTTAGTTTTTACTTGTTTAGCATATAACATTAAACAATCTATCACTGAAAGAAATACAAGCACAACAAAAACACAATGAACACAATATTTCTCTCGGGGAAACCACAAGGGAGAAAACCCTGGCAAAATCTTCCTCAATATAGAATTCACAAAGTACAAAGATAAACCCCAAGACAAAATCAGCTTCTCCTCCACTTGTGCGAACTTCTCTCTCTCTCTCCTATGCGAACTTCTCTCTCTCTCCTATGCGAACTTGTGTGTGTGAGATGAGTGAATACAAATGAGAGACTCCTCCTCTATTTATATTCTTCCGCTGGGGTGACTTTTCTCCAATTGGGACGACTTCTCCTAACTGACTGGGCTGACCTCTCAAATACATAATATAATAATCTTTTCTAGGTTCTTCTATGCCGACACAAGACCTAGGGTTTACATTGACTCTTTCAATGACTTATATTATTAATTACATCAATGACATCTCCCGAAGGAGGAATACAACAATACAATAGACAAGTACAAGTAGAATATCTTCCGCAATTACATTTCTTTAACACTCCCTCTTAACTAGGAAGGTATTTTGCGAGCAACATCAACAGCTGCACAATTGACTTGTGAATCTCTATGTCGTAGGAAGTTTTGGATCATCATATGTCTGGGTATCATCCACTGGAACATCCTCATCAACATCATCATCGTCTGCTGGAATATCACCATCAGCAACATCCTCTATATCATCGTCAGCAACATCCTCTGTTGGATCATCATTAGCAGCATCATCAGCTGGAACATCCTCTGCTGGATCATCATCAACAACATCATCAACTGGAATATCCTCTGCTGGATCAGCAACATCGTCAACATCTTTTGCTGGATCACCATCAACAACATCATCAACTGGAACATCCTCTGCTAGATCATCAACATCGTCAGCAACATCATCAGCTGGAACACTATCAGTCAGCAAGTACTGATCTTTAGTCACCCCTGGACCGACATCCATCATGTAAGGACAAGAACTCTATCAGTCGACAAGTACTGATCTTCAGTCACCCCTGGGTCGACATCCGTCACCTAAGGACAGGAACCCTATTAGTCGGCAAGTACTGATCTTCAAGTACCCCTCGACTGGCATCCGTCACCTAAGGACAGGAACTATATCAGTCGGCAAGTACTGATCTTCAGTCACCCCTGGGCTGACATCCGTCACCTAAGGACAGGAACTCTATCAGTCGACAAGTATTGATCTTTAGTCACCCTTGGATTGACATCCGTCATCCTTTGACAGGCATTCGTCATCCCTCGACAGACATCCGTTAGCCTTTGACAGGCATTCGTCATCCTTTGATAGGCATCAGTTCCCTAAGAACTGGAACTATCATTCTCTCTTTCGAGAGAGGTCCCTCTGGACCACACCAAGCTTGTCTCGAAAGTATTCCAACTTTATGCGAGGCGAAGGCTTAGTCAGCACATCAACAACTTGTTACTCTGTAGGAACATACTTGAGCTTTACAACTCCCTTCTGCGCGATATCCCGGATATAGTGGAACTTGATCTCGATGTGCTTTGATCTATCACGGAACACATAATTCTCTGTCATCTTGATGCAACTCTGGTTGTCACAGAGTATAACTGTAGCATCAATCTCTGCATCGAACAATCCTGCCAACATCTTGCGAAGCTACAGTGCTTTGTTACAAGCTGAACAAGCTGCTACATATTCAGCTTCTGCTGTACTGAGTGCAACACAGGGCTGCTTTCTACTGAGCCATGAGATCATGCCTGATCTTAAACTAAAGCAACATCCTGAAGTGCTTTTCCTATCTTCAACACTTCCAGCCCAATATGAGTCTGTGTACCCGTACGGCTTGAACTCACTATTTGAAGCATATCTGAGCCCATAATCCAACCTACCCTTTAGGTATCTCATCACATGTTTTGCTGGAATCAAGTGAACATTCCTGGGCTCCACCATATACTGGCTCAATGTGTTCACAACAAAACATATATTTGGTCGAGTATTGGTCAAATACATCAATGACCCATTAATTTGTCTGTACATGGTGACATTTGCTATCTTTGATGAAGCATCATTCAGGAGCTTCAAGTTTGTCACCATTAGAGTAGTCATGGCCTTACAATCCATCATCCCAAATCTCTTCAGGATCTCAATTGTGTATTTTCCTTGACTCAGGAAAATCTCATCTGGAAACTGCCATACTTCAAGACCTAGAAAGTAATGCATTTTACCAAGGTCTTTCATCTCAAATTCTGCTGCAAGCCTTCTCTTACATTCAGTGATGGGCTTGTCTTCTCCTGTCAGGAACAAATCATCCACATACAATAGTAGTATCAGAGGTTCATCATCCATAATCTTGAAAGTGAACAATTGTTTGAAAGTTTTGCGATGGTCCTGTAAATTTTAGTAAAATTTTAGGTCTCACTTTAGCTTAGGGGATTAGTGCTTAAGAAAAGAAAAGTCTTATCTAATGTGACTACCTCTAACCCTTATCCTTTGATTAAGAGAAACCATTGGGTGCTCAACAAGAGAACAACGAGGTTCTTGTTATCACATATATAGTAGTCGGGCTACCATACATTATTTTTCTGATTCCATTACACTATTCAGCCAGTTCCCTTGCATTGAGATGCTGAGATGAGCGTCTACCATGGATCACTATCAGATTATGGACAACAGTTTTATTCCCCATGCCATGACTGAGTCTCAGGACACTCAGAGAGATGACCGATGTAGCTATTTAGCCATTTGTATAGAGCAGTCAGTAGTGCCCAAAGTTACAGCAGCAGTTTCAGAGGACAGATGTTGGCTCAGATGATGAGCATTCAGGTATATGACTCAGCAGGTATATTATGGTGTTGTGGTTATATTGCTTTTATTTCCATTCTCTTAGCAGGTCTTAGCATTTAGTGTCATGATCTGGCGATCATATAGATATGTGGACCTGGTTGTACTATATATATATCATATTTGTCCCTATTCAGACTTAGAAGTTCTTGGCCTATACTCATTGGTTTTACCCTCTCTAGGGAGAATAGAGGTGATCATTCCTTCCATACTTTGACTTGCTAGTGTCGGTTTGATTATTCATTGTCTTCATCCGTCCATGACTTACCTAGTTTGTTCATTACCTTGACTTACTACTTGACTAGTGGCATGGAGGACCTTTCCCCACTGTAGCCTCTGTATTGGATGAGCTTCCTTGTTTATTGTGTCTCGGCTCTGAGTTGGTGACAGAACTTGCCTATGGTGAGTTGATTTTCCTTGTGAATTCCCCCTAGTCACTAAAGATGTTGTTGGCTAAACCTGAAACTTTTAGTGCTGCCATGAATACAAAGTATGGAAATGAAATGCTGTATCTTGTATGAAAAGCCCATTCATGCAATGTGTTTCTAAACACACATGAATGAAAGGCAGGCCAAATGAAAATGGCTATGAAATATCAAATGTTATCTCTATTGTGAAATGTAAATACCTAGGTAAACAAGCTGTCTATGACACACCTAGAAGTGCTCAGGTAAACAAGTGCCTTAAAAACACACCTGCAGCAAGAAGCCTAAATGAATGTAAATCTATGCAATGTGTTTGTAAACACACATAGATCAAAGGCTATGGAAACTCTAGGCCCAAAAAGCAATGGAACTTAAACTCTATATCAAAAAGATTGTTGGCCTCATTTGTATTATGGATTGTGCGCATCAGTCAAGGTGAATAAACACTCTTTGAACAACTTACCCATTTGTGAGACATCGCCATCCCCTGTGTTGTTGCTCATTCAGTATATGCTATGGTGTGTATCCCCTTTCCATTTCCAAAGTGTCACAGTGTTAAGTCAGTAAGTCATTCCCTTTAGCATAGTCACTTATTTCTTAGCCTTCACCCTTCACTAGCAAATTGATCACAACTATGAAGTGAGTATGACCTTGAAAGTCTTGTCGGAGTAATAAATAATAATTATGACTTATTATATTTGGATTTAGATCGCCAGTAATGATTACTTCTTGTTATAATTGCTAATTGAATGGATTGTCAAGCATGTTTTAACCTTGGACACCTTGCAGCAGCTTGATGATAGTTTGAGTTATATTTTGGTCATGTTGACTTGGTTAAACCCAGTTTGACCAAAAGTCAACCACATGACATGAGATGGCAGACCTCAAATGTTACAGATAGATGATATATGGTCTGGTACAGGTCACCATTGTGGGCTTATGCAGTGGTTTCAGGCTTATGATGATGATTTGTGCTTTTTAGCACTTTTACAGATTATTATTATTTGGTCTGTCGGATATGATGAGTATTTATTTTGGACCATGCAGAGGACTATGTGGTGTATGAGTACACACTTTAGATAGATTTGGACCTTTTGAGTCTAATGAGACAGTCTGTTTTCAGTTTCGGGCAGTTATAGTGATGTTTGAGCCTCAGTTGGCTATCCTAGTGCAGTTTTGGCCTGTCAGAGGCCCTGTCAGAACAGTGATGAGATTTATTTGGTTCACCTAGGGTGCTGTGCATGGAGGAGGTGGTCCAGCCACTTGTTATTACCATATTACCCCCCTCCCAGACTCATTGGTGAGCTCACCTTGACAGCACAGGCACTCCAAGAGGCAGTTTGGGCAGTTTCACACTTCCTGAGGCAGTCCATAAATGGTAAAAATGGCTACAAAGAAATTCAATTTGGGCTACTGAGGAAAGTTTATGGCATGGGATGATCAGTGATGATGAGTGGGATGTCTTCCACACATTCTCCAACAGTTTTAGCTTCATCGGGACCCACATCCATCACTTATGCCTCCTAAGGCTCACGACTTTCCCAGAGAGGCACGATTTGGTGTCTTGATCTTTTATTCTTGGATATTGTGCCATGGGGATTGACCAAGGGTGTTAGAAATTACCCCTTGGACCCACCATGAGCAATTTCTTATGTTTTATCATTATGATTTGGTAGGATCCCCTTCTCCTAGGGTGAGTTTGTCCACTTATTGTTATATTTTATTATTGATCCATGTGTTGTATTGTTGAGCTCATCTCAACCATTGATTAGATCTTTTGATCTTTTAATCTTAGCCACTCATTTAAAAAATGGTTAGGATTGTGGCCTCTCTCCATTCTATTTAAAGGAGAGAGCTTTTCATTGTAAAGGGGACTCTTGGCTCTGGATTATTGGAATAGAGAATTATTATTGCATCTATCTGTTGTGTTGTGGTGAATGCTTTTGGAGTTCGTTCGTTGATTCTTCCTTTGCACTGGGTTCTTGGAGATTTTGTCTTGCTATATTTTTGTACCACGTTTTTGCATCTACAGGTGGAGGCCGAATTCATTTGAGGAGGACGTATTGGCAGGGGAGGACTCTCCCTACTCCTTCCTTGGGTTTGTTCGTTGGTAACAGGGAGTATTACTGTCCCAGGACTTTATTTCATGTTATCATTGCATTTTGCTTGTATTTCCTCCATACTTGATCTGATTGATTGAATCAATTTTCCTTGGTTTGACAGGTAGAGGAGGTCGCACTTGTGCGCTAGGGCATCATTCCGGCAAGCAAATTCAACAATTTCTCATTTGATCTCTGCGGGGGTCTTCCTAAACAACAAGGCATCTCATTCCATCACTTAGGTATGATCTCAAGGTAATTTCTCTTTCCATGATCTATCCATTTGTCTAAATGCTTCAAACCATCATAATTTCAAAACCCTCATTTTGAATTTTTCAGATCTTGCACGATCCACTTGGCTTTTGGGTATAAAATTTAAAACCCACCTCTATAGTATCCACGGCGATTCGGATCTATAGTTTGGTGTGGATTGGCCATCATTTGGCCCATTTTCCAAGTCAAAGAAGCTTCTCCAAGGGAGGTCGCACTTCCTGGGAGAGGTGAGTTTGCGAGGATCTAGCACCTGGGTAGGTGAGATCCCACTTGATCCTTCATCTACACATTCGATAACCTACCCCTAGTGTGTCACTAGAGTGATTTTGACATTGTGGGCCCCATTCCTCATTTTGAGGGTTGAGCCCCACTTGGGTCACTTTGTGATACACTTCAATCTCAGATCTACTGAGATCTAGCCATTGGATGAGCCTAATTTTCAAGACCCACCTACCTCAACACCTCAACATTCTCGATCTACAATTTGGTGGACATCCGACTCCATTTGGCCCACTTCCCAAGGCACTGATCTTTCTCCAAACTAATTTGACTTTCTTGGACTATTGAGGATGCATGTGGTTTGATCCTTGTTTTGGTTGCTTGAACCCATTGACATTGTCATATCAATCAATCAAGCTCACTTTTGGTACTAGTTAGCCCCAATTCAATCCTTAACTACCCTGCATTGGACACGATTCCCAAGGCAGTGGATTTTCTCATAATTGACCAGTACCCTGATTCTGGATTTTATTCTAAACCTCGTAAGTCACTTGCATAAACATGTTGGACCAAATCTACATTGTCTAAATCCCTTGATTCAACCTATTACTCACCTTGTGACTTCATTCATAGATCTAGAGTTTACCATACACCTTACGTACTTCATCATCATTTGATTTGATCTGGTGTCTTGGTCTGATCTCTCCTGTCAGGAGTAGATCTGGGTCTCCCCCTTTGTTGTCTTGGGCTAGATAACATAAAGTGAAGATTGCCTCGATTGGCGTGACAACCATCCATTGGGAGTCGAGGTTATCTTGGTTGCACCTCTTTGGTTGCCCATCCCTTCTGCCATCCATCTTGGATCCATCTCTAGGGGCACCTACAAGTTTGGTGATAATAGTTCCCATCTAGCTCCATGGATCATCTCCAAAGAGTTGCCAGGTGCTCAACAGGAGGACACAAAGTGCCATGGGATCCCTACAACCTCTACTCCTCTAGCTCCCAAACAAAACTTTATTTTCTTAACCTCACAATAAGGTGTTGAGTGCCAAATTAAACTAGCCAACACAATCTTTTGCCCTTTCTTGTCACCCAGTATTGGATGAACCGACAATTGGAGTGAATACGGGGCAAACGTGGGGCAAGTTTTATTTACTTAACAAAAGAATGAAACCTGTTACTCTAAACAAAACAAAACTAGCCAGCACGATTTTGCAAGAGGGTAGAGCCACTTCACATGCAAGGTGTGGGCAACAAATTAAGAAATGAAACAAGGAAATAAATTGTTAATTTAGCCTCTCAACTCCCCCTCCCAAAAGGAAGAGGTAGGGCAAAACAAGTAAAACTTATGCCGAAACTACCTTTGCATGCAATGGATGGCTGAAGTGAAATGCACAAATTTAACTTGGAAACAATAATATAACTAGGTCCAAGAGACTTTCTTGGACCTATTACAATGGAGAAATTTTCAGCACTTTAGAAGAGAAGGAAATAAGAGAAGGAAGAGGGGTTTTGACCCTTTTCTAGCAAAGGACTTGAAATGGTTTCCTTTGGGTGCCCTTTGTACCTTATTTTGGCCAAATTTGGGTAGAGTTTCCCCTTGTACTGTTAGAAAGGTGCAAAAAACAGCAAGCAAACAAATGATAAAAAATGCCCAAAATCACTTTGGGACACTATTGGTGTTTGGGCAAAAACTATGAGATTTTTTTTGAAATTTAAGATAAGTAACTTGCTTCAAATAAAGCTCGTAGATGAATGAATCGACTAGCTTTTAATTGTACAAATGAGAAATAAAATTTAAATGCAGAAATTTTCAAGGAAAGGGAGGAGAATGTGCTCCTTGCTCTTCAAATGGTTGAAGAAGTGGGGTATCCAACCAAAGAATTCCACTCTCCAACTTGGGTAACCTGCAACTTGTAAGATTTGCTTAACAAAAACAAAAAAAGGTGAGATTCAACCACAATGATTTAAGAAATCATACTATTCAGCCAAGAAATGCATGAAATTCCTAAATACAAAAGGAGAAACTCATGAGATCTACAACAAAAATGAAATAGATCTCACCAAGGAAAATCAATTTGCTTTTTTGGCTTCCAATAACATATGCAAGAAAGAAAAATTAGGAGCAAATGACCTCAAAGCAACAATAGCACAATATCTCCTCCAAAGATTTATTCTTATTGAAAATAAAATGGTTGGAAATTACAATGGTTCACTTCTATTGGAAAATATGAGAGCAAGAGAGCATGAGAGAATGAAAGCGTGAGAGAGTAGAAATATTGTAACCCAAATGAGGAGGAGAGGCCTCCTTTTATAGAAAAGGAGAGAGGGGAGATCCCCTTTGCATGAGTGACATTTGTCACTTGAAGAGAGGGGAGGCCCATGAAGGGCGTTTCCTAGAGGGGCGTTTCCTTGGGTTAAAAAATCCAAAGAATGGGGGAGGGAAAACCCCCCTCTCATGTTTTATAACTCATTGCTAGGCCACGGGGGTGGGGGGAATCATGAAGGTGGGACCCCTTCCTTTGGCTTATTTTATTATTTCCCATTTCTCATGGTGAGAGAGGGCACCCCCCCTTAGGGAGACAACTTCAAACTCTTGAAATTTTACATGGGGGGCCCCATTTTTGCGTTTGATTTCCCTCTTGGTACATAATATGACTTTAGGAAACATAATTTCCCCTTTCCAAGTGATTTTAGACTCATTACAAAAATTTGCCATTTTTAATTATAGGCAATTTCTTCCTGATTTTTTGATTGACCTAGATAGATAATGGTCTAGACTCAAAATGATCCACCACTGTGACTCCAAACTTTGTCCAAAGGTGTAGTGGGTAGTCTGCCATTGATTTTGAGTACTCATACCCCTAAACATGGTCACTAAGGACCACTTATCCCTTTTTTACATTACAACATTTTATGCTGAGGGACATTTTTTTAATTACAAATAATTAAAAAAAACCAGGCAAAACTTAATGAAATTCCGTAAGACTCTGGATAATGTTTAGCATGTTAATTTACAACACTCCTAGACCTTAATCACCCCATGGGCTCGATCATTAGAACACCTTTCACCACTTTGGAGGAATTTTGAGTGAAAAACGGATAATTAAAATCGCTAAAGAGCAAATTTAATTATTCAAGAAAAAAAACACTCGATGAAAGGACTTCCCTATTGATAAAATCGTAGGTGAATAAGCGTTTACAAAACTTGCCATCATGCTAACATATCCTTACAAAATCCCTTGCAGGGGTGCCGCAATTTCATGGAGAAGAAGAAGAGAAGAGAGGGGCAAAATTGCCCTGTTGAGTCTTTTGGAGCTTGACAAATTTGTAAGGTACACTTCATTCATCTTCGTGCCCCATGGTACATGGTTTCCCACCTAGTTAGCTTGGTGGTCAACAAGGTGCACTAGTGTATGCGTATGGGTTTACAAGGGATGCCATCCATGAATGCTGGGAAGCATTCATGGGTTTCCCCATGACATTTTCAATGGAAAAAATGTATAGTAGTCATAGTTGTTAATGATGACATTTGTGATATGGTGTTATATTGTTTCATGTTTTTGCCATTTTACTATCTCCTTAATAACATACACTTCATAACCTTGAATTCATTCAAAATTTCTTTGCTTTCCCATTCTAAAATCATCATAGGAACCGACATGAATTGATGGTATCATAGCAAAATGAGTTTGCACTTAGAAAATTTGATATCAAGGCACAAACTCAAAATTTGTCTAGTTCTGCACTAAAGCATCATTGTATCCTTGTTTGGACTAGGTAATCTTACAAGAAGCATAAAGTTCAATCCATTTGCACTAAAGCATAATTGTATCCTTGTTTGGACTAGGTAATCTTACAAGAAGCATAAAGTTCAATCCATGTCCATGAGCTCATTCTTGTGTCCATTGACCTAGATGGCTTCTAGTCCTGAAACTCCTCCCAATCAAGAGATTGACACACTCACGTCTTTGCATGGAATGCCCAACCAAGGTTACTTGGGAGCGGGAGCAGGAGCGGGAGCGAGAAGTGAAATTTTCAAAAGCTTTCGGTTAGGAAGTGTTCCGGAAGCGTTTTTTATATAATATATATTTTTTATATATTTTGATGCATGTAGAATGTTTGAATTAGTTATGGAAAGGATAAAAACATTAAATAAACAATAATACCATATAACATCAATCATCAATCAATAATCATTTACTAGTGAATTCATCAACCATAGGTCCAGTATCCATGATTCCATAAGTTATAACTTCAAGATTCAGCCTTAAAGCTTCAAATTTTCAATATATAAACATTTTGTCATCACTAGTACTTGTAAGTTGTAACCAAAGTTACCAGGTATCCAAACTATAGTGACATAGTTTATAACAGAGAACATCAACCATAAAATGAAAGTTGAAAGTTGAAACAATTCACGAAGCATCATATTCATTACCAAAGAGTTATAATATGCTTTTATGCAGTGAATGACTCAATCATGCAAAGTTGCAAATAGTGAATTTCAAACTCAAAGGTAGGTTCAACATCAAACTTCAAACTTGAAATTGTTAAATTTCATACATTCATAGCATAATAACATAAATGCATAACCAAGATCACTAGAAGAAAGACAAAGCACAAAACAACAAAACAGAGTTTATTCTGGGAAACCCAATTGGGAAAAACCCAGCAGCCTTCGTATAGAGATGATAATCCCGAGATCAGAGTACAAATAATAAAAGAGAAAATGTGAAAATTTCTTCCACAAGTAGAAACCCCAAATCAGCTTCCTCCTAAACCCAATTAGGAAAAACCCAACAGCCTTCGTATAGAGATGATAATCCCGAGATCAGAGTACAAATAATAAAAGAGAAAATGTGAAAATTTCTTCCACAAGTAGAAACCACAAATCAGCTTCCTCCTCTAGCTTGTGCAAATTCTGCTCTCTCCCAAGTGATGCGCAAATGTCAAGTGTGAGAATGAGGATAATGAGGTACACTAGCCTCTTATTTATACAAGTGCAAATATGAAAAATACCCTAACTGGGTCGACTTCACCTAGGGGCAATAAATACTTTATTTTTAATAATTTTCTTTTCTTCTTTTGCACCCCAAGGTTTATATTGATTCTTTCATGTGTTTACATAGGTGTTTACATAAGGTTCATCTCCCTTAGGAGGTACAAACAAGTACAATAAAATATAATGAATAATATCTTCCGAAGTTGTACAAAATCCAACATTCCCTCTCAACGAGGAAGGTATTCTTCGATCTTCATTTGCATCATGATCATCTGGTTTTCATCTTGTACATCCATGCTGTCTCAATCATCTCTATACATACTGAAGGTTGTCCGCACAGTCTTAGTGCATCATCTTCACCAGTCCTTCGGTGAGTCCAGTGTTAAAATTACAGGTTATGTACGTTTTATTGCATATAAAAAGCTTGATACAAGAACATGTAAACAATTGTACTGCTTAATTAAATTTAAACTGAGTTAAAATAGAAATAACATAATTTTTATCTCTTTCAACTTAATGCTCCATTTGGTCACTGCATTAATGTTGGTCCTTGAGAATCATCAAATGCTAAGTTCAGAAAAATAAAATGAATCTCAAATAACATTTTACAGTGAAATAACCATGTACTGCATTAAAGAATTAAAACCAACATTTAGATCCAACGTATACTCAGATAGTTTTGAGTTTGATCTTGTCACTGAAAGGACAAGTCAAACTAGTTAAACCATATACGTACATTGAGAGAGAGAAAAGGTTTAGTTAAAAAATTAACAGATATCGAGTTCTTAAATCAATAAGCAAATGAAAGGGATAAAAGAAACACACAGGTGCAGCAGACTTTGAAAGTCAAGCACGTAAGTAATTTCCCACACATAAGAACTCACACAGAGATAAGTCAAGGCTGTAATCACAGCTGAAGTAAATTGCAGAGGTAAGGTGGGTTGCTCTGGGTGTGAGTAGGGATCAATCAGGCCTGAATAAAATAAAATAAATTATGTAGAGATAAACCTGAGCAGAGATCAATCATGTGAGAATGGTTGCAAGAGGATGAAAGACAAGCTGAGAATGGATAACCCGTGAAGCAGGCCGTGAAGGGGTGAGGCAAACCGTGAGACAGTTGTGGAGGAAAGAAACCATGGATGATGAAGCCGTGAGAGGAGTGGGGCCTCGAATCAGCCCGTGAAAGAGCTGGCCGGTGAGAGAGTAAGCAGCAAACTCGTGCTGCTGGCCCAAACAAAAAAATCAACATGTGGAATAGCAGAGAGATCAAACCCGTGAGATCTATTGCTGATGGATGAACCCATGAAGGGATAAACAACAGCTGCAACAGACACGTGATGAGAGTAGCGTGGAGCAGAAAGAGAAACATGTGCAAGCTCGTGCAAAACGCAGATAAGCAGACCCAAAACAAGATAATCCGGAGAAGTAAAACACGTGAAGGATGAGCTCACCGTGAGATAATTTAGAGCATAAGTTTAAGTTTATATATAGTTTTTAGACTTAGAAAAAAAAAGAATAAAGTAAATCATAAAAACTTAGGATTAAAAAAAGAATAAAGTAAAAAAAAAAGAATAAGTTAAAAGGTCAGAAAGATAACGTACCAATGGTCCAAGGTAAGATAATAAAAAAAGGAAAATTTAGAATAAGGTTAAATGGTCCCCCCAAAAAAACTTTATTAATAAAATCAATAAAGTCTTTATTAATAAAATAATAAAGATTTTATTAATAAGACTAAAAATAATATTTAATGAATTTATCATAAAGTGAAAGTCCAAAGGTCCAATATAAAGTAAGTGGACCAAAACAATAAGTGGGTCAAGTGCCTTTTAACAAAACATAAGGTAAGTATAATAATACATGGTCCAAAGGTCTTTAATAAACCCATAGGTAAAAATGCTCCATAAAGTAGGAGTCATCATAATCAAAGGTGCACACAAGTGAGAGTGCTAGGACCAAGTAAGAATAGGACCATGAGTCAACAACCCCAAGATCAAAGTGGACAGGCAGTTAAATAGGACCAATAAAGACCAAAGACTTTTCTCTCTCTCAGGATACATAGTTTATATATATTTTGTCATCATTGTATAAGGGAGAAGATCCAAACGGATGGTACAATTCTTTTGTCCTTAACACTGCTCCTAAGGGTTAGGTACTAGAGACATCGTCAAGGGGTGGCCAGTCCCTTGAGAAGCAACCTAGCAATAACCGATTAGGAGAGGGGACATCAATATCTTCCATTCTTAATGAATGGCTTTCAGCTCAAGGCTGAGCCTCAGTCCTAGACTGGGACATGTTGATCAACCATCTGGTCCATGACCAGGATCTCCATTCTCCCAGAGAATGGTCCTCAGCCTCAAGCTGAGCATTCAGTCCTAGACTGAATGTTGATCAACCATCTGCAGGACCTAGGATGTCTCTGTCTCAACCTACAGGATCTGCTTGGTCATCATGACCAAGAAACCGTCTGGTTCTAGACCGGAATACCCTAGAGACAAATAGGGGCCCTAGCCACATGCTAGGGACTTTGCCATGGCATCAATCTGCTTGGTCCTCGACCAAGAACCCCAGGAGACAGCTGGGGACCGTAGGGTACCTTCTAGGGTCTTACTCATTACTCTGCTTGGTTAACTTGACCAGGAACCCTAGTTAACTGACTAGAGTACCATTCTCTCTGAGAATGGGTCTCGCAGCTGCACTGAAAATTAACATCTAGGAGAATCACTCAATCCTGCATCCAGGAGAATCTCTCAATCCTGAATATCTGAAACATCTTCACCAGTCCTTCGGTGAGTCCAAGAGAATCACTCGATCCTGGATTCAGGAGAATCTCTCAATCCTGAATATCTGATACATCTTCACCAGTCTTTTGGTGAGTCCAGGAGAATCACTCGATCCTGGATTCAGAAGAATCTCTCAATCTTGAATATCTGAACCAACAAAACAAGCCATAAACCCATCATCATGTTTGTTGGAAGCTGGAAGTGGAACTAGAGATTTTACCTGTTGCCATGCAATAGAACGAGGGAGAAAGCATGGGAAAGAGTAGGAGAGGAACATTCACATTCTAGATTTTAGTTTTCAAGCATTCAAATATAGATCAATGATTAATCATCAAACTTCAAGTTCAAATTTCAAACTTCAAAAGTTCAAGTCTCAAGCATCAAAACTTCAAGTTCAAACACAAAGCAAATCAACATGAAAGGGTTTAGAGCCTACCTATTTGGATCTCCAATGGTAGTGAGTGTGCCAAGCAACCTACCTTTTTCAATCTCCAAGAAAAAACCAAGCTTGATGGCAGCCTTCTCCTCTTCTCTTCTCCTCTCCTCTCCTCTTCTTCTCTTCTCCTCTCCTCTCCTCTCCTCTCCTCTCTCCTCTTCTCTTCTCTTCTTTTCTCAAGGAAAGTGAGAAATTGAGTGTGGAGGAGGGCTTTATCCCTCAAATCCCTATTCCTCCCCTCCAAAACCCCAACCGTGGACCCCATCGCTCGAACTCCTCCTCATTTCTGCTGGTTGACGCGAAGCATCCTAGGAATCCACGGGAAGCGTTTTGGGGAGCTAAGGGAAGCATTTTGGGGAGCTAAGGGAAGTATTTTTTAATGCGACAAGAAGCTAAGGGAAGCGATCACAGAAGCGTTCGAGAAGCGAAGCTTTCGATCGCTTCCTGAATGCTTTGAGACAGAGGCAAGGAGTGATGGAAAATGACCGAAAGCGCGCTCTGCCAAAACGACCCCTGTCGGAAGCAAGCTTCCGAGTAGCTTCGGACAAAAGCTACCTTCTGGAGCTTGGGCGATGGGGGGGGCACTTCCCCGCAACATAGTGCCCAACGAAACTATTTAGAAGCAGTGCAACGAATTATATGGCCAATTCACTCATTTCATGATGTGACTAGTTCCTTCAACTACGTTGACTTAATGAGTTGAAACAACTCCCTATTCTCTTGTTGACGGTCAAAGCCTGTTTTTGAGTTCAAGTCAATCTTAGACACGTTGAATTTTTAACTTGGCAGTATAATTTTTAGATCTTGGTAATCATATCCTAATGATTATAATCCCACTTTTATCACTGCATAATTATACACCGAAAATTTCAACTTTCACTTCAGCGAAAATAAAACAAGAATCATTGAAAGATAACCATGCACAAGAGACACATATTTTATCCTGGGAAACCCAAAAGGGATAAAACCCAACCAACTTTTCTTAGAAGAAATTAATCCAATTCAAGTACAATACCATTCATGAAAAAGAACCCTAGCACATGAGAGGTTCGTCTGTAACGACGCAAGGGCACGCCGGGATGCGCTATTCAAGAGCGCACAACGAGCCATGTGTTGGGATGCACTATTGAAGGGTGCACGACGTGTTCATAAGATTTTGGTAGCCTTGGTGGCCGGCTCGTGGTTGTAGCCAAAGACGGATATGATTGTGTACTAGTGAGTAGGCTTGCTAGGAGGACCAAGGGATGATGTTGAGTCAAGTGACTTGCATCCTGGTGAGCGGCTGTTTAGGCTCGACGGAGGATGATGCGACAATTACCTCGCGTGTGTAGTAGAACAATATGCGTTGATGGATGCCATAGGGACACATCGATATATTAGCATGTGGTTAGACTTGGCTAGACTGCAAGGACAAAACCCTCAAGGATTGATACTAGCTGAGCATGTGTTGCATAGATTGGTAGGCCGTTGGTTGTCCAAGTGTTGGCTCGGGGGTGAACATGCGACCGACTGCATGGTCTAACGTTGGGTGGCAATGCAGTAGGTTGCATCGCCTACGATGAAATGAGCACTTAACATTCCACACAACTCTATGGTGTCTGACACGGGTTCGGTCAGGCTGTTTTCGGTTAGGTGTATTTCGGGTGATACTTGCGGTTGATGGCCAAGCCCAACTAGTAAGATCATGTCGGTGTCGCACGTGTCTAGACTTTCGGACGGTATGGGACGCTCGAGATGGATAGAAAAGTCTAGGCCCGTGACAAATGGTATCCGAGCGCACGTTCGGTTTTGACAAATGCGGAAGTGTCTCTTCACCACCAATGCCCATTTCATCGGAGGTACCGATGGAGTTCCGTTGACGGGGATGTCAACATCTTTATGTGGGGGAGAATGTAACGACCTTGCGCTAAGCGCCTTTGGCAAGGCGTTGCGGAGGGCGCATTGGGATGCGCTATTCAAGAGCGCACATCGAGCCTAAGCGTTGGGATTCACTATTCAAGAGCGCACAACGAGCCTATGCGTTGGGATTCACTATTTAAGGGTGCACGACGCGTTCATAAGATTTTGGTAGCCTTAGTGGCCGTCTCGTGGTTGTAGCTAGAGACGGACATGACGGTGTACTAGTGAGTAGGTTCACTAGGAGGACCAAGAGATGATGTTGAGTTAAGTGACTTGCATCCCAGCGAGTGACTGTTACAGGATCGGCGTAGGATGATGTGACGAGTACCTCGCGTGTATAGCGTAACACTCTGTTAGAACAATATGTGTTGATGCATGCCATAGGGACACATCGATATATTAGCATGTGGTTGGACTTGGCTAGACTGCAAGGACAACACCTTCAAGGCATCCTCAAGGATTGATACTAGCTGAGCGTGCGTTGCACATATTGGTAGGTCGTCGGTTGTCCAAGTGGGCTGCATCGCCTACGGTGAAACGAGCACTTAACATTCCGCACAACTCTATGGTATCTAACACGAATTTGGTTAGCCTGGTTTTGGTTAGGCGTATTCCAGGTGATACTTGCGGTTGATGGCCAAGCCCAACTAGCAAGATCATGTCGGTGCCGCGCGTGTCTAGACTTTCAGACGGTATGGGACGCTCGAGATGGATAGAAAAGTCTAGGCCCGTGACATCGCCCTCCTTCACAAGAAACCCTAACAAGGATAGCGAACTTCTAGAAAGAATAAGAGAACCCAAAAAATTATTGCTTCTTGCCTTTGCTAGGCCTTCTTTGGAGGTGCGCACAAGTGGAGAGAAAAGAAGTGAAGTTGTGATGATGAAAAATGAAGTGAGTGAACCCTTTATTTATATTCATCACTTTACTTGACTTTTTCCTCAATGGGGCCAACTTGTACATTGATGGGGCCGACTTGTCTTCTTTGCTGGGCCAGACTTGCTCTTTCTTCTAGGTCGACTTGTCTTCTTGCCTTCAATTTTCTCTTGAGACTTTTTCAATGCTATTTGGGACTTCTTCAATGGTTGACTTGACTTCTTGGTTATTTTTCATCATAGAAAAGTTGTCCTTGTTGATGTTCATCTCCTCACATGCTCGTCTATTCAACCATAGAGCTCTAGTGTTGATTTGACCCCACTCTAAGAAGACCCAGACACTTCTTAGAGACTATGTCAAATTCAACATTAGATTAGACTTTGTATATTTCTCAAGGGGATAAAATCCCCTATCAAATAAACAAGTCAACTCACTCTAATATAGAATTGATCACTCCTTCTCAGAGCACTCCTTCTCAGAGTATGCAATGAGACCTCTAGTTTCCTTCTTGGAGTAATCATCTGGAGCCTTATTTACTCTTAGTCACTTCTCATGAGTAATCAAGGCTACGCCAGGGCCATCCTCTACCAACCATTGGTCAATTCTCATGACCTCTTTGGGAGAATGTCTGCAGAATTTGCCCGATGCTGCACCCTGGAGAAACATCAGCAAGACATACATTCTGTGAAAGGTGACCACAATGTGGAGGCCTTAGAAAATTAGTTGTGGCAACTTGGGGCATATTTACATGTCAATCAATTTTCCGTGAATAGAAGATCTCAGTCGTAATTCTGTGGGGACGTCAATAGGAATACCATCCACCTTTCTTTGTAAGGGACCATGCATTTGTCTCCTATAAAAATTATAATTGAATAACATCCTAGAAGCAATATACCGGGGGGAAGCAATATCCCTGGCAACAAATGATTTCTTGGGGGTAGTCAATTCCAAGGAGGTGGTACGGTCCTAGGTGGCAGAAGTTTTATGCATTTGTCTCTTATAAAAATTATAATTGAATAACATCCTAGAAGCAATATACCAGGGGAAGCAATATCCCTGGCAACAAATGATTTCTTGGGGGTAGTCAATTCCAAGGAGGTGGTCCGGTCCTAGGTGGCATACGTTTTCCCCTCGTGCATTTGGTTGGGAGGCAAGGGACAATAGTTCTATTAGGCCTCTGAAAAGCTAGTTTCTCTCTAGTTTGAATTCATGGAAGTTCTCTAGAAGAATTTTGCCTTGTTGGTTATTAAAAAGGCCAATACACACAATGGTATTGGCTTCATCAAAAGGAGGGTTAGATTGTAGCAACTTCCGTGTTGGAATTCCATGCCATGACGATCCTGCTAGACATTTGGGAACTTGGAAAGCTCAAGATTCTCAAGTTTAAGTTGTATTTACAACAATACATTCACAGAGCTAGAGTTAAAGATGATCACCTCGACAATGCAAATTGGTTATATGATAAAGTTAGGAGAAATATAAGTCCAAGAATTCCGGATGGATGTTGTAGAACTTGTGTAGTCCTATTCATTGAGGTAAGTTGATAGAGCAATCGAACTAGACATTTGGGCATGTGCATGATGAGTCTGGTCGAAAACAACATCAACATGGTGTTAAACAGAAAAATTTACCCAAGTAACAAGAAAGAAAAAAGATTTTCTTATAATGGTTTTAAAAGGTTGTTTCTGATTTTATTAAAAATGAAGGACTATTGAAGGAAAATATATAATCATCACTAATAATCTGTATGAAATCAACAAGTACATTTATAGAATAACATCAACATGGTGTTAAACAGAAAAATTTACCCAAGTAACAAGAAAGGAGGAGGATTTCCTTGTATGTGTTTTAGAAGGTTGTTAATTATCGCTAATAATCTTCATGAAATTGACAAGTACATTTATACAATAACATCAACATGATGTTAAACATAATTTTTGTCCCAAGTGACAAGAAAGAAGAAAATTTTCCTTATAATGGTTTTAGAAGGTTGTTTCTGATTTTATTAAAAATTGTAAGGACCGTTGAAGGAAAATATATAATTATTGCTAATAATCTGTATGAAAGTGACAAGTACATTTATATTTAGTGGGCCAGTGAATTACAAATTCCCAAGCCAAGTATAATTGAAAACCTAATTTAGATGAAAAGCATGAAAATTGAAAGTTATGTTTTAAAAGCCCAGTTAAAGTTCTGCTTAGGTGGGATGTTGTAGGTATAATTTTGGGTGTAATAAGGGTGAAAATGTTGGGTACTTTTTTTTTGCCCTGGAAAAACGTTGTAATTTTGTTTCGGACAAAATAAAATTACATTGATCAGATGCTCCTTTGAGCAGTCAACATTATAGTTCCTTTTTCAGGATCTGATATATGAGGAGTGGTTACCTCATGTAAAAAATAACTAGCAGATTTAGTGTCCAAAAATTGCTAACTTGGAACAAAGCTGTGAATGAGCTCACATTTTAGAGATAAAAAACAAAGCGAGTGACAACTGGTAACTAGTAAACCATAAAATATAGAAGAAAGGCGCATGTAGATATTCAGTTCTTGACCTCAGTATACCCTCTACCATTGTTTCGCGTTCCGCTTGGCCAGTTTAGAGTGGGTTCTAATAGATTCCAGGTAGAGATGGACCACCAGATAGATGGCAGGATCTGCCAGCTATGCCATCTTCAAGAGGTCGAGACAGAGGACTAGGAGTTTCTTATCTTGTCTTGCTGCAGGAGTTTCTTCTTTTGATATATTATCTAGAGACTAGTACACTATCTGGAGTTTACTGTTTTGGGTTCACCCTATTTGTATCTTATCGTCTAATCTTTCTCTAGTCTAGGTTTTAGAATCCGTATCCTGTGGATTTTGGCAATTGTCTAGGCACTCCTTATTGCTGTTTTTATTCACTGTATTTGTGAGTCTCTTTGACCTATTTTAGTCATTTGTGGACATCAATATAATTTTCTTTCATTACATCTCATTTCATATTGAATAGTGTCTTGGTTATTAGCTGGTTTGTACTTGTATACTGGAATCAATTAAACTTTGGATACAGTCAGAGATACATCTTATCTCCTAACTGTACCACTTCCAATTTGATGCAATATTTTTTCACGATATGTTTAGGTTTCCCCCTTTTTTTGGGCCTAAGTATGTTGCTTTGCATTTTCGGAGGATTCTTCTTGGCAATTTGTTGTGTTGTACAATATATAGATGTTTTGAATACATAAGCACACAGACACACAGACACATGATGGAATAGTTTCCCCATCATTCAGCAATTTGAGATAGTTTATTCTTTTCAAGATTGTTTTGTTCCTGGCTGTAAGCAGATACTTAACTGATGCTTCTTTTCAAGATTGTTTTGTGCCGGACTGTAAGCAGATACTTAACTGATGCATGATAGAATTTTCTAATTTGTATTCTCTATTTATTTATGTTACTTATTGATATTGCTGGTAAAAAGGAGGGAGACAGCTTGTTAAGGTTTGCTATTGAAAAACATACAGTATTGTTATCTTGATGTATTATTGGCTAACAATCCCTTCTTTTTTTGCAGTTGTCAATTTACCATCCCCAAATCATCATTGGGTTGTAACAAACAACTCCATTGCTTCTATTGATCCTGCGATGGGCATAGTTGATGCAGCAGCTGTTGGAACTACAAACATTGTTGTAGAAGACTTGAGAGTTACTGGGCATCAACAGACGGCAGCACTGCATATAGTTATACCTAATGAACTGCATTTATATCTATCATTATTCACTAGACTAAGGGGTGTTCTCCATGGAGAAGATCTTGTATCCTCTACAACACCATGGTATTTTGTGGTAGGTCGGGAATATGTTGTTCATCTCAAGGCATTTTCCTGGCAGTCCAGTGCTCAACCTCTTTATTTGACAGAGGTTTGTGTTACGGAAACCTTGCTAATTTTATTTGCACATTATCTAAAACGTTGGTTCTTCAGCTATTAATTTTTCTAGAAATTTGTCATCTAGTATCCTTTTCATAGATAATGAGAAATATTAACTAGCTTAAGAATAATTTGCTTTTATTCTACATTGATAACAATGTATCTCTACAGTGGCATATCCTTATGTTGGAATTTCCCTCCACATTAATACCCTTCTTCTTAATTGAGTGTGTGTGGCGTCCAGTTGGGAATTTGATGTGAATAATCCTACATAGATAACAATTGTGAGATGGCTATGGTTTTCAAGGCATTACCTGAACCAAAGGCTTTGCCAATCTGGAAGCTAGCCTTGGGGTCCTGGTTGATGTGATAGAATCCTCCCTCACCTTGATACTAACATTGTTGGTGCTTTTGGTGTCATGCCTCATGGGCCATCTTTGGATTGTGGTTGTTTTCTATGTGATGTTACAAGCTATCTTTACAGTGGCATATCCTTATGTTGGGATTTCATTCACATTAATGCTCTTCTCAATTGTGTGTGTTGTGAATAATACCACATGGACAACAATTGTGAGATGAAGATGGTTTACGAGGCATTGCCAGCACCAAAAGCTTTGCCAATCTGGAAGATGGCGTTGGGCTACAAGTCCGTGGCTTGATGTCATGGCATCCTCTTTTTCTCTGGGACTAACATCGCTGATGGTTTTGGTGTCATTCCTTGTGAGCCATCTTTGGCTTGTGGTTGTTATCTATGTGATATTGTCGACTATCTGTACAGTGGCATATCCTTATGTTGGGATTTCATTCACATTAATGCTCTTCTCAATTGTGTGTGTGTGTGTTAAACATTGCTGTTGAGTGCATGTGTTGTGATTCGTGCATAATACCACGTGGATAACAATTGTGAGATGGAGATGGTTTACAAGGCATTGCCAGCACCAAAAGCTTTGCCAATCTGGAAGATGGCTTTGGGCTACAAGCCCCTGGCTTGATGTCATGGCATCCTCCTTTTCTCTGGGACTAACATCGCTGATGGTATTGGTGTCATTCCTTGTTAGCCATCTTTGGCTTGTGGTTGTTATCTATGTGATGTTGTCGACTATCTGTACAGTGGAATAGCCCTATGTTGAGATTTCATTCTACATTAATAGTCCTCTTCTTACTGTAGCCTTCCATTTCAGTGTAGGAGTCATAATTCTGCTGCTGAAATTCAATTACATTTGTTTACACCTGTTGGCTATATTGTTAAAATGTTAGAGTTATCCTGTCCTTAGATCTGACTAATTTGTTATGATCTACCTCATTTAATTATGGTAATTTTTAATAGAAATATAACAATAGAGGATCATCGTTGTCCTTGGTATAGTATTTTTTGCTACTAGAGTGCCTCAGAATTAGAGTGGTGGGATGGATAAAGCTCCTGAAAAAACTTTGTTTTTATTTATTAATAGCTCTTTATTCGATGGTTAGCATTGCTAGCTATTTGTTTCTACAAGACAATATCTAAGATTGCTCTTGCCAATATTATCATTGTCTCGCCAAGGTTTTTTTTGTTGTGTTTTGTTTACAGATTTTGTTTTAGTTCAGTGCATCTGACTTTTGGCTATCTTGAAGGATCCCTTTTGATACCTCCTTCAGGTCTTCTGATGAGGGCACCTCTGAGCATGGCTTTATTGTAACATCCTGGAATGTTATTTTCTTCTTTTTGTATGAGAACGCCAAATTGTTTTTCTCCATGTTCAAATGAATGTACCCAATGATTCTAACCAGGTTGAACCAAGAATTAGGTCAACCTCTCCTTTATACATAGTTGTAACATTGAATTCATATATGTATTTATAACCATCAATTGTTACATTTAAGTCCTTAATTTTGCATTCGTTGCCAAAAATGCCTTTATTTTCGATTATACTGGGTTCTAGAATCATTAATTGATAGGGCAAATCTACATTAATGTAATTTCCCTTAAGGTTTGCATCAATACTGACGTTAACTTCTTTATCTTGAATACTCCCTTTGACTTAATAATTCGAAGCATGGGGATTCAATACCTTCTTTGCTCCTTTTTATTATTATTATCCATTTAAAAAACCCTCAAAATATATGTATATTAATGTTTATATTTTTTTGAATTTTGATCCCCTTTAACTCAACGAACACTTAAGATTTAATGTTATAACCTTCATCTTTTTTTTTTCACACTTTTGAAGTTCACTTAAAACTTTGATAATCTCTTCCCTTAAAATTAGCAAAGGTTATTAAATAACCTTGAATAAGCCCCCCTTTTAATTTAAATTGAAACTTAGGGCTTTCTTTAATTATCCCTTTTTGAACTCAAAACTTTTTTATAATAGTTGATTTAATGGAATATTTCATGTATAGGGCTGGTCTTATAAGTTCGCGGCCTATTTTAACCCTGTATAATATATTGATCATGACTAAATTAAAAATTGGTAGGAATTGACTTATTCCTAAACGATGCTTCTTTCTCCTTCCACGTATTTTGTCTGGTATCGTCTTGTAAATGTTTAACTAGCGGATAATTTCACAGCACCAAATGAAAATAATGATATCTCTGACAATGGCACGATCATCGATTAGTGATCGATTCTCCACCGATATGTCAGCCAGAGTAGTGGCTAGGGTCAACGATCTTCTTCAGTTTCAATGAGTGACGGTGTCGTTTACGTTGGGTCACGATGGTTATGATAATGAAACTTCTTTGCATTGTTTTGACCCTTGTATCCACAAACGATTTAGAGATTGTTTCGACGATGGATGGAGGAGTTGTTATTGTTATATCTGTAACCACCCACGGTGAATTACTAAGCAAGTGGTGGTGCTTTAATGCTAAATTCTTGTCCCAAAAACCTTTATATCGGTGGTCGCTCCTAATTTTGAAGAAATTAATATTCTCCCTGTAACAACGATGATGATGACGAGTTAGGGAACAAAATGAATTACTGTGGCACTTCTAAGCTGGTTGTCGAGCAAGTGATCTGTTGTTTTATTAGACTCCTTATGCAACGACCTCGGTGTGATGTGTTCCCACCTAATTACGTGAAGAATGATTGCGAAGTTTTTCTTTTCTTCAAATCTGAACCAATGAGTCTTCTTGGCGTAATGTTCTATGGTAATTGTGATTGTTTGCTTGTCTTCCAATTGGCAGTGAAATACTTCAATGGCGCCAATTGGAGGACAAGCCAACAATCACTCCTTGGCCAATGATGGATTATAAATGTGGAACACTCTCAACACATCAACACTCTCATCCCTTAAATCAGTTCACTTCTGTCCAAGAATTCGTTGGGGTATATTCAGCTGCTAGTTATCTTCTTTATCTCAGTTCTATCATCTTTGAAGGCTTGGATTAGCTAAGCATGCTCACAGTCCTCTCCCACAATGCTATTCTTTTCTCCTCAAGCTGCCAAAGGTCTGACAGGGTTGTCATCTATTCTTTCCATGGTGGTCGAGGTTTGTTCCTGCCCTAGTAGGGGCCACTGAGGACTGCTACTGCCCTAGAAGGGCTGTCGAGGTCATGAATGAGCCCTAAAGAGGGCTGTTGTGGATAGAACAAGCCCCAATCAGGGTTGCCGTGGACAGATCCATCCTTATTCTGGGTTGCTGTGGTCCAGACCATCCCTAAAAGGGTTGTTATCTCCTAAGGAAGGTAGCCGAGGTTTTTAGGAGGGCTGTCGAGGATTGTTCTGGTCCTAAAGAGGGTTGCTGTGGACAGATCAGGCCCTAAAGAGGGCTTTCGTGGCTCAGATCTACTTCAGCAGGGCTGCCATCCACTAAAAAGGGTGCCATGGGTATGATAAAGCCCTATCAGAGCTACTATGAGACAGATCAGTCCCTAGAAGGGTTGCCATTGCTCAGAACAGGCTACCATGGATCAGATCAACCCTAACAAGGGCTGCCATTGCTTAGTTCAGACCATCGTTGTGCTGTCGTTGGCTCAAAATCAGCTTGCCTCCTACATCTACAACAAGTCTAGTGCTTGCTCCTTCACTTATAGGCTTGCCGTCAACAAGATCAAGAATGTCTTTGTCTCCTCTAGGTCTTCCATCACCTACAACAAGTCTAACGTCATCATTTGAAGGTGGACAGTGGGCTACATTCAGAATCTAGAGAGTTTATCTCTGTTTCTCTTTTAGCAGTCAAAGGTTTATCAACAGTCAAAAGTTTATGATGGTCATATCAGTCTACTAGTTATGCTCCTTCTTAGAGGGTTTTTCCCTAGGACTTGCTACAGTCATGATGAAGAAGAGTAGCAACTCCTGACTCTGCAGTCTCATGCTTTAGATGAAAAGATAAGTACTTGGTCTCTATGTTAGTTTACCCTCATTTGAGGAAGGTTTAATGTTCATGGTCATGATGTATACATGTTCTTCTATTAATGAATCTATCATAAGAAAGGTTCTGGGTTTTTTCCCTCAAAAGGAGAGGGTTTTCCCAGGGTAAAACATGGTGTCTAATGCAAGGTTACTTGGGAGCGGGAGCGAGAAGCGAAATTTTCAAAAGCTTCCGGTTAGGAAGCGTTCCGGAAGTGTTTTTTATATAATATATGTTTCTTATATATTTTGATGCATAAATGTGAACAAATGCATGTAGAATGTTGAATTAGTTATGGAAAGGATAAAAACATGAAATAAACAATAATACCATATAACATCATTGATTGATCATCAATCATTAATTATTTACTAGTGAATTCATCAACCATAGGTCCATTATCCATGATTCCATAAGTTATAACATCAAGATTCAACCTTAAAGCTTCAAATTTTTAATATATAAACATTTTGTCATCACTAGTACTTGTAAGTTGTAACCAAATTTACTAGGTAACCAAACTATAGTGACATAGTCTATAGTAGAGAACATCAACCATAAAATGAAAGTTGAAAGTTGAAACAATTCACGAAGCATCATATTCATTACCAAAGAGTTATAATATGCTTTTATGCAAATAGTGAACGTCAAACTCAAAGGTAGGTTCAACTTCAAACTTCAACCTTGAAATGCCATGTAATGTTTACAAAATATATGATAATAAATATAAAAGAGTCAATAGTGCAGAAACTTGAAAGTACTGTAAACAAGAAAATACAAGAAAAGTAGATTTTATGGATGTTTCCTCTTGCCACGGGAAATTTCCATTTTCTTTTCTTGTGCTCTATGAACAATAGGAGTGGGATTATCATCCCCAGTAGCCACCAATGCTGAGCCACGTCCAAGACTTGATCCTACACGACCCCCCCTCATTGATGCAGATGGAGGTCGTGAAGTTGAACCTCTAGGCAAAGATGGTGCATTTGGAAACAAGGTAGAAGATGGCGGCGGCATTGCTACTGCATGGTCATCCTCATCGCCCAAAAGCTCTTCCTCCAAGCACTCTAAAGTTAACTCTCCATCCTCCAAGTTATGCTCCTCTGTATTGTTGTCCCAAGTGACATATGATCTATCAGTTTTGGCACGCTCACAATAATGAGTCAACAACCTCAAGTTGTAATGTACATAAACCAAGCTTTCTGCTCGGTTTTCATTTAATCGGTTTCTTTTCACGGAGTGGATGAAGCTATAGGTGCTTCAACACCTTTCTGCAGAGGAACTGTTAACCACTTGTGAAAGCACTCTGACAACCAATTTATTCAAGCGTTGGCATGTTGAGCCATACATGTTCCACCATTCGATAGGAGGCGTCCTATCGAGATCTCTGATTGCATGCAAAGTACCAAATGGACCAACTTCACTGAGGTATTTGCTTAATTCACTGCGCAATAAGTCACATTCCTCTACATTAGGGACCAACTTGTCTATAGTAGCCATGTACCCAATCTGTACCTCTGGATCTGTGTGGGGCTTTCTCCTAACCCCACCCCCAGGTGTTGGTTTGGCCAACCAAGATGGAGAATAATATTTTGGTGTTAACACATACGCTAAGGCATGCCGTGGAACATTGAGATGTTCCCACCTTTTGACCACATGTCTGTGAATATGGTCATACAAGATGGGATCTTTCTGTTCAACAATATCTTTAATTTGGCCCAGCATGCTATCCATCTGCTCATACACCTCCCCAATCACTGGCTTATCTGTATCTACAAACCGATTCATGTAATAAATGGGCTTTGTGATCTGCAAAACATACTTGACACTTGCCCAAAATTTACCATCAAGAACTGTGTCCTCCACCTCCTGAAAATCAGGCCTGTCAGATGTGGATGTAGCCCTATCTTTCAAGACCTGCCATGACTCACTTGATACCATGCTAGCCAATGCCTCTCTTACCTTCAAAAGGTGCCTGAAAGTGAGGTAGTAACTAGCAAATCTAGTCTTTGCTATCTTCAATAGCTCCAACTTTGAGTGGCTGCGGAAAATGCCATGAGCATTGCTATGTTTGGTTATAAATCTTATCATGTACTTGCGCTTTTTGTACAATTCACCAATCCATTTTTAATCATTTTCCTTCAACTTAATGATGTCGTGCATCAAAAGGTTCAGTGTGTGAACCAAACACCCAGACCAAAATATGTTGGGGTATTTGTCTTCAATGATTGCTCCCGCTTACAATTAACAACATTATCGGTTATGACTTGGGTGACATTGTATGGACCAATAGCTTCAATGGTTTTGAGTAGGAGTTCTGCAATATTCATGTCGGGCTTGAATTTATCTGAGTAGTCATGGGATGAAAGGAAGACTGCACCAGTAGTAGACACACCAAGAACATTTATCAATGGCTTGCCTTTTACATTTGTCCATCCATCTGATACAATTGATACCCCATAGTCATTCCAAGCATTTGTGAATTGCCCGAAAGCTTTTTGGATCTTGCCTCTTTCCTTGTCAAGCCCCACAGTTCTAGCTTTGTCATACCCTGGGCTCTTGTATTCTACTGGAGCAGTGCGAATGGCCTCTACCATTTCATGCCAATAGCGTGAGCGAAGGACATTGAATGGTATGCCACATGCATAGAGAAGCTAGAACACTTTTGCATCCACGTCATCCTTACCACCTTGGTCAAGGAAATCTGATATTGTCTTGCTTGACCCAGGGGGTGAGAATCCACTACCTTGGGTGGATGGGCCTCTAGTTCTCGATGAGTTTGAGGGGTCCTGGCCAACCCTTGATGCTTTTGGTTTGTTTTGTGCTTCAAATTCTTCCTTCTTATACATGGATCTTTGTGTTGTTGGCACATTTGGGAAAACACAAACTCTTATAGTTTTGTTTTCATCACATGGCATGTGCCCACATAGATGTCTTCTCAGACGGGTATATGAACCTATGTAAGTCCTTTTACAATGGGGACAACCAAATTTGGCGGTTCCACCCCCCTTGCTTCCTCCCTGCTTGGTGACACATTTCCACAAGGGTGTTGAGTCCTCCTTGGTTTTCATTCGGTTTCCCTTCTCCTCCTCCTCCTCCTCTTCCCCTCCCTCCCTTCTCTCCACGGTATGTGCCAATACCCACTTCTTCATCCTCTCCCTCTCCCTCATTCCTTCTTCGGTTTTCAATGACCATCATCAAAATAACAAATGGAATCAACAAAACAAACCATAAACCCATCATCATGTTTGTTGGAAGTTGCAAGTGGAACTAGAGATTCAACCCGTTGCCCTGCAATAGAACGAGGGAGCAAGCATGGGAAAGAGTAGGAGAGGAACATTTACATTCTAGATTCTAGATTTCAAGCATTCAAATATAGATCAAATCATCAATGATTAATCATCAAACTTCAAGTTCAAATTTCACTTCAAAAGTTCAAGTCTCAAGCATCAAAACTTCAAGTTCAAACACACAGCAAATCAACAAGAAAGGGTTTAGAGCCTACCTATTTGGATGTCCAATGGTAGTGAGTGTGCCAAGCAGCCAACCTTCTTCAATCTCCAAGAAAAAACCAAGCTTGATGGCAGCCTTCTCCTCCTCTCCTCTCCTCCCCTCTCCTCTCTTCTCTTCTCTTCTCTTCTCTTCTCAAGCAAAGTGAGAAATGGAGTGTGGAGGAGGGATTTATCCCTCAAAGCTCTATTCCTCCCCTCCAAAACCCCAATCGTGGACCCCACCCGCTCAAACTCCTCTTCATTTTCGCTGGATGATGCGAAGCGTCCAAGGAAGCCACGGGAATTGTTTTTGGGAGCTAAGGGAAGCGTTTTTTAACGCGGAAGGAATTGCCGGGAAGCGATCAGAAAGCGAAGCTTTCGATTGCTTCCTCAACGCTTCAACATAGTGCTAGGGAGCGTTGTAAAACCAACGGAAGCGCGATCTGCAAAATCGACCCCGTCCGGAAGCGAAAAGAAAGTGCGCTTCCGATTAGCTTCCGAGTAGCTTCGGTCGGAAGCTAGCTTCCGGAGCGGGGGCACTTCCCCGCAACATAGGTCTAATGTGCATGGTCATTGTGATGTGATGTGTTTAGTTTCTCCTCTATTTAGTTTATTGTTACAACTGGTTAATGTCATACTGCTCATAAATAATTAATATGGTTGATACTTTCATGTGTAATTATGCTAAAGAAAAATTTAAATGCACTCATGATTATCTATTTATGAAACTAGTTAAAAAATTCAACATTCCTTACCTACCAATAGGTCTAGGAAGCCGAAGAGAGAGGTTCCTCTTCAATAGTGACAAGTTGGGAGGGGAATCCCATAGTTGTGCTGGGTTAGTGGCTGATTTTCCTTGCTATTAAGGAGGCCGCTAGGTTGTGTAAAACAATCTACATTTAGGATAGGGACTTAGTTAAGTACTCATCAATTGTGTTATATGATTTTATTATAATAATTTAGATTTGTTAGTTCTGAAGCACAAGATAAATGGTTCAATTGTAAGAATTTTGGTTAGCTATTGTTATTTTTGTAACTAACATGTAGGATAGGATTATCTATGAATTTGTCGTATCTCTTGAAAAGTTCAGATGCTTTGTTTGCCCTGTCAATATGTTTCAAATGTTTCATGATAAAAGTATAAAAATGCCTAACAAATATAATGCAGTGCTCTCATGAAAAACATGGCTTGGATCATTTCATTCTTTATTGCTTCAAAGTTAAATGAAATGCATCCTTTTAATTGAGCTGTGTCTTTGTTTTCAGAGTAATCATTTGGAATTACAGTTTGACAAATCTCCATATTGGGATGCCTTTCCAGTACCTGAAGAAGTTGCAATGGCACATGGATGGAAGAATTGTAGTCGTCTTGTTGCAATTTCGGAAGGTCAGGGTAAACTAATTGCTTCTCTTAGGTATTATTCTGCGGATCTAAACATGGTTGACCAAAAACTGTCTGTTGTACCTGACATGGTAAAGCACTCCTCTATTACATACAGTTTTTTTTAAAAGGTCTAGTACTATATCAAATTTCAATTGAACCTATGAAGCAAACTCTGTCTGCTTCTTTGAGAACTAAGTAAACATGTATTTTTTGCCAGGTTATCTCTGTTGTACAGGAAGTAAAGGCTTGTGAGCCTGTAAAGATTGATTTTGCTGACAGGAATGAGGCCTCTCAAACATTGCTTCTTCCATGGTTTCCTGGAGTATATCAGAAAATTGAATTAGCAGCCAAAGGAGGTTTGCATATTGAATTTGCATGTCTGCTGCTGGCAGATGTGTTATCTTGAGATGTTAATGATTTTTGCTAACCTAATTAAGTTAATCTCGAATGGTTTTTATCTGTGCAGGCTGTGGTGAAACACCAAAAGACTACCAGTGGCATTCTTCTGATAGTGGTGTGCTGTCTGTCAGTGCATCTGGTGTGTTTCAAGCGAGGAGACCTGGTAGAGCTATTATAAGAGTGGTAGCAATCGTTGACCTTTTGAATTATGATGAGGTACAATTTAAAAGCAATTCAGTTTCTTTTCTGTTTGTTGGTACTGTTTAGATTATATCTGTTAGTATTTGATTATTTAATGTTTTTGTTATGTTGGTAAAATCATTAGTACTGTTTTTCTTACTTTGAACATGGCTATTTTAACAGTAATGGTTCTATTTATGTAAAAACCAATATTGGTTCTTAAAATTTTGGTGTTTAAAAAAATGTAAATCAATATTTGTTCTGAAATGTTTTTCTCAGTGCTTACTTTTATTGATGTTTGAAATGCTTTTTCAATCCCTCAAGCCAATCGATATCTGCAATCCTTTATATTTTCCATTATTTTGTGTGCAATATTTCTCATGTGCCTTCTTTCACACTATATCTAAGCTATATCTATATACAGCTGTTATTTGTTTACTTTTTGCCCCATAGGGTCTATGTGAAAATTATATTGTTTTACTTCCCAGAGAGTCCTTGAGCAGCTAGTCTAGAATAGAATTAAGAGTATTGGGAGTGTTATTGGCAAATAATTTATAATCTTTGCATCAATGATTGTATATAGAAGCAATGGCTACATGTGGATGGTAGTTGTGCACATGCAGGAATTGGCTCACTGGCACTGGCTTACAAGTACAAGTTTGCTTGGATGTGTGATTTATGAGAAATTGTAAATATTTTAATTGATTTTATTAATCCTTACCTTTATTAATAGTTTTATAGATTATATTTTGTATTAAAAGTCTGAGGAAAAACTTGACAGCCCAAGATTTACAAAAGTATCAAAAACAAAATTTCTGCCGAGTACTGCAGATCCTTCCAAAATTCCTTCAGAACTATAGGACCACGTTACATATAAAAGCTTTAAAAAGTTCTGAAACTATACTGCCTTATAAACTACCCTAATAATACTATGCATCTGTAAAACATAAAAATATGACAGATTTAAGTGAAGACATGGCAACTATGACTTTCATCCTTTAGCTGTTCATTCTGAGCCTGAGCCTGGGAGCTTGGTCCTTCAAATTTCCCCATAGCAGTCTGCTAAACTATCTCCTCTTCCATTTCTCTTGAGTCGACACACTGCCTGATATGAGATTGGTGTCGTTGAGTGAAACCCGGGATCATGTTGAAGTGCATTTCAGTTTCATTGATGAGCTGCTCTATCTTGTGCCCTTGCTCCTTGACGTTGGACCCAAGCACCTCATGCTTTTTGTCCTGCTGCTCCATATGTGTATTGATATAATCAATAGGCTGTTTCATACCTTCCATCTAAGAGTTTATCCTCCTTAACATGCTCTTGATATCCCTACTCTCACTGCGAGCTTCACCGACAGCCATATCTCGGTTCAATGGGTGAGCCATCTCATTTCCAATCCTCCTTGAGATGGTAAAACTGTTCCCTAGCCCAACTAAGACAGCAATCTACAACAGAGGAGGGAAGAGGAGGAGAGCAGCACAGACTACTCCCCCCCAACTTAAATTGGACCAAAGGTCTGAAGCATAGTTGAGAAAATGGGCATCGGCAAAAAATCGGCAAGGGTCAAAAAAACATCTTCTCGGCAACATCGGCCAAAAAATCGGCAAACCGTGGCAAACATTAAAAAACACAAAATATATTCATTTTTTAATAATTTTAAACATATAAAGCAACAACAACATTGGATAAATTAAAATACATTGGCACATAAATATGGAGAAAGCACTGATATATATGATGTAGTGGATGCCATATAAAAAATGATACATCAAAATCGATAATGAATCCTGAACCTTGATAGTGATAGCTGTCCAATAGTACTCAAAAGTGGACAGCCAATGGTCCAATCCAAAATGACATCACAAATACGAAATAACATTACAAAAAGTCACAAAACTAGCAGCTAACTATTTGTCTTTGATATCAATGCATTCTTCCCCTTTTATAGGAAAAAGATCATGGGCTGTCTGCCAGGCCTGCCCCTAGCAGTAGAAGGTCCTGGCCTTGCACTAGATGTCAAACGGTGACTAGTGGGTGCCACTGCCAATGTGGGACTAGATACTGTAAATTTTCTTGAGTTTTCTGCTTGCTGGTTTATGTCAACATTTCAGTGGTTTTTCATTTACAGCCGGTTTTGCATAGGCTGCAAATTACTTATGAAATTTTCTGAGACTAAACACGCTGAATTTTCATTATAATAGACAGAAAATAAATTTTTAACATGCACACCATAAAAATGAGACTCAGAAATTTTTGGCAACTGTGCCCTGGAAAAACCCCCATGGGGAAAACCAGTAAGAGAGAGAGAGAGAGTTTATTATTTCTTCAGTAAATCTCAGTACATAAATTTTACAGCAGAAATGTACTTATCTCCACCATGGAATTTCACCCAGAAAATTATCTCGAAATCTGTGCACAAACTGCTGCCTCGATTTCTGTGCCTGAGTGCTGCCTTGAATTCTGTGCCAAACACTGTCTCACACCATAAAAATGAGACTCAGAAATTTTTGGCAACTGTGCCCTGGAAAAACCCCCACGGGGAAAACCAGTAAAAGAGAGAGAGGGAGTTTATTATTTCTTCAGTAAATCTCAGTACATAAATTTTACAGCAGAAATGTACTTATCTCCACCATGGAATTTCATCCAGAAAATTATCTCGAAATCTGCGCACAAACTGCTGCCTCGATTTCTGTGCCTGAGTGCTGCCTTGAATTCTGTGCCAAACAGTCTTGATTTCTGTGCCTAACCTGTCTCGATTTCTGTGCTAACTCCTTCCTCGATTTCTATGCCCACTCTTGCCTCGGTTTCTGTGCCAAAGTACAGTCCCGAAATCTGTGCAAAAACAGTCTAGAAATGCGTGCAGCAAGTACAGTCTGTACGGACTGAGAAAAAGTGCAGAAAAATTATTGTGGAAAATGTGCCCAGAAACAGTCTAGAAACCCGTGCCCTTTCTTGGGAAAAGTGCCCAGCATTAATGCATTGAAAACCGTGCAATTCTCGGGATGTGTACCCAGCTGACTCTTGGATTTCGTGCCTAGAATCACGCTGCTGTACTTTCCTTGATTACTGTGCCACTCATAAATGCCTCCACGAGCAGCCTCGAAATATGTGCCCTCTCTCAAGCTGAAAAACAAGTGCCTCGATTTTCATGGCAATGATCTCCTCTAATGGCTGCCTCAAAATTCGTGCTACCTCCAGCTCTTCTCCCTTCTCTCTATTCTCACTTCAATCAACAAAAGTGAGTCAAAATGCCTCCCTCATGCCTTTTTGATCAAACCCTAGGGTTTCCTAAATCTAGTGGTTGAGATTGATTTAGATCAATGGATGAAATTAAATGCTCCATTTATTTCTCATAAATAATTAATTTCACTTACCCACTTAAATTGATCAAAAAATGACTTTCATGTTATAAAGTCTCATTAAGTGCAATTAATGTGAGGGTCACCTTTTCCCCCCTTTCTAAGTGACTTATGCAAATGTCACTTGGGGAACACTTCCCTAGGTACAAAAACTAACAGATACATCGACTGGTGTTGAAGGTGGTGCTGATGCAAGCACTTCACCCTCCATGAAGTCCTCAAGTTGCTCTCGTTGCTGTTGCTGCTCCTCCTCCTCCTCCTCTAACCATGTAGGTGCCTCCTCCATGATAGGCAGCTCAGTATCCACCCTCCACTTGGACAATACATCAATATTTTCCAAGGAAGTGGCATCCACATCGGGTGTTTTATCCACCTGCTTCATCCACAGTTGGACATTATAATGGACATACACCAAGTCATTCAAGCATGGGAAATCCAACCTGTAAGATTGTGATACAAAATTTAATGAGTCTTGACTCTTGAGACCCGAGGGAAACAATATGATAGAGAATCTTAAATTACAATGAATTTAATTGCTTTGTTCAAGTTCTTACTTATTGCGTTTCTATGAGTGTATTTTATCAAATACACTCCAATTACGCTCACATCCAGAAGAGCTATAGGTTTGGCTGAGGACTCGGATGACAATGTTTTTTAAATTTAGTGCCCTTGTACTATATGTTTTCCACTGAACACCTACAACAAATAAGAAAGAAAGAGAATTGGATTACATAATTCAATTTTCAACTTTCAAATAAAATTATAAACCACAATTAAATTTTAAAAATTTAAAGTTCAAAATTCTAATTTGTAATCACTTACTTGGCATCAAAATGGTTCTTTCATTGATAGCATCGACAAAGCCAAATAGTCTTGTAGCCTCTCAATACATATTCATCTCGCGAGTAATACTATGGCGAGTCTCAACATCAGGTACCATCCTATTAAGACATGAGATAATCCCTACCAACACCTCGCAATCAAAATCAAATTTACACTTGTAGGAAAAGGCAGGATTGAGGGAAAGTGCAACTGCATGAATGGGTCGGTCTATGGAGCATCCCGGTCCATCGACTATCAATCAAATCCCATAGCATCATGTGTCTATTATATCCAGGGGTACCCTTCCCCACATAATAAGATCGAATAGTCTCTTTGGCCCTATCCATGGCCTCATACAAATAGCCCACAACGGGCATATCGCTCTCAACTATTCTCAGAACCTTTACCAAAGGTTCATTGATTGAGCACACTTCTTCCACTCCTGCCCAAAGGGAGTCGGTGTACACCAATCTAGCATTGGCTCTCCCATCCTCTCTCTTCCTATATGTGCAATCACGCCACTAATCACAAACAAACATTTACTTCAACTCAAATTGACGTCGAAGCAAGGACTGAAGAGAAATGAAGTTGGTGGCAAATTGTGTGATTCCAGGACGCATCAACTCCTTGTTCCTTGTGCATCTCCTCATGAGGCTAAGAACAAAAGCATGGTTATATATGAATTTGGTGACGCTCCTAGCTTGATCAATGACCTTCTTGATGAAGGGAATTTTCCCCACATCCTCTAGCATCAAATCAATATAATGTGCAGTGCATGGAGTCCAAAAACAGTGAGGGGTGCCTTTCCATAAGCAATCTACCAACATCCACATAATTAGTTTCATTATTTGTTATGATTAGCACCACATCGTGTAAACTGATCTCCTAGAGGACCCCATCCATCAACTCACATGACAGTGCTGCTTATTTTACCTGTCTCGATGCACCAATGGATTTTATTAACATGGTACATTTAGAGCAATGTACCAAGAAATTGAGAAGGGTCCTACCCTTCCCATCTGTTCAACCACCGAACATCACTGTGCATTTGGAGGTCTCCCATGACTGTTTGAACTCCTCCAATCTAATGTTGATGTCCCTCGTCTCTGCTTGAAGAATTGGCCCCCTAATCTCCTCATATGTAGGGCACTTGTACCCTGGGCCAACAATAGCAATGTCATCACACATTGACTGAAAAAATGATTGTTTTTTGTGAGGCTAAGAGGCAAGTCACTCCAGAAAATCATCTTCTCCATAAGCCTATTTGATTCTTCCTTCTCCTTTTTTTTAACCATTGACTTGATGGAAGGTTGTGCACCTCTTCCTATCCATAGAACAAAGAAAGACGAGGCGGCCCTTGTGTTAGGTGAATCCATTGCCATGGAGCCCCTACCACTACCCTCAATGGGATGATCATGCCCATATATCCTTGAAGTTCTAACCACTCCACCAGCTACAAGTTCGTCTCTTTTTGCAGCTAACTCTTCTCTTTTTCTATCCTTCGAGTGAATTGCATCATGGGCAGTTCTCATAATCTTGGAGGTAACTGCACTATAAAGCCCCACATCATGGCCAGGGGGTTTTGCCAAATGGTACTCCAACTTGCTAATACCTCCTGTCATATGTTGCCACACAATTTGCAATTCAATCGTTGTCGGTTTGTTCCATCTTCAAGGTCAGCATATTAACAAAATGGGTCCAATGCCTTTTGGCATATTTGCAATGGAAATGGATAGCCTAAAAAATCAAACTTGGGGCACCAAAAAACAAAAAAGACTTTAAACCCCAATAGGAAAAAGCTAACAACAGCGTGGTTTAAAAAATCAGACCTCTAGATTAGATTATTAGTGATGAAAAATGACAATAAGAGGGCTTTTAGATATCAAACATTCTGTTCCATAAAGAAACCCTCTCATATTGTTTCATGGGGTTGAAAATCATTGCAAGATGACAAAACTAAGAGGCAAACTAAGAGGCAAGCAAACTTGCATACATCCATGGAAAAAATAGTAGTGACATGGTGGAATTTGAATCTTTGTTACAAACATCGCCGATATATCGGCAACATCACGATATATCCCTCGATATTTTCCCCGATTTTTGGGACGATTTTTCTTGATTTTATCGCGAATTTTGCATATTTTTTCAAATATATCGTGATTTTTTGCATTTGGTTTTTTTTTAAGTTTGTCGATATATTGCCTATGTTTGTTGACATTTTCGTCGATAAATCTGATAATTTGTTTTTGGACCCTTGACGATATCTTTGTCGACATGATATTTGTAACTTTGATTTGAATACTTACATAAGATTGGAAAATTTGAAATTTCAACATCGGTTGGGAAATGAGGTTGTATCCTTGCTCCTTTGAAAAATCTTTGATGGTGATGATGATGGCTGTCTAGTTGCATCCATAGTGATTGATGATGTTCTCAAACCCTCTCCCTTCCTTCTCCAAAATGCCCAAGTCAAAATGAGGGAGGAAAGACCAAAAAAACGCCTTTAAGGCCGTGGCCTAGCCAGAGCGGCTATGTCTCGAAAATCATCGCTGATTTTTAAACTATGGCTTAAAGCTTAAAATGTTAAAACGAAAGACATCAATGGGTTAAAAAATTGAGAGTCGGCCTCTAGAGCCTTACTGTTTCCACTTGCCTAACGGAATTAGCAGAGCCTAATCACAATATCCCCAGCTCTAATGACATCGGCATTCATGCCCCAGCCCAAAGTGTATAACAATATCCCAGTTGCATAATCGATTCCAGAACAGCGTGCCATAATACAAGAGCTAAGAGCGAAGGAAGATAAGGTGGAGAGGAGCCGAGCGCACGTGAGGGAGAAGGGATCTGCTTGTTTGTCATGAATTTGACATGACTTAGTACTCAATGTTTGGTACCTTAACCACCATTTGGAGGGCATGCTTTGCTTGCCTCCTAAAATTAATTAATGCAATTTTTTTTTAATAGAATGAAATATCATGCGTAACCTCCATGCTTTTATGGCATCCATCTTCGTTCCAGAAGGCTATTGTTATACACGATCACTCCTTTATCGAGCTTGACTGCCTCACAGTCAAAATTGTTCGTGATACTGTTGTTGTGCCTCCTTATTTGCAAAAAGTCAAAATTGTTCGTGATACTGTTGTTGTGCCTCCTTATTTGCAAAAAATTAACTTCTTCTACACCTTGGAGGTTCCAAGAGATTTTGTTGTAGATCTTGCCTTGTACCGTCCCCAGCTTCATAGCTCGATTCCTTGTTTGCTTAATGAGGTGAAGAGTATCCAAAGATCAAAACCTATTGCTAATAATGACCTTTCACAAATTCAGATCCTAAGATTAGGGCATACACTTCGGCTTGATTATTGGCGATTACACCTGATCCCCACAAAAAAATTATTTCTTCTTTTCCATTGGGGTCGATAAAAACCCTCTTGCACCTAGCACCTCATTAACCAATTCACCTGTTATGTCAATACTCAATTCTGCATTTGCATTTACCTGCCTTATTTTAGATAGCTCTGGTGGTTCTAGGTATACGTTTTCCTTTGCTCTCTCTTGAGCCTTTGGAAAGACTCACTGGTTTATATCATGTTGTTGCTTCTTACCCATCTTCCTATGCTCATACTCTTGCCAACCCTTGTCAATCATTTCTTTTCTAATGAGTTTAGGCCCTAGCGCCAAACATTTTAGTGACCTTATTTGTTTCCACACTATTTTCAATTTTGCTTGATTTGCTAAACATCATCATTTGATATCTTATAAGTCTATCCATGAGTCATGCAAGTATATTGGCCATGGTCAACAAAATTTAAATCCGTGGGTGGATTATATTCTTCTTGGGCCCAAGCCAGACCTTGTTCTGAACGTACTTTGTATTTTGAACTTGATACTTGATCATAATAGTCTTGGTAGTAGTGGCACCAAGAATTTTCATCTGGAATTAGTAGCGGCACATAAACCAGTTTTTATGCTCTCTTAGAAATAAGCATGTTCATCTTAATAGAGTGGATAAAACTAAATGTGGATTAGTTCCTTTCTACGTCTGAGGAACTAGCGACTTGAGATGGTAAACGTATACCAAGAGTGCAGATCTCTGGAGCCTTGTCCCCATACATCCTCCACCATCCACTGGCACTTCTTTGTGCCATACCAAACAAATCTGCCTTTTCAGCTTTAGAGAAAGTGGGGGCACTAAGCAATGCAAAATCAAGAAATTGTTCCGAATTATGGTTGCTTCCTCTTGTGTATAAGTATTTTCTATGGCATTGATAAAACCTTGTTTCACCTCAGGGTCATCTATTGGTGCAATTCTGCCTTCCCTCTCCTCATACCACTTCGGATTAAGTGCATAAACAACCATATGAAGAGGTGTGTTTAGCTTGTTCCACCTCTTTCTATCAACTTTTGGAGTTCATTAAATAAATCCAAAGAGTGGTCCCTCTCACGAATGATGGACTTGATCTTTCCAATCGTGCTATCAATTGATTCATATATTTTCCCAAGGCAAGGGGAATCTGAATCTGTATTCTTGATTAGCTCCACTATTGGATAGGTGAAAGACAATGTATCTCACATCAACTCACAAATCATCATTCAACAACATTTGTCTTACCTTCTTTTCTTGATCTGTTTTGGATTACCCCCCATGTAGACCACTCAGAACTAATAACAGTGGCCTTTAGGGCCTGCTGCACCTCTAGCATATGATTCAGAAGAATAAAGTAGGTGGCATACCTTGTATCTACTGGTTTCAAGAACTCATTTTTTGCATAAATCCTATAAATAGCTAGAGAGGCATGGTGGTTGGAAATGAACATTTTTTTTGTAAGGTTTGAAATTATATTAAACTAAGAAAAATATACAAAGCTAAGAAGTTTCAAAAGAGCTGCACCATGACTCCATATGGCACTGTTTGGACTGTTACCCCTACTCTGAAACTGTCTATAAAGAAAATCTAAAATCCTGAGGACTAGCAGTCTGAAGAAATTTATCAAAATGACTCCGCATAGGCTGGGGGTTCCGCTTTATAACCAATATAACAAAAAAGAGATCGTCTAAACCAGAAACAAGGCCTATTTTAACACTAGATAATTCATTATCACAGCTATTCATCATCAGATATGAGGATAGGAGAAGAGACTGGACGGTTAGCACCTGGAGACTCGGTCTTGATCGATTGAGGAGCACCATGTTGACAGGCGTGACGGTAGTGATGGAAGATCAACTGTGAGGTCGAGTTGCTCGCTTGGGGTGCTTTGCTGAATGTCTTTCTAGTCAATTCTCTTGCAAAAGCATTAATCTTTGCATTAATTCTTTCATCAGCTGCTAACTGGTTATGAGCCAGCCTGTGCATCCCATCCTCCAGGCTAGCAATCCGGGCTGCCAAAGTAATGCCGTTGGGGTCTTCCTGAAATTTTCCTTCCGCGAAATATTCCATCGTCAGACTGAACAAGGCCTTCATGTTGAGGGTTCGAGTATAACGGGTCTATTGGGTCCTGGTGGCTAGCAACCATGTGAAGTTTGGTAATTTCAATTCTTCTTTCTAATGGGCAGGAGCAGTCCTTTACTCCATCCCTTGGAATAGTCATAGACGATGGTAAACTCTAATGTAGCTGTTGTTAAATGTATGATTACAGAGTTTGCATTGCCATTCCTTTGAACCGCCACGATTTTTTCTCTTATTCTGGGTGATTTTTTTGACAAATTGTAGCAATGGTTTCTTCAAGCTGACTGTACTAGAGTTTTCAGTGGGCCCTGTTTTGTTTCACATTCAGTAGGTGCGGGAGTGTTGTTGCCCATTTGATTTCTTTGGAAGGAAATTTTTGAAATGTTGAATAGTGAAATTGAAAACAAAAACAAATGATTCCATGTTTAAACATTTTAATTTCTAAACAAAAACTTATAAATCTTTATGAATCTTAGATCTGAGATTTTTACCAAAAAAAATTATAAAATGAAATACCTGTAGCAGCCCTAGCTTGACTGTTGCAGAGCTTGACTGTTGGCAGCTTGGCACTTGGCACCCTGAACAGAGCTTGACTGTGAGAGATCCTGTCCTGTTGGAGCTGCTGGTGGACTGTGCATGCATTTTGGGCCACGTGTAGTGCGCTGTGGGCTTGTGGCTGAGAGGGGGCTATGAGATGTGGGACTTGTTAGAATTTTAACTTAAGAGCAATTTTGTTAGATTTTTATTCATTTTATTATATCACATCATAATAATTGTATGCATAAGGATCACTGAAAGAAATACATTCAACAATAGACACAAAGATTTATGGTGGGAAAACCCTTTCACGGGAAAAACCCAGTAGAACTTCTTCAGTATAGATTTGTTAACAAAGTACAATGTCAAAACAACGAAGAGCTAAGGTTCACTCATACAAAGATGCCCCATGAATAGAAGATACAAAGACAAGATAAGATAGAACCCGAAATATAAGTCTTCCTCCAGATGCAGCTACTCTCTTTTGCACACTTATGGAGTAGATCTTGCTTCACTTGCTTGATGTACAAATGAGGAGGTGCCACACCTTATTTATACTTGTCCTGTGTGACCTTTTTCACTGTTGGCCCGACTTGTTTACTTGACTGGGCCGACTTGTCTAGGGAGCAACATAATATTGTTTATTTATTATTTCTTCTGGAATCTTCTTGAGCCAACATTACATGTTTTACGAGTACAATATGAAGCTCCCTCATACAAAGATGCCCCATGAATAAAAGATACAGAGACAAGATAAGATAGAACCCGAAATATAGGTCTTCCTCCAGCTGCAGCTACTCTCTTTTGCGCACTTATGGAGCAGATCTTGCTTCACTTGCTTGATGTACAAATGAGGAGGTGCTACACCTTATTTATACTTGTCTTGTGTGACCTTTTTCACTGTTGGCCCGACTTGTTTACTTGACTTGGCCGACTTGTTTAGGGAGCAACATAATATTGCTTATTTATTATTTCTTCTGGAATCTTCTTGAGCTGACATTACATGTTTTACAAGTACAATATAATATTGTCCTTTTAGGGTTTTTACATGATCAAATATAAGACAAATACAATAAGAATATCTTCCAAAGCTGCATATTATTTCAACACTCCCTCTCAGCAAGGAAGGTGTTCTTCTGACATAATCTTCAACACTGCTTCTGCTGACTTGTATTTGACCATTTACTTGTTGACCTGCCGCGAATCTATCCATCACTAGAAGTTCTGTACGAGCAAGCCCTTAAACACATCATGCATTCAGGATCTTAGCATAGCATCTCAATAGTGGGTGCAGCCTCATCATCCTTTTGGACCTTATGGGTCTCGGCGTCCCGTTGGACCTTATGTCATTACGCGACTTCACCTAGCTCACATAAAATCTAGGCAACTAGTCCATGAATGACTACCCCTTGCTGCCACACTCAGTGTGCTACTGCCTCCTGAAATCGCATATGTAACTCATCACTCCCTCTCACGAGGGAAGTCCATTTGGATCACTCCAAGCTTGTCCTTGAAGTATTCAAACTTTACCCTTGACAGAGGCTTGGTCAACACATCGACTATCTGCTCATCTGTCACAACAAACTGGAGCTTCATAGATCCCTTGTGTACCATGTCATGAATGTAATGGTACCTGATCTCGAAGTGCCTGGACTTGTCGTGAAACACAACTTTATGCAACTCTGGTTGTCACAAAATATACAAGTCACCTCTAACTTGAGATCAAACAACCCTGTAAACAACTTTCGAAGCCACACAGCTTCACTACTTGCTGATCATGTTGCAATATACTCTGCCTCGGTCGTACTGAGTACCACATTAGTCTACTTCCTGTTGGGCCACAAAATCATAGCCGACCCCAGATTGAAGCAACATCCTGTTGTAATCTTCCGGTCTGTGACATTAACGGCCCAATCTGAATCAACATAGCCATGCAATCTTATCTCAGGATCTGAAACATATTTGAGTCCATAATCCAATGTACCTTTCAGATACCTCATCACATGCTTTGTCGCAACCAAGTGAACACGTCTCGACTCAACCATGTACTAACTCAAAGTGTTCACCGCAAAGCATATATCTGGCCTCGTGTTCATCAAATACATCAAGGAACCAATCATTTGTCTATACATGGTGGTGTCCATTGTCTCTGTTGAAGTATCTCTCAATAACTTCATGTTTGTCACCATCGGTGTAGGCATGGCCTTACAATCCATCATCCCGAATCTCTTTAGGATCTCTACAACATATTTTCCTTGATTAAGGAAAATCTCGTCTGGTTTTTGCCACAACTCTAGAGCTTCTTGTCCCCTATTAGAAACAAGTTATCCGCATATAACCGCAATATCACTGGTCTACTGTCCACAACCTTATAGTAAAGGTTGGAATCTGCTTTACTCTTAGTAAATCCCAAGTTCATCAGAAAACTGTCAATCCTGTGTTGTAGTCGCTCTCTCTGAAGTGGAGTTTTCTGCTCCTTCCGTAACTGAGCACTATCGTCCTTCTGCATCTTAACATCTTCAAAGTTTGAAATCTGCATCAAATAACTTTCTATCCTGGCATACTATGCCTTGGGTGCCTTCTAAGCCTGTACAAAGGCTTATACACATGTGATTCTTTGCCAAGAGTCTTGAATCCTGGAGGTTGTTCGATATACAGTTCTTCTTCGATTACACCATTCAAGAAAGCGGTCTTGACATCTATCTGGTGTAATTTCCATCACTGAAGCTAGAATAGTTTTGATAGAAGTGTGTCTGGCCACTAGAGCAAACGTCTCGTCATAATCGACTCCCTCTTTTTGAGAGAAACCATGAACCTTGCTTTGTACTTCTGTAGTATGCTTGATTTTGTAAATCTACTTGAAGGTCACTGCTGAACAATCATCACTTGTTCTTTGGAAAAAGTCTTCTCTTGTAGGTCATAATTGCACACGATCTTTCCTACAAGTCAAATTCAGTCATATGATAGTAAAATTTCATAATCATCAAATTATATTGACATTTTAATGATAAATTCTTATGCATAATTCACACAGTTATGTAACCATCCTAGCTAATGCCTAAGCACAACACTCATCCAATTCACACAGTTATGTAACCATCCTAGCTAATGCCTAAGCACAACACTCATCCATATCCCGTATACTCACGGTAACTATCTAGATGCCTTCCTCTCTACCAGAACATATTATCAATAGTGTGCACTGCTCCCAACATGTTAGCAAAGAGGTTTCATTCTAGACAAGCAACAATGGCTCATGGAATGTTGTGCAACACCATAGGCTACTCACCCAATATATACATAACATGCACTACATGTGCTTACTGCTAGTCAATCTCAGTCATATATAAATGCATAAAAGAAAACTGTATCACAGATTTACATATAAATGTTATGAGCAATATCCTTCAAAATACTCAGGAATTTAAGGAATAGCTCAAATGACAGTAAATACTTATCTTTCACGTGTTTTGTAGGCTCCCTCTTGATTTCTGCCTACTGGAATTTTCGGAAGCGTACTCTGCTCCACTGTCTGATTTTGAAGACCTTGATCTTCTTCTTCGTCTAGTCTGGAACTTGCTGAAGTCTTCATCCTTGGTCCTCATGCATTGGATCCAAGATCTCCTTTGGCTTTGCTGTCACTGCTTGGAAACGGGTTCTTCACATTCTTTCCTTGTGCACATCCTTTGCAAACACCATCATGATCTACATGGATCTCTAGGAAACCTGTTACCAACTTGCTCACAATCGGCAATGCTTTGTAATGTATGTGAGCAAGTCTTCTATGCCATAACTCACTTGGATTCACAGTACTAATGCTTGATCTAATTGTCCTTTCAACTTGTACTGTCCTTCTTCTTCAATACCAATCACAACTGCATCATTAATGGTCTTTCCTTTTGGCCACATGAGAACTTCTCCATCCATGAAGGCAACTCTTAATCCTTTCTTATCCAATGCTGAAATGGATAGAAGATTCTTCTTCAAACGAGGGTACATATAACACATCCTTCATCTTTGTAGGCTTTCCAGAATCCAACCTATAGGAGGTTTCTCTTACCCGTTCTATAGGATATTGATAATCATCACCGAGCTTCACCTTATGAGGTGAATCTTTCTGAATCAAATTTGTGAGAGATTGCTTATAATCAGTCGTGCTTTGAAGCACCACTATCATCAAGCCATGTGTCACTTCCATAAGTGACAGTCCCTGTAAGAGCTGATATCAATTCACTTGAATCATCTTCTCTTGTTTTCTTCTGAGCAGGTTCATCATCTTCTACGGTATGAGCATGATGTCTTTTTCCTCTTCTGATTTGAGGACAATTTCTTGCTATATGTCCCATCTTTTGGCAGCTGTAGCATTTGAAGTTTGAGTAATCTCTTTGAGCCTTTTGAGTCTTCTGAAACTTTTGAGACTTCTTTGAACGATGAACTTCTTTTATGCTCTTTTCTTTCTTTGTGTGTGCTGCTAGTGCTTGATCTTCATCATTACCCAACTTTTCTTCTCTTGCTACCAATCTAGCTTCTTTTTGTGTACATTCTTCCCATATTCTACTGAACTTTGTTAACTTCCTTCTAGAACATTTTACCTGGATGAAAGATTCCCATGACCTTGAAAGGCGATTCAAAGTAGTTATCACTACGTCTGCTTCCTCAACCATCTCTCCAATAACTTCAAGCTGTTCCTTGATCTGAGATACCCTTGTGAAGTAGGATTGAATGGATTCAGCCTCCTGCATCTTCACATTCTTGAGTTGAGTTCTCAGGGTCATCTTTCGGTTGATGTACTTGCATTCAAACAAACTGGACATGGCATCAAATGTTTGCTTTAGAGTCTTCATTGATGAGACATGAGGGATCAAGTGATCCTTCATAGAATCAACAATGATCCTCTTTGTCCTAACCAAGTTCTTCTTGTGCCTTGCCTTAGCCTCATCTCCCTCTGGCTCTGCAACCTCTTCTTCATCATACTTTTCCAAGTCATTTTCTTTTAGGATGAGGAGTATCCTATACTTCCATGCTTTGAAGTTATCAGCCCTTTCAAGCTTCTCATCAAGCTTAGTGGTGTTTGTCATGTTGCCAAATCTGGTTCTGGAAACCCTAGTAGGAGGGTTAAAATTAAAAGTTCTTCAATGGAGAATCTGATCCACTGGAAAGATGTGCCCTCCTAAGGCGAGTTGAGCAAACCTTCTTTTCACTTCGATTTGTGGACATAACAGTAAAAGAACATGATGCCCTAGTTTTTTGATTCTGTAGAGACTAGGTCAAAAATGAAAATTCTCGGATCTGAAATCTTGGACAGAAAAGTGCACCCTCCTAGGGTGAGTTGCAAGGTGTGCTACTTTGCAATCAAATCTATGCAGAGAAATGCCCGAATTTGGAAGCGTTAGTTTCAAACTGTCGCAGGTGTTGCAAGTATTGGCGCAATGCTTTCTTTTAGTCCCGCTTCGATACCATGTTAGAATTTTAACTTAAGAGCAATTATGTTTGACTTTCATTAAATTTATCATATCACATCATAATAATTGCATGCATAAGGATCACTGAAAGAAATACATTCAACAGTAGACACAAAGATTTATCCTGGGACTATTCTAACAGAGGAGTCGAGAGGAGGCACACAGGACCTAGCAAACAGGGGAGTCGAGAGGGGTCGCACGAGAGCTTGTTTGTCCGTTGGAGTGACATGGGTAGACTTATGGAGTGAAGCTGTGAGCGAATTGGAATGTTAAAGTAGAGGGAATGGGAGGGGGTTGCGGGTTAGAAGAATAGGGGGAGGGTTAGGTTAGTTTTTTAACTTTTTTTTAATAATTTTAAATCTGTAGGTTGAGGGACGTCCAAAAGTCCCCAATTGGTCGAGGGATGTCAGGGGTGTCCTTGAGAAGTCCCTGGTTTTGCCGGGGATGGATAGGGTATGAATTAGAAGTCCTCAAGTCCCCAATGGAGTCCTCGATGAATTAGGGACATTTCTGAGGAGTTCTTAAGTCCCTAGAATGCAGGAACGCAAGAAACAGATGAAATTTTTGGGGGATTTGTCCCTGTGCAACATAACTATTTTCAAATTGGGTTGATGTTTTCAAATGGGCTTCTAAAAGGGCTGATTTGTTCATATATATTTAAGGCAAAATTGACAACAACTAGTGTATCAATTGAACCTCAAATGGCTGAAAATTATCTGGTAGAATTGTGGAAGGAAAAAGAAATGAAGTCAACTTTCAAGTTTCTAGTTATTATTGAATTTCATTAGGAGATTTACTAAGAAAGGATTTAGCAATTTCATGCAAAATCTATTTCTTTAAAAAAATAAAGGGAATTAAGTGGAGATAGGAATCTTCACACCTAATCCAGTTGAAGGGTAGCAAAGTTTTGTCTTAATACCATAACTTTTCATCCACAAGCATTAAAAAGTCACAAAGCTGCATTGTTGATCCATGAAAACCTCACATGTCTAAGAGACACCAATTTTATTCACCAATTCCAACACTAGATACTAGAGCAAATTGCCAAATTACATGCACTTTCAACAACCATTACAGTTGGAGGAACTTCTATTATATAGAATTTGAGCTCAACAATCTCCACAATAAAATAATAATATTCTCTTAGATCTATTCTAGGGAAAAGTAAACTACTAATATTTGTAATCTCCTAGAAAACATGAGTCAAACAACTAATATAAAATGGTGGACCCTAGCCACATGTACAATATCAAGTCATAGATCCATAGGCAAGAGTGCACCCTCCCTTTGGATCTAGACCATGTGAAATCCATAAAAATAATAATATTAAGGAGGAGTGCTCCACGAGATAGTGGTCAGATTGGTCTTGAATCTAACATCTTCCCTCGCATGTGTGGTCATTAGGGGAAATGTGGATGAAAAATGGTCCTAAGAATATCCTAAGGAAAATAATAAAATAATAGTAGAGAGAGAGAGAGAGTAAATAACTACTTTTTTGGATTGTATTTTCAACTTATCTCTTTGTAGGTTTGGTCAAATTTCAAGCTGGAGAGCTCACTGGATGCGAAATTAAATTCTGCATCCAACAAGTACCCAACCTGCATACTTTTAAAAACGTCTACATCATGAAAAACTGAAATACATAAAAAATGTGTTTCTAGTGAGAGAAAACTGTTTTTTTTAATGTATTTTATGTTTTTTCGTGATGTAGATGATGTTAAAAGTATGCAGATTGGGTACTCGTTGTATGCAGAATTTAATTCCACATCCAACGAGTGCTCCCACTTGAAATTTGAGTAAATTTACAAGGAGATAAGTTGAAAATACGATAAAAAAAGTAGTTTTTGTTTTCGCACTCCAATTTTTTTATATGTACCTCTTTTGAATTTTAGAGAATTTTGATTGGCTAATACATTATGACATGGAATTTGAATTAGGGTTGGGCTGACCATTTTTCATCCAAATTTCCCCTAATGAGAGTCATCAATGAATACCAAGAGCAAGGCACAACTATCAATACAAATGCCTCAAATCATGCCCAGTGGAGAATATAGTACCACACATGTGATCTTTAAAATAGAAGTGCCAAATAATAATGTCAGATAAGCATGAAATAGTCCTCCAAGGTGGTTCGTGTGGCTAGAATATGGGGTGTACCCCTCTCAAAATGTGACAATCACGGTACAAGTGTCCAATCAAGGGAGCGTTCCATGGATCTAGTTCTTTCTATGATTCATGAACCATAATTAAGTGATAGAACATGTAAATCAACTAGGGCATTAAACTAACGGAATCTTTTAGGTAGCCTAGCTGCATCGTTATACCTGAAAATAACAATATTAACATCAAAAGGTGTCTAACAAGAGGAGCACTCTACCTAGGACCGAGGTAGAAGTGACATTCATGTAGAATAGACCCTCAATACACCATCCACAAGCCAGGGGCACTCCCTAGGTGATGTAGTAATACAACATGTGTCAAATAAATAATAATTATCCCCTAGGAATATCACAAAGTGGTAATCCATCTTGAACCCATATCATAAGAAATAACCATACTGATGTGCCAATCACAAAATGAATACCTTGCACAAATAGGAGGTTAAAATCTCCTAGGTGAAATCCCAAGATATCATCAAATGTATGCTGCCAAACCCCTGTCAGCAACCTGAAGTCCTCTGCCATAGAATAATCCTCTACCAACTGCTCTAACCACACTGCCAGCTCAAAAAATGCCAAGGTGATGTCTGGAACTATAGAAATAATGTAATGTGGGACAAAACGTCTAGGTAAAATGTGCTAGTCAACTCCATCCAATAATATCAATTGGGAGTACCACTCTGAAGTGCTCATGTCATGAATTCATTATGCCATTACATCAGAACAATGTGCTATTGGTGAATAATATATCATTGAATAATCAGTAGTGCTCATGACACATTCTAAGGGCTAAACCAATTCTTTGCGCAACCTCTTCCTCTAAAACACCACACACCCACATGTTAGAGACGATACAATCAATAGCTACCTAGCCATCATTGTGACTAGTGAGCATATCATAAGTGTAGTGCTAGGGAAAAGGTGTGCATCGATAAATAGCCCCTGCAATATATTAGATGATACATCCATGGTAACAAGTGCATCTGACTAAACCAACTGCAGGATGTGGCTGAACTCACTGAAATGCTCTTGTGCAATATGAGGGGTAACAAGGGCTATCCTGGGAGACCAGTGGATGATAAGTCTTGATGGCAAAGGATTTGAGTTACTATCTGTCTGACAAGCCTTGCCTTTCTGTGGAGTTGGAGATGAAGGACAACATTTTTTGGGGGAGTCTTTACAGTATCTGTTTGGGGAAAGTTTCAGAAATAAATTATATTAATATCCAGTGGATGTAGACATGAGGAAAGATGTTAGATTGTTTGGAGGTTGGAGCTAAAGCTGATATGCTGGCTCTCCTTGCTTATTTTTGAGTGAATAGCTCAAGATAGTAAGTCCTTTTGGCTCTCTAATGTATTACTAAATGTAGTCTCATTATTGTTAATGAAATATAATATGCATTTAGAGGAAAACAAAGTGTATTTGGTTTCCCTCTTTTTCAGGATCGTCTTTCTGATAGTGGCTAATAATTTTGATTATAGTCTTCTTGTGTAGCATGTTACCAAAATTACTGATTAATTGGCAATTAGAAAAGACAACTTTTTATTGGTTAAGTTCCCTTCTTTATTTTTGGTGATTTTTGGCCCCTTCATTAATTTTTCCAAATTTTAATCCTAGTACCCTTCCTAAGTTATACTTATTACCATACATGATTTTTGGTACATTGGTTTATCTGTAACATGAACTGCCAGGGTTTGATAGGAATGAATGCAATTTTCTGCAAGGATTTCTACTTCCCTTGATTTCTACTCTTCCTTCTCTTGCAGCCAGATATAGCCTTTATATGTGTTTGATAATATTTTACTTTTTGTTTTAAAAGTAGTAAGCGATCTCTCATATAGTCTAAGAGCTGAGGAGTTTGATGATTCTATTTTTTTGTACTTTGTAAATCTAAGCGACACCCTCTTTAGAAATTTTGATGGTTAATTACCCATTGCAAGGTTTTTGGTTTTTTAACTATGAGTTATCTTCATCAGTTGCTAATTATTAAAGATTGAATTCAATTGCCTGTATATCAAACTAGAATCATTAGCATCTGATCTCTATTTTGTCCTTAGGTGGAAATTGAAGTTTCTGTTCCATCTGCTATGGCAATGCTTGAATTCCTACCGGTGGAGGTTGCTGTTGGCTCTCAACTGCCAGCTGCCGTGACTTTGAGAAGCAGCTCTGGTAAGTATAAGATTGTATCTTATTTCTCTTTGGGTATTTTAAAAATGAGTACTCTGCAAGCAATTGTGTTTTAGTTTGTATTTATTTTCAATTATAATTGTGGTGTGGTGTTTTTTCAGGTAATTTGTATTCAAGGTGCGATGCTTTCAACTCTTTTCTAAGATGGCAAATTTTTGGAGCAGTACATACTTTTGATGTTTTGAATGGGACAAGTTGGGAGATTTTCTTAGGAGTGATGGATGCCTTTGGTGGAACAAAAATATCAAACAAGAAATCTTCCATTGTTCCTGTGTGTGCATGGACAACTTTATATGCTTCTGAGGCAGGCAAAGCAGCTCTACATGCATATTTGTCTGGCATCAGTAATGAATTCGTTGATGATATAGATGCTCCAGTATCCCTGAAGGTTTCATGGACTGTAGCTGCTTATGCTCCATTGATTGTACTACAGGCAGGAGATGGGAATGCTTTTGGGGGATATAAGTTTGATTTGGATTCTATTGAGAGACCCTTGTTTGATAGCCAGGGCATTGACCGTGAAAGTTTGCATGAACTATTTCTTGTTCCTGGAAGTGGGATGAGAATATTGCTGCATGGGGGGCCAGAGCGTTGGAGGCAAGGGGTAGAATTTGTTGAGTCTTCCAGTGTAGTAGCTTATGATGGAAAAGCCCAGGTGAAAGAGAGCGTTGTTATTAGTCAGTTGACAGATGGTGGAGGGAGACTACACTGGATTTCATGCCATTCTTTGGGGAACTTTGTAGGTTTTACAAAACAATCCACATTGTCTTTCACTTTTACTTTTCATCCTTTGCGTAGAATTTTGTTTAGTACCTTGACAGTGATTCCAGACTGATGAGATAGACATAAGCTACATATCTAAAAAATCTTTGTTGCTTTCTTTTTCTTTGATAGACACTTACATTTGAACGTGGTAACTTAATTGGAGAAGATCATCCATCGCCAGCTATTGCAAAGGTTGAATTGCCTATTGTCTGTAGCATTCCATCTTCAATCACAGTAATTGCCGATGAACCTGGTATGTTGAGATTCGAGAAGCACTATTGCTGTATATTCTTAAGTTACTTTTGAAGAAAACTCTTTTGTAAGATTTGACAGTTAAGTCTGTTAACAGATGAAACAATCCTTAACAGATGAACCAATCCTTCTCACTACATTCTCATCTTGCACTAACTTATTGATTCTGCTGTTCATTGTCTAGCAAACACATTGGCTATAATACGAGCTACATCCCAGGCTGATCATTCTGCAGGCCATGTTCGTGTGACTCCCATTACTGTGACTAATGGCCGTACGATCCGTGTAGCCGCAGTTGGCATTCATCAATCTGGAAAGCCATTTGCAAACTCGTCAATGTTCTTGCTGAACTGGGAACTCAGTGGTTGTGAGCAACTGGCTTATTGGGATTCTAATGATAAAATTGGAAGAAAGACGGAGGCTGGTTCCTGGGAGAGGTTCCTTGTTCTTCGGAATGTATCAGGGCAAGTAAGTGGGTCATAGTCAACGAAGAAAATTCAAAATATGCTTGCCTTTTCTCTCTCAAGGTTGTAAGCAATGATTCAGTTTCATACCGTATTGACACATATGTTGTGCCATGCAAATTAATTGAGCTATAAGGGGGTCTACACTAAGTAATGTTTTGAATTTTTTTCCTTCCCGGAGCACAAGGATATAATTACAAATCAATATAATGTATAGCTTATGGATAACTCTAGTTAAGTAGAGTCAAGTCAGATGCCTGCTCAAATATGTAAGTTAAATGCCTGCACTTATCGCTGCAGAAGATAGATTATTCCAATTGCAAGGCATAAGTTGATGTAATATGGGTGGTCTCTGACAAAAAGACACAAGAGCTAGTGTGAAGTGAGCTGAGTTGGTTTTAGACACTGTCACATGTTTTTGTTTCGGAACCATTTCTTCCGGTTCCGGAAGAAGCTGTTTTTTCTTGCATATTCAGAATAAGTGAGTGCCACCCTCTTCTTCTAAACATCGAGATTTGTGTTGATGCTTAGATTGAGGTTGACTGCTGGAATTCCTCAGTGTCTTGCCCAGTGTAATTTTCAGTCCTATTCGTTGATTGTGGTCATCTGGAGACTCAAAATCATTTCTTTCTTTTCAGAAAAACTAATGCCAGTATTTTGGGTCATGATTAAGGTGGCGATTGTCTCCACTGATGTTGTTTTATCCTACTTCTCCTCAGTAATATCTTAGATTAATGTCCAGTGAATGGTGTATTGTTGAACATAGTATCTCTAACAGGTTGCATGGGTTTGGAAAGACTAAAATAGAGCCAGTTAAGTATTTGTGCATGTGATTCATATCCATTCATGCACAAGACAAAGTTTTGCAATGGAATTTTCTCGACACTGTTCATATGCATATGTGTTGCTGATGATACAATCCAATTTTGTTGTTGGCCTCTGTATACATCAACATGTGAAGCAACACACCCTATGGCTTTTGGGAACAGGTTGCTTTACCAACGAAGATTACACAACTGCCACAATCACATAATGCTGATGTGTAGCACCACAAACACATTAATCACCCGTGTTACATAACCTGCTTATAAGTACATAATTACATTATTCATGCTAATGACCATTTTCAATTTCGTGACTGACATCTGTCCCCTCCTTTAAAAATTGAGCGACCTTACTCATTTTTGGAATCTCTTTGTCTCTTCTGAGCAGTCTCCTGGGTCTTCTGTCCGATGGTGATGGTGTCTTTTCTTGGCATGCTTTACCTATCCTTCTTGGTCGTTTTGACTTGTGTTCCTTCACTATACTTATTTGCTCCATACTATTGATATGCCACTATAATAGATTCCTTCTATTAGGAACAGTCTTGACTGTTCACATTTTCTTGATGCAGCGTTACCCCTTCTCTTCATTTCCTTTCATTGTTTGTTCGTGGCCTCATCTTGAGCATGCATCTTTTCATTCCTCTTAAGCAGATCTTCATGCTACTTTTGTGATTCCCCATACTGACCCAAGTCTTCTTGTAGATTTTCAGTAACTGTATCCTCTGTTTCCACTTGAGCACATCTCTCCTGCTGTTACTTATTCCATGTGCTGTAGCTGATGCATTCAAAGCATAACGTGCATGCCTCTCATGTCAAGGAAATATTTGCACATTGCTCGACATACTGATAGATTTTCAGCTCTCCTTGTGACTTCCCTTTGTAAACTCTTCCCATGGGTTCTTGCCTTTTTATGAAGCCCTGTGTTGCAGAAAAGTTTGTTTGATGTTTCAGTCTCTAATAATCTTTCCTCTTATGCTATTTTCTAAGTTTTATAAATAATTTTCCATCAGTGAGATAATTTTGTGCTGGGTAATGATTTTTGATTTTTCCCTATCACTCTCCTCTTCTCCGTCTGTATACTCTGTATCTGTACTCCTGCACCCCCTTCTTAACCTGATCGTCTCCTTATCTCTGTTCTTATTTGAGTTTTGAACTGTACGTTCATATACCTTTCTAAATACGGTTTCTAATTTTACAACTCTATTAATTTATTAATTGTGTGTCATTCACACAAGACAAGGTTGTCAATCCTTTGCAGCTAGAAGTGTATTATGATTGGTCCAAATAGCAAATGATCATCTCTTCCTTTGAGGTATCTTGCTTGAATCCACATTCGCTCTTTTCCAAGAGAAATGATGAACTCATTATGATTGATAGGAAAGCAAGAAATATTTCATGTAATTCCCATTTTGGAGGTTAGTTGATGGTTACATTATTTAGCTAAGCATCCTAAGCATTCATGTAACTGTTTGCTTCTCTAATTGTGTCAAATCATGTATCAACTTCAGATTTATGCCTGTCTTAGGCAATTATGATGGAAGAACAATAGGGGTGTATCTAATTGCAGTCTTTAAAATGTTTTCTTTTTTGTTGATTGTGATGTTTTCAATTGCATATTTGTAGCTCTGGTCAAAGACCTCATTTTCTCATATTGCATTTTTGTTATCCCAGTGAAGTCGACACTTTGTATTTTGAAATGATTTTTATATAACATTTGCATGGTAAGAGGAAACTATCACTATTGTATGTTACTATGGACTCTAATCAGCTACAGGATTTGTTTCTATTCACAGTGCATTGTGCGAGCAACAATAGTTGGATTCTCTGGCAGTAGATCTCTCTTATCGTCTATCAAAGGAGCAAGAGAAGCTTTAGAGGGGCATGTTGATTATGTTTTGACAGATGCTGTCCGTTTGCAGGTATCATTTATGGAGTGTATTTTGTTCTCATGTTTTATTGTGCTTTTCAGTACTCACTTCTCTTATGTCAATGATTGATTGCATTGCAGCTTGTATCTGTCCTTCGTATTGAACCAGACTATGTTATGCTATTCTTTCATCCTGATGCCAAGGTAACTCAAAGTCTCTATCTCCTTCTTATTACCAAATTTAATGGCTAAAATAAATCTTTTAAACTTAGATCAATTGTTGAGCTCTAAAAATGATATTGATATCTTAGTTATGTGATCACTTATAATTGTTCTTAGATAAGTTTTGAAATAAAAGATCAGATGCTAGTGCCTTAGTTATCTATTTTTTCTTGAATATTGAAAGTTGTATTTAATGTTAGTTCCTTAGTTCCATCCTTCTTTTTCTTCTTACCTTATTTTATTAACCCTCACTTTTGTCCTCTATCCTTTACCTCGTCCCTCTTTTCAGATTATTTCCTTCTATCCTGCTCTCCCACCCTTTTATCCTTCTCTTGCTTTTAGCTGTTAAAATTTTCTTATCAGTTCATGAACTCTTGCTTCCTTTTTTTACTTTCCTGGAATCTTCTCTCCTTTGGCCTTCTTCAGTATTCTCTCTTTTTGGTGGACTTATTGCACTGAGAGTAGCGAGGTGCTCTACAGCCCAGTATGGGGGATATGTTGTCACGTAACTTAACGTAACGTTATGTTAAGCTATCAAAAATAAAAAGTAATTAAACAAATGCATGTCAGCTCATAAAATAAAAAATTAAACCGAATAAAAAGTAATTAAAAATATCCTTGTCGGCTCATAATATAAAAATTTAAAACCAAATAAAAAGTAATTAAAAAAATCCATATCCTCATAAAATAAAAAAATTAAAACCCATTAGAGATCCATCTTAAACTCATATCTATAAGCACGGAGAGGGATCCAAGTTCTTGAGGTGTAAATTGTAAAAAATTAGGATTGAAAATTTACACATTAAGAATTTGGATCCCTCTCGGCGCTTGATAGATCTGGGTTTAAGATGGATCTATGCTGGTACTTAACTCAATCATTTCCATAACTACACTTTCTTTTTCCTTTCATTCCTAGCCTCTTTTGTCTCATTTTATTTGCACTCTACTATTCCTCCCCTTCCTAACTTCCATTGTGTTCGACATTAATTCCAATTTTTTTCAATCAATCCTAACTTCCTCCACTTCCTAACTTCCATTGGATTTGACATTAATTCCCCTTTTTTTTCAATCACTTTCCATTTCTCTTTTTTTTTTTTTTTGGGTATGTCTTATGATTTTCTCGTCCTATATTGTTTATGTAAAATTGACTCGTCTAATTACTTTTTTGTCTTATTTCTAAATTTTTTATCATGTTTCACTTTTCATTCTCCTACTTGTTCCATATTTTAGCTGATTTAAATTTTAAAACCTTTATAACCCTTTCTTTTGTTATTTGTAATTGGTCCTTGGTATTGGAACCTCGGAAACCCTCTTCCTAGTTAACCCTTTATAGATGAATCTCCTCCATTATTTGCAACATAGCTCTCTATTCTTCTTGTTTTTCTTTCTTTTGTTATTTGTAATCGGTCCTTGGTATTGGAATCTTGGAAACCCTCTTCCTAGTTAACCCTTTATAGATGAATCTCCTCCATTATTTGCAACATAGCTCTATATTCTTCTTGTTTTGCCTTAATGATGTGTTGAGTGTTCACTTGAAAAACCCAAAACCAATGAGAATTGTATGTTTAAGTGAATTTACATTAAAATAAAAATATATTAAGCATGACCAAAGATATTTGAAGCAATTTAATAATTATGTAAATACCTTTTAAAACTTTTAGTTATAATTTGTAAAAGAATGAATTGATAAAATTTTAAAAGAACGAGAACTTAGATTTTGTCAATCCATCTTACATAATAAAGCACCTTGAGAATAATTTCCATAAAGTAGGCTAGGTAATCAGTGCTCTATGTTGAAATGCTTTTCTCATGATAAATTATTTTTTCTCATTTCTTTCCATTGTTGTGGTTGCTAGGCGAGTTTATCCATATTTGGTGGCACCTCCGATGTTAAAGCAATTGTGAATGATACCAAAGTTGCAGTAGTAGTGGAAGAACCTCCAAGAGCACATTACACGCATTTGGTTGTGGCTGCAAGAGGTTTGGGCACAGCAATGGTTACAGTTCAAGATATTGGGCTTGCATCTCCTACATCAGTGTTTGCTTTGGTATAGTACTTTTACCTAGTTACATTCAGAGTTGTCTCTTTTCTAATCACCCAAGGTCCAAAGAGAATGAGATTTAGAATAGAGTTTATTGTTAAAAAGCTAAGATTGTGCTTGATAGGTAGGTTAGCTGTGTCTTAGTATGTTGCATTTTAGAGATATGGTAAAATGTGCTTCATTCTATTATGTTAGGTGAGAAATTTCACAAAATAATGTCTTGTTGCATAAAAACCAAGTGATACATAACGTTTGCTATGCTTGATCCTGAAAATTTCAGAAATATTGTAAAATATGTTTCTTTCTATTACTTTAGGTGAGAAATAAAAAAAATAGTATCGTTACATACAAAACAAGTGATACACATCGTTTGGTGTGTTTGATCTTGAAAATAATTGGGCCTTATAATAAGCATATTATGTTCACATTATAAGCCACGATACTAGTTATGATAGGTGTTGCGACAAACACTAACACCCTAAGGTGCAAGGTCTTGACTAAGGTGTAGTTATGTGCAACTATAGAAGTGTTGCCACTGTCACCTATACAACAACTTCTTTTCACTTTAGCGACTTGGATGAAATCACAAGGGGGGAAACCTTAGAGCAACTGAGTGTCAAGAGGGTTGGCAAATGACTTAGGATTAAAAATAGATTATGGAAGATAAATGAGTTGAAGACTGAAATGCTAAAAGAAATAACTCATAACAACATCCATGAATTCATTAGATTGTTTGCAATTGAAATAAAGCAAGTAGAATTTAGCAATCCCCAAATCTTTAAGTGCTTTGCCAAATGAAGAAGTGATGAATTTGCTGCCAAATACTAGATCAACATAACCATTGAAAAATATATTCCATTAGTGACTAGTTAAGATTGCTGTTATAAAAGTGCTGAATAACCAACAATTGAAGTGAAAATTTTAAACCCGTTATGAAATTATATAAACAATGGGTGCGAGGATTAAAGTATCAAGATAGTTTCCATGTAAATCTGAAAAATAGCATAAAGGATTTATCTCAATCAATGTTGAAAAAGTTGGCATCGGCAAAAGTCGGCAAGGGTCCCGAATACAACTTCTTGGCAACATCGGCGAAAAAATCGGGAAAAATTGGCAAAAGTCGGCAAACATTAAAAAATACAAAATACATTCATTTTTTTCAGAATTTTAAATATATAATGCAACAATAACATCAGATAAACACATTGGAACATAAATATGGAGAAAGCGCTAGTATATAGATGTAGTGGATGCAAATAACTCGGAGCAGTTTGATTTCAATGACTCGGACTGCTAAACAATACATAAAATTTTACAATTTTAATGAAAAATATATATATTAAAGATTCCAATCTATGATTCCAAACCATTAGAGACAAAATATTATCAAAATGGCACCAAGTGCAATACATATCAAAATCAAAATTGAAAAAACATAATCATCAAAATCATTGTCTATGTTGAGATCATATTCATCAATAGCACCATGTTTCCCCACCTCTAGGCTCTAGACCTTGCCTCTACCTCCAATCTTGAAGTTGATCCTCCAAGGACATCAATTAACACCCTACAATTTTGATGAAACTTCTTAATCCAAGCGTTAAAATAAGGTAGAAAGAGCTTCCCATGCTTAATAAGTGATGTTGCTTGACTGAAGGGTACATTTTTTATTAAGGTCATGACAGAGGAATTCAATCAACTTCAACAATCAGGCATTGACACCACCAACATCAAGGTACATAGAGATTTTGATTTGCTTCATTAAATTCCAATCCCTTACCCACATACATGATAGAATCCACTGGAAACATTGGAATCTTGAAATCCTGAAAACCATTAAGTCTGTTGAATTCTGAATGGGATCGAAAATTCTACTTTTTGCATATGAAGTCCGATGAGGTTAGAACCACTCTCAAACATCCTGAAACAATTAATGGTAATGTTAAAAATTTAAGTGGAAAATGAAAGATAAAGAGAATGTGACTTTTACTTTAAGAATTAACATTACCATTTAGTATTGTTGACATCAATGTCACTTGTACAAAACTCATCAAATTTAAAAAAAAAACCCGACTCTTTTAAATCTGTGAAAAATCCTCAACGATTTTTTCCAAAAAGTCACAATTTTTTTCTTAAAAATCGCAACTTCCCGAGTTTTGAAAAAAGCGCGATTTTTAGTGGCCGATTTTTCGGCAGAGGGAAAGATGCGCGACTTTTTGAAAATCGATTTTTCGCCGACTTTTTCAACTCTGATCTCAATGAACAACAACTCTAATTCTATGGCTGGGATTGCCAATAAAATAGAGCTACACAGCTTACACCATGTTTATAAATAAATTACAAAATAACTGTTAATTAACTTTAGTGATGGAGCTGCAAGAATTTGGTTGATAGCAATGAAAAATTTCCAGCAACTTATATTGATAAAGTTTCGTGCAAGGAAGCTAGAAATAAAAAAACAACCAACCAATGCTTAGAGTGCAAAAGAGTGAAATGTATTTTAGTTACTTGAATATGTCATTAACATAGAAAGGAGAAATGCTTATATGCTAACAGCAATGATTAAAATTCAGATTTATTAGGTGTAAGTGATATGTGTCAATATTCAGTAAGTTATGAAAAGATTACCCAAAATCTGAAAACTATTTATGCAAAACTGTTCAAGAGGGCTTAGGATAGTTAGATGAAAATAGCTCTAAAACAGTAAATGGTTTAGCCCATTAAAATACATATGAAGCAAAGTTACATATATCGTGTCAACGAATATATCGCCGAGGGTTCCGAATGTAACTTATTGGCAACATCAGCAAAAATATCGGCAAATGTTGTAAAGCCTAAAAAAAACAAAAATAACCATTTCTTTTTTCAAAATTTTTAACATCTAAAGCGACAACAACATCAAATAAACACATTGCTACTTAAATATGAAAATACAACTAATATATAAGATGCATAAGATGTCAAATGGTGGATCATGATCACATATCGACAATAAATTGAAAATACTGAAATATGTTCCTGATAGAATGATAGAAATTTACATCAAATGATCAAAATAAATGTATCTCAAGAGATGAATAATCACGACTCATGAGGCATCTAGATAGTATGTAGACATAGCACTTAGTACAATGATAAATAATAGGAATCATCGATTCCCTCTACTCAATCTACTACCCCTTTTACAGGCAAAGGGCACCACTCTTCCTCTAGAAGCAGTAGGTGGCCGTGGAGGTGGTTTGGATGAGCTTGGGGTGGAAAATAGTTAAGACATGCTCTCTAAATCATTTTCATAGCAAGACTCTAGAGTATTAACCATCATAAGTATCATTTCACTGACAGTTAATAAGTAATCATAGGTTAGGTAAATATTTTACCTTCAAGAAGAATCTCAAGAATATACTTTTTTTGTAAACATGATCAAATTTCTAGCAAAAGGTGAAGGCTAAAGACACAAGGCTAGGCTGAAAGGGATGACTTGACTGACTTGACACTGTGATACTTTGGATGAGGGACAAGGTGTTAATACACTTAAGCGTGTGTTGGACAAGTAGTACACAAGGAATGGCGGTGTCCCACAAATGGATAAGTTATTCAGAGAAGTGCTTATTCAACCTTGGCAAAAGTTGTCTACTACTAGAACCGCCGTGAACTCTGTGCCCGGCTAACCGTAACTTGAGGTTCTAGGGGACACTTAGAATTAGCTGTCCCTTGCTCCATCTCATGTCATAACCTGCAGGCTCTATGAAAAAAGTTTCACATATGGTCAACAATCTTTAGATTTAGCATACATTTAGCCACTGCTTTTTAGGACCTTTCCATTTCATTGCATTTCATGGCCAACAATCTTTAGATTTAGCATACATTTATCCATTGCTTTGTAGTCTTAATATGACCCTTCTGGGATTTCACATGTGCTTATAAGCACAACTAATCGCAGCTTACATCCGGGGTGCAGCTTACATCTAAACCACACATCGGGGCAACCGACTAGAATGATAAAGGCATACAATCCAACTCACCAAGGGCAAGTTTTGTTGCCAACTCAGAGCCGAGACACATAATAAACATGGATGCAAGTCCAACACAGAGGCAGAAGCGGGAAAGGATCCTCCATATCACAAGTCAAGGTGTAAGTCAGGGTGGAGATCAATATATGGGGAAGTACAAATGGATGGATGGAGACAAGTGGAAATGGTGCTGTTATCACCAAACTTGTAGGTGCCCCTAGAGATGAATCCAAGATGGATGGTAGAAGGAAGGGTTAACCAAAGAGGTGCAACCAAGATGGCCTCGACTCCCAATGGATGGTTGTCACGCCAATCGAGGCAATCTTCACTTTATGTTATCTAGCCCAAGACAACAAAGGGGGAGACCTAGATCTACTCCCGACAGGAGAGATCAAACCAAAGCATCAGATCAAGTCAAGTATAGTTGAAGTACGTAAGGTGTTTGGTGAACCCTAGATATATGGAAGAAGTCACAAGATGAATAATAGTTTGGATCAAGGGGTTTAAACAGTGTAGATTTGGTCCAACATGTTTATGTGAGTGACTTATGAAGTTTATAATGAGATCAAGGATTAGGGTACCAGTCAATTGTGAGAAAATCCACTGCCTTAGGAACCATGTCCAATGCAGGGTAGTTAAGGTCCAAATTGGGGCTAACCAGTACCAAAAGTGGGCTTGATGAAGTGATATGACAATGTCAAGGGGTTCAAGCATCCAAAACAAAGGTCAAACCACAAGCTAACCCAACAATCCAGGAAAGTCGAATGGGCTTGGAGAAAGATCAGTTCCTTGGGAAATGGGCCAAATGGATTCAGATGTCCACCAAATTATAGATCTGGAATGTTGAGGTATAGAGGTTGGTGGATCTAAAAGATTAGGGCAATCCAATGGCTGGATCTCAGTAGATTTGGGATTGAAGTATGCCACAAAGTGACCCAAGTGGGGCACAACCATCAAAATGAGGAATGGGGCCCACAAGGCAGAAGTCACTGAAGTGACACTGGGGGTAGGTTATTGGATGTGTAGATTACAGATCAAGTGGAATCTCACCTACCTAGGTGCTAGATCCTGGCAAATTCACCTCTCCCAAGGAGTGCGACCTCCCTTGGAGAGACTTCTTTTCCTTGGAAAGCGGGTCAAATGATGGTCAATCCGCACCAAACTACAGATCCGAATTGTTGTGGATACTGTAGAGGTGGGTTTTAAATATTATACCCAAAAGCCAAGTGGATCAAGCTAGATCTGAAAAATTGTAAAATGAGGGTTTTGAAATAGTAAGGGTTTGAAGCATTTAGACAAATGGATAGATCATGGAGAAACAAATTACCTTGAGATCATACCTGAGTGTTGGAATGAGATGCCTTGTTGTTGAGAAAAACTCCCGCAGAGATCAAATGAGAAATTGTTGAATTTGCTTGCCGAAATGATGCCCTAGCCCACAAGTGCGACCTTCTCTTCCTGTCAACCAAGGAAAGCGATTTCTATCAGTTGAGCAACAATGGAGGAAATACAAATGAAAAGCAATGATAACATGAAATAGAAGGTCCTGGGACAGTAATACTCCTTGTTACCAACGAAGAGATCCAAAGAAGAAGTAGGGAGGGTCCTCCCCTACCAATACGTCCTCCTCAAACCAAATCGGCCTCCACCTGTAGATGCAAAAACATGGTACAAAAGTATAGCAAGACAAAATCTCCAAGAACCCAGTGCAAAGGAAGAATCAACGAACGAACTCCAAAAGCATTCACCACAACACAACAAATAGATGCAATAGTATTTTTCTATTCCAATAATCCAGAGCCAAAAGTACCCTTTACAATGAGAAGCTCTCTCCTTTAAATAGGAGGGAGAGAGTCCACAATCTAACCACTTTTTGAATGAGTGGTTAAGATTAAAAGATCAAAAGATCTTATCAATGGTTGAGATGAGCTCAACGATACAATACATGGATCACTAATAAAATATAACAATAAGTGGACAAAATCGCTCTAGTAGAGGGGATCCCACCAAATCATGATGACAAAATAGTATATCTAGCTTATGGTGGGTCCAAGGGGTAATTTTAGACACCCTTGGTCAATCCCCATAGCACAATGTCAATAAAATAGTCATCAAAGTACCAAATCGTGCCTCTATGGACAAATCGTGAGCCTTAGGAGGCTCCTTTAATCATCAGAAAATGCCATAAGTGATGGATGTGGGTCCCGATGAAGCTGAAACTGCTGGAGGAGGTGTGGAAGACATCCCACTCATCATCACTGATTATTCCATGCCAAAACTTTGCCTCAGTAGCCCACATCGAATTCCTTTGTAGCCATTTCTACCATTTCTGGACTGCCTTGGGAAGCGTGAAATTGCCCAAACTGCCTCCTCGAGTGCTTGTGCTGTCAAGGTGAGCTCACCAATGAGTCTGGGAGGGGGGGTAATATGGTAATAACAGGTGGCTGGACCACCCCCTCCATGCACATCACCCTAGGTGAACCAAGTGAATCCCATCACTGTACTGACAAGGTCTCCGATAGACCAAAACTGCACTAGGTTAGCTTACTGAGGCTCAATCATCACTATAACTGCCCGAAACTGAAAAAAGACTGTCTCATTGGACTCAGAAGGTCCAAATCCATCTAAGATGTGTACTCATACACCATATAAACCTCTTCATGGTCTAAAATAAATGGTCATCATATTTGGCAGACCAAATAATAATAATCTGTAAAAAATGTTGAAAAGCACAAATCATCATCATAAGTCTGCAACCACCGAATAAGCCCACCATGGTGAACTGTACCAGACCATATATCATCTATCTGTAACATCTGGGGTCTGCCACCTCATGTCCTATGGTTGACTTTTGGTCAAACTGAGGTTTGACCAAGTCAACATGACCAAAATATAACTCAAACTGTCATCAAGCTGCTGCGAGGTGTCAAAGGTTAAAGCATGCTTTACAATCCATTCATATAGCAATTATAACAAATGGCAATCATTACCGACGATCTAAAACCAAATATAATATGTTATTAATTATTATTAATTACTCAGACAAGACTTTCAAGGTCTTTCAAGGTCATACTCACTTCATAGTTGTGATCAATTTGATAGTGAAGGGTGAAGGCTAAGAATGACATGGCTAGGTCAAGGGATGACTTACTGACTTAACACTGTGACACTTTGGCAATGGATAAGGGAATACACACCATAGCATATAGTTGACAAGCAACAACACAGGGGATGGCGGTGTCTCACAAATGGATAAGTTGTTTAAAGAGTGTTTATTCATCTTACACAGATGCGCACAATCCATAATACAAATGAGGCCAGCAATATTTTTGATATAGCATTTAAGTTCCATTGCTTTTTGGGCCTAGAGTTTCCATAGCCTTTGATCTATGTGTGTTTACAAACACATTGCATAGATTTACATTTATTTAGGTTTCTTGCTGCAGGTGTGTTTTTAAGGCACTTGTTTACCTGAGCACTTCTAGGTGCATCACAGACAACTTGTTTTGAAACACATTGCATGAATGGGCTTTTCATACAAGATATAACATTTCATTTCCATACTTTGCATTAATGGCAACACTAAAAGTTTCAGGTTTAGCCAACATCTTTAGTGACTAGGGGGACTAAGCCAACTCACCATAGGTAAGTTTTGTCACCAACTCAGAGCCGAGATACAATAAACAGGGAAGCTCATCCAATATAGAGGCTACAGTGGGGGAAGGTCCTCCATGCCACTAGTCAAGTAGTAAGTCAAGGTAATGAACAAACTGGGTGAGTCATGGATGGGTGAAGACAGTGAATAATGAAACCGACACCGGCAAGCCAAAGTATGGTGGTAATGATCACCTCTTATTCTCCCTAGGGAGGGTAAAACCAATGAGTATAGGCCAAGAACTTCTAAGTCTGAGTAGGGACAAATATGATATATGTATGTATAAGTACAACCAGGTCCACATATCTATATGATCGCCAGATCATGATACTAAATGCTAAGACATGCTAAGAGAATGGAAATAAAAGCAATATAACCACAACACCATAATATACCTGATGAGTCATATACTTGAATGCTCATCAATCTGAATCATCATCTGCCCTCTAAAACTGTTGCTGTAACTCTGGGCACTACTGACTGCTCTGTATAAATGGCTAAATAGCTACATCGGTCATCTCTCTGAGTTTCTTGAGACTCAGTCATGGCATGGGGAATAAAACTGCTGTCCAAAATTTGATAGTGATCGATAATAGATGCTCATCTCAGCATCTCAATGCAAGGGAACTAGCTGAATAGTGTTCTGGAATCAGAAAAATAATGTATGGTAGCCCGGCTACTATATATGTGATAACAGGTGCCTAAGCTAGCAGGTAAGAAAGACACTAAATAATCATGTTCACATTCATATGAAGGTAAAGATCAACAAGTATACAACAAGAGTTTCCAAATGTTAGTAATACAACCAATACATATAATCGATAACCAACTTTATTTCAATTTTATTACACTGCCAGATCATAATTACTTTGTACCAAGTCAATGCTATCAAAATAACCTAAACAACAAGGTAATAACATCAATGCACATTATATATATATTAGGTCATCAATCAATATCTGTAATCTGAACCAACTATAACCACTGAGAACACTATATTTGAAATACTGATATTTGCACTGCAACGGTATGGAATAAAAGGCCATATCGGTCATCAAATTTGAGGTCTCAAGGCTCAGCCTTGGCATAAGGTCTATTAAATGTCTGATACAAATATGCTCTGATGTGTAAGTGATCATAAATAATGCTGCTCATCATAGCTGATCTCACTGAAAAAGTGTAAAGGCAAAGCTCTGAAAAGTGCAGATATCTGCTCTACTCACATGGTAGCCCAGCTACTATGTGTGTGATAACAACTCCATAGTCGAGCTCGTCTCGTGAATCCCTCCTTCGCCTTGTTCTCATAGTATCCATGGACAACTTCCTTGGCCCTATCCATGGCCTCATACAAGTAGCCCATTGCAGGCTTGTCACCATCAACCAAGAGAAGAACCTTTAGTAAGGGTTCACTGATGGCACATACGTCTTGTACTCCTACCCAAAAAGTCGGATCAAATTGCACCAGTTGAGCTATGGCTTGCTCATGATATCTGGTGCTATAGACACAAGAATCCCACTCATCAGAAAGAAACATTTGTTGCAACCCCATCATAACCCTGTGGAGAGACTGAAGAGAAATGAAGTTAGTGGCAAATCCTGTGATTGCGGGTCGCACCAACTCCTTGTTCCCCGTGAATTGTCTCATGAATGAAAAAAACATATGTATTATTATATATATATTTTGTCACAGTTCGAGCTGAATCAATGACCTCCTTTATCCAAGGAAGTTTTCCCATGTCGTCTCGCATCAAATCAATGGAATGGGTGGCACAAAGAGTCAAACACAAGCTTGTACACCTCTCCAAAAGCATCCTCCCAACAAAAACATAATTAGTAGCATTGCCCCTAATGACTTGGACAACATACTGCGAGCCTATCTCTTGGATAAATTTATCTGACAAATCACATAATGAGTGTGCATCTTTAACTTAGGAAGATGCATCGATCAATTTGATAAACATCGTCCGCCTGGGACACTTAACCAACAAATTTAGAACGGATCTACACTTCCCATTTGTCCACCCACCTGACATAACACTGTATACAGTGATATCCCATGACTGTCTGAGCTCATCTAATCTCCAGTGCAATAAACCTTCTCCCCATCATGGAGTTTCCCTTTAAATCATTATAGGAAGCCCCCAGTAACCCGAACCTAAGTAGCATGGGTACCTGTACCCATGCACCGAATACCCCATACCCACGTACCCTATCATTCCCTGATGTACCCAAAACTTGGCCGAAGTACCCGAGCCGTTTGTCATGGATTTAGGGTACCTTGATGTTGGTGGGTGCTTATTGTTGAACTCCTCTATTACGACCTTAAGAAAAATGTACCTGTTATCACCGAACCTATAGTTGCCCCTAGAGATGGATCCAAGATGGATGGCAGAGGGGATAGGCAACCAAAGAGGTGAAACCAAGATAGCCTCGACTCCCAATGGATGGTTGTCACGCCAATCGAGGCAATCTTCACTTTAGCTATCAAAGCCAAGATAGCAAGGGAGAGACCCAGATCTACTCCCGATAGGAGAGATCAACCCAATCACCAGATCAAATCAATCAGATGAAGTACGTAGGGTGACAAGTATGGAACCCTATAATTAAGAAGTTAGGACCATTGTGGAAGCTTGGGAAAGGTGTGATATGATAATGAAAGATGACACACAGTGATTCAATGATTAAGTACGATTACAGGATTCAAAGCTAGTTTAAAATGGTCAAAGTCAATTGCCTTGGGAAACGTGACCCTTAAAACAGGGAAAATGTCCCAAATTAGAGATTTGATAGTTAGGGATTTCTAGCTGTGCTTGATGGATGGATATGACAATATCTAAGGGTTCAAGCAATCAGACAGAGATCAAACACCAAGGAAATCTCACAACCCAGGAAAGTCGTGAGCCTTGGGAGAAGGATCACTGCCTTGGAAAATGGGCCAAATGGAGTCGGATGTCCACCAAACTGTAGATAAGGGATGTCAAGGTGTAAGACAAGGTGGGTTTTGAAGATCAAGTGCATCCAATGGCTAGATCTCAATAGATCTGAGTTTCAAAATGCATCACCAAGTGACCCAAGTGGGGCACAACCCTCAAAATGAGGAATGGGACCCACAAGGTGAAGCACTAGGGGTAGGTTTTCAAGTGTGAGGAGTGTAGATCAAGTGGTATCTCACCTACCCAAGTCTTATAACTAGCAGAACTCACCCAACCAAGGAGTGCGACCTCACTTGGAGAGGCTAAGTTTCCTTGGGAAAGGGGTCAAATGGAAGCCAATCCACACCAAACCATAGATCCAAATTGCCGTGGATGCTATAGAGGTGGGTTTTCAATATCTTACCCAAAAGGCCACTAGATCTAAGTAGATCTGAAAAATTGTAAAATGAGTTTTTTAACTTATGAGGGTTTTAATGACTTAGACAAATGGATAGAGCATGGAATGAGAAATTTACCTTGAGATCATACTTGAGTGATGGATGAGGTTGCTTTGTTGTTGAGGAAAGTTCCCGCATAGATCAAATGTGAGATCTTCGATTTCACTTGCCTTGAGATGATGCGCTAGTCCACACGTGCGCCCTCCTCTGCCTGTCAAACCAAGGAAGTCGATTCAATCAAAATGATAAAGCATGGAGGAAATGCAAGCGTAAGCAAATGATAACATGAAGTAGAAGGTACAAAGACAGTATTACTCCTTGTTACTGAAGAAGAAACCCAAAGAAGAGGCAGGGAGAGTCATCCCCTACCAATGCGTCCTCCTTGAACCAATTCAGCCTCCACATGTAGATGAAAGATACATGGACAAAAAGTATAGCAAGATAATATCCAATAACCCAGTGCAAAGGAAGAACCAACGAACAAACTCCAAAAGCATTCACCACAACACAACAAGTAGATGCAATAGTATTTTTCTATTCCAATAATCCAGAGCCAAAAGTCCTCTCTACAATGAGAAGCTCTCTCCTTTAAATAGGAAGGAGAGGCATCAAAATCCTAACCACTTTTTGAATTAGTGGCTAAGATTAAAAGATCAAAGTAATCTAATCAATGGTTGAGATGAGCTCAACATAAAAGTACATGGATCAATATAACAATATAATATATCAATGGACCAAATCGCCCTAGGAGAGGGGGTCCCACCAAAAGTGAATGATAAAAATAAGATCTAGCTCATGGTGGGTCCAAGGGGTAATTTCTAACACCCTTGGTCAATCCCCATGGCACAATAATATAACATAATCAAGCTAGACACCAAATCGTGCCTCTCTGGGAAAGTCGTGAGCCTTAGGAGGCTCCAGAAATCAATATAAAATGCCGAAAGTGATGGATGTGGGTCCCACTGGAAGCTGAAACTGCTGGAGAAGGTGTGGAAGACATCCCACTCATCATCACCAGTCATCCCATGCCAATCCTTTGCCTCAGTAGCCCAAATCGAATCCTTCAGTAGCCATTCTTACCATTTTTTAACTGCCTCGGGAAATGTGAACATGCCCAAACTACCTCCTGGAGTGCCTGCGCTGTCAAGGTGAGGCCACCAGGCTCTCTGGGAGGGGGGTAATATGGTAATATCAAGTTGCTGGACCACCCCCTCCATGCACAGCGCCCTAGGTGAACTCATCAAATATCTGCTCTGCTTTGACAGGGCCTCTGATAGGCCAAAACTGCACTAGGATAGCCAACTGAGGCTAAAAATCACTGTAACTGCCCGGAACTAAAAACAGACTGTCTCATTGGACTAAGAAGGTCCAAATCCATCTAAGATGTGTACTCATACACCATATAGATCTCTGCATGGTAAAAAATAAATGCCCATGATATCCGGCAGACCAAATAATAATAATCTGTAAAAGCGCTGAAAAGCACAAATCATCATCATAAGCCTGAAATCACTGCATAGAACCAACTGGTGAACTGTACCAGACCATATATAATATCTCTGCATCATCTGAGGTATGCCACCTCATGTCTTGTAGTTGACTTTTGGTCAAACTGGGTTTGACCAAGTCAACATGACCCAAATATAACTGATGGTGTCATCAAACTGCTGCAAGTGTCAAAGGTTAATGCAATGCTTTACAATTCATTGAAGTAATAATTATAGCAAGAAGTAATCCTTTCACTGGCGATCTAAAACCAAATATATAAAGGTCTTCAATATTATTTATGACTCAGACTAGACTTTCAGGACCATACTCACTTCATAGTTGTGATCAATTTGGTAGTGAAGGGTGAAGGCTAAAAATAAAATGGCTAGGCCAAGGGATGACTACTGACTTGACATCATGACACTTTGGAAATGGAAAAGGAATACACTCTAGTAACATATGCTGGACAAGCAATAACACGGGGGATGGCAGTGTCTCACAGATGGGTAAGTTGTTCAAAGAGTGCTTATTCACCTTAGCAGATGCTCACAATCCATAATACAAATGAGGCCAGCAATCGTTTAGATATAGAGTTTAAGAACCATTGCTTTTTGGGCCTTTGCTTTTCATTGCCTTTGATCTATACGTGTTTACAAACACATTGCATAGATTTACATTTATTTCACGGCCAGTTTCATTAGGTCCGTCTTGCCTTTCATTCACGAGTGTTAAGAAACACTTTCTAGAATGGGCGTATTTCAAAAGATATAACATTTTATTTCTTAGCCATTTTCATTTGGCTTGCCTTTCGTTCACGTGTGTTCAGAAACACTTGTTACATGAACGGGCTTTTACATTTCACAAGATATACATTTCATTTCCATATTTTGTAGTTATGGCAGCACTATTTGTTTCAGGTTTAGCCAACAACATCTTTAATGACTAGGGGGACTTTGTGCCAGTGCCAAACATCGAGACAACCGACCAGAATGATTTAGGCCTACAATCCAACTCACCACAGGTAAGTTTTGTCACCAACTCAAAGCCGAGACACAAATAAACAGGGAAGCTTATCCAACACAGAGGCTACAGCAGGGGAAGGTCCTCCATGCCACTAGTCAAGTAGTAAGTCAGGGTAATGGACAAACTGGGAGGTAATGCATGGATGAAGGCAGTGAATAATGAGACCAACACTAGCAAGCCAAAGTATGGTGGGAATGATATGCAGATAAAACATTGTTATGAGAGTCTTACGGGGTTTGAAAAATAGCAAGATTGTTTAAGTTAAAGTCCCCTTCAGGTACATCATTAATTAAAGCATCCTCTTCCCAGCTTAAAGAATTGTCATGAATTCGATTAAAATTACCATCTTCTAGGGATAAGTGAGATAATGAATCATCAACATTAGAATAGTGGGATACCTCGAATTCCTCATTGGCTTCAACAGCAGCTATTGCAGGGCGGTTTTCCCATGGATAAATAGGTGCAAGCCCTTGGCCTTCCCTTTCTCTATTATGATCAGTTAGGGAAAACCACTCTCTAACAGTAAAAGGAATTCTCTCACCACGCCTAATGTCATCAAACTCATCGACTATAGGAACAGGATCTTCAATGACATTTTCTTCAACATTTGTTTGCTCATGATGATTCTCCCATGGGAGAATTGGTTCCAGACCTTGATTCTGTCTTGTTATATTACCATCAATAAGGGCATTTCTTTCAATGACAGATTTGGGCAAACGTTCACCTCTTCTTATATCATCTAAACCATCATCAACCTCCTTAGGTGTTTGATTTTCAGTGACTTGTTCTTGATTTATTACAATACTTTGATATTGAACCTGAGGTTGATTCTCATTTCTGTTTAATTCATCTATCTCTTCAACAAACTAATTTCTAAGCAAATCCAAATTTATCCTTCTAGCCAATTCAGCGATCCGTTCTTCTTCAAAAGAGGAATTAGAATCTTCCATTACCATGAACATATTTTCTACTTGATCATCTTCCCAAAGTTCACTTTCATCTTCAACAAAATTGGTTTTTGCATTATTTAACAATTCATCCCCATATGTGTTTTTGATCCCCTCATCAAATGATTCCAAATGCTTGTCATAGCAAGGTTCTCTATTCACCCTAATCAAAGCTCCATCAGAGTTAGGAACACAAATATATGATAAACCCATCATAAGGTATCCACCTAAGCTAGCTGCTGTTGGACACACCGAGCACACTGAGAGGGGGGGGTGAACAGTGTGTATAGCTTTTTATTACTTTTTCAACTTTAACAATCATCAACTGCTTCTTCAATACATCATTCATTAATGTATTACCACATTATCATTATATCATCAGCATTATTAACAATTACAGCTCATCATCACATATCATCATATCATCATCACATAGGAAGCATAGCAAAACACAGTACACAAGATTTTTACGTGGAAACCCAAGTCCTGGGGGAAAAACCACGGAAGCCTTTATAATAATAATTTACCAGCAACAACTGGAAGGAGGCAACAACCCCCTTTGTTACAAAGACTTCAATTCTCCAGCTACAACTGGAGGGAGGCTACAACCCCCTGGTTTACAGGCCACAACCTGAAGGAAGCCTTAGCTCCCTATATTTCCTTGCCCCGTCCTGCCACCCTGATATGAAGATAGAAACTGAACTACTGAACCACAAACTGCACTGATCCTGCGGACCTCCTATCCAACACCTGTACCACACTGCACAATCTGTACCACACTGCACAACCACTGTCACTGCTGACCACTGCACATCAACTGTATCACTCTGCTCAATCTGTATCACACTGCACAACCACTGTCACTGCTGACCACTGCTGACTACTGCACATCAACTGTATCACACTGCTCAATCTGTACTATATTGCACAACCACATCAACTGACCACTGCTCATCACAACTGTGCCACACTGTTCATCAACTGAGTAATCAATTTGTCTGTACCAATCAATCTGCTGTTCACATCATTCGAATTAGTAAATCTCAGTTTAACCAACGGTATACTAGACTCAGTCCACCTGAGTCAAACCAACTATTCATACAACTCAGCCAATTTGAGTTAAGGAATCTGCTCATGTAGCCTGAATCAATGTACTCACTGCTCAATACCACCGTTCATCATTTCATCAATGTCATCATTGTATCATTGTTTCTATATATCACTACATACACCACTGAGCATACATAATCCTGTGTACCATCGCACTTTACTGAGCATACGGCAGAGTAAACATCACTAGCACATCAACATACACTGAGCATGTCACTGTGTAAACATCACTGATCATATCATATGTAAGTTGAGCATATCTAGAACATGACTGTGTAAACTTCTTTAGCACATCAACATACACTGAGCATGTCACTGTGTAAACATCACTGATCATATCATATATAAGCTGAGCATATCTAGAACATGACTGTGTAAACTTCTTTAGCACATCAACATACACTGAGCATGTCACTGTGTAAACATCACTGATCATATCATATATAAGCTGAGCATATCTAGAACATGACTGTGTAAACTTCTTTAGCACATCAACATCAAGTATACATCATAATGCATAGGAGAGCATCATCACACTATGGTATGCATGTACATCATATTGTATAGGAGTGCATCAACTTCATAGAGTGTACATCATTATCACATGCATTATCATCATAAAGTGTATAATATCATAGCATAAAGGTATGCAACATCATCATCATAAAGTGTATAATATCATAGCATAAAGGTATGCAACATCATCATCATAGCCTCCATAATGACTTCAAATATATATACCAATATGTAGTCTCACATACTAATATCAAAGATGAACTCTATCCATGAGAGATATGTGCCATTACAAGAGAAACCAAGAAGCATGAGGCATACCTTTTTGAAGATAATAAGGCCAAGAAACAATATACAAACCAAAAGAAACTCTAGATCATGTCATCACATAGACCTCGTAACAAGCTTTCCAACGAGCCAAGAATTTTGTAATTCCGATTCCGTATGAGAAAGTTATGCCAATTTTAGTGAAGATACCCAAAAATTTCTCCTCCACAAAATTTCGCACTTTTCTCCAAGAGTTGCGAAATTCCAATTGATAAGCAAATGAAATGTTTTATATTCTATTTATATAGGTCGTAGAGGAAAGTTATTACCTCAAACTGGGCCTACATGCAATTCAAAATTACAAATAATTAATTTTTCTTTTGTTTGGTCGGCTCACCCAAAAAGGTGGGGTACACCAACTTCAAAAATTCATATCTCTTCAACCGTAAGGAGTTAGAAGATGCTCCACATATCAATGGAAATGGCTTGACGAGGACTATCTCCCTATGATGGGTTTATTTTCAAATTCTTGGTCTAATACCCTTAAATTATTCAATATGTCCAGGACGTCAAAGACCCCACACATGAGGGTGCCAAAGACCATACCACTAACTACAAGAGTTTCAAAGTCTTCTTCAACATATCAAGGCACGTCCGTGGGATCTACCTCCATCTACATCCCAATATCCATACAACCACAAATAGGACCATACATCACCATGGTTCAAGACCCAAGGCACCACATACAAGGGTTTCAAGGATATCATATAATATTTAAACAAGATACTTTCCATGGACTTCAAGCCCATCACATAGGACTCCATCACCAAGTGATGAGGGAATCATGACCAAGGATTCTATCATATCAAAGGCTCCAACAATCATGGGCTTACAAACCACCATATGTATGGATTCCAAGACCCAAATCATTTCCAAATGCACCATCAATGATCATATAGTGTCCAAGGGTCATCATGCTGCCATTTATGTGGGTGCCAGACCTTCTCATGCATAATGACTATCTCCAACGGTTCCATGACCCCAACAAGGGATACACGGGTATCAAGATCTTCATCAAGGGTTCCGAGTCTTCATCAAGTCATTAATGACCACATCATCACCTTTAAGGGGACAAGGACCATTAAGCCATCAAATGTGGGTCCAAGGACTTCTTCAGGGCTTCTTCATTAAGCAAGGGGCTTCATAGGCTTCTTCAACCACCTCAACCACACCAGGAGACCTAGAAGGGTCAAGATCCATCATGACATCACTTGTGGGGTTGCTAGACCTTCTCCTGGGGTACCATGACCTCAATAAACACAAATGACCACTGAAAGGTTCATTTGGACACTTGCAACTTCTTCAACACTTTTGTAGCGTACTGGGGCATAAGTTGTGGTACTGGGGAAACAAAGAAACAGTTGGGGAAACGCAAAACATCTTTGGGGTACTTAAACACTCTACAGGGTGTTCAGGGCTTTTGTCATTGTCCCAAGGGCTCCAAGGGCTTCAAACTTGGGCTTGGACAAGATCAAAAGGTCTCCTTAGACACTGACAATTACTTAACCCTCAGGGGCTCCTCAAGGGGCACCAAGACATGTTGGCATCAATGACTATACACTGTTGGCATCAATGACAACTTAATCAACAGCTGCCCACTTCCTATATAAAAACATTCCATATGCTGGGGGCAAGTCAATCACTACTACATCCATCATAGTAGAAATGTCTGAACATGCAAACAGATCAACTCTGAGGTTCTTAATCAAACCATAAAATTGCACTCGTCGGGAATCTATACCACAGACATTTCCATAAGGTCTAGTCACTTCCAGTCCCATTTCCTTCATAACATGTAAGGGCATGACATTCATAGCTGCTCCGGAATCCAACATCCAGTTGTGGAGGAGCATATTCTGAATGTGCAAGATAAGGTAAAAGGGAGGGTGACCACCGTTCTTTCTCTCGTAAATAGCAGAATGGATGTTTATTGGTGGATCCTTTTCAACTTTACTAGGTTGTGTTCCACTAAGGCTCTGAATGTGACAGGATTCCAAGACAACCTCAGGAGTCTTCTCTTGGCCAATGCCATCAAAGAACTCCTCTGTTTCATCACACCAATTCACATTCTTCAAGACTTACCCATGCATCTATGGGCAGAAGCAGCTAGAACCGTAGTATATGTACATAACAGAATTTCTCACAGTGCTCTTGGGAACAAGACCCTAGAAGGGATGTTTACTGGTATGAAGCTTGAAGTCAGTCATCTAAAGGTATTTGGATGTCCAGTATTCATTCACATTCCAAAAAAGAAGAGATCGAAGTTGGAACCTTCGGGAAAGAAGGGAATATTTGTGGGTTATAGTGAGCAATCAAATATGAGCTCAGCCGAGATGTTACATTTGATGAAGACACAACCTTCAACAAGTCTAAGAAAACTCATGAGGATTCACATTCCTAGGATTCCGCCAGTTTGAGCTCAGCCGAGATGTTACATTTGATGAAGACACAACCTTAAACAAGTCTAAGAAAACTCATGAGGATGAAGAGGAGCATGAAGCTCCTAGAGTTATAGAAATGAACAATGTACCAAAAAGAAATGTTGAAGAAGAACCTATTTTAGAAGATCACGATATGGCAGAACCTCAGAGACCTAAGGAGACACCTCGTGTAGAAAATCCAAGAAAGAGAAGACTAGCTTGGGCATGAGAATTAATACAAGGTGCAGGAAGGTATGGTGCTCCAGAAGAAACCAATAGAGAAAGCAAAAGACCAAGGCCATATTCAAGTTATGTAGCCCTAATGTGTAACCTTGTTGAAGAGGAACCAACATGTTTTGAAGATGCAATAAAGAAGAAGGAATGGATGGATGCTATGAATGAAGAATACCAGTCCATCATCAAGAATGATGTTTGGGATGTGGTACCAAGACCAAAGGACAAGTCAGTCGTTTCATCAAAGTGGATCTTCAAAACAAAACACTTAGCAGATGGAAGCATTGAAAAGTACAAGGCAAGGTTCGTAGCCCAGGGGTTCTCTCAGAAGGAAGAAATTGATTATGAGGAGACCTTTGCTCTTGTGGCCAGATTTGCCTCAATTAGAACCATTCTTGCCTTGGCAGCCAAGATGAACTGGAAGTTACATCAGATGGATGTAAAGACAACGTTCTTGAATGGGAAGATAGAAGAAGAAGTATATATTGAGCAGCCAGAAGGATTTGAAACAGAAGATAGAAAGTCACATGTATGCAAACTGAAGAAACCATTGTACGAGTTGAAGCAAGCACCCAAAGCATTGTATGGAAGAATTGATAGCTTCTTGATGAGCTTGGGATTTACCAAGAGTAAAGAAGATTCTAATCTTTATTATAAGATTATGGATGATGAACCTGTTATCACATACAAAGTAGCTGGGCTAGCATGTTAGTAGAGCAGATATCTGCACTTTTTCGAGCTTTGCCTTTGCATATTTTTAGTAAGATCAGCTATGATGAGCAACATTATTTATGCTCACTCACACATCAAAGCATCTTTATATCAGACATTTAGTAGATGTTATGCCAAGGTTGAGCCTTGAGACCTCAGATTTGATTACTGATATGACCTTTTGTTCCATACAGATATAGGGCAGTGTTCAGTGTTTCAGATGCAGTGTTCTCATTGGTTGTAATTGGTTTAGATTACAGATATTGATATATGACCTGGTATACATATGATGTGCATTGATGTTATTACCTTGTTGTTTAGGTCATTTTGATAGCATTGACTTGGTATATAGTAATTATGATCTGATAGTATATTAATATCGAAATGAAATTGGTTGTTATGGATTATATGCATGATTGTATTACTGACATTTGGAAACTCTTGCTTTATACTTGTTGGTCTTTACCTTACTATGAATGTGAACATGATCATTTATTTTCTCTTTGACTTGCTAGCCTAGGCACCATTTCCACTTGTCGCTGTCCATCCATTTATCCTTCCTCATTTGTTAATCTTCACCCTGACTTACACCTTGACTTGTGATATGGAGGACCTCCCCGCTTTTGCCTCTGTGTTGGACATGCATCCATGTTTATTTTGTGTCTCGGCTCTGAGTTGGCAACCAAACTTGTGTTTAGTAAGTTGGATTTTATGCCTTTATCACTCTAGTCGGTTGCCCCGATGTGTGGTTTTGATTGCAGAAGTCCCCCTAGTTGCTTGAGTTGTGTTGACTAAAACCTGAAGCAAATTGTACTGCATATGGAAATTATTGTTATATCTTGTCAAGCCCAATGAAAAGGGCTATGAAATGGAAATGAAATTCAATGCTATGAAATGTAAATGCACCCTGGATGAAAGCTGCGATTACTTGTGCTTGTAAGCACATGCAAAATCCCAGAGGGGTCATATTAGGCCTAAAAAGCAATGGATAAATGTATGCTAAATCTAAAGATTGTTGGCCATGAAATTATATGAAATGAAATGAAAGGTCCAAATAAAGCAGTGGTTAAACATATGCCAAATCTAAAGACTATTGACCTTATGTGAAATTTTCCTCATTGAGCCTGTGGGTTATGATGTGAGATGGAGCAAGGGACAACTAATTCTAAGTGTCCCCTAGAACCTCAAGTTACGGTTAGCTGGGCACCCAGTTCACGACGGTTCTAGTAGTAGATATTTTGCCAAGGTTGAATAATCACTTCTCTGAACAATTTACCCGTTTGTGAGACACCGCCATTCCTTGTGTATTCTTTGTCCAGCACATGCTTAAGTGTGTAACACCATTTCCCTCATCCAAAGTATCACAGTGTCAAGTCAGTCAAGTCATCCTCATTCAGCCTAGCCTTGTATCCTTAGCCTTCATCCTTTGCTAGCAATTTGATCATGTTTACAAACGAGTATATTCTTGAGATTCTTCTTGAAAGTAAGTTATTTAACTAACCTATTATTATTTATTAATTGCCCGTGAAATGATGCTTAATACTTTAGAGTCTTGCTATGAAAATGATTTAGAGAGCATGTCTTAACCATTTGCACTTGCAGCAGCATGGCCTCTTTGGCCGGGGTCATATTTTGATTAGTTTGATCGGTCAAACTTAGTTTGACCAAGGTCAACCTTGGGATCCGTGATGAGATGGACCAATTTTATTATGTGATGTTGATCTATGGTGCTTTGTATACCTCTTTGATTCCATATGATGGGAACAAACTTTAGATGATGATTGATACAGTTTTTCATGATTATTATTATTTCCAGATCATCATATTTTTACTTGTCTCGGTATGGTGGACCCTACAGATGATCTTACAGGTTGCCATGAGGTGTATGAGTACTCATCTCTAGTGGATTTGGGTCTTCTGGATCCATTGAGATATTTATTTTTTAGTTTTAGGCACTCCTGGGCATGATTTGAGCAGTTGTTCACCTGTTGACCAGTTTGGCCATGCTGATGTGGCCTGTCCAGCTAAATCATTGGAGGCTAGTCGTTGCCTAGGGCGCTATAGAGGGAGGGGGTGGTTCAACCACTTGTTTTTACCATATTACCCCCCTTCCGGACATGATGGCACAGTCAGTTTTTGAGCGCAGGCACTTGACAGTGGGCTGTGGGCAGTTTGGTGGTTTTTTAGGAGGATTAAAAATGGAATAAAAAGGTCATAAAGGAATTCGATTTGGGTAATTGAGGCAAGGTTTTGGCATGAGGTTTGCTCTGAGGTCATCTATGGTGTATCCCACTCCTTCCAGATCAGTTTGCAGCAGTCATTGGGGTCCACACAGTCATCAGGATGTGATTTGATGCATTCTTCTCTCAACTGATGGGTCAGGATTTGATCATTTGTGTACTTGGACATGTCACTGAGTCATATGATATATTATCGTGCCATGTGGTCATGCTAGTGACGAGGAATAATACCTCCTAGCCCCACCATGTGCTCCTAGTCACTTGTCCTGGTCATATATTGTGGCACTTGTTGTTTTTAGCCACCCCCATGTAGTGCGCACCCCTCCTAGTGTCTCCTTTAGTGAGGCCGTAGTCCCTCATGTGAGTGATCCATGCCATATTTGTACCAGCTCATCTTAGTCGTTGATTGTATTATTTTATCTTTTGATCTCAACCACTCATTTCAAAAGCGGTTTACGGTTTTGGTCTCCCTCATCCTATTTAAGGAAGAGACCCCCTATTGTAAAGGCACTTTTTGGGCTCTGGAAAACTTGGAATAAAATACGATATTGCAAATATACTTCTTTGGCCTTCATTGGGATGCTCTTGTACATGATTATACATCTTTTGCTTTAGACATCTTTGCTTTTAACAAGTGATTTTGACAGCTACAAAGGGAGGCCGAATTGACTAGGGCAAGGAGTGCGAATTGCTTGAAGGGAAGATTGTTGGGTTTCTCACATCCCCCTTGGGCAGGACGTTTTCATCTTGAAGGGAATTTTTCAATTGTGCTTTGTCCATTGATTTGCTTCTTTTGATATGCCATGCTTAGATCTCATTTATCTGTGGAACAAATCTAACTTATGGTAGTTTGTTTTACAGGTTGAGTGGGACGTTTTTCCTCCTAGGGCTTGGACGTTTTTGCTTGGAATCACTTGGATCTAGCTTGGAATTGTAACTAAATGCAAGGATCATCTATGTGCAAGGTAGCCGCAAGCTTTTGAGGTAAGATCTACAAGGTACATATCCATTTCGCTTGTTTTCTATCCTATTGGTCATCAAATCCCTTGTATTTTTTTTATTTGTCAGATCTATGGAGATATAGCAAATCACTTGGGCTTAATAATTAAAACCCACCTTAATAATCATCTTAACTACCCCCATCTAAAGTTTGGTGGACATCCGACTCCATTTTCCCCCGGATCTAAGGCACTGGGCCTTTTCCAAGGGAGGTCGCACTAGTTGGGTGAGTGGTCTTTGGCTAGATTCCACATGTGGGTATTGCTCTTTCTTTCTCAAATCCATAGATCCACTCCATAGCATACCCCCTAATGCCATTTCACTTTGATTTTGACCTTGTGGGCCCCAATTGGACCATTTTCCATATTTTAAGGGTGGGCCCCACTTGGATACTTTTTCTTGGCATTAGATCTATCTAGATCTACTACTCCTAATCCATAAGTGATCTTATCTTGCAATTGGTTGAACATTTGTCCTCTCCTTAAGCCTCTTCAACCAAGACCTAACCTCTTGGGTCCACTAATCATTCTAGATCTAGATCTAATCTCATCTTGGTCTCCTACCTTTTCATCATCACATTTCCCTAGGAGGTCTAGATTGGGTTCGCTAGCCTTCATTGGCTAAGCTAGGGTCTCCCCCTTGGTCTTGCTTAGGCTTGATCTACAGTGAAGAGTGCCTTGGTTAACGTGACACCCAACTTGCATATAGAACCGTGGCATCTCTTGGGTCACCTCTTTAGTTGTCTACACCTCTACCGTCCTGGATAGGATACGTTTAGAGACAACTACAAGTTGTGTGATAACATAACCTATGATACTACTGTTGTATGTGGATGATTTGTTTCTGACAGGAGAAGACAAGCCCATCACTTAATGTAAGAAAAGGCTTGCAGCATAATTTGAGATGAAAGACCTTGGTATGATGCATTATTTTCTAGGTATTGAAGTATGGCAGTTTCGAGATGAGATTTTCCCGAGTCAAGGAAAATACACAGTTGAGATCCTGAAGAGATTTGGGATGATGGATTGTAAGGCCATGCATACTCCAATGGTAACAAACTTGAAGCACCTGAATGATGCTTCATCAGAGATAGTAGATGTTACCATGTACCGATAGATTATTGGGTTATTGATGTACTTGACCAATACTAGACCAAATATATGTTTTGTTGTGAACACATTGAGCCAGTATATGGTGGAGCCCAAACATGTTCACTTGATTGCAACAAAACATGTGATGAGGTACCTAAAGGGTACGTTGGATTATGGACTCAGATATGCTTCATATAGTAAGTTCAGGCTGTACGGGTACACAGTCTCATATTGGGATGGAAGTGCTGAAGATAGGAAAAGCACTTCAGCATGTTGCTTTAGTTTGGGATCAGGCATGATCTCATGGCTCAGTAGAAAGCGACCCTGTGTTGCACTCAGTACAACAGAAGCTGAATATGTAGCCAGCTTGTTTAGCTTGTAGCGAAGTAATTTGGCTTCGCAAGATGTTGGTAGGATTGTTCGATGCAGAGATAGATGTGACGGATATACTCTTTGACAACCAGAGTTGCATCAAGATGACAAAGAATCCTGTGTTCCATGATAGATCGAAGCACATCGAGATCAAGTTTCACAATATCCAGGATATGGTGCAGAAGGGAGCTATAAAGCTCAAGTATGTTCCTACAAAGGAACAAGTTGCTGATGTGTTGACTAAGCCTCTGTCTCGCATAAAGTTTGAATACTTTCGAGACAAGCTTGGTGTGGTCCGAAAGGACCTCACTTGAAAGAGGGAGTGATAGAGATGCTTGTCCTTAGGTGACTGATGCCGGTCCAAGGGTGACTGAAGATCAATACTTGCCGACTGATAGAGTTCCAGTCCTTAGGTGACTGATGCCGGTCCAGAGGTGACTGATGTCGGTCCAAGGGTGACTGACGATCAGTACTTGCCGACTGATAGAGTTCCAGTCCTTAGGTGACTTATGCCGGTCCAAAGGTGACTGATGCCGGTCCAAGGGTGACTGAAGATCAATACTTGCCGACTGATAGAGTTCCAGTCCTTAGGTGACTTATGCTGGTCCAGAGGTGACTAATGCCGGTCCAAGGGTGACTGAAGATCAGTACTTGCCGACTGATAGATTTCCAGTCCTTAGGTGACTGAAGATCAGTACTTGCCGACTGATAGAGTTCAAGTCCTTAGGTGACTGATGGTGGTCCAGAGGTGACTGATGGTCCAATGGTGACTGAAGATCAGTACTTGCCGACTGATAGAGTTCCAGTCCTTAGGTGACTGATGCTGGTCCAGAGGTGACTTATGCCGGTCCAAGGGTGACTGAAGATTAGTACTTGTCGATTGATAGAGTTTCGGTCCATAGGTGATTGATGTCAGTCCAGGGGTGATTGAAGATCAGTACTTGCTGACTGATAGTGTTCCAGTATTGTGTTTACTGATGATGATGTTCCAGCAGATGATGTTGCTGATGATGATGTTCCAGTAGATGATGTTGCTGATGATGATGTTCCAGCAGAGGATGTTGCTGATGATGTTCCATCAGAGGATGTTGCCGATGATGTTCCAACAAAGGATGTTGCTGATGATGATGTTCCAGCAGAGGATGTTGCTTATGATGTTCCAACAAAGGATGTTGCTGACGACGATGTTCCGACAGAGGATGTTGCTGATGATGATAATGATGATGCTGATGAGGATGTTCTAGCAGATGATGCCCCAGACATATGATGATCCAAAAATTCCTACGACATAGAGAGATTCACAAGTCAGTTGTGCAGCTGTTGATGTTACTCGCAGAATACCTTCCTAGTTAAGAGGGAGTGTTAAAGAAATGTAACTCCACAAGATATTCTATTTGTACTTGTCTATTGTATGATTGTATTCCTCCTTCGGGAGATGTCATTGATGTAATTAATTATGTAAGAGTCATTGAAAGAGTCAATGTAAACCCTAGGTCTTGTGTCGGCCTAGAAGAACCCAAAAAAGATTATTATATTTTGTATTTGACAAGTCGGCCCAGTTGGGGAAAAGTCACCTCAACGGAAGAATATAAATAGAGGATGAGTTTCTCATTTGTATTCACTCATCTCACTCACACAAGTTCGCATAGGAGAGAGAGAGCGAAGTTCGCACAAGTGGAAGAGAAGCTGATTTTGTCTTGGGGTTTATCTTTGTACTTTGTGAATTCTATATTGAGGAAGTTTGCCGGGGTTTTCTCCCTTGTGGTATCCCCGAGAGAAATATTGTGTTCATTGTGTTCGCTGTGCAGTGATAGATTGTTTAATGTTATTATGCTAAACAAGTAGAAAAACTAACGGTTCCCTCGATGGAAACCGTGACAAACCCTCTTGCACTGCTCCACCCTTCCTCAACGATGCGAAATGAACTGGAAGAAAAACAAACCCCCTGCTTTATCTTTCATTTCGGCGTCTTTTGCCTTGACATGTCAACATTTTCTATCGACTCGCAATATTTACCTTAAATATCGTGCTTCATTGAATGTGGCACGACACAGTAAAATATCAGATTGCATCGTGATTTTTTTCTGGCGATATATTGCCAAGGGTTTGACAGCATGATATATTGTGATACTTGCGAAATATCACCGATACATGTAACTATGATATGAATGGAACTAATTAAGGCTAAACTTAATACAAAATCTTGAAATAGTATTCATTTCAAATTAATTCAGTTTACCAGTGAAAAACCATCCAAAACGTTACAAGATAAACATGTAAACTTTCTTTAGGAAAAGAAACAAGGAAAAATTGACGCAATTATGGTGGTCATGGATAAATTGACTAAAGCAACACATTTCCCACCTATAAAATCTACTTTCAAGGCCATTAATATAGTATAAATCTTATGATGGAAATTTTCAGGTTGCATGGGGTACCGAAAACAGTAATCTCTGATTGAGATGTGAAGTTTACTTCAAATTTTTGGAAATCATTGTTTAAAGGTTTAGACACCTTTTTGAACTTTAGGACTGCCTATCATCGACAAACTGAGGGCGAAACAGAAAGGACTAACCGAATATTAGAAGACATGCTCTGTATTTATTTTGAAGACAAATCTACACAGTGGGACTTGTATTTGGCTGATTTTGCATATAATAATGGCTATTAGGTATCAACAAAAATGAGTCCCTTTGAAGTCTTATACGGCAGGAAGTGCAACACACCAATTAGCTAGAGTAGTCCTACAGTAGACTCATTTTGGGTCCATATATATTAAAGGATATGAGTTCAAAGAGTTTAAAGAGCATGAGCAGAACTATGCCACTCATGTCTTGAGCTAGATGCCATTATTCATGCCTTGAAGGTATGGCATCACTATCTATTAGGGAGAAGGTTCCTACTGAAAACAGATAACATTGGGTTAAAGTATGTATTTGATCAGCAGAACTTAAACACAAGACAGGCTAGATGGTTAGCATTCTTGAGTGAATATGATTTCGAGATAAAGCACCTAAAGGGTAAAGAAAACAAAATAGTTGATGCTTTAAGTAGAAGTGCATACCTTTTATATGCAACTTCCTTGAGCACTTATCATACTGGTTTAAAAATTAGAATCAAAACAATCCTTGAATCTGATGCATATTTTGGTCAAATGAAAGAAAATTTACAGTCTACCTTTAAAATCTACTTTCAAGGTCCTTAATACAGCATAAATGATAAATCTTTAGGAAGGAAATTTTAAGGGTGCATGGGGTACTGAAAACAACAATCTCTAATCAAGATGTGAAGTTGTACTGAAAACAACAATCTCTAATCAAGATGTGAAGTTTACTTCAAATTTCTCGAAAGCATTGTTTAACTTTAAAGGTTTAGACACCCAGTTGAACTTTAGCACTTCCCGTCATCCACAAATTGTTGGCCTAACAGAAAGGACTAACTGAATATTAGAAGATATGCTCCGGATGTATGTTAAAAACAATCCTACAGAGTGGGAAGACTACTTGTATTTGGCTGAGTTTACATATAATAATCGCTATCAGGTATCAACAAAAATGAGTCCTTTTGAAGTCAGGTAGAAAGTGCAAAACAGCGGTTAATTGGAGTAGTCCTACAGATAGTCTTATTTTAGGTCCAGATATATAAAAGGATATGGAATAGATGGTAAATAGGGTTAAACATAATTTGAAAACTGCTCGGGATAGACAGAAGAATTATGCAGATTTAAAAAGATTTCACAAGGAATTTCAGGTTGTGGACCCTTTCAAATTTTGGCAAGGATAGGATCAGTGGCCTATAAGCTTACACAACCTGCCAATGTTAAAATTCATGATGTATTTCATGTTTCTTTACTTAAAAATTATGTTCATGATCCTAAACATATTATTGACTGGATTTTACGAGTGAAAAAATGTCCAAAAATTTACAACATAAATATATAATTTTTTTTCAGTAAAAAAACATAGTTGAGCTAATTATGGATTATAACTGGGCCTTTACATACAAGAAACATCTCAATTACATCATTTTTACAACATAACCATGGACAGCTGAAACAATGATGTTACATTACAAATTTGGCTTAGACAAGCCACACACTTGACTGTTTTGGATCATCATCCTCTTTACTCCTTGAATAAACCTTGTGCAATCTGATGGGTAACAGGTAGCAAATAAGATTTATAGGCAAGTTATGTGAATGTAAATCTGGGCTTACTTTGAGGGGCATTCAGTTGGTCCAGTTGACTATTTTGCTAGTAGTTTTATCAGTGACAGGTGATTTTGTAGGTGTGTTATGCTTCTCAGCTGTTGTCTTCTAATTTGTAGCTGCTTTGAAGGTGGTCTCATTTCCGAGGCAGTAACAGAAGAATATATATTCCCTTCTTTGAAATGTGTCAAGCAGTTTTAATTGTTTGGCTTGGAGAAGTGCTTTGTTTGTAGGTCGTTGACATTAGAATCGTTGACTAAATTATTCACTAGTTAATAAATGATTTTGTATGAAGTATTCATAGTTTCATATAAATACAGGTCCATGTTGCAGATGTGGACTGGATAAAATTACTTCTGCCTGAGGAGACCAGTATTCAGGTGTGTAGATGTTTGCCAGTAATTTCATATGGTTTCGGAAAATGCATTATGTTCTTATCTACCACCTCTGTGCAGTTGGGAACTGTTAAAGCAGTTGAAGTAGCAGCAGGCACCCATGACGGGCATGTTTTTGATTCATCACAGGTAAGTGGGTCCATGATTCAGTTGAATTATAATTTTCTGTAGCATTATATGTTATTGTAAGCAATGGTTATGATGCACTATTTGATAGTTTCGATTTGGTATGGGATTTGAAATAATTTTGCGAGTGTTTGCTGTTCACTGGCTTTATCCATACTTTGCACATAGGGAATTGCTAAGCTGAATAAAATTTAAGACCTGACTGATCCCAGAATATTGTCTTTTGCAAAGATTGAATACATGAATGTGCATGTACACATGGAAGATGAAGTACTGGAGCTCGTAAGCAGTGATGGTACTCAAAAACTATGTAGTAGTAAAGTTACAGGATCAAAATTCTTCATACATGGTGCAAGCATTGGTTTGACAACCACTCTTCATGTATGCATCTCTGGTTGATTTCAATGATTTTTTTCTTTATCTATAGTCAGTTTTGTCTGCTATGATTTTCTTCTATCCTCTTTATTTAATAGGTTCAGGCATGTGACAAAACTGTTATGGCTATATGTATTGTTCAATCACTAAATCGATGGTGATGGTCATTTCAGGTTAGTGCATGGCAGGTATCTGGACGAGAAATTTTTAGTCAGTTTGCTAAGGTGGAAGTTTATGCACCTTTACTCATACAACCCCCAAGACTCTCTCTTGCTCCAGGAGCAAAATTCACGGTTGGTACCATAGATCTTATTTATTGTTTTCCATTTTGTCCAAGAGATAAAAGTCATTCGGAGTGGTCGGAATATTAACTTCAAACAGATGCCAGCAAAGTTATTGCATGACAAAGATGTATTCATAAAGAGAGTTCTTCTTTCTAGCAGAGTCTTGATATTTTAAAGTGGGATAGTTTCTTAGCTGCCCCAATGGATGATATGTCTTCTCTCCACTTGATTTGGTAGAGCATGTTTCGAATTTGTCTGAGTTTTATGAATTCTTATAGTAGGAGAAAATAAGAATGTCACTGGAAGTTCAAGGGTTTATTTACCAATCTTTAGAATGTACAGGTTTATGGAGTTTCAATTTCACAGTTTGGACTGAAACAAGATTCCGAAAAAGATTGCATTGCTATTATAAGAATTTTTCAGTTACCCTTAATTATTACATTACAAATAAGTAATGCTTTTCTTGTTTCATTTGTATGCATAATGAAAATTGATTCAGATACTCATGGTCCATGGATCTATAAAAGAATTAAATGGGAATTCAGAAAAATGTTTAATTAACCTCATATGAACTAATGGGGACAATTAAAATTGTCAAGTACTTACAGATGCAACATAACAACTAAAGAAGACTGAAGCGGAAGCAAAGATGAAATGAAACTTCCATAGACTGTAGTGGATATATGTAGTTGTTTTATAAACAGTATCTCTCATTTGTTGTTTGATCCCAATAAATTTGAGGAGTGGAGGTTGGTATATATTAAAGAGACCTCAGTATTCTACTTTGCATTTGATGCCAATGTTACTCTTAAAGTTATGTTTGCTGAATTGAATAATTTCCGCCCAGTGCATTTTACTTAGAGCTTGGTACCGGATTTCCACTTCCTGACCAATATTTTTAGTAGGTGTTTTGGTATTCACTACCTAGCAAATAAGGAATAAAACATCCGGCCATGGGAGTAAACTTTGAGGTTATGGGAAAAAGATGATTAGGCACATGAACTATAGAGATTTATCCAAGGAGCTAATTACTGAAAACTGTTCAGAATATGTATTTGAGGGGTCACTTAATGTTCTTGAAAGGCTAAAATAAGACAAAGAGACTAGAACCTATAGCAAGATAATATATCTAGATAAAAAGGGGGTACAAAATGTGCCTTTGAAATGTGTGATACTTATATTTTCCCCAATTTAAATTCATGTCGATTAATTGGAATTGCAATAGGAATTTGCCATGGGGTCATCTTGTGAATGTTTCCCTATGAATGGTTGTTGTTGCCCCATCAATTGATAGAACATTAGCATTAATATGATGTATTAATTTGGCTTAGAATTTATTTTATTGTTGACATTGTTACCGCTCAAACTACCACCTCTTCGCAAATTAAGGCTATGTAGACCTAGTGCTAGTGACGGTAAGCTTGAAAGAGAATTACCCAATGTTAGCACACCCTAACCTCTCAACCCTTCGGGTAACTCCAAAACCTAGGGGAGACCCTAACCAATGAAAGATACATGCGATCACCAACAAACCACAAATACCTTCCACAAAACCTTAATAGCTATGATCAACGCCTTATCAGAGTCAAACAATATCAAATCAAGACACAATAATCATATATAAATGGAGTTATTAACCTTATCACAAATTCCAAATAATATCATGCCTTTTAGGGCAATTTCACATCTCCCAAGGCAATGCCACTCTTCCTAAGCCAGCGACTCCAAAAAGTGCGCCCTCAGGGAAAAGAGGATAATTGGAGTAGGGTGAAGTTGTAGTACAAGCCATAAATACCACACGCCCTCTAATTCACCAATTATGAGGGTTTCACGTATCCCTATGCACTTCTTGAGAAGAGGACATCCTCTAGGGTTTGTGGATAAAACCCTAGGGCGAAATTTTAGGGTGGACCAAAAATACCAAATCATGGCTATTTTTGGATTATTGAATTTATTTAGATTTTTGGGGTTTTTCCAAAAGTAAAATATTTTTATGAATAAAATAAAACATGTAAAATTTGATAAAAAGGGGATTGATAGATAGGGTATTAGATTCTTGTCTCAAACCCTAGGTCTATGAGAGATCGAGATTAATGTCCCTCCTCTTGAGATTGTATTCAGTGCTTGCAATTAGGGCTAAGCTAACAACCTGAAGGGTTAGGTAGCGAAACCCTCATTATTCCAAATAGAGAAGTCCAATGCCCAACAAAACAATGGAGAGCTCCTTGGTAGGAAGGTCTCCTCAAGCAAGTTGATAAAATGCTAGCAATCAAACCGTAACTCAGTCCAAAGCACTTCAAGAGCAATGTTAAACTAGGGTTAGGAGATAAACTTACCAACATTAATTAAGAATGAGTAAGATGGTGCATCTTAGGTCACCCTGGAGCATGAGTTATGGCGACTAGTCTAGCATCAACTTAGCATGTGCAAAATCAAACCCTACAACATCATCAACTCATCCTTCAAGCAAAAAGGACATCCAAGAGAGAGGTGCACATAGCGTCAAGTGCTCCAATATACCAAGAGAAAAAGAAAAGAATACATAATTTGAACCCTTGTCCATGATTTACAAATGAGGTGAGGTTGTCTTATTTATATGAGACAACCCTCAACCTTTTACAAATTTGAGCCTACAAAGTTAATGACAAATTAATAATTATAAAATTTAATGTTAGTGCACCCACAAATTGGGGACTAAACCATAGAATGACATAAAGTAAGAATGAAAATGTGCAATTAGGCTCCACCAAGTGGAAGGTGAGCCAAATGGAGGGCACCATGCCCCAACTAACCCCAACAGATGCTTGTCCCTCAATGCCCTCCTTTTTAGCAATGTAGGCTTATTCTTTAAGAAATGACGTCATAGGTCTGGAGACCAAGAGGAGGGGTTTTGCATCAAAACAATAGGTCCAAGCGGGCAAAATGAGGTGTGCTAAACTGGGAATGACAACCCTTACACACACAATCACCTCTACAAAGCAAAATATGAGTGTGGCCATGTGTCCTAATGATTTGCTTCAAGGGCATTGGACACCCACCCAAAGAGTAGTCAGCAGAGACACAAGGCAAACACCTCCTTGATGTGGAATCGAAGGGGACCTACCATGACCTAATCAGCGGTATTTAGCCCCAAAATCAATACTCTACATAATATATCCCCAAAAAATTGGCCTTTACAAGAGCAAAAGAAACACCTCACTCAGGTACATCCGGAAGGAACGCTTCAGAGTCTCAGACATTTTGAGGCGTATCAGACTCTAGAGGTTCTGGTATACTTGTCGAAATTCTTACTGTTTCTTCCAGTTAGGATAGAGTTGAATGTAAAAGGAGTTGGATGAGCTTTGGAATGTCCTCGAGAACTTTTGGGAATTCTTCTTCTTGGAAAGTTATGAGAAACATATATCTTTGAAAAACAATCCCCCCATCCACTTTCAAGTGAACCCATAAGTCTATTGACCCCATAAGAAATCCCCATGCGACAATTTGTCATGGCATGTTTCATAACACTGGAATCAAATGAAAATAGGCCCCAAGCATTTCTAGCACAAGAATGGTGATCTGGTAAGTTGGAAAAGTCTGGCAAATATCCATGGATGAACCATAGATCTCATTTGTGGCACTGTTGGATGTGATTGGAAGATCACATAGGCAATGATTATAGTCACCCCCACATATTAGGGCGTAGCATAGCCAAAATGAATTCCATTTGCCTTGTTCTAGCCTTCACAACATCATCCAAATAGGTGGTGTTACTCATTGACATGTAGAGGTGACTTGATGATTGATGTCTTCGTGATTTTGATTACATCCATTAGTTCCACATATGAGATCTATGGTTTTCCCATGGATATTTTGCTAGAGACACTTCCATCTTGCTCATATCACCAGTTTTGTGCTAGAGATTGATGGGGACTATTTCAGTTGATGCCAATGTTATGACATATACTATACATACATAATATATATAAATATGAAATAATAATATTAATACTCAACAGTAAATTACTAAATAATAATAAATAAATATTTAACTAAAAGGTCGCAACCCTTTGTGAACACTCACCAAGGTGCCTTTAGGAGTTATATATATATGGCACTTTCATTGTATTGTAATCATATAATTCATTGTTAGTTTTAATATATATCTACTGTCCATGGATTATTGTTACCCAGCCTATTTAAGGTGGATATTTTCTTTATGAACATGAACTGTTCATTTCATTGGTATCAGAGCTTCATATCAATCCGGATTTTGGCCATTTGAAAATCAGATATTCTGCACATTCATGAAAAAACATCGTTCCGCTGCAGAAAACATAAATGTCCAATTTTTTTTGTCATTGTCAATTGTGAAGGTATCAAAGAAGAGTCTGCGGTTGAATTGACACAATAATCAACGGTTTATTAAACTTTTTGAAACGTTATAGTCACACCGTTATAGTTGCATTAGGCTGGTACAATCATGACTATTGGTTCTACACTTGTGACTATTTTTAAAATAAATTGTTGCTATCAAAGAAATCTTCGATTCTTTGTTAAATTCAGAGGGAATTGCAAGAGATTGTAAGGTTCTCCAAGTCGATGCATCACCCAATGCAACACACTCCATAAGAACCCAACTTTTCATTAAGAACACAATTTTTCTGAAGTTGAAGGTTTTGATAATAGCTTATCTTATCATAAGGTAAGTTTAAAATACTTATTTATATAAACGTGGAAGAATATACATATACAGGAAGGTGTAAACTTATGCTGCATGCATATACAAATGTGTAAACATATTACATTTGTGTGGAAAGCTTGTTTTAAAAGCACCGTAAAGTAAGCTATAAGTTAAAGGGTATAATAAAAATATAAAAGAAGGGGGGTTTTTAAAAATCAGGAAGATAGATTCTACTGTTGAAAAGAAGCAAAAGTTTCCTAGCACCTAAAAAACGTTGGTTTAGTGCTATTAAGAATAAAAGGGACACTTGTAGGAAAGGATATCACCCATTTCTATTGCTCCTACTGAACATAATAATCATATTAGTGCTGAATTCACTAATATCATACCTTGCTCACTTTTAATTAATTAATGTTTTTAGTTGAATTTCTCTATAAATCTTCAAAATGCCCAAAATTGCCGTTTCTTTTCCCTAAACTGATAATTTAACTGCACAGATGGATCTGGAAACTCCAAATCCACTAGGATCCACTATTCATACACCCTGGAGCAATATATCATATCTTCTGTGAATAATTTTCCATCTTTAATTTTAAAAATTGGCTTAATTATTTTCGCTAACTTTATAAACATAATGAAGCAAGCCAATTTTCCCCAATTTGTTGCATGGAATGGTTCAGTTGGCCTCCAAAGGCACTAAGATGAACACTGGTAACCTGTAGTGAGGTCCTGCTATGGGTTTGATCGGTTGACCAAATCAAACCAAGTTTGACCAAGTCAAAACTGACAAAAACCAAGACTGAGCATACAAATACAAATTGTTGCATGCAAGAGGTGTTAGTCCTTATCATAACAAGTATTGAAAGGCAACTAAGTGCTAAGTCATGCCATACAATGGTGATCAACTCAAAAGAAAAGCAAAACTAGGACAGTTACTTAGTCTAATTAAGTAACAGAAGCGACTATAGATCAATCCCTCTTTATTCGCTTCTTGGTGAGGTGGAAAGTATAACAAGATAGGTTTTGGTCAACGTGAGGTTTGACTTTTGGAGAAAAAGGATTTACAAGGCCACTGTGACATTTGTTGGACTAGTGAACAATAAGGAAGGGAGGTGTCTCACAGATGGATAAAGTGCTTGAAAGGCACCCTTTCAATTCCAAGAAGCCCCCCATTCATTTATTTCACAACTTTGCATTTCACATTTGACTTTCATTTCATTTCACTTTGCATTCTTTTGGATATATCATTGAAGCACATTTTTCATTTTGATTTTCCTTTACGCGTTGTGAGCAAAAGATACCTGACCTGGAAAGCCTTGCAGGCCTACTGCGACGGCCTTAGCTCCACTGCCAACAAGTGTCCATAGCCCCAACGGAGTTGCCACAATAATGCCTTTGTACGGGCAAGTAGGCGGAATATCATACAAACGATGTGTACCTACTCTTTTATCCACTAACTAATTTCAAGGACCTTTAAGCATTTCACAGTTTTGAGAGTACTTGCTTTGAGTCTAGGGTATACACTTACAGTAACATAAGGCAACCTAACTGCACTCTATCATCCTGGGTGCAAGATGAAAGAGATCGACAGGACTGAAGACAAAACCACACACTTCAGAGCCGATAAACAAGAAAACATGGAGCCTGTCCAATCAAAGAGGTCACAGTGGGGGAGTCCTAAGGTTTATCAGTCAAGTCCAAGTCAAAAGATTATAAGAATCAAACGGAAACAACGGATGGATGGAGGAAGACTGTGATGTGGAACCAGGAGAGGGGGAACTGATCTATACTTTACATATGGATTAACCTAAAGAAAAGCATGGAAACGAAACTTAAGACTAAAGTTACTAAATCAGTCCAAGTGCAAGCCCAACTATAACTGTTGGACACACCGAGCACACTGAGAGGGGGGGTGAACACTGTGTGTAGCTTTTATTACTTTTTCAACTTTAACAATCATTGGCAGCTTTTTCAATATTATGCAGAGTACGTAATTATCACATTATCATTATATCATCAACAACATTATTAACAACTACAGCTCATCATCACATATCATCATATCACATCACATAGGAAGCATTGCAAAACACAGTACACAATATTTTTACGTGGAAACCCAAGTCCTGGGGGAAAAACCATGGAAGCCTTTATAATAATAATTTACCAGCAACGACTGGAAGGAGGCAACAACTCCCTTTGTTACAAAGACTTCAATTCTCCAGCTACAACTGGAAGGAGGCCACAACCCCCTGGTTTACAGGCTACAACCTGAAGGAATCCTTAGCTCCCTAGATTTCCTTGCCCCGTCCTGCCACCTTGATATGAAGATAGTAACTGAAACTACCGAACCACAAACTTCATTGATTCTGTGGACCTGCTATCCAACACTTGTACCACACTACACAATCTGTACCACACTGCACAACCACTGTCATTGCTCATCAACTGACCACTGCTCATAAACTGTTCACTGCTCATCAACTGTCCACTGGCCACTGCACCCCAACTATTCCACACTACTCATCAACTGACCAATCAATCTATTGTTCACATCATCCAACTCAGTCAATCTGAGTCTAACCAACTACACACCAAACCTTGAATCTGCTGCTGATAACCTCTGCACTCTTATCATTGCCAAATCATTCCTGTATACCAACAAGTCATTTTACTGCCATACACTGCTCATGTACATCCTTGTACACCTCGTCATACACAATCACTGAACAAATAATCGTTCTCTGCTTCCACTGAACATAAGGCATGCATCGTCATAGGTATGCATCATCGTCATAGGGTATGCATCATCATCATAAAATATGCATAATCGTCATCTCAGTGTGCACCGTGTATGCATCATCAACATCAAGTATACATCATAATGCATAGGAGAGCATCATCACACTATGGTATGCATGTACATCATATTGTATAGGAGTGCATCAACTTCATAGGGTGTACATCATTATCACATGCATTATCATCATAAAGTGTATAATATCATAGCATAAAGGTATGCAACATCATCATCATATCCTCCATAATGACTTCAAATATATATACCAATATATAGGCTCACATACTAATATCAAAGATGAACTTTATCCATGAGAGACGTGCCATTACAAGAGAAACCCAGAAGCATGAGCCATACCTTTTTGAAGATCATAAGGTCAAGAAACAATAGACAAACCAAAAGAAACTCTAGATCATGTCATCACATAGCCCTCATAACAAGCTTTCCAACGAACCAAGAATTTTGTAATTCCGATTCCGTATGAGAAAGTTATGCCAATTTTAGTAAAGATGCCCAAAAATTTCTCCTCCACAAAATTTCGCACTTTTCTCCAAGAGTTGCGAAATTCCAATTGATGAGCAAATGAAATGTTTGATATTCTATTTATATAGGTCGTGGAGGAAAGTTATTACCTCAAACAGGGCCGACATGCAATTCAAAATTACAAATAATTAAATTTTCTTTTGTTTGGTCAGCTCACCCAAAAAAGTGGGGTACACCAACTTCAAAAATTCATATCACTTCAACCGTAAGGAGTTAGAAGATGCTCCACATATCAATGGAAATGGTTTGACGAGGACTATCTCCCTATGATGGGTTTATTTGCAAATTCTTGGTCTAATACCCTTAAATTATTCCATATGTCCAGGACGTCAAAGACCCCACACATGAGGGTGCCAAAGACCATACCACCAACTACAAGAGTTTCAAAGTCTTCTTCAACCTATCAAGGCACGTCTGTGGGCTCTACCTCCATCTACATCCCTATAGCCATATAACCACAAATAGGACCATACATCACCATGGTTCAAAACCCAAGGTACCACATGCAAGGGTTTCAAGGACTCTTTCAAGGATATCATATAATATTTAAACAAGATACTTTCCATGGACTTCAAGCCCATCACATAGGACTCCATCGCCAAGTGATGAGGGCATCATGACGAAGGATTCTATCATATCAAAGGCTTCAACAATCATGGGCTTACAAACCACCATATGTATGGATTCCAAGACCCAAATCATTTCCAAATGCACCATCAATGATCATATAGTGTCCAAGGGTCATCATGCCGCCATTTATGTGGGTGCCAGACCTTCTCATGCATAATGACCTTCTCCAAGGGTTCCATGACCCCAACAAGGGATACACGGGCATCAAGATCTTCATTAAGGGTTCCAAGTCTTCATTAAGTCATTAATGACCACATCATCACCTTTAAGGGGACAAGGACCATTAAGCCATCAAATGTGGGTCCAAGGACTTTTAGGGCTTCTTCATCAAGCAAGGGGCTTCATAGGCTTCTGCAACCACCTCAACCACACCAGGAGACCTACAAGGGTCAAGATCCATCATGACATCACCTATGGGGTTGCTAGACACAAACACAATAAACACAAATGACCACTGAAAGGTTCATTTGGACTCTTGCAACTTCTTCAACACTTTTGTAGCGTACTGGGGCATAAGTTGTGGTACTGGGGAAACAAAGAAACAACTGGGGAATCGCAAAACATCTTTGGGGTACTTAAACACTATACAGGGTGTTCAGGGCTTTTGTCATTGTCCCAAGGGCTCCAAGGGCTTCAAACTTGGGCTTGGACAAGATCAAAAGGTCTCCTTAGACACTGACAATTACTTAACCCTCAGGGGCTCCTCAAGGGGCACCAAGACATGTTGGCATCGATGACTATACACTGTTGGCATCAATGACAACTTAATCAACAATAACAACTAAAATAAAATAATGATCACCAATGCCAGACAATAACCTAGCATAGTTTGTCTACCAATACAAGTATGAAATCCATATTATACCTCATGCCATATACTTGCTAAAAAATTGCTATTGATCTTGCAATTGAACTGTACTATGACTACTGTATCTACATGGCAAGGAAGGAATCCAACTGACTGCTCTGCTCTGGTCAACCAAAGTCTGAATATACCTAACAAGGGATGTCATGAAGAGGGCTTAAATTTACTGGGGTGACCCCATAACTGTTGCCCCTGAATAAACCAACTGCTGAAAATAAGTTATGATCATCCACCAAAGATAAGCTCTGATGCTCATCTATCTCAAGTGTAAGGACTAGGCTCGAAACTGACATCTGATATGAAAAATAGGTAGTATCCCCCACCTACTAAGAATGTGATAACACATCATGTAGCCTCCGTACAGAGTACGACGCGGGTTGGTGTCAAAGCCGCCGATCTATGTGGAACCGTCGACAGAGGCAGTTCAAGTAGGGAGAAGTAGGGGGACGAGTGGTAGAAGGCGTGGACTATTGCAGAAGGATCGGGGTTGTAAAATTGCAGACTACAATTTAGGACGGAAGGTTGCGGGCGGTAGAGAGGAGCTGGGAGGTTAGGCTGCAGTCGAGCATGCGAGAGATGGGGTGGTAGAAGCAGTAGGGTGGATGCAGGTAAAGTTGGCAATGGGTCGCGTGCTAGTAGGTGTTGGGTGACGACATAGATCACCTACAGAGGGAGTGGCAGAGCAATAGACACGGGCCAACAGTCGTCGTAGATAGAGGCCATAGTCGTTGGGAAAAGGACGAGGCACAAGAGTGGATTGGCAAGAAAAGAGCAGTCGCGTAGATAGGTAGGAAAACAATGTCGACAAAGGAGAAGTAGGATGGTGGTGGGAGGATGTGTTGCGGTGTGCAGTTGGGTCCGGGATGGTGTGAGCAAGGCATGAGCTGAGGAGTGGCTACAGGAAGTGGCCAGGTGAGGTAGCGGACTGCAGCTAGCAACCAGTTGCTAGCTGAGAACAATTAGTCTAGCTTGGGCCAAGCATTGTAGGGCCACGACTGCCAAGGGAGTCTCCAGGTCATACATTAGGGCACAGGGCCGCTAGAATAGTCGCCAGGCAAGCCTGGGCTGTAGGACATTCATCGAGTAGTGGAAAGAAAGTATCAGGTAGGTCCAATAGAGTCGTCGGGTAGCCCAGAAAATTCAGGTAACACATAAAAGTAGTTGGGAGACAAGCATAATGCTTGGGAAGCCCCTGACAGACTTCGGGAAACAGTCTAGTAGATCATAGGAAGTTTGGGTAGTGGGCAACAGATTCACGCAATGGGCAACAAGTTTGGGTAGCGGGTAGCAGAGTCCGGGAAGATTTTGTTTTTAGTAGTTTGTAATGTAAGGTTTTTGATTTGGTGATGGCCACAACCGGTTTGAGTTTTGAGGATAGGTTGGAAGGTGCATCCAACTACAGTCCTTGGAAGGTGAGGGTCAAATTGGTTCTCATGGAGAATGGGTTGTGGGAGTTTGCTAATACAATGGTGACCCCACCAATGGATCCAAAGGACCTGGTTGCTCATAATTTGAAGGACATGAAAGCCAAGAGGATCGTCTTAGATGCGGCGAAGGATCATTTGATCCCTCACATATTTGAGAAGAAGTTAGCCAGGGAAATGTGGGAGGCTCTGACAAAGTTAAATCATAATGACAACCACAATAGGAAGATGGTGCCGAGGGAGGAATTCAAGAGCTCTAGGATGTCCAGATCAGATACAATAGCGTCTTATCTTACTGAGATCACACAGGTTCATGATAAGTTGGTAGTAGTTGGGGAGATAATGGCAGATCCAGAGTTGATGAGGATAGATCTGAATGGCTTCACTAAGCCATGGGCACCCTTTGTCAAAGGGATTGTTGCATGGGAGAATCGTCCTAACTGGGAGAGGTTGTGGGATGACTTCATCCAAGAGGAGATTCGAGAGGAATCTCTATATGGAGGCCAACGAAAGGGTGAGGATGAGAACTTTTTTCGAAAATGGCAAGTTATGTTTCAGATATCAATAAACAGACAGAGACACAAGCATTCTAAAAGCTCCACTCTAATCTTGAAGTGCCAGCTGATTTTTCTTTTCATAATGTTAAATTTTAGGTTAGGTTAGGGTTTGATGCAGAGAAATCAAAATTTCATATACTTTAAAAGCAAATTTAAATATAACAAACTAGTACTGAAGCATAATAGTATAACAATAACTAAACAAGATAATTTAAAACATAATTTTCATCTCTTTCAACTTTAACACTCCCAAGTAGGTCCCTGTGTTAAAAGTGAAATCTTCAGTAACATGTAATCACCAGCAGTAGTATAACTAACAAAGTACTAACAACAACAATAACATGAATAAAAGGAACAAGTTAGAATACTTACCTGGAGTGTGGGACCCTTCCTATTTTTATACTTAGATTTTTTTTTTTCAGAACAGACTATGAACAAGCTGACCCTTTCTAGAGGGTTAGTACAAACCTGAGAGAGAGAGATGATAGGTTGTAGACAACAACAGTGATAGTCAATGACAGTTAAAGGCAAGTCAATCACTAGGAACAAGCTGACCCTTTCTAGAGGGTTAGTACAAACCTGAGAGAGAGAGATGATAGGTTGTAGACAACAACAGTGATAGTCAATGACAGTTAAAGCACAATGAAAGTCTCAATCAAGACTCAACATAATAGATCAGGCCTCATTAAGTCTCAACACCATAGATCTGACTACAATTAAGTCTCAGCACATAGGTTTGATCACAAACAAGATCTCAACACATAGTTTAGACCACAGATAAATCTCAGTGCAAAGATCTGGCCCTAAATAGGAGGCAACATATAGATGAATTCTCAACAGTATAGATCTGGATTAGGACATCCCTTAATTCATAGATCTGATAAAAAACAGTCAACAAGAAGGTGCGGTCTTATCAAAACAGAACAACAGACTTCAGTAGGGTTACACTAGGTAGGTTCAGATCTGTAAGAGCCACAACCTTCACAACTAAACTCGCCGCATGCTAAAATAGTTCAACAAGGCTCACGACCTCCATACAAGTGCTCTTAGCATGCTAGATCAGACCTGCAGGGCTCATGGCCCTCACAAACAAGATAGCAGCAGGCTATGACCACCCTAATCAGGTCACCACCACCTTCAAACAGGCTTGCAGTAGGCAGGATGGACTCACGGGTAGCTGGACAGAGCTCCAAGGCTCACGGCTAGGCAGGAAACCCACACGAGTGGCATATCTGACCCTAATAAAAGGCTCAGGATGCAGATCAAACCCCAACTAGACTTCTACTAGCAGATAAGACCTCCACGGGGTCACGACTCTCTTAAAAGGGCTCACGGTTCAGCAAAATCAGTTCTCAAAGGCCCACGGTTTAGTCACATATGGTAGCAGTAGACCTATAAACAAACCCTAGCAGCAAATAACCCTAGATGTCAACCTTTAATCATATCAGATATGAGTTGTGCTCGTGCAGGTGGGCGACCTAGATAAGCAGGTAAGCATTCAGCAGTACAACCCCTTAAACCCTTGACGTCAAGCAATCGAAAAACAGAGCTAGGATATGATGTTATGATGTGGTCTAATGAGGAGAATAGACTTCAATATATAGAAACTTAAAACTTATAGAAATGTCACAAAATAATTCTTTAAATAAGTTAGGGTTCCATTAAATAAGGTGGGTACCAATATAAAATATAATTGAAGTTTCTTTAGGTGGGTACTAGGGTCAAGTTACCTCACATGTAAAATAAATCATCTTAGGTGAGGGTACTAAGGTCATGGTTAAGGTTACATGGACCAACAAGTGGTACAAGTCAAAAACATAAAACAAGGAGGGGTACATGACCCACAACCCTTAAGACCAAAAGGTGTACCACTAAGGTGGGTAAGCAACCTTATTGCCCATAAGATCAAAACATCAAGGTTGTACACATCAAGACAACTCAAGGCGGGTAGATAACCCTTCTAACCACAAGTCAAGGTGGTGAACAAGAGAAAGTGCCAAACCTCCAAACCACAAGACCGAGAACAACAAGGTGGGAAGACCAACCAAGGTGTACAACTAAGGTGGGGTTACAACCAATCATCTGTCTCTAAAATGTACAAGTGTTCCATACTTGAAAGTTCATCATCACTGTATAAGGAAGGTCCACACTGGATGATGTGATCCTGTGGTCCTCCAGACTGCTCTTGAGGTCAAGTGCTAGTGGCTCCATGAAGGGGTGGCTAGTCCCTTGAGAAGACCATCTAGCTCAACCATCTCGAAGACCTAGGAGAGGAGGGCATCACAAATCATCATATTGGTTAACTGACCAGGATCCACCTGGTTAACTGACCAAGTATGTACTTGCAGGAACTACTTGGTCCTCGTGACCAAGAATATGCCTGGTTCCGGACCAAGAGGTCTCTGTCTCAACTTGCAGGATTTGCTTTGTCCTCGTGACCAAGAATCTGTTTGGTCCTAGACCAGAATACCCTAGAGACAAATAGGGGCCCTAGCCACATGCTAGGGACTTTGCCATGGCATCAGCTTACTTGGTCCCTGACCAAGAACCCCAGGAGACAGCTGGGGGCCCTAGGGTACCTTCTAGGGTCTTACTAACTTGACCAAGAATCCTAGTTAACTGACTAGGGTACTATCCTCTCTGAGAATGGGTCTTGTAGCTGCACTAACTTTAACACATAATACTATTCATGACTTTCAATGATTATCTTAAAGCAGTGTTGTAATCAAAATAATAACATTTCTTGGTTTCATTGCATGGAAGAAGGGTTGATCTACATTCCGAGTTAGACACACAAAGTGTCCACATGAACACGTGCACAAGTTTTGAAGCTTAGACAGATTGTATGCATTAAATATCTGTTTTAATTATTCAGTATAGTATAAAACATTTTGCATTTGTTCATGTGGTATAGTTCAACTTATGGTTTTTTCTATTCTGACATTTGATTACACAACAGGTTACGGTAAATGGAGGCCCACGTACAGGGGTCATTGCAGATTATTCTAGTATGAATATGGCGGTTGCATCAATTGATACTGTTTCAGGATTGCTGGTTGCAGTTTCCCAAGGCAATACCGTGAGTATTCATATTAACCACATTTGTGGCAAAGGTCAAATGCTAGATAAGAGTTTCATCCTATGTTAACTGTTCTATAATTTCAACAGTAATAGTTTGCTTTAGTTGTGTCATAATTGCTTCATACGGCTAATGATTTCTGGTTTTGGATCAGAGCATTAAAGCTCAGGCTTACAACAGTGCTGGAGATTTAATATGTGAGGCATATGGCACAGTTAATGTGCAGGTCCCATCAGCCATGATCTTGAATTTTGTAAATATCCAGCTTGGTATTGGGCGTGAATTGTCTGTTTTTCCCAAGTCAACAGAGGTTTGTGTTTTATATGTTTTCAAATTTGAGCAGCAACTTTGTTGCTGTTTTTTATTTTTGTTTTGTGTGCATTGAGCTTACTATCTGTCATCTTTAAGATTTAATATGAGATGGCTTCTTAGCTTGAAGTGTTATTTTGAGGTTGAGATTGTGATAGAGATTTTGATGTATTTTTAGGGGGACTTGTTTTCATTCTATGAGCTTTGTAGGAATTATAAATGGACTATTGAAGATGAACAGGTGTGTCAACTACTCTATCTTTGTATGTTATAATGTAAATTTTGTGATTCCATGTATTTGCTTTTTGACAAGGAACTCTGAAAATGTGCATATTCGAAAATTCGAAGATTACCGAAATTTTGGGAAATTCTAATTTTATGTTCTGTTTTGTCTTTCGGTTTCCAATGTTTATGATCTTCATGCTACTGTTCTATTAAGGAACATTTGTTATTGTTGTTAAGGTATTGGTATTTCACAAAAGTGAAGCTGCACACGTTAAAATGCAAGAGATTTCATCTCTAGGGGAAAAGGGGCAACATTTTCTTGATGATGCAGACCTGAGTGATGCTGGTTTTGCAACGAGAGTTATTGGAAGGTACTTGCTATTCTAAAGATCGGCTTGAAAAGGAATTTTGCCTGTGCATAGTTAGCTTGCACATATTATATTTTTATCTTTTGTGCGATGAATGCAATTATTGTGGATAGTTACATGGATTTTTCTTATGAAAGACTATATTTAGAAAATTGCCTATCCAAGGGCAATTTTAATGTGCATGGACATTGCAAATTTACAAGTATTGCTAAATGATAATAGAAAAACCAAGACACTGGTATATTTCATGTTTATCTAGATCAATGTTACATTTCTCTTGTCGGTTAATTTATCACCGAGGGTCTGGAATCTGGATTCTAACTTATTGGCAATGTGGGGGAAAATATCGGGAAACATAAAAACATACAAAAATAATCATTTTTTCAATTTTTTAAACATCTAAAGCTACAAGAAATTGAAACAAACACATTGCCACATAAATATGAAAATAAAACTGATATTTAAGTTGTATAAGATCATGTCAAGTGGTACATGTTGACCACCAAACCAACTAGGTGGACACTGGACAACCATGTACCATGCACATGTACTATGTGTCTTGAAGATGAGAAAGAAGTACCTAATGAATTTTTCAAGCGAGGCAACTATTCTTCTTATCTTTTCTCAATGAAATTTCCGCACCCCTGCGGGGGATTTTGTAATGATATGTCAGCATGAGGGTCAAATTTTGTGTAACTTAGTTTCGTATGACTTTATCATTAGGGAAGTCCTTTCATCGAGTGTTTTTTCACTTGGATAATTAAAATTCATTTTTAGTGATTTTAATTATTTGAGTTTTTCACTCAAAAATACCTCCAAAGTGGTGAAAGGCGTTCTAATGATCGAGTCCATGGGGTGATTGGGGCCTAGGAATGTTCTATATTACCATGATAGACATTATCCAGAGTCATGTGGAATTTCATTAGGTTTTACATAGGATTTTTTAATTTTTGGTGATTAAAAAATGTCCCTCAACATAAAATATTGTAATGTAAAAGAGGGATAAGTGGCACTTAATGCTCATAGATAGGGGTATGGGTACTCAAGATAAATGGCATGAGACCCCCTAAACCCCTGGGCAAAGTTTGAAGTCATTCAGACAAGTCTTGCTAAGGTTTTGCACACGTTTGCTTAAGTCAGTCAAGGAAATCAGGAAATTGGGCAATTAATTAGTAAGGCAAATTTTGGAAAAGTGCCTAAATTCACTTGGGGTGGCCAAGTTAAGTTTCTAAAGTTTATATTATGTGTCTAAGATAAAATTAAAGGGCAAAGGAACCCCCCCCAAGCAAGTGCTTTTCAAGTTTTCAAGTTTCTTCCTGAGGGGGAAATGAGATAAATTGAAATAAGCCAAAAGGGGGGGTCCCACCTTCATGATTCCTTCCCCTTGATATAAAACATGAGTGGGGGGTTCCCCTCCCCGCCCCATGGACCCACCTTCATGATTCCTTCCCCTTGATATAAAACATGAGTGGGGGGTTCCCCCCCCGCCCCATGGACCCACCTTCATGATTCCTTCCCCTTGATATAAAACATGAGTGGGGGGTTCCCCCCCCCGCCCCATTGTTTGTTATCTTTAACCCATGGAAGTGCACCCCCCTCCATGGGCCCCCTTTCTCTCCAAGTGAGAAATGTCATTCATGCAAATGAACTCTCCCATCTCTCTTTTCCTATTTAAGGACACTCCTCCTCCTCATTTGGGTTACAATCTCTCATGCTCTTTATCTATTTCTATTTTCTCACTTCTCTTGCTTCCATCTTGCCCCATTTTTGGGCCATTATAATTTTCAGCCATTTGGCTTAGTAATAAAATTCTTTGGAGGGGGAGGATAGTTCGGTGGCTGAGCAGATGGAGCAGGAAAACAATTTCTTCTCTTACCTTTTATTCTGGGCAGCTTGTTGATGGACAGGATGGTGACATGAAGAGGACATGGATATGGGCAGAATGTTGAATGGACATATGGGAGCAGAATGATATGATGCTTGAGAGAAGACATAATGGTGATGACATGATGTTGATCCAAGGCTGCAGAAAGTTCATAGACAAAATATAAATGTGCTAAATATTGATGGACAATTTACAGAGTATATGCTTGGACAAGATGATATAGACAGAATGTATTTGGTTTGCTCTTGGACAACTTGAAGAATGTAGACAAAATTATGAGTACGTGCTAGAGATGGGTGTATGAATAGAATGAAGATTTGTTGATTGGTATCTTATGATGTATGTGTCTGTGGCAGACTTTGGAAGAGTTTGATGTATCAATTGTAATTTGTAATCTGAATCTTTTTATAGGGAGGTAGGGTGGAGCTCGGGAAAGATTGATTAGTCTTTTGGTAAGTTGTAGCTTGCCTGATGTTGTAGCATCCCAGCGAGTAGTAGCTGACTGAACCATTCTGGTGGGTGGTGCCACCTTATGGGTTGTAGCCCATAGTGGAGATTGAAGTCTCCAATTATATAAAGTTTACATAAACTATATCTTGTGCAATGTGCTGATGTTAACATGTTTTCAAGTTGATAGTTCATTGGTGAATATGTTATTGAAGTGAATGTGAAATATGATTTTGATGTGAATAGAAGAAGAAGTTGAAATTGTATTGAAATTGCTGGCTCACTATTCACCCCCCTCTCTCAGTGAGCCATTGTGTCTATCAATCAAAGCCCACCCCACACAGTCCTCTATTCCCCAACAGTGACCGGGTATCCACTAGTAGTTGTGGGGAACAATTACATACTAATATGCAGATTCACCCTCAACTCTACAATAGGTCCTCCAGACCTACCATGCCACAATTCTTGGATAGCCCGAGGATCCTATAGGGGGCATATCTATGAGAGTACAGAGCACTGGGAGATGACTTCCAATCAACCATGAACTTTACAGATTTTTGTCATTTTAAAAGTAAGAACAGATGGAGGGCTTATAACAAGCCTTTCAACCAGAACTATGAGTTACAACGCACGGTAGGGAAACTCACTATTCCTACCTTTGATGGGACCCAGAGTGGCCCAACGCGGAATTGGATACAGAAATTGGACACTTACTTCCAACTCAACCCCATGATGGAGACAGATGCCATTAAGTTGGCTACCTTGCATTTGGATGGGGATGCCCATGAGTGGTGGTACCACAGGCTAGTGACATTAGGTCACAACACCATCACCTCTTATACATATAAAGGCTCATCGAGCGCTTTGACAGGAAAGACCCCGAGGTGCATTTCAGAGAGCTAGCACAGCTCAGACAGATAGGTAGTCCAGAATCATTCATATTAGAGTTCCAAAGGGTAGCAGTAATGGTGATAGAGATTTTAGAGAGCAGGTTAATTATGTTGTTCACCGAGGCCCTCACCGAACCCTTACATGGATGGGTTAAGGCTTATAGACCCACCACCCTGTCAGATGCCATAGGTCGTACCAAAGATTTATAGGATTCAGTTCCCAAAAATAAGTTTCCTCCTAGAACCAATTTTTCTATAAAAGAAAAGGAGAGGAAACTTGTCCAAAAAGAATGGCGTAAGAAAGAGTGGATGGATAATGATACTCGCCGGGACCCTCGAAGAAAGAAGCTATGTTTCAGTTGTCAAGAACCATGGGTACCAAGTCACAGGTGTTCAAGGAAGGGGAAGGCTTACTACATAGAGGTATACTTCGATAGTGGAGAGGATGATGATGAGCAAGACCCGGAACAAGGAGAGGCACTTTATGCAGCACAGGAGGAGCAGTCTCCTGAGGGGACACATGGAGGCGTCGTTGCTACATTATTTGGAGTTCCTACATTTCACACTCTCCGGATCAAAGGTGTCATACAGGGAAACGGGTTTGGAGTGTTGATAGATGGTGGGGCATCCCACAACTTTATTGATGCTGCTTGGATAAAAAGGAAGGGTATTCCGATTGAGAGATTTGATGGATTTACGTATTCGCTGCAGGTAACCACACCATGGAGTGTAATTAGAGGATTCCAAAATTGAACGTGACTCTAGGGAACTATACAGTGACAGAGACATTTTATGTGGTTGATGTACCGGACACGAATTTGGTATTGGGAGTTCAGTGGCTTTATTCCATTGGAAAGTATTCTACAAACTACCAGACCATGGAGATGGAATTTTAGGGAACAAAAGGACATAGAGTGGTTTTGAGAGGGATGAATACCTACCCTCCCAGATCAGTGTCATCACACTGGATGGAAGCTGTGCTCCAACATGGAGACATAGAGTGGGTAGCAGAGTGCTTGATTACTTTCAGGAAGCCACCCGATAGAGCCACACAACATCCAGTAGACATACATGCACTATTGCAGAAGCACAAAAAGGTATTTGGAGATCTTCCTTCAGGTAGGCCTCCAGATCGGGGATTTGAGCACATTATTGAGTTAGAGGAGGGGACTCAAGTAGTCATCACTACCCCTTACCGACACCCTAAAAGATATAAAGATGAAATTGAAAATACGATCAAAGAGTTTCTCAAATAAGGTTACATAAAACCTAGCTACAATACATTTGCATCCTCAGTGGTGTCAGTCAAGAAGGATGGAGCCTTACGCATGTGCATTGATTACAGGGCACTTAACAAGAAAACAAAACAGGTATCGAATCCCCAGGATCGATGAATTACAGGGGTCAAAATACTTCTCCAAAATTGACCTCCGATAAGGTTACCATCAGATATGGGTTAGGGAATAGGATGTTCCAAAGACCGCTTTCCGTTGTCACTACGGACACTATGAGTTTCTAGTGATGCCATTTGGGCTCACTAATGCACCAACTACTTTCCAGTCATGTATGAACAACATTTGCAAGGCTCAATTACGCAAACATCTTCTAGTATTCTTCGATGATATATTGATTTACAGTCGGACTTGGGAAGATCATATAGAGCACCTTGTTGAAGTACTTGGAATTTTAGAAGAACAATCACTATATGCTAAGATGTCCAAATGTGAGTTCGGTATGCAAGAGATGTTATATTTGGGACACATGATAGGAGCAACTGGAGTACAAGTACACTTGGAAAAGATTAGAGCCATACGGGATTGGCCTACACCTAAAAATGTGATAGAGTTGAGAGGATTTTTGGGCCTTTGCACCTACTACAGGAGGTATGTTAGCGGTTTCTCATAGATGACAACCCCACTCACAGATCTTACTAAGAAAGGGGCATTCAGTTGGTCAGAGGCGGCACAACGGACATTTGAGAAAATGAAAAAAGTAATGAGTTCATGCCTAGTACTAGCGCTACCAGATTTTACACAGCCATTCGTGTTAGAATGTGATGCTTTAGGAGAGGGTATTGGAGTAGTATTAATGCATGGTAATCACCCTATTGCATTCGAGAGCAGGAAACTCAAGGACTATGAGCGCCACTATTCAATATATGACAAGGAAATGTTAGCCATTCTCCATGCGCTAACCAAGTTTAGACAATACTTAGTAGGTGGCCGATTCATGATTAAGACAGATTAGAACAACTTAAAGTACTTCTTGGAACATAAAGAATTGAATGAGAGGCAACACAAATGGGTGAGTAAGATTCAAGGATATGACTTCGAGATTGAATACATTAAGCGAAAAAACAATGTAGTAGCAGATGCACTTTCTAGATGACTAGCCACTTTATCTCTTCTGAGCATTTCATCGGATTGGAGAGCTCATCTTTTGGTCAAATACTCCAAAAATAAGTTTGCTTGCGAAATATTGGATGGACGGATTTAGGATGACAGGTACAGAGTGATGGATGATATTATATACTATAAGAACCGAATCTACTTAGTCATCGAGTCTGCACTTAAGAAAAAGATTCTACAAGCTTCCCATGACTCACCTTTAGTAGGACACCCGGGGTTTCTTAAGACTTACATCCAGATTAAAGAGAGGTTCTTGTTATCACCAAACTTACATCCAGATTAAAGAGAGGTTCTTGTTATCACCAAACTTGTAGGTGCCCCTAGAGATGAATCCGAGATGGATGGCAGAAGGGAGGGGCAACCAAGATAGCCTCGACTCCAAATGGATGGTTGTCACGCCAATCGAGGCAATCTTCACTTTATGTTATCTAGCCCAAGACAACAATGGGGGAGACCTAGATCTACTCCCGACAGGAGAGGTCAAACCAAAACACCAAATCAAATCGAATGATGATGAAGTACGTAAGGTGTATGGTAAACCCTAGATTTATGGATAAAGTCACAAGGTAAATGATAAGTTGGATCAAGGGGTTTAAATAGTGTAGATTTGGCCCAACATGTTTATGTGAGTGACTTATGAAGCTTATAATGAGATCAACGATTAGGGTACCATTCAATTGTGAGAAAATCCACTGCCTTGGGAGCCGTGTCCAATGTAGGGTAGTTAAGGTCCAAATTGGGGCTAACCAGTACCAAAAGTGAGCTTGATGGAGTGATATGAGAATCTCAAGGGGTTTAAGCAACCAAAGCAAGGGTCAAACCACAAGCTAACCCAACAATGCAGGAAAGTCGAATGGGCTTGGAGAAAGATCAGTGCCTTGGGAAATGGGTCAAATGGAGTCAGATGTCCACCAAATTACAGATCTAGAATGTTGAGGTATAGAGGTAGGTGGAACTAAAAGATTAGGACAATCCAATGGCTGGATCTCAGTAGATCTGAGATTGGAGTATGCCACAAAGTGATCCAAGTGGGGCACGACCCTCAAAATGAGGAATGGGGCCCACAAGGCAGAAATCACTGAAGTGACACACTGGGGGTAGGTTATTGAATGTGTAGATTACAGATCAAGTGGAATCTCACCTACCCAGGTGCTAGATCCCTACAAACTCACCTCTCCCAAGGAGTGCGACTTCCCTTGCAGCGGTTTCTTTGCCTTGGAAAGCGGGTCAAATGATGGCCAATCCTCACCAAACTATAGAACCGAATTGCCGTGGATACTGTAGAGGTGGGTTTTAAATATTATACCCAAAAGCCAAGTGGATCAAGCTAGATCTGAAAAATTATAAAATGAGGGTTTTGAAATAGTAAGGGTTTGAAGCATTTAGACAAATGGATAGATTATGGAGAAAGAAATTACCTTGAGATCATACCTGAGTGTTGAAATGAGATGCCTTGTTGTTGAGGAAGACTCCCGCAGAGATCAAATGAGAAATTGTTGAATTTGCTTGCTGAAATGATGCCTTAGCCCACAAGTGCGACCTCTTCTTCTTGTCAACCAAGGAAAGCGATTTCAATCAGTTGAGCAACAATGGAGGAAATACAAATGAAAAGCAATGATAACATGAAATAGAAGGTCCTGGGACAGTAATACTTCCTGTTGCCAACGAAGAGATCCAAAGAAGAAGTAGGGAGGGTCCTCCCCTACCAATATGTCCTCCTCAAACCAAATCAGCCTCCACCTGTATATGCAAAAACATGGTACAAAAGTATAGCAAGACAAAATCTCCAAGAACCCAGTGCAAAGGAAGAATCAACGAACGAACTCCAAAAGCATTCACCACAACACATCAAATAGATGCAATAGTATTTTTCTATTCCAATAATCCAGAGCCAAAAGTCCCTTTTACAATGAGAAGCTCTCTTCTTTAAATAGGAGGGAGAGAGTCCACAATCTAACCACTTTTTGAATGAGTGGCTAAGATTAAAAGATCAAAAGATCTAATCAATGGTTGAGATGAGCTCAACAATACAATACATGGATCACTAATAAAATATAACAATAAGTGGACAAAATCGCCCTAGGAGAGGGGATCCCACCAAATCATGATGACAAAATAGTAGATCTAGCTTATGGTGGGTCCAAGGGGTAATTTTAGACACCCTTGGTCAATCCCCATAGCACAATATCAATAAAATAGTCGTCAAAGTACCAAATCGTGCCTCTATGGACAAATCGTGAGCCTTAGGAGGCTCCAAAAATCATTAGAAAATGCCATAAGTGATGGATGTGGGTCTCGATGAAGCTGAAACTGCTGGAGAAGGTGTGGAAGACATCCCACTCATCATCACTGATCATCCCATGCCAAAACTTTGCCTTAGTAGTCCAAATCAAATTCCTTTGTAGCCATTTCTACCATTTCTGGACTGCCTTGGGAAGCGTGAAACCGCCCAAACTGCCTCCTGGAGTGCCTGCGTTGTCAAGGTGAGCTCATCAATGAGTCTGGGAGGGGGGTAATATGGTAATAACAGGTGGCTAGACCACCCCTTCCATGCACAGCGCCCTAGGTGAACCAAGTGAATCCCATCATTGCACTGACAAGGTCTCCGATAGACCAAAACTGCACTAGGATAGCCTACTGAGGCTCAATCATCACTGTAACTGCCCGGAACTGAAAACAGACTGTCTCATTGGACTGAGAAGGTCCAAATCCATCTAAGATGTGTACTCATACACCATATAAACCTGTGCATGCTCCAAAATAAATGCTCATCATATCCGACAGACCAAATAATAATAATCTGTAAAAAATGCTGAAAAGCACAAATCATTATCATAAGTTTGAAACCACCGCATAATCCCACCATGGTGAAATGTACCAGACTATATATCATCTATTTGTAACATCTGGGGTCTGCCACCTCGTGTCCTGTTGTTGACTTTTGGTCAAACTGAGGTTTGACCAACTCAACATGGCTAAAATATGACTCAAACTTTCATCAAGCTGTTGCAAGGTGTCAAAGGTTAAAACATGCTTTATAATCCATTCATATAGCAATTATAACAAGTAGCAATCATTACTAGCGATCTAAAACCAAATATAATGTCATTAATTATTATTAATTACTCACACAAGACTTTCAAGGTCATACTCACTTCATAGTTGTGATCAAATTGCTAGTGAAGGGTGAAGGCTAAGAATGACATGGCTAGGTCAAGGGATGACTTACTGACTTAACACTGTGACACTTTGGCAATGGATAAGGGAATACACACCATAGCATATAGTGGACGAGCAACAACACAGGGGATGGCAGTGTCTCACAAATGGATAAGTTGTTTAAAGAGTGTTTATTCACCTTACACAGATGCGCACAATCCATAATACAAATGAGGCCAACAATATTTTTGATATAGCAGTTAAGTTCCATTGCTTTTTGGGCCTAGAGTTTCCATAGCCTTTGATCTATGTGTGTTTACAAACACATTGCATAGATTTACATTTATTTAGGCTTCTTGTTGCAGGTGTGTTTTTAAGGCACTTGTTTACCTGAGCACTTCTAGGTGTGTCACAAACAGCTTGTTTACCTATGTATTTTACATTTCACAAAAGATATACATTTGATATTTCATAGCCATTTTCATTTGGCTTGCCTTTCATTCCTGTGTGTTTAGAAACACATTGCATGAATGGGCTTTTCATACAAGATATAACATTTCATTTCCATACTTTGCATTAATGGTAGCACTAAAAGTTTCAGGTTTAGCCAACAACATCTTTAGTGACTAGGGGGACTAAGCCAACTCACCATAGGTAAGTTTCGTCACCAACTCAGAGCCGAGACACAATAAACAGGGGAAGGTTATCCAATATAGAGGCTACAACGGGGAAAGGTCCTCCATGCCACTAGTCAAGTAGTAAGTCAAGGTAATGAACAAACTGGGTGAGTCATGGATGGGTGAAGACAATGAATAATGAAACCGACACTAGCAAGCCAAAGTATGGCGGGAATGATCACCTCTATTTTCCCTAGGGAGGGTAAAACCAATGATTATAGGCCAAGAACTTCTAAGTCTGAGTAGGGACAAGTATGATATATATGTATAAGTACAAGCAGGTTCACATATCTATATGATCGCCAGATCATGATACTAAATGCTAAGACATGCCAAGAGAGTGGAAATAAAAGAAATATAACCACAACACCATAATATACCTGCTAAGTCATATACCTGAATGCTCATCAATCTAAATCCTCATCTGTCCTCTGAAACTGCTTCTGTAACTCTGGGCACTACTGACTGCTTTGTATAAATGGCTAAATAGCTACATCGGTCATCTCTTTGAGTGTCCTGAGACTTGTCATGGCACGGGGAATAAAACTCTTGTCCAAAATCTGATAGTGATCCATAATAGATGCTCATATCAGCATCTCAATTCAAGGGAATTGGCTGAATAGTGTACTGGAATAAAAAAACTAATGTATTGTAGCCTGGCTACTATATATGTGATAACAGTTCTCATGGAAGGGCCTTAAGAATGATGTGATGCAGCATGTGAGGGAGAGCAGTTTGTGCCAACAGAATAAAATTGAGCATACTCCCAGCCGGTTTACTACAACCATTACCCATTCGTGAGCAAAAATGGGAAAGCATTTCAATGGATTTTATTACAGGGTTTCCCAAGGTACAAGGTAGAGACTGTTTATACATAGTGGTGGACAGGTTGACCAAGTTCGCTCACTTCTTTGCCATTCCTTCCGACTATTCAGCCGCACAGGTAGTTGAGTTGTTTCTCAGAGAGGTATTCAAATTACACGGGTTACCTAAGACCATTGTCAGTGATAGAGACAAGAAGTTCACTGGAGCCTTTTGGCAAGAGCTTTTCATGTTGGTTGGGACAGAATTGGCTATGAGCACGAGTTATCATCCATAGAGTGAGGGACAGACAAAGATAGTTAACAAGTGGATTGAGGGATACTTGAGGAACTATGTAGCAGGTCAGCAGAGGACATGGATTAAATGTCTACACATAGGGGAGCACTACTACAATACTACACACCATATGACCATCGGTATGACTCCCTTCAAAGCCTTTTATTGTTATGATCCCTTATCTTTTGCAGATCTGATATTTGATGATAGCACGGCTTCAAAAGCCAAGGAATGGATTCAAGAAAGTCAAGATATTCTCAAGATACTCAAGGAAAACATACAGGTTGCTCAGAATCAACAAAAGGTATATCCCGATAGATATAGGATTGAGCACAGTTTTGAGGTAGGGGATATGGTATACTTACGTCTACAACCTTACAAACAATCATCCCTCAAGAAGAAAGGAGCAGAGAAACTTAAGCCTCGCTTCTATGGTCCTCACAAAATAATCCGGAAAGTTGGAGAGGTAGCATATGAACTCGAATTACCACAAGAAAGTCATAACGTGTTCCATGTGTTTAACCTTAAAAAGGCGGTAGGTCAATAGATTGTTACTTCATCCGAACTGCCCCCCCTTGGTGATGAGGGGAAATTGATTATGATTCCAGAACAAATCCTAGAGGTTCGATAAAGAAAACTAAGGAACAAGATCATTAGAGAATACTTGGTTCACTGCAAGGAATTGCCTATAGAAGAGGCCACTTGGGAAGGAGAACAGGTATTACAGCACCAAACATTACAATTGCTTGAGGACAAGCAATTTCGAGCGAGGAGGATTGTAATGTCCTCTTCTACTTAAGCATTGAGGACCATCCTGCAAACCTATCTGATTCCCATAGGTTCGAGCGGGCATTCACATCAAGGGAATTGACTGAGGATTGATGCCATTTACACCATAAGAAGATCTTAAGCATGGTTATTAGATCATCAGTAGTTAAATAAGGGACACAAGAACTAGGCCCCCCCTGCATGCACAACATGCGAGTCATATTTCATGTTGCATGCACTAAAACTCCTTTATTGAGATTCCATGCACACTGGAAGCACCACATGCAAGTCAACTGGAAATTAGAAGATAAAGCGACCAAGTCATGCAAAAGTTAGGTCAGGCCAGGTGAATGTTATAAAAGAAAGGTAAAGTGAGTGAGTAAGGCTTGCTTATATGATTATTGATTTGAGGAGTCGATATGGAGAGCTTAGTGAGCTATTTTGGGTTGAGGGCACACACTCAACCATTCAGTGTATTTCGACAGCGAAATCTATCTGCCCTAGTCACTATCAGGTTGGATCATCCAGATTCAACATTGCTATTATCATCAGGTATCCTTCTATAGGGTTCGAGCTATAGTTGGATTGAAGGAACTCGCCTTCCTTGCTTGGGCGAATTGCACAAAGAGAGATATCTTCGTATCTTAGTCTATAGAGGTCTTTTCTTTTGCATGCTAGCTTCATTCTTCCGGGAGCACCATTATTACCCTATCCCTGGAAGAAAGGCTTCCTATTTGGACTTCAGAGCAAGTTATCAACATCTTTCCTTTTCAGAGGATGCCCTCTCTTGCATGGGCGACTTTCCCAGAGGAGGGATCACTTTTTAGGCTTCTGAGCTTGTGCATGGTCTGCATGCCACTTCTATTGTGATCAGAGGGGCATTATAACCCCATTGCACACCTTCCGGAGCTACTTCTCATTAGTATTGCACCTATACCTTCATATCTAGATTGAAGAGGGTGCATTAATTACAAGGGCGCATTCTTGGAGGACTACTCCATATTTTGCTCGTTCTCCAAGACAATCCTTACACGCTGGTCTCAAATTGACGTATATTCACTCCTTCATCTAATGGTACGTACAAGCATATTTTCTATCCCTATTTTATAGCATTTCTGATTATTTGGTTATTTAGGGGTTGACAAACCCTTGCATCTGCGTGCATGCTCATGCAAGCATAGTTCAGTACATGCATTCATATTTACTTCAAGTGGTGAGCCCTAAAGACTACTAGCAAGCAACATAATTCCATAAACATAAAAAAATATCAGTTTGGGATATTACAACTACCCAGCTGAACCTGACAGTTGTTTTTTTTTCTCTGCTTTTCTTGCTTTAATGGTGCCCAAAAGCTCTTATTCTGAAAGTTTGTCAAAGCTGCCATGATCAATCAACATACTCGAACGGCCAATGTAACCATGTAGCCATGTGATTGATCATGTGGGAAAGATCAATATAGTTAACCCTCTAGTACAGTCAACCATGAAGTCTCCTAAGACGGAAAGATGCATTCATGTGTTTGCTAGTCAAGCAACCAATTAAGTCTGTCGGCTGAAACTTGGAATATGGTCCCCCAACAGGGATCAAGAAGAAAAGCCAAAACTCTTTGAATCTGCCTCCTGAAACACCTTCATCATCCTCAACTCAACTGGACCATGACCATGATGTTTGGCGTCTAATGTAAAAAGAATGAAATTAAGCTAGCATAGATCAATCTAAACTTTGGAACTTTTAAGCAGGGAGATAATTTCTCCTGGGTTTTTATTTATTCCTTACAGTGCTTAATAGATTTGGTGTTAGATGGGAAGAAAAATGACATAGATACAAAATTTCTCATGCATGCATTATCTCAAACACTTGAACATCTAGGGTTTTAATTCAGAATGCTTTGAAAGTAAAACCACCACTTCAAGATTCTTTCAAACACTGAAATAATTGCAAGCACATTGAACATGTGTTTTTGGTCAACCTAGATCGGGCTAAACCCCAAACTTCGGGGAAAACCGTAAGAGAGATTTTTCATTAAGAAGAGTACAAAAAAATCTAATACACAGAATTTTTCTTTCAACCCTAACTGACAAAATTTCACAAACATAAAACTAACCCAAAAATCTCAGCCAACCTCGAAATCTGTGCCAACCTCGAAAACTGTGTCAAACTCTGCTGTACGGTCTGCTGTACCTGCTGTAGGGTTCTGTACAGTCTGCTACAGTTCTGGCTCGATTTCTGGGCCCACATGTGCCTGTATTTATTACTGTACGGTCTACATTTACTACTCAGCCAACTTTCTTGGGATTCGAGCCAGTCTTCTAGGGATTCGAGCCCACACGTGTGGCTGTCATAAATGCTGGTGTATGGCTGTTGCAAATTGCCTAGGAATGCGTGCTGTTCCTTCCTCTTGGAAATTTTTCCCTTCTTTGCTTGGGAACTCTTCTTGGTCTTCAATCTCCCTCTTCCTTTCTCTGATGGTGAGTGATCACAGTGCCCCTTCTCTCTTTATTTTATACTGTCTTTTGTAATTGACTTCTAACTACCTAATCTAGGGTCTAAAATACATGCACTCACTTTTAATAATTAAATCATTAATCATTAAATATTTTACTTGAGTGTAACCCAAATTCATAAAGTACAAAATTTACATAAAAGTCACTTTTTACATAAATATATAAGGAACAAAGTCTTTCAAGTCCCCCTCATCACACCCACACCAAAAATATGAGGGAGGACCTCCAGAGTTATCTTTTCAACACTCCCTCTAAATGAGGGAGGTCCTTCCGGCACCATCATAATCTCCACCTCTGATCCCTGATGTAGCTCCCTCCTACTCTGGAATGCCTCTCGAAGACAAGTTCCCACCTCTGAAATGGAACTTTGACTCTTGAGATTCTACCTGAACCTCATCAACCTACTCATCACCATCACCACTAGACTGGCTGAGTTTTCTGCCAGTTCTTTGGAGAGATCCACTCTCCTCATCAGAAGAAACATAAATATCATGCCGATCAGTTGCAACTCTTCCCCCATCCAAGATTACCCTCTGAGCCCTAGCTTCAAGAGCCTCTGCTCTTCAAGCTCATCCTTATCAGTGGGCTTGGTCACGGTACTGTTTGCAAACCTCCAAATTTTCCATTCTTTCAATACTGCGGTTATTCTTACCTTCCATGGTATATAGTTGGATACACCATCCACCCTATCCTCAAACTGTATACTCATCATTGGAAAATCACCTGCAACCAGAACAACTGAAAGACAACCACAACACTTTTTTCTGCTCTAATTTCAAAAGAACACTGTGAAACACTTGCTTGCTTCCTACTTCAGTATCGCTCTGATACCGTTAAGAAAAATGACATAAATACAAAATTTCTCATTCATGCATTATGTCAAACACTTGAACATCTAGGGTTTTAATTCAGAATGCTTTCAAAGTAAAACCACCACTTCAAGATTCTTTCAAATACTGAAATAATTGCAAGCACATTGAACACGTGTTTTTGGTCAACCTAGACTGGGCAAAACCCCAAACTTTGGGGAAAACCCTAAGGGAGATTTTTCATTAAGAAGAGTATAGAAAAACTCTAATACACAGAATTTTTCTTTCAACCCTAACTGACAAAATTTCGCAAACAAAAAACTAACAGAAAAGGCTCAGCCAACCTCGAAAACTGTGTCAAACTCTGCTGTATGGTCTGCTACAGTTCTGCCTAGGGGAGTGTGCTGCTCCTCTTTCTTGGAAATCATGCCCTTCTTTGCTTGGGAACACTTCTTGGTCTTCAATCTCTCTCTTCCTTTCTCTGATGGTGAGTGTTCACAATGCCCCTTCTCTCTTTATTTTATACTTTGTCTTTTGTAACTAACTTCTAACTACGCAATCTAGGGTTGAGATTGAATTACAAAATCTAGGGTCTAAAATACATGCACTCACTTTTAATAATTAAATAATTAATTATTAAATATTTTATTTGAGTGATACCCAAACTCATAAATTACAAAATATGGCACTTTTATTTATATAAAAGTCACTTTTTACATAAATATACAAGGAACAAAGTCTTTCAAGTCCCCCTCATCACACCCACACCAAAAATATGAGGGAGGAGCTCCAGAGTTATCTTTTCAACAAGATGGATCTATGATAGTTTACCTCATTTCTTGTTTATGAGGTTTCCATTTAATATTTACATGTTATTTGCTGATGCTCTTGTGGGACAGTTAACCATTTTTTTGCATTACACAATGATGAATATCTAAGGCTTGTTCACATTCTTTGAGGCATTTGCTGAAGTACTGTATTCTTTTACTGTTGGTTACTTGTCATGTAATTTTGCTGGAATGGATTATGTAAACTTGGTATCTCAGCCTGATTTGAATGTGGTCTTATTTCTTGAGCTAGTTATCTTATGGTGTATTCAAAGAAATCTGTGAAGTTTGTAGCACATTATGCTATTACTGTTAAACAGAAATGTGTTAATTTCAGCAGCATTGTTTGAATTCATTGCAGGTCTGCTGGTAGAAGTACCATTGGAATTTCGTTTTCATGTGACTTCAGTTCAGCAGGAAACAATTTACAGTCTGTATCCTACAGTGCCTCTGATACGATTTCTGTTGTCCCTGATCTACCTTTAGCACTTGGCATGCCCATCACATGGCTGCTGCCTCCATTTTATACTGCATCAAATGTGTTACCTGAATGGACTGAATCATCTTTACGTAGGGACTCAAGAAGTCACAAAGGACACATCATTTATTCTGTTTTAAAGGTTATTAAACTCACAATGCTAAATAGTATTCTTTTAATTATCCTTTTAATAATGTATTTTATTTTCCCTTAGTTGCCAGTGATTTATGTGAAGTACTTTCATTTGTTATTGCAGGGTAATTCCACGGATGACGATTCCATCAGTATTAAGGGTGGTTGTGTAAAAACCTCAAAAAGGAACACTATTGGTTGCATTAAAGCTAAAGACCGTGTGACAGGGAGAGTTGAAATTGCTGCTTGTGTGCGGGTTGCTGAGGTTCTTTCATTAACTTGCTTTTGGCAATACTGTTTTTCATGTATTATAATTTCCTATGTAGGTGGTATCTTCAACATAGTATACGAACATAACATGGAATTGTATTGTGGGTTCTTTGGATCCGGTAAGGCAAATCAGGTGACATGTTGCTTGCATCATACACATAAAGAAGGAATTTTGTAACTTGATGTACAACACCAAATAGGAATTGCAATCAGAACAAGGTTTAAGGTATTGAAGAATATACTTTTTCTTCATGTCAAATTAGGAGATACAGAAGGGTTGCATGGATGTCATCTATACTTGTTCTCATATCTAGCAGTGTTATAAACAAGAAGATCATCCCAAATGTTGATCTTTATCATGCATAAATAACAAAAAACTAACTTGGTCATATATTGTTATGGAGGATATCAAGTGGTCCATATAGAGACTCTCATAATAATAAAGAATGCCTTCGATGAGACATCCTCCTATAAAAATCAATTTAAACTCTAGCATTAGTGATATTTTTGGAATCCAAACAATATAATTTCTTTATGATCATCCAACCATATTGTTGTTCCTATGCACTTATATACATAATGTTGTGATGTCCTAGCCCCTCTAGAAATCCCTTCTAAGACCTTGGGTGTGATATGCCATAAACAGAATCTGTAAAAGATGATATAGGAAATAGCTAAGTTCCTGGGTTTGTGTTTGTGTTCAAATCAGATTCAGGAAAAATATGGAAGCAAGCAAATAAACCACACTAGAGCAAAATCTACAATGCAGCCATAAGATTTTCTAATGTACTCCCTACCCTTCAAAGCATGTATTTGCAGTTGAAATCCACAATTTGTATAGGTCCTCAACCAGTGAACAAATCGATTCCTCTAAGACACCGTTTTTCCTCACCAACGATTCCAAACAACTCACTAAACAGATCCCCGATAATGCAAATCAATGAGAAATCAGGAATGTCTGAGAAAAATCAACAAGGATGTTAGGAGATCTATTGTATGAAGAGTAAGAACAAAACCTTGCAATAGAAGAATGAACAATAAACAAGTGACCAAGAACACATGAGAAATGAAGAGTAGAAACTAAGTTTTTCTATTGATCTCCAAAACTGCCTCCCTTTACAAATGAGCTACTCAAACTCTTTTATAGAACAAGAGAGAGCAGAATCCCTAATCTAAAGAGATGGAGGGCTGAGATCTTCATTCGAGTCGCACCCTTTACATTAATGGCTTAGATTATAACATTATTTTGAATTTTACATTTAATATTTTTGAATATTACATGTGGAAAATCACTCTCTTCTTGTGGGCCAATTAAAGATGCTAGTGTAAAAATTGCCAAGGAAAACATGTATGGATTCTGCCACATCAATGAGGAATGGTTGAGGTGGATTTAGTGGGGCATATGAGATGATCTACTATGCTGAAATTTGCCCTCCATGGACAAATTCGCCCTTCTCAAAATCTCCATCTAGCGGGGCCCAAAACATGTGATCTTTGTCAAATAAATGTTGATTTGTTCTTAGATTCATTTTTGAAGAGATATTAGTATTATTGTCCTTGTAAGGATGAAGAGATATTAGTCAATATGTAACGACATAAGTGCTGAAATAAACATAAATGTTTTGCAATTTGAATGTATAAAATATATATTTTTTGAATGAACAAGAATATACATTGATCCTTGTGAGGGTGTGCTTTTGTAAGCATTGACTAGTCACTGGCATTCGAGTCGCACCCTTTACATTAATGGCTTAGATTATAACATTATTTTGAATTTTACATTTAATATTTTTGAATATTACATGTGGAAAATCACTCTCTTCTTGTGGGCCAATTAAAGATGCTAGTGTAAAAATTGCCAAGGAAAACATGTATGGATTCTGCCACATCAATGAGGAATGGTTGAGGTAGATTTAGTGGGGCATATGAGATGATCTACTATGCTGAAATTTGCCCTCCATGGACAAATTCGCCCTTCTCAAAATCTCCATCTAGCGGGGCCCAAAACATGTGATCTTTGTCAAATAAATGTTGATTTGTTCTTAGATTCATTTTTGAAGAGATATTAGTATTATTGTCCTTGTAAGGATGAAGAGATATTAGTCAATATGTAACGACATAAGTGCTGAAATAAACATAAATGTTTTGCAATTTGAATGTATAAAATATATATTTTTTGAATGAACAAGAATATACATTGATCCTTGTGAGGGTGTGCTTTTGTAAGCATTGACTAGTCACTGGGCCAATAGGTGTCCCTTGACTTTCCATTTAATGCTAATATTAATTTATTAACTATTTAATTATTTATATATAAATTCTATTTATATTTATATTTATGTTTGTAACATTGCCACCCCCTTAAGGAATGCTTTGTCCTCAAAGCATAATATATTGGATTTTCTCTGTCTACACATGTTATCTTATCGAATTCATCTTCTTTACTAATAAACAGTAAATTTTATGGGAACATTTGAATGTTGTCTCTTACTTAGAAGAGCTAAGTAGTAATATTCCTTTTAAATTTCCACTTTCTTTCAATAATTACCCTTGAGCAACTCATTTAGAGCTTTTGGAATAGAACCTAAAGAATTATTCTTTATAATCCTTTTTTTAGTTATCTATGATACTTGCCACCTAATATCTATTCACAAATTTCTAAACGCTCTTTCACTTGATTTTAATGTATCATTTTATGTCTCTTGATAATTTTTTTATAAGCACTTTATATATAGAGAGAGAGACAGAGATAATCCTTTTTTTAGTTATCTATGATACTTGCCACCTAATATCTATTCACAAATTTCTAAACGCTCTTTCACTTGATTTTAATGTATCATTTTATGTCTCTTGATAATTTTTTTATAAGCACTTTATATATATATATATATAGAGAGAGAGAGAGAGAGAGAGAGAGAGAGAGAGAGAGAGAGAGTAATCCTTATATTATTTTTAAGTTGACTTTTCAATATAAAGGTATTTACTCAGTGTTCCATGGGGACGCGTTTCTGCGTTTTCCTGCGTCCCGGGGACGGGAAAACTCCATGCGAAACGTTTTAGGACGTTTCGCTTTGGTCGAAACTCGGCGAAATTCCATGTGAAACATTTCGATCTGTGGCGAAACTCATTTCTCCATGATGAAACTTGGGGGGGACTTCTTGGCATCCTGCATGAAACTCCGAAACTCCGACGAACCTTCTGGGCGCACCGCACGAAACTCCAAACCTCCAACGAACCTTCTAGGTGTCCAGATAATCATACATAATTATGATGAATCATGTAATGTGTTTGCATTATTAATTTATCAGATTCTAAATTACATTGCATGATTGATGAATGTAGTATTTAGTAATCTACTAATTTGCATGGGATGAATTGTTATTGTTGGGATTTATATTTTTCATATATATATATTTTTTATTTTTAGAAATTTTTATGACCCCCGGTGTCCCCCTGTCCCCTCGAATTTTTCTAAGATTTGGGGGTGGTCTCCACACATCCCGAATGTGCATCTCCCCGCTCCCGCGTCTTGCTATTTCAGAACCTTGGGGGAACATTTTATTAAACCCTTATGGTTTTTTAATTATAAAAGAGTTACCTCTATATTATAATATCATATCAACTTTTAACCCTTTTAAATTTCGCCTTGACTCACCGCCACATTTTCTTTCTCTTCTAGACTTAATATTAAATAATAATAAACCTTAACCTTTTCTTAATCAATTGCCACGATCTTCTTTTTTGGTAACATTTCACCTTACATGTTTTCTACACCACTTGCCCTACAATTTAATTACGATTTAAACCTTCAACAATATCAATTATATATTTTTTTATTCAAGGACGGTTATAGTGGGGGCTCTTCAGGTTGAATTTCAAGATTTGTGGTTCTATAGTAGCAGTTTTTTTTTTTTGGTAAAGGAAGATAATTCTTTGTCCTGACAGAGTGGAGGAAGATAGAACGAGTTATAAATAACAAATATTATGTCATTGGCTATGACGATCACGGGAATAAAGCTGTAGAGTCGTCAACAACAGGTTCCTTCAACCGCATCCATTGTAGAAGATGCAAAGCCTATGACACCTGTATAGGATCTGGAGTCTTTTCATCTATAGACAAATCCCTTTCAAAGCATGGGGAAAACTTGCTTGAATGCTTATTCTCCCTTGATAGAGCAATTGTGATTTCATTGATATCGTTTTGATCGTAAATAGCCGTCAATGTCATTCCCATCAAGCACAAATTGTACATCACCTCTTAATTCTTCAATGATAATAGGTACGAAAAGATTAAAAAGAGTGCCCTCCTTGTCGATGCAAAGCCACAGATAGATGTTAAAAAGATAACCAAGGAAGTTATTCTCAGGAGGGCAGGAAAAGTTTTGCATGCTCAAATGCATGCAATGTACCTACTTTTAGGTTTTTGGTAAACCTAATTCAACAGAGAGTTGATATAAGGAGACAGAAGGTGTCTGTCATAATTAATGAGCCAATTGTTCTGAGATAGATCCAGTTGAGAGGTGGGCGACTTTCCTTGGGAAGGAGGGCACATTCTTCGAGGAGAGAGAAGCTCGTACCGCATCCGGTTGAGCGATCGAGCGTTTGAGACTTTCATGGTAGCCTTGGCTCAGTGTTTGAGGAAGGTCTGTGACGATTAGAGCTCAAATTTGCTGAGACCTCATCCAGTACGAGCATTTGTTATCTTGAGGGAGGGCGCACTTATCCATGCAGAGGAGGATGCAATCAACAGTTGGCCTTCTTCTATTGCAGAGTAGAGGATTGAGAGAGGCAACACAGTTAGGGATACCTGCAGGGAGACTCAGATCCAGATTGGCAGTTAGGGCACATTTCCCAAGTGCATGCATCAACTGATGCATGCAGATCTAGGATTTGACCCGTTCAGGATTGAGTGTTACATATGACGTAACATTTTTTGTATTTGTCCTTTTTCATATTTTGCTCTAGGCTCGAGATAGAAGAAAGCCCCACAGGATTGCTGGTTTTCCTTGCTAGGGTAATAAGCATTCAAAGACAGGAAAACCAACAATCCTGCAGGGCAAGTATGCAATGCACATTCTGAAGAGATTTCGGATGCAAGATTGCAAGCCCATGACTACTCCTATGACAACTAATTGGAAGAATCAAGTGGCTTTTGAGAGTAAGTTGGTTGATCCTACCAGCTATCGACAGCTCATCAGTTCCTTGATGTACCTGGTCAACACGAGACTAGATTTGAGTTTTGCGGTCAACACCTTGAGTCAGTACATGGTAGAACCTAGAGATGTACACTGGGTGGCTGCAAAGCATGTTCTGAGGTACATCAATGGAACAATAGAGTATGGGTTGAATTATGTGAGGCAGGGTGGAGTTCCGCTTGTTGGCTTTACAGATTCAGATTGGGCAGGTAGTGCAGGTGACAGGAAAGGCACCTCCGGGTGTTGTTTCAACTTGGGTTCGGCAGTCGTGTCGTGGTTCAGCAGGAAACAAAAGTCTGTAGCATTGAGTTCTGCAGAGGCAGAATATATGGCGGCTAGTTTAGCCAGTTGTGAGGCCATTTGGCTTCGCAAAATGTTGGTAAGTCTATTTGATCAGCAGTTGGAGCCTACTGTGATTCACTGTGATAATCGGAGTTGCATCAAACTCTATGAGAATCCAGTTTTTCCTGATCGGTCCAAACACATTGAGATCGGGTGTCACTTCATTCGAGACCATGTTCAAAGAGGAGCAGTTGAGCTCCAGTACATATCCACGGATGAGCAGGTTATAGACATTCTCACCAAGTCCTTGATGAGAAATAAGTTTGAGTACTTTCGGGAGAAGATGGGAGTGGTTCAGAATCCTTTCTTGGTTAAGAGGGAGTGTTAAAAAGTTAACCAGGGAAGTTATTCTATGGAGGGCATGAAAAGTTGCATGCTCAGATGCATGCAAAAGTGAGTTTTGCATGCACCTACTTTTAGGTTTTTGGTAAACCTAATTCAGCAGAGAGTTGATATAAGGAGACAAAAGGTGTCTATCAGGATTATCGAGCCAACTAATATGAGATAGATCCACTTGAGAGGTGGGCGACTTTCCTTGGGAAGGAGGCCGCATTCTTTGAGGAGAGAGAAGCTTTGTGGAGAGAGAATCTCCTACCGCATCCAGTTGAGCGATTGAGCATCTGAGACTTTCAGGGTAGCCTTGCCTCAGTGTTTGAGGAAGGTCTGTGACGATATGAGCTCAGATCTGCTGAGATCTGATCTAGTGTGAGCATTTGTTATCTTGAGGGAGGGCACACTTATCCATGCAAAGGAGGACGCAATCTGCAGTTGTCCTTCTTCCGTTGCAGAGCAGATCAGAGCAAAGGATTGAGAGAGGCAACACAATCAGGGCTACCTGTAGGGAGGCTCAGATCCAGATTGACAGTTAGGGCACATTTCCCAAGTGCATGCATCAACTGATGCATGCAGATCTAGGATTTGACCCGTTCAGGATTGAGTGTTACATCTGAGGTAACATTGCTGTATTTGTCCTTTTTCATATATTGCTCTGGGCTCGAGATAGAAGAAAGCCCCACAGGATTGCTAGTTTTCCCCGTTTGGGGTTTCTAGGGTATATGCCGTGTCATATGTGTGATTGATTGTTTAAAAGTTGTAAAGAGATCTATAGTTGTTGAGTTTTATTTCTTTAGAGCATTATTGATTCACGAGACTCAAACCGCTTATGATCTCATGGCTATCCAGAGGGAGTAGTGATCTCTGGATTAAAATTTACAATAGAGGCTATCATAAGCAGGGATGTATGGAGTGTGCAATAAAACGAGTTGGAAAGATTACGGGGGTTGTAGAGATGGGAAAAATATGGGAAGGATTGTGTCATGGCATCAACATAACTTCACCAATCAAAATGTCATCGCCAATGGCGGGGATGCATGTATTGCTACTCAAATTCAAGTCTTTTACGGTCCTCAATAGGGTTGTTTGCAACCATCGCTGCTCTCCTAGGTTTCCTCTTACTTTTTTTATTCTCTACAGTGAAACCATATGCCTTTGACCGCATGAAGACCTGGTTTTCGAGAAGAGTATTACTTCCTTCGACTGGATTAAGCCCTGGTAGTTCGACTTGCTTTCTAAGATTTCCGTATTTGTAGATTCTTGAAGGATATAATTCTCTATTATTTTTTTTTTCAGTCTTGTCGTGACTAGTTCTATGAGTAACTACAAATGAATTGAAGTTGAATGTGTGATCATATACACTAGGAGACGTGGCATTGTCTTGCTTATGAACACTTACCAAATTGATTAAATGCCAAGCAATAACATCATGTGACTGAAAGTGATTGTTTCCAAGCTCATCATTTTCATGGTCATAGTCATCGTCCTGGTCTTTTTCTTCATGCAAGTTTGTTTTTAGTTTGTTGGTGTGCTCTGGTATATCATCTACGGGACGCGATTCAGTCTCATAACACATACCATTGGAACTGTCTTCATTATCATTTTAGTAAATTTCTTCATCTTTGGGTTGGACTGTGACAAGGGGTTTATGGAGGTTCTCAAGTGCGCTGATCATTTCTTCCTTTATTTAATTCATTGTGTTTTTAAAATCTTTGGCGATGGATTTCATTTTAAAATATTTAGTGATGGGTTTCATCATGTATGGTTGGGTTATGTGGAGTTTAACTCTCGAATTGGTGGCCATATTGGCTCTGATAACAATGTGACAACGGAAGTATTGAAATAAACATAAATGTTATGCAGTTTGAATGTATAAAATATATTTTTCTTGTATACATAAGATGATACAATGATCCTCATGACGATGTGCTTTTATAAACATTGATTGGTCACGAGGCCAATAGGTGTCTTCATTGACTTTCCATTTAATGCTAATCTAAATTTATTAACTATTTAATTATTTATATTTATGTTTGTAACACAATGGTATGTGCATAAAACAAAAACCACTTCCATGTGCTAATCCACATAACATTTATACTAACCATACTTATCGGAATCAACAAATATAAGTAACATGAGTAACATCTAGTACAATAATCAATAAAGACTATATATCCATGATAAAATATCCTCGAGGCATGCAATTGGCACTGTATCATAATGGCATGGTATCATCACAAGGCAACATATGGAAACCATAATATAGCATCTCAACAATTATGACAATCTCTGCTGTTTAAAATTGAATCTCAGTCATGTTCTGTGCCAGAAAAAGGAGGGTAAATATCCCCATATACAATCTTAGCTTTCAAGAGAGGGGTTTTTTAGATTTTTCTTCTACGTATGCCTTTGAAGGTAGTGATTTTCTTGAGTTACCCTTTCCCTGTGCCTCTTTTTTGCAATCCCTTTATTTATTTTTATTTTTTTATTACTAGCCTCTTTTGGTTTAGTCCCTTTGCGTTAGATTTGGCTTTGATAACTTGGGACATAGGGAGCTTGGCTTTTTTGCAAGGCATTGCTCACACATATACCATTTATAATTTAGCTACATCAACCTTAGAGCACTTTGACTCTTTTACTTTGACGTAGGCATTCATACGTGGGAATAGTATAGAGACCTTGGAACATAACATATGATAGGTCAATTACGAAAGGGGGACATGTTGGAAATGTATGAAAAGTCTAGCGAAATGACATGGTATGAAAAATGGTTAAGTAGAAGATGTGAAATCACATGAATGGAGTGTTACACCTGCCTAGATCCCTAGGGATACACATGACTCACAAGGAAACAGACTCATCTAATGGAAATTATGACCACACCATGATACATCTTTAGCTATGAAACAACAATTTAAAGTATATAATCCACTATAGAGAAATACCAGTGAACACAAGGAGACACACTCATCAAAAGGAAACTATGGCCACAGCATGCTACATCTCAGCATGCTACATCTTTAGCTATGAAACAACAATTTAAAGTATATAATCCACTATTGAAAAACGCTAGTGACCCCTCATGGTCATATCCCATATAGAAGAAGGCTATCCCCATATACATCAACTGAAAAGTTCCCATCAATCTCTTGCACATAACATGGTGATCTGAGCAAGCTGGAAGTGTCTAGCAAATATCCATGGGTAAACCATAGATCTCATCTATGGAATTGATAAATGTGATCAAAATCACAAAGGCATCAGTCATCAAGTCACCCCTACATGTCAGGGGCTAACACACATCACCTATTTTTTTTCTTCGAGAGAGACTTGTCAACCTTTGATGTGAGGAGAGCCGCAATAACAAGCTCCCAAAGTCACTTAAGAATAGATTAGTCAACCCCTATAACCCAAGTCAGTCTTTAGATAACATTATCGGGCTTAGCAGTGGTACTCTTATGTTATTATTACAGTATTCTATAAATAAATGAACATTTATTCATGTCATTTTGAGAAATGAGAGGTGTCTAGTGTTCATTGTTACAAATAGTTTCTGTACGTCTTTAAATCATAGTTATATGATTTTTGTGAAATGCTATTTGAACATGCTTTTACTCTTAAGCTTATACACAATATTTGGAATTTTGTAGTAACCACCAAATCTTAGAAAATGTTTTTCAATATTTATATCATTGATGTTTTATGCTTTTTAGTATCTTTTAATGAAGTGATCTAATTGAAAATGTTAATGTATGCATTGAAATATTGAATAGGCAACTTTCTTTTTATAATCAGATATCTCAGCTTATAATTGAGGCGGAAGATTTCCCTTTTCATGTTGCTGAGCTTTCTGTGGGCACTCATCGTCACCTTAATATAACATATCTTGATGATCTGGGTATGTAGATATCTTGAACAAACAATGTATAGAACTTTGTTAACTTTGGTTACTAGAAGACTAAATATTTTATTGTATTTGATAGGAATTTTTTCTACTATGTTTTCTTATTTGTAGGGAATCCTTTTTTTCAAGCCCATGGTGCTGTCCCACTACTTGTTGACACAGACCATCCTGAGGTTGTTTCAGTTAAAGTCACTGGTGCGGAAAACAAGGGCACTTCAACCAGTTGTTCCCTTTATGTGCAGGTTAGTAATGGCATGCTGAGTATCTGTATTTTTATTTGTTTTATAGGTTGATATGGTAATGGAAATATCTCTTCATTTTTTTAAGTATGCAATAGATTTGGTGAACTATTGAAGCATATCAGTTTGAATAAGAATGCTTCCAGGTCAACAACTATGTTTAACACAGTTCTTGCTTCTGTGTTTTCACCTATAGGTGAGGCCATATGTGCCATAGAAGTAACTCTCCATGCATTCTTTTTGTAGCACAGGTGAAGTCTTGAAGTGTATGAGTTGTACATATAGTCATCATTGTTGCTTCCTTTCTATTTCATGCATAGATTATGTGCATACGATTTTAGTTCATGTATTAGAATCATTCCCATATGCTAGTTCTGTTTTGTATACACTTCCAAGCCACACGTTGTTATGGATTACTACTTAAGTTGGCGATGCTTGTGATTTGTTTCTGCAAAGAAGTATGGTCAAATGTTGGAAAGCTGTTGTGAATATCATGCTGAAATGTATACATGCATATCTTCTAATGTTTGGCTTCATCTTGATGTTTGGCCTCCACATTATTGGTGGTTGATGATAAAATGTCCATTTGCATAATCCATGCTAATGGAACCTCTTCCTGTAATTAACTTTTATGCACACACATTTTGAATATTAACTCAATGCTGTTCTAGATTCAAAGCCAATTGGAAATGTCATACATTCAAAGTATCGGTTTTAAACTTTGCAACTCTATGATTTGAGTTTTGAGGGCCTTTTTGCTAGATTTTGACTAGGCATAAGTAGAGATAGTTGTAATATCCCCATCCAAATAAATCTTATGAAGGGAAATTTCCACCAATCTACTAGTTCCCTAGGTTGGGGTGGAAACATTTAGACTTGGAATAAGGGAGCTATAAGACCCCAAATGGACATTAGAGTGACAAATATACATTAAAGGGGCTAAATAAATAATAATAATAAGAAAATAAGGTGGCATTTGGTCATGAGGGCGCATAGGTGGTGTGGGACCCACACAAGGCAAGATTCTCTATGCCACATGGCATCCTATTCTCACCCATTTGAATCAAAGGTGGAGTCTAGCCACTAACGTTCTTGGGGGAGTTGGAGAGGCATTATTCATGGCATGAATCTAGGAGGGTCGAATTAGAGTGGAAGAGTAACTCGCATGGAAGAGGAAGAGGCATCATAGAAGAATTGTGACACTTGGAGCTAGATTCCCTAACTTCTATGACAACAATGATGAAGATTATATGACACTTATGACACAGTTTAGACTTGATTGCTAACATATGACATATATGACATGTCAGGGCTAAAAATAGCCTCCAAGAGGGCGCATAAGGGGAGTTATGGAAGCCAAGATTTCCCCCATTCGAATTGATGGAAGAGGAAGGCTAGAAAGTGTTGGACAAGTTGCATTCATGGGAATCTCTCCCTAACTCGAGTTGGGAGAAGGCTCTTGGAGGGAATTCGAGCTATGGAGGCCTTTGGAAGTTAGTAAAAGATGAGAAGAAAGAAGGAGAGCAGCTTTTGATCATTTCTCATTTGGCACATTTTTGTAGCTTAGCTTGTCCTTGCACGGTGAATTGTCATCTTCCCTGCCTTAGAACCAATTTCGAGGGTGCAAGATTCCCATCCAAGTTGGTTGATGGAGAGGCCATACAGACCTCTCAACATAGCTTCATGGAGATGTTTTGATGCAGGTTCAACCCCCATCTGAGTTCAAGTTCATCTTCTCTCATTGCTCTCTATTCTCATTCTACTATCTTTCTCTCAATGTCATGTAAAAGTGCAAGGGCGCACTTCTTTTGCATATAGTTAATGGAGGATTGCTATTTTGACCTTGTTACCACCTAAAGTTGCACTTTAGTGCACTTCAGTGAGCCACTAGTATTGCACAGTTACTTGTGCTCTTTCAGAGTTCAGAAGTTCCAAGTTTGGCTTGTTCAGGGCTCCTTTTTTTTTAATTTTTGTAGTGCATGACCATGCCCCACGGGGTTTGTAATAAAGCATGCTAGCATGGTGGTCTTTGAGTGACTCGGTTCCCTAGGATTTGACAACCAAAGAAGGTTTTCCAAGGAGTTTTTTCCCTTGTCGATTATGCTTTGCCTTTAGCCGAGTATAATCGATGAGTTTTTCTCCTGCACCTCCAAAGCTGGAATGCCCAAAGTGGTGGTTAGGCCTTAGGGGGTTATTAGAGCCCATTTCGTAACAGTTATAAACATGCTAGACGCTAAAATTTTCTCGTTTGGTCATGTACTAGGTCCACCTGAAGTTTCAGTCAGTTTCGAGAAAAATAATTTTTTCGCATTTTTAAGCCATTTTTTTAATGGTTTAATTGAAAAAATTCAAATGGTGATAAAAGTGCGATCCAGAGTCGGAATTTGGCGTAGGGATGCTCGTTTTCAAGCTCAGAGCATCCTCTTTACCCTGGTACCCCCCGGTTTTCCTATGTTTCAGGCGACCAAAATGCCCCGTGGAGCATTTTTTCCTATCAGAGCTATAGATTAGCACTTTAATGCTAAAGGAGCATGAAAATGCACCATGGTCAAATTTTAAAATTATTAAAAAATTGAATTTAACACATGCCAAATTGACATGGCATTAGTTAAATTTAGTTGGGCGACTATGCTAAGGGAGAAAGCATACGTTAGTGTTTGAATTAAAAGTCAAATGTTGAGTATTTATTTCCAAGGTCCACCCTCTCCTTCACGTGGGGTCAAATTCCCTCTACACGGCTGCGTATGGTTTGAGTGGGCATATATCAATCATGGTGGGCGTTTAAATTAAAGGTTAAAACATTATGTTACAAGGTATGTCATGGGAAAATATTTATATATCCAAAGTTTCAAAGTAATGATTCGCCATCCCCTTCACGTGGGCATCATCTCTACGGCAGCTCAAACGATTGCAATGGTAGTAAATCATAAGGTTGGCAACTATGTGAAGGATCAAAGCAATTTATTACAAAGTCAAAGGGTGGTTGAATTAAAGGTTAGCAAATTGTATAAAATAAGAAGTGCGCCCTCCATATTCACGTGGGCCGTCATCCTCAAGGCAACCGTTTTCGAATTGGTTGTGGTAAGTTTAAAATGGTGGGCGCCTACCTCTTATGAGGTGGCACAAGCCACATGCTTTGGTTTCTAATTAAAACAACCAACCCCACTGTAAATCCAACGTAGTTTGGAAACATCAACGCAGCAAGGAATCTCAGGATTCGCTCTCTCATCCACGCGTGAGCAGCATTCATCCTCATGGCAGCTTCCTTTTTGAAGTGGTTTTTTCCAAGTAAGGCAATGCATCTCCATTGGCTATGGGCTTGCCTTGATCTACAATCAAGGAGCTTTGTCTCCTTAGGGTTTTGGCACCCCAGGCTACTTGCCTTGTGCTATAAATTGAGAGCATTGGTCGATTGTAAATTATCTGAAGGTGGAACCTTTGCTCTAGTATTGTTTTATCATTTTCCGAATATTTGAGTAATAAAATAAGGTTTTGGAGGCTAGTCCTGAAGTGTTCTGTGGAGGCATGATGTGTTAAGCTTTGCTTATGAGGTAACCTGTATTGATTTCATATGTCTTATATATTGTTGAGATAGATCTGTCTTTGAAAGGAAATTAATTTCAGTAAGAACATAAAGTAATGCTTTATAGATTATTTGTTGTTGTTGAATGGTAGAAGGATTAACAAAGATATATAGATTCTTGTTTGAACTTACATCTTTGATTATTCTTTTTATTTGCAGACACAGGTATTTTTAATCTTCTTGTACAAGTGTTGTGAGATCTTTTTGCAGGTAACCTACGATGGAGGAAGTACCAAACATGTTAGCTTGCTTGTCTTCTATAATCTTTGAACAAAGCTCCATCTCTCCTGTCCTTCAAGGGAACAACTCCATTGCCCAAAATTAATGCTCAAACCCCCAAGGGTTCATCTTCAAGATCCATCTTTCTAATCTGAAGTGGTTACGGTTCTATTTTATTCTAGATCTCAAGTTTTGATATCATAAGAAGTAGATCTAGTTTCCTTAAGCTTGCACCTAATTCAAAAGATCTAAGTTTTGTTGCTAAGGAAAAGTGCTTATAAAAGAAGTATCTAGCATTATTAGGCTTGTAATTGGGCTTGCAACTTGAAAGAGGGCAGCCAAAGATCCTAGCAAGGCAAGCTCCCTAGCTTGTCTTACTAGTTACTTTTTTGTCTCATTTTATTGCATCATTTAGATCTAATTTTTTTTTAGGCTTAGTTCTCATTTTAGAAAAATGATAAGTTTTTCGTTGTTTTTAGAGCATTTTATTTTTATTAGCTTGCTGGTCTATTTTGCGTGCATATCAGTCCTAGATTTTAATTTCATTTTAAAGTTAGTTTAAGATCAAAAAACTGTCCAAAAAACAAGTTTTTTGCATACTAGTTGCATTAGTTTTAATTTTGACAATTTGTAGCATTGCCAGAACACTCTTAAGAGGTGTTCTGATTATCATTTCTAATCAACATTCGTTCGCTGGTCTGTTTCGTTTTCTTAACAGGTTGGAGCTAAAAAACTCAAAAGAAAGGCATTTGGAAGCTCCCAGAACCATTTGGAGAACCCCCTTCAAGCAAATTTGCTTTCCATATTTTATTGTAAACTGTCTTGTTCCCTAATGATAAAGGGAAAGCAGTAGTTCTCCGATTTTCTTGATTGTAACTCAAAAGAATAAAAAGAGCACAACAGACAATTCCAACGGCTGACCCCAATCCCCCCAAGGGGGATTCGCCTTTTTCACTTTTTATTTTTTATTTTTTTAGTTTTGCTTGATTTTCTTTACTTAGATTACCTTTCATTAAGTTTGTAGTAATTAAACAACAAACAGTTAAGCACGCAAACGTCGTCAAGGACCATTTACTTCATTTTCTATGCTTATGTGTTCATTTTACAAACTATAATCTTGTTCTAAATCTGACAACTAAAATTAACCCCTTGCTCTACCGAAGTATTCCATCACTTTTTGGTGCGAGGAAAAGATATTCTTGGGTCATAGCTTAGTTAATCATCCACTCATACATCTTAATAAAACTAACCATACACCAAGCCCAAAGTATGCTCTTGGGCGTTGTAGCTTAGTCGGAACAACTGGACCAATCAGAAACGGGTGCAAGGTACTTAGTTTTAATAGGAAAATCCATTAGAAACAAATTCTAAGAACTCGGGAGGTTGCATGGGCGGAAACTACAGAGTCAGCAGGCTACTATTAAGCAGGTCTATCCTCGCCTGGTTGGACACTTGGTAAAGCTGCTAGAGCACTTAATCCACTCATTAATAATCTTATAATTTACCAACTGAGACACTGCAATACTTTCACCGAGACCATAGAAGCAACCCTCGCAAGCACTCCATTTTTCATCGGCACTAGTTTTTAATAGCTGTCATGAATGGTGTTGTATATTAAAAGCTGTGGGTTTTAATTTTATATTGCAGTGACTTATGGTTTATTGTTAAGTGATTTCATCATAACTCCTAGAGTAGAATTTTATCTTTTGTTGTAGATTAAAAGCCTTAGTTTATTTTTCATAGGGACCACCCCCCTTGGCTTCGCTAGGAGTAAGCCTAGACGGAGGAGTCGAGTAATCAGGTGACAACACTTGACTCTCACTTTCCCCCAAGGACACACTGAGCGGCTTGAAGGTTTCTTGCCGCGTCCCCCCAGGTGTGTATTAGGCGGCAACAAACCTTATGAACATGTTAGTTGCTACATAACTCTATAATAGACATATCATGAGAGACACAACTCGAAATACCATGGACTTCATGTGATATTTCCAATCAAAATTGAGATTCGAGCCATTTTCCTCATAGCAATTTCATGGTGATTTTGGGATGATGTTGTACCTGTTTTATATCAGAGCTTTATGAGATTTTTGTCCATGTTATGAGCTACATAGGCAGTTTGTGCAAGTCACTTGAATCAACCCTCAGGGAAAGTTATATTCAAAGATGGCCTTTTATGTTGATCACTTCATGGATTTGAGGGATGATGTCATTGTTTGGCCTCTTTACAGACACTTCCATTGGGTGCATTCTCTTCGTATTCCCCTGGGCTAGTTCAAGGTGGGCTCTCATAGACTTAGGGTGGAGATGGATCACTAGATTGAGCAATTTGATAGTATCTTCCAGATGTGCCATCTTTTGCAGGTTGAGACTGAGGAGCACTTCATTTTTCGTTGCTCTGTTTACTACGAGGTTTGATGGCGGTTCCATTATCTTTTTAGGGAGGTTTAAACTTTGTCTATTGAATTTGGGTACCCTGACCAGAGATGTCTAGCCTTATACTTACATGCGGACCTCCAAATCTGTTGCCTCATCCTCTAGCGACATCCACATCCCGGAACAACTTCCTTTTTCACAATGCTCCCATCTATTAGGGGCACCAATTGGTAGACATATAGCGATCATGTTTCCTACCCCAAACCTATGCAAACTTGGAGGACCACCTCCACTTCTATGAGACCCCAATGACATTGCTAACCCTGGTCTCATACCAGCACGATATCATCTAGATCACAACGATAGGATCCCTTCTCTAGGAAACAACACATTACACAATTCAACTCCTCTTTTAATTCTTCCCCTAGATAAAGTTCTATTTTTAGATTTCTCCATTTGGCCTCGTGGCTTGTACCATTTATGTCACAGATCCTAGACCCATTTGTTGGAACCCATAGTGATATTGAAAGGGGGGGTGAATCAGTATCATAGACTTTTACCTGATTTTAATTTTTACTACACTAATCATGTAACATGAACAACCTTAAACATTCATCACATTAAAGTACAATACACAATCTTTATATGGAAACCAATTTAATGAATTGATAAAATTATGAATTACAATGATTTGTAGGAGACACCAATCTCCAATTGTAGTGTGAGCACCCATTCACTGTTTTTGCAGGCACCAATTTGACAGAGATATCAATCCCTCGTGCAAGCACCAACCTGTGAGGACACCAATCCTCTTATGAGCACCAATTCATAACCAACGAGCACCAACTTGCACTTTCAGGCACCAACCTGTCTGATGGATGAGAACACCAATCTTCTTGAGCACCGACTCAATTCTGCAGGCACCAACCTATCAAGTGGATGAGGACACCAATCCTCTGTAACCACCAACTTACAAGGCAAACACCAACCTGCTCTCCCAAACACCACCCTGCCACTCTAGAAGATAAATAGCTAAGCACCAACATATAGCCTTGCTTCTCTATTTTAACCCTGCTTCTCTACTATAGCCATGCTTTTCTATTGTTTCCCTACTTCTTTACCAACTATAGTAGTTTTCGTCTAATATAGTTGTAGTAGCTACTGTAATCTCATACTCACAATCCTGCAGCTGCTGTTACCACCTAATTTGCACTCAATTGGACTTCCAGAGAGCCGCCAAAGTTTGCACAAATACTTGTGCATTTCAATGTTCAAAAGTTCAAATCAGGCCTTTTCAAGGCCTCGTTTTTAATTTTTAAATCATGTCCATGCCCCACGGGGTTTCTAATAAAGTTTACTAGCATGGTGGTCTTTTGAGTAACTTGGCTCGCTAGGACTTGGTAACTAATGAGGGTATTCCAAGGAGTTTTTTTCCCTTGTCAATTATGCTTTGCCTTTAGTCGAGTATAATTAACGAGTTTTTTTCCTACACCTCCAAAGTTGGAATGCCTAAGTTGGTGGTTAGGCCTTGGGGGGTTATTAAAGTTCATGTGTCAACATATATAAACATGCTAGACACATGTATAGAGTCATATGGTCATGTACTAGGTCCCTAGGTATTTTTTTTAAAGTTTTGAATTTTTTTTAAATTTTTTTTTGCAGTAATCGGACCATTTTTAATTGATTAATTAAAAAATTTCAAAATGTAATAATTAAGTGGTTTGTGGCTGAAATCTGACAATGGGGTGCTCGTTTTCTAAGCCAGAGCACCCATTTAACCCATAAACCCACTTTTCCTAAGTTTCGAGCTATTATTTATCTCAGAAAATAATATTTGCTCAAAAAACCCAAAAAGACAAAATAAATGTCAAATAAAGACATTAAATAAAAAGACAAATTCCTAAATCAGTGGAAAGTGTCCGGAGTTGAACTAAGGATCAACTAAAGTGATGGTATAGTCAACTAGAGGTGATCTGAGCTCCGAAATGGACGAATCCAATCAATTCCATGAAGATCCAGTTAACTCCTCCTCAGAGAATGCGTTGTCCTCTTGCATGGGCGACTTTGTGAGATGGCAAGTCATGGTTGGATGTGAAAAATTAAAGTTGAGGTCGCCTATCTCATCTAGAGGTGGCGCAATCCTCTTCCATTGGCAACCAATCATGGATCAATTAGGATCCAATCACTCCCAATCAGACTCCCTCTTGGTAGATGCACCCCTCTCTTAGGATTTGCGCCCTCTCTGCATGCCTTTTCCTATTTAAGGATGGCTTTTCTTCATTGTTTGCATCAGAAGGTTGAACCTCCTCTGCTTGCTATTGTAATATTTTTTTCATTGAGTTAATAAGAAGCTTTGGAGGCTACTCTGGTGTTGTCTGCGGTGTTGGATTGTTCCATGCTTTGCTAATATGAGGTAATCTGTATCATTGTTGCATGCTAATAATTGTTGGGATTCATTTGTCTTTGAAGGGAAAGTATTTTCATAAAGAAAAGTAAGTAGAGCATTACAGATTATTTGCTATTGTTAATGATATTTGAATGCTATAAGTAGAAAGAATTCTTGTTTGAATCTATTATGTCATGTTTTTCTTTTAATCATTTACACAGATGCTCTTAATCCCCTTTGCTAGCGTTGTATTGATCTTGCAGGTTGCTTAAGCTGGAGGAGTGGAGTAGTATGTTAGCTCTTCTTTTCATTTAGTAAATTTAAACAAAGAGACCGATCCCACTGGTGCATCAGGAAGCAGACTCCATAGTCTCTCTTCAATTCTCAAACCCCCATGGGTTCATAACATCTCGATCCAAATTTTCCCATCTAATTCGGTTACCATTCTCTTTTCAAATTTAGATCTTGTTTTTAAAAGTTATTCTAATAAGTAGATCTAGGTTGCTATTTCTTTATTTTGCGAGTTTTAAAGTAAATTTAAAGAAGCAAGATATAATATTTTCCTTTTTTTTAAGTCCTAAAAGTTTTATCAAGCAAGTTTAGTGCTTAATCACTTGCTTGCCATCTCTTAAAGAGGCAAGCAAAGATCCTAAGAAGGCAAGCTTTCTAGCTTTCCTTACTTAGTTCATTTTTTCCATTTCATAGCTAGTTAACTTAGATTTTTTTTAATTTTTTTTGTAGTGTGGCCAAATGCACTTTTAAAGTGTTTTTTGGCCCTTTTACAACAAATAACGTTTGCTGGTTTTTTATATTTTTTAGCAGGTTTGAACATTTAAGTGACTAAAATCTTGGATTTGGAAGCTTCTGTGGCCATCCAGGAAGCTTGTTCTACCATCCTTTGCTTGCTATAAATTTGGTAAACTGTATTGGTACCTGCTGATAAATGACCAACAATACTTCTTCACTTTCTATTGATGTAACAAAAAAATAAAAAGAGCACAGCAGGCTATTCCAGTGCCTGCCCCCATCCCCCCATGGGGGATTCACACTTTTTTCATTTTTATTTATTTATTATTTTTTTTTTATCTTAGATTAATTTCTTAAAGTTAATAGTAATTAAATCACATCACAAAGCACACAAGCATCCTTAAAGTTTATCACTCAGACTTTAGCTACCTCTAAAGTGTATCCCATCCGAGATGGTAGAGGAGCGGGCAATCAAGTTGGTGACACTTCAAGCACCAAGCCCACCACTCCAATGAGTGGTTGTCACACTGGACAAGGCGCTTGTCGCTTTAGACAAGGCACAAGGACAAGTCAAGGGGGAGACCTTGTTCAACCAGCGATGGTTGAGACTCAAAATAAGACACCTACCAAAGTTACTAGACTCTGGATCGACAATAAATTGGCGAGGCAAAAGAGTGAAGAGTTTGAATCGGATCGGGAAAAAATCGACAAATACAAAAAATTAAATATATACACATATATTGAATTATAAAAGATCATTTTTCATAGATATTCAAAATAGCCATATCCATATACGACAAGATATCCAAAATAACCTTATTAAACAAATATAGTTGATAGATATTAATTTTTAAATGGATTTAAATTAACTTTATGTTATTAATATTAATATATTTATTGAATTTATATAAATTTAATATTAATTTAAATTGTTGGGTTTATATAAAACATATTAATTTTTATTATTTAATATTTGTTTTATGTATTGTATTAAAGTTAAATCTTATTATAAAGCACTTAAAAAATTAATTACCAATCACACAGAAAAGTGAAACTATACCCTTTACTAACCATCTTAATTATAATTATAATAAATTTAAAAATATAATAATTTATAATATAATTTTTTTACTTATAATATAAAAAATGGAATTAATTACTAATGATTTTACATTGAACTAATTACTAAAGATATTTAATTAAGATTAATTGCTTGCCAAGACAAGGACGACAAATTAAATGTAAAATTTATTTATTTAAAAAAAATGTTTACGGAGTATGGATGCAAAACTTGCGTCCAAACCCGGGGCAAAAACAATGTCCCAAAGGGGAGCATCTAGCAATGGATTAATGCATCTATCTCATAATTGATCTTTCCATAGTTAAAATAAGAGCTCAGGGCTTTGGTTCGACCCGCCCAAAGCGCTACTGACATCCTTCGATCGTTGTTGATGAATAACCAACCAGCCTAAAGTAATGTCCTTCCTTAATGATATCCTCCGATCGTTGCTGATGAATGGGGTCCGGTGAATGGGTCTTGCAATAGCCGGTGGTTAATGAGGAGCTCGAAAGGAAACCCGAGGACAAACAACGTCCATACCCAGGGCAAAAATCACGATTTATGATTAAAAAAGGGGAAAAAATCGCGATTCATAGGAACCCGCTAGGCGTTGACTCGCACGTTAAACTTGCAGAGCTGAGTAAAACTCGTCTTTTTTTTGTGGTCAAATAGTTTGAAGTTGGTCAGCCCAATTTTAAGTCGCCCTGATCCGAATCGGATCGTTCTGCTGTCGAGCTGAGTCAAACTCGCGATTAATCCGGTTTGACCCGCGATTCCTGTTACATTGACACCTACAACCCCAAAATAAGCAATGAAGAACAAGGAAGAAGTGTCCAAGTGTCCTAAGACCGCTTCCAACCAAAGACTGAAATTTGTACGAGATAGCAGTGGTCAATTATCTTATTTCAGTTCTGTTATGTTAGTGAAAATAGTGAATCTTTAAAGATCAAATTGTTGGAAAGTGACCCAAGGACCAAAAATTTGCTAGAAGTGAAAATGAGAATTTTTCCTATGGGGAAAATGACTCTAAATGATAAAGCATGCATAACAGACATAAAATTGGCGATTTAAAGAAACTTCTAGCATGTTAAAACTTGGTTTTTAATGACAATAAAACATGCTAAACCAAAACCAAGCCTACCCACAACCCCAAAACCAAAAGACAGTCTGAAAATGCACAAGAACGCCCAAGGAGGGTGTAGACCAGCAAGGTACCAGTGCCAAAAGTGTGGGTAAATGGAGTCCAAAATGCACAGGATTTTGTATTTGGGGTCTTCTAAGGGAAACTAAAGCAGGTTTAAAACATAAATTAAATCCTACGGTTAAATTTTGAGATGTTGATTTTGATGAGTTTTTATTTATATGAATATTTCTCTATCCATTACGGAAAATGAAAACCGAGAGAAAGAAAGGATGAACTTACTTGGTACCGGGAGGAATATCAAATTTTGTTGAAGTAGTGTAGCCCACAGTTCAAATACAATGATTTGTAGTTTTCCCAGGTTGAGATTGACTTGCCCAATTTCACCAATGCGCCCCTCTTCCTGTCAAACAAGAGACATAATATCAGATTGCTAAAACACGAAGAGGAACAATGACATTGTAATAAAAATGTAAGAAAATGCTTGATAAAAATAGTAAAAGCACTCCCTCTTAAACCCAAATTCCGAAGAGTGAAGCATCAATGGCTTCCAAGTGGTGAGCCCTCTCCAAGAACCCTTGCCTACAAAAAAAATGGTGAGAAACAAAGTATACCAGCAGCAACCACAATCGTTTCTAGTGCAATGAGAGTACAATGACAATCAATTCCATCCAACATCAACCACGAATACACAAGTATGAGCAGAAATAGTTTCTCTCTATTCACTTCTAATTGCTAAGAGTGCCAAGAAGACCCATACAATGGGTGAGTTCTCTCTTAAATAGAGAAAATCAATACAAAATCCCTAGCCAAAGAGATCAATGGCTGATATTAAATCATCTCAACCACAAATCAATGGCTAAGATCATCTCTCATTGTTGTAATGAGCAAGCTACATGAGGGGGGGCGAATTCCTCTACGTGCCCTAATAGAACACCATAGCAAAGTTATAAAACATGAATTACATTAGGAAAGGGGCCGCCTAGGGGTCTATGTCTACCTAAGGTGCCCTCTTTTACAAAGTATTGGTGCCCATACATAAAAAATGTAAGTGGAAAAACCCCCAATGGAGCAAATTCGCCCCCCTTGTGGAGCTGGGCCATATGAGGGCCCCACATCAAGTAGATAATGTCCAACTATAGTCCAAAGTGTCAAATATTTACCCCTTTACCTTTACTTACACATGCATTAGCCACTTTAATGTTTAAATTAGCCAAAGTCGGATTTTTCCATTTAATTTTTGCTAGTTCATATGGCTGAATGTGAAAATTGTGATTTTGGGCCACTTCCTTTGCTCGGATTCACGAACTGTCTGCTCCATTGAGATCATAGACCCCAAATCCACTAATATTGGTCACTTGAATGACCAAAATCCATCATATGTGCACAATTTGGCCAAATCCAAGCATTTTGAATTAAAACAGGCCCCTGGCCAATAATAAATTAAAATCTTACCAATGACTTCATATTTTTGCAATCTGATGCTTGGTGGCTTGTACGGGACCCCAATAGATGTCAGATAACCAAAATTGAAACTTTGATTCATAATTTTCCCAAGACCCTTTTTTGGCTTGGTCAAACAGGGTTGACCAAGTCAAAACTGGTTCAATCATGGTATGGGTTGAACTGTATGCTCCTGCATGCAACATAGGATTCCATGGTTTCCTTATTTATGTTAGTACATCAACTATAAACATCTAATGACAAATACAAGGTAATCATAATAAGCAATTTCTCAAAAATAGGCCTAAGGCAAGGTGGGCCCACCACCTCTTATGAATTCTCCATAGTTATGCACATTTATAGATTTGGTCATCTGGCTAGCCATGGGTGAGGTGGAAAACAAGGCTTAAAGACACCGAGTAGTGACCAAGACCATGACTGTGTGACCCTTTGGATAAGCATGTCCCGGGCCTAGGGGACCACAGTGACATAAGTATACCAGAGAATGTAATATCCCTTTTTCAAACTTTATTAAAATGCCCAATTTTTCACTTTTTTTTCCCAATTTCGACCTTTGACTAGTTTTACTGTTTTGACCTCCAAATCAACCCAAATGCTCCCAAATCTTCTGTAGGAGTGTATGAATGGTATTTAGAATTGAATATCAGGTTCAGGGATGTTTTATGGCCCTCCAAATACTGCTGCAAACTTGATTTGTATTCTGATCAATATATGTAATTTTGACTAGTAATTTGTGCATCAAATCCCCCCCCCGGGTAACACTGCAAATGGCCTTCCAAATGCCTCCAAACTCCCACAAATTTATGAACAGAGGTATATAATGTGTTAAGTATGTGATTAAGGTCTCATATGTACCATTAATTGATTTTTACTACTGTTCTAACTCTCTCACATTCAACAGCAAAAACCCCCAATTTGACCCTTGGGGAAATGACACTATTTCACCTCCCAATACAACTAAACTGAGTAAAAATGCTTCAAATGCTCAAGTACAGTACATGAAACTTGTAGAAGACATCCATGGCATTATATTGATCACAAATATATCAGAGAATCATCCATCCATTCGAAATAATCAACATTATAGTGTCATACATCAATGCATTGGGGAAATGGACATTGTTTGCTCATTAATCAATAGTTTTGCATACAACCAGTGGGTATTTCGACCTGAGACTTTCTGAATATTAATAACAGAGGATATGAAGCTATTACAATCAGAAATATATAATGAGAAGCTCTCTCAAGAAGCACAAGTGCTCACCAAAAACGCCCTCCCTCAAGGAGCACGAATATGCCTTCAAAACTGGAAACGGTGGAGAGAAAATGCTGCACTAAACCAAACCATGAAACTTCCTGTAGCTGCTACCTGCAAATACAAACTCCATTAAAGCACCATGAAAGACCTGAGTGGCCTGTCCAAACACCAACTTGGATGGGAATCTTTCACCCTCGAAATTGGCTAAGGCAAGAAACTAGTCATCCACTAGCTCTCTCTTCACAATTGCAATTTTTCTCAAATCATCAAAAGCCATTCTCATACTTGATTTCTACATTTTATAACCAACATTAGCCTTCAAGGGGTCGAAATCCTCTCAATAGATTCAATAATTTTCCATTTAGAAAATATTCCTCATTTGCCACTTGTCTCCTAGTTCCAACATTCCATCTTCTCCCAAATTCGAATTTGAGTCTCTTTAGATTCCTCCAACTCCATGAGCGCCTTCTTGAGCCTATTTTTGGGGCTGACATGTCATAATAGTCAGGTGTAAGAAGTCAGGTCTGAATTTTTTCATAAATGTCATAGATGCTTTATTATTGTTGTCATAAAACTAGGGAATCTAGCCCAAGTCATAAAACTAGGGAATCTAGCCCAAGTGTCCACTAGTCTCCAATTTGACTCTTCCTCTCCCATGGAGGTTACTATTCCATCCCATTTTGACCTAAGATGCTCAATGCCATGTGTTATGACTTACCAACTCACCCAAGAGTGTTCACCTTCCCATGAATTCGAATTGGCAAGAGAGAGCTGCCATGTGTCATTGAAAAATCAAGCTAGTGTGGGTCCCACCACCTCCATATGTCTCCAAAACCACTTGCCACCTAGAATTTCTCTTGTATTTATTTATTCATCATATTTATTAAATGCTTGAACCCTTCTAATGTCTAAATATCATTTATTAGTTTCCTTATTACCATCCCACATGTGCCCATCCAACCTACGAAACTAGTAGGATTGATGGGATTGTCTTACTATGCACTTATTTGAATGGGGACATTACATAGAAACACTAGGGAAGGGAGGTGCCTCACAAATGGGTAGAGTGCTTAGGAAGCCACTACTAGCCTTTAGCATACACCTTGCAGCTCACATCCAAGCTTGCATCAGGCTCCGTGAATATCTTTACTAGAGTTGCCGTACTGGGTGCATAGCCAACCGTAATTTGAGACTCTAGGGGACACTTAGAATTAGCTGTCCCTTAATCCATCTCATCTCCCAGTCCCTCATTGGGACTCAGTGAGGAATTTAACCATTACATTCTCTCTCATTCACGAGGCCAAGCAGTCATTTTGATATGACATGTGTTCCTCATCTGCTTGGCCTTTTACATTTACTTTCACTTTAGCCTTTATGGCTTGATTTGACTTTCATTTAGCCTCTTTGGCTTTATTTGCATTTCTCTTCAGGTAGGACAATGGTGTTGACAATGCATGTAATGGTGGCAAGTGTACCTGGTTCAAGGACAAATGGGGAACAATCAGTGAGTCTACACAATCGTATACTGCATCACAACATCGGGGGCAACCAACAAGGAGTGAATCCCAGGTTTGAAGGTGCAAATCACACACTTCAGAGCCGAGACACAAATAAACATGGAGTCATAGTGTACTCAGAGGTCAAAGGGGGGGGAGGTCCTCAAGTGATCCTATCTTGGTCTTAGTCAGGGAAAGGAACCAATCACGAATGGGTTGGATGAGTGGAAGATAATGACAAGTGGGACCAAGGATAGCTATCATGAGTCAAATGGCCAAATCTATACCATGAGAGGGGAAAAGAACCAATGTGCATAAACAGGAGCCTCCACTCAAAGTGGTAGAACGCTCTTACAACAAGCCACAAATAAGTCTACAATGAAACAAAAGGATCATCAAATAAGCCACCATATGTTAAGTCAAAGTACTAATATAAATAAACAAGCCTAAAAACAAAGCTATGAGCATAAATCATAAACCATATACCTGTTGCTGACAAGTGGATCTGAAGACTGAACTCTAACATATGAGGGCAAAGAAGTGGCAAACCAACTATGATCTCTGCTGCTCTTATCAAACTATGGCTAAGCCACCAATCTCAGTGGGGTCATGCAAGGGCAAGTAGAATAGGGGGGGTCTGGAATGCTGCTCAGTGATGCTCTGGACATGCAAAATGCTATAGTGCCTCCCCTGATCACAGCTCTGGATCATCTCAGTTCATATCTGCTTTGGCTTAGAAAAATAAATAGTCTTTGACAACTCCGCATCATGGTAGCCCCAGCCAACATGGATGTGATAAGAGGACTTATTTTGATCTGATTTACTTATCTCATGCTTTGTGCTTTTTTACAATTATGCCAATAAACCATAATAAATTGTGCCCGTGCTCTCCCGAAGTACTGCACCATTTTTGGTGTGTGGAAAAGAGACTCCTGGGATTTAGATTAGTTTAACAACTCACCTTGCAATATTAAATAAAATCAATCAAGACTTGAAACCCGAAGTATGGTCTTGACCGCTGCAGCTTAGTTTGAACAGTTAGCTCAATCAGAAAAGGGTGTAGAGTGACTAGTATTAATAGGGCAGTGCTTCAATGTTTCGATCTTGAGAACTCGGGAGTTCGAGTGAGGCTAACTATAAAGTCAACAGGCTGCCGTAAGAAGGTTTATCCTCGCCTGTCTGGACACTTGGTATAGCTGTCACACCGCCCAGTTCAAAGGAACGATTCAGAGTTGGGCCAAACCAAAAATAAACCCACTCCTTCAATACTCATTAATAAATTTTAAATCTACAACAAGACTTTGCAATACTTTCACGACACAACACAACAACAATTGCACTTACAATCTCAGCACTGGTCATCGCATATTATCTTTGTTTAAGTTAAATCTATAAAATGCCGTGAATATCTTTCATAATATGTGTTGTTATACTCACCTAAATTGCAATTGGTTTCCTTGTAATATTTTCATCATCCAACATTAACTCCTAGAATAGTTTAAATTCTTTGCTTGACGGAACAACAAGAGCGCAACTCCCACAAGTGATAACAAGGCAGAAGTCAAAGTCCCACCAAACAGAAGTTAGAGTATGCGCATATTACACAAGGTATCAATACAACAAGGGTGCATTACCCACAAAGGATGGTACAGCAAAGGTCATGGACATATCAAGATGAAGTGGAAGATTGCACACATACCGTAAGGCAATGGTACATCAAGAGCACAATGGTATACCATGAAGGTGAAAGGACCCACTAACTTGTGGACCTTGAGAGCGCTTGATACATCAGAGATGACACAGCAATAGCACAAATGATTACACATGCCATATGCACAATACGTGAAGTATGGAAGGGATGCCACAACCAACTTGCGAACATACAATCCGTGCAGGACATGTATAAATAGAGATGCAAGTTGGAAATTCATATATAAGGAAGTAGCTTGAATGCTTGATGGTAAGAAGATAAGTGTTTTTGTGTGAAAGTTTGTTTTCAGGGCATCAGGGGGCTCATGGACAGAACATAATGATTTAGTGAAGAGCCGACTGCGCACATGCAACAGAACGAAGTTTTGATGGTGCACAAAGAGATGTTTAGATCGGTGACAAGTTGAGCAAGTACTGAAAGGAAGAAATATTGAAGTATGCGCAAGTGCTGGATATCTCAAAGGACAGTATCACAATTAGCACGCTGATGTTTAGCTTATGCACTTGAGATGAAGTGAAAGTGTGCGAAGTTGAAGACTCCATCTGATGCGCAACAACAGAACCGCAGCAAGATCCTATACGCACAGTATGATGTAGATGATCTAAGACATGTGCGTTAAACATAATGAAACCAATTATTTGATGCATAGGATGCCGCGGATTATCTAAGAGACTGCAACACTTAATCAAAACGGACACATCAGAACGTGCGTAGTTCCATCTGTTACTAGTGCTTCACTTTGACCAGCAAATTATCAATTGAGAGCACTGTATCAGGTGATCATTGCATTCACACAGAGAAGAACAATGAGATAACTGAGACACAGACTGTAGTATCAACAGAACACACAATTCATGAAGTAAGTCATCAGCAGTGATACCGCATGTAAGTTTTAAACTTGTGTAGAGAAGCAAAGCATACAAATTCTTTTAAGCAAAACAGAGATTACACCACGACATTCACACATAATACATAGAGATTTACGTTGGAAACCCCTAACCGGGAAAACCAACAAAACTTAGAGCCGCACCTCTTATTTTTCTCATTCTCATTATGAATCACTTAGAATACAATATAGGTAATCCGCATCATCCAATACCCTAATTGGTTGATGTGGATTAGAAAATAGACCCCAATCCCTTAACCGAGATTAAATTACATATTTCTAGAAAATTCCCCAAAAATAGCCCGAAAAAAATTTAGCGCTCGCTATGCTCATGAACGAAAAACGGCCTACCAACCGTTTTTGTTTGGAAATGACCTGTAATTTGAGAGGAATGAGAAGTCAAGTGATGTATCCAGCATAGTGACAGAGTACAGCCTGCATACGGAGGTAGCGCACAGTGGAATCATCATCAGAAGACTAGAAGAAGTGCGTAGAGTTGAAGATCAGCAAGGCGATAAAATATTTTGGATATCAGGGCAGTCGGACGAGGCAAGGAGACAAGGAGTCGCAGCTTCCTTCTGGTTAGTGCCTGTAAAACAAAGCGACAGGGGGTCGATGCCTCCTTCCAGTTGGTGGTGGAGAAAACACAGGGGGTTGTTGCCTCCTTCAAGTTGGTGCTGGTAAACACAGGAAGTTGTGCTTCCTTGAATGTATTCTTTCTCACCGTAAAGAAGCATTCCATGGTTTTCTCCCGTTTGGGTTTCCATGTAAAAATTATGTGTTATGTGTTGATGATGTGATGCATATATGTCTGAATGTTTATTTTTTGATGCATAACATAAGATAAAGATTAAGTAAAGGCTAATATGTTAAAGAAGCTAAAATCTGCTAATAACTACGCTAATACTGATTCACCCCCCCCTCTCAGTATTAAATCGATTCCAACAAGATTGAAAGAGTTGTAGAATGGCAGTTGTTGTCGCCTAATACACACCTGGGGGAACGCGGAAGGAAACCTTCAAGCCACTCAGTGTGTCCTTGGGGGAAAGACAGAGGCAAGTGTTGTCACCTGATTACTCAACTCCTCCATCTAGGGTACTCCTAGCGAACCCAGAGGGGGTGGTCCCTATAAAAGAAACTATGGCTTTTCAACTATATAAAGCATAGTGGAAATCATCATCGAAAAATGGTTGATTTCTCGAGAAATCATGGTTTTTTCAGCCTGTCGATTTTTTGCAAAAATCGAACCTCGCGATTTTTTGAAAAAATCGGCTATTTTCCCTAAAAAATCGCGCGAAGACCCAAAAAATCGCCATGGAGTTTTAAAAATTTGACCAGTAAAAGTGACATTCTCCTTATCTTTTATTTTCCATCCTTTTACTTAAATTTTTAACATTACCATTAATTGTTTCAGGATGTTTGAGAGTGGTTCCAACCTCGTCGGACTTCATATGCAAAAAGTAGAATTTTAGATCCCATTCAGGTTCAACAGACTTAATAGTTTCAGGATTTCAAGATTGCAACGTTTCCACTAGATTCTATCATGTATGAGGGTAAGAGCAATGTTACAAAAACCGAACTGGTGGTCGAACCGGCCGACCCTGTGAACCGGAACCGAACCGAAACCGGACCAAAACCGGAATAAAAATCAGATTACCAAAAATACATAAAATATTCAAATTTTGAAAAATTATAAATATATTCATGTGCATCCATGTGCATTCAAACCATTATACACAAAATATGAAAAATATCTCATTTATATAGCGAATAAGAGTGCACAAAACCAAAATAGTAGTTAGCAATGAGTGCAATACATGTCTGAATCAAAATACATCATCAAAAAAGGCTCTAAATGGCCTATAAAAAAGACTAGAGTCAAAGACTAGACAATCTAATAATCTGAATCCTCAGGCTCAGAGGCCTCCGACTCGGACTCTGAGTCATCATCTGCATCCTGATCCTCAATTTGTGGAGTCTGGGCTTGGGCAACCTGACATGACTCCCCTGGTCCAGAAGGCACATGTCCAACATCACCTTCCACATCATGCTGCTGTGGAAGTGGGTCCAAATCCATCCATGAAAGGTCTTCATTCTCAGTGTCAAATGCTGGTGGCTGTGTCTCCACAACCCAATCTGCTGAGGCATCACTATCATCCATGAATATGGAAGACGATTCAGGGGTCCTGTTCTGCAATTGGTTGCGCCTCAACCGAAGGTTGTACTGAACAAATACCATATCATTTAACCGTTTTTGCTCTAAACAGTTACGCTTCTTGGTGTGAATACGCTAAAAAACACTCCAATTGCGTTCACAACTAGAAGCACTACATGTTTGGCTCAATATTCGAACTGCAAACTTCTGCAAATTAGGGCACTGGCTACCAAATTGTTGCCACCAATATGCTGCATGTACATTGTAAAGACAAAAAAATTAGTAAAAGAATTATAAAGTTTTACTCATATTCTAAATTTTAAAGACTTTCTAAATTCTATTATTACCTGGAGGATCTTTAGATATAGTCCGTATAGCTGTAGCCATGCCAAAGATACCAAGATTCTCATTGAAATGCAAGAGCTTGTTGTGGATCTCGTCTTGTTTAGCAGGATCATATACCATGCGCTCAATGCATTTGTACAATCCTTCCTTTACCTCCCCTTCTGCTTCAAAATCTTTTGTGTAATGGTACCTTTACAAGAAAAAGCAAATGATCAATTTAAGTCTTAAGAAGATAAACTTTTGCAATTAAAATTTAATAAAATAGCTTAAAAACTTTGAAAGTAGTTACCTTGGATTCAAGTAATAGCCTGTAGCATGTAAAGGCCGATGTAGTTGTCTGTTCCAACGATCATCAATTATTTTCCACTAAGGAAGATACTTTTGTCTTTTGCCATCATATGCTTCCTTTATTGCCTCCTTGGCCTGATCCATGGCCTCATAAATAAACCCCATCGCTGCTTTATCACCATCCACCATTCTCAGAACTTTCACAAGAGGTCTACTAAAAAGTACAATCTCCTCTGCCTTTTTCCAGAATCCTTTCTCATAGACTTTGTCAACAATGTCTTTTCCTTTAGCCTTCTTGCTATATTGAGAAGCATTCCACTCATCACAGGAGAACATCTTCCTCAAGTTGGCCTTTTGCTCAATCAAGGACTGCAATGTAAGAAAGTTTGTTGCAAATCTTGTGATAGCTGGCCTGACAAGCTCTTTTCCACCAGTGCATTTTCTCATAAGGGTCAAAACCCATGTGTGGTTGTAAATGTATCTTGTGATGAATTTTGCTTGTTCCACACACTTTTTCACCCACTCCATTTTCCTAATATCCTCAAGCATGAGGTCCAAACAATGGGCTGCACATGGAGTCCACCAAATGGTGGGATGTTTCTCCTCCAACATCCTTCCGGCTGCAACATAATTGGAGGCATTATCTGTGATAATCTGTACTACATTTTCCACCGCCACCTCCAGAACTACATCATCCAAAAGACGAAATAGTAGATGTGCATCCTTAACTTGATCAGATACATCCATTGATCTAAGGAACATAGTTCCTTTTGGGCAAGCAACAAGGAAGTTCACAATGGTGCGACGCCTTGTATCGGTTTATCCATCAGACATGATCGTGCACCCTATTTTACTCCATGAGTTTCTGAACTCTGTTAGGTATTCTTGTACTCTTTCCACTTCATTTTTTAAAAGTGGCCCCCTAATATCCTCATAACCGGGGCCCTTGAAGCCTGGACCACATGAAGCTACGGCATCCAGCATAGGTTGATAATAAACAGATCTTGTAGCATTGAAAGGTATGTCTGCATCATACCACCATCTAGCAATGCATTCCCAAGCAGCCTCCTTTTCCACCTTCTTCCATTTGGCAGCAATGGTGGGCTGAGCACCAGGGGTAGTTCGGGGTTGAAAGAAAGACTCAAGGTTGCCACGGGGCCTTTTAAATTGGGATGTACTGCTACCAAGACCACCACCAACAACATTTTCTTCCAAAGGTATGGTATAAGGATCATGGGTAGGATTTGGAAAACTGGAGGATTCTTCAAAACTAGGGTTTCTCTCAGAAAAATTAGAAGTACAACTTCTCCCTATCTCTTTTTGGATCCTCCCTTTTCTAACTTTTTCAGCTTGGTAGGATTCAATATGACCAAGCATCTCAGCTCTCAAGTCATTAGACACTTTTGGGCATGGTCTTACATTCCCCCTTGCACCCGCTAAATGTTGTTTCAGCCAATGTATACCTCCCCCAGCAACCTCCTTCTGACAATAGGTACACACCATTTTCCCCTCAACTAATTGACAATGAATCCATGCAGGATCCTTTCTATCTTTGAGAGCCATGGAAAGCAATATAAATCTGCAAATAAAAAGCAAAGCCCTAGTTTTTTAAAATTTAAATCCTATGAAAAAAACGATTTCAAATTTTTAGAGACTAACCACCACATAACTAAAGGAATACATGGCTGATTTTACATACCTTGAAGAGACGCCTCCAAATCTACAAAAGAAAATCAGCCACTAGTGGACTCCAAATCTGCTCCAATTTTTCTCCAAATCTGTTGCAATTGTCTCCAACACAAATCAGCCCACACACTCCCGAAAAATACTCCTTCAATCCTCCCTTCAAATCAGCCTAACAACCAACTAGAAGACACTCAGCAATCAACACTCAAAGAATCTAAGGCAAAAGACCCCAAGCACACGCTCAAAAATCGAATATTGGAAACCTTGGAAAGACTCCAATGAATAGTGTGAGTGAAAGAGAGGGGGTGGGTGTCTTTTTATAGCTTAGGGGGAGTGTTTAGGTTAGTCTAGGTTCATCCCCCCCCACCCACTTTTTTTTTTTAAAATTAAAAAAAAAAACAGTTTTTGGCCGGCCGTACGGGCTGCTGTACGGATCTGCCGGTTCACATTTTAAAACCGGTTTTGTGCCAAAAAATCCGGTTTTGACCGGTTTGTGGACTAAACCGGCCGGTTTTGGCCAAAACCGGACAAAAGCGGTTTGGTTGACCGGTTTGGACTGGAATTTCTTGTGAACCGGTCTAATCGGTCGGTTTTGGCAAAACCGGTCCGGTTCTGGTAACATTCGGTAAGAGATTGAAATTTAATCAAGCACATCAAACTAGGTATGTACCTTGATGTTGGTGGTGTTGATGCCTGATTGTTGAAGTTGATTGAACTCCTCTGTCGTGACCTTAATAAAAATATACCCTTTAGTCTAGCAAAATCACTTATTAAGCATGAAAAGCTTTTTCTACCTTATCTTAACGCTTGGATTAGGAAGTTTCATTAAAATTGTAGGGTGTTGACTAATGTCCTTGAAGGATTAACTTCAAGATTCAAGGTTTAGGCAAGGGCTAGAGCCTAGAGCCTAGAGGAGGGGGGAATGACCAATGTTCCAACCAGTGTTGAAACTTCCAAATTTCTAGTCTTTGAAACTTTAATGTATCATTTTTTAAATGGGATCCACTACATCATATATTTTAGTGCTTTCTCCATATTTATCTGCCAATGTGTTTATCTAATGTTGTTATTGCTTGATATGTTTAAAATTCTGAAAAAAATGAATATATTTTGTATGTTTTAATGTTTTCCGCGGTTTGCCGATTTTTGCCGATTTTTCACCGATGTTGTCGAGAAGTTGTATTCGGGACCCTTGCCGATTTTTTGTTGCTGACGATTTTTTCCACTATGGTTCCATCGCCTGTGGAATTTGCACATATATGATCTTCAACCGTTGTACCCTTCTAGGAACTTGTATGCTTTCCACTAACTGAAAGCATCTTCTGATTGGCTATGCTTGTGCGCTTACAGGATTGTTTGACCATGTGTTGTTCCTCTCTTCCTGCACACTCCCAATAATCAACCAAGCAATGCTTAGGCTTGCTTGCATGCTTGCCCCATTTGTTCAACTAACTCCTTCGCTGTATGAGCACATGTACCATTGTCCAACCAACTCCGTCGATTTTCTGGCTTGAGAGAGTATGACTTGGTGGACTTGACTTTTGCGCAAGGACCACATGATGTAGGATACTTTACTTGTGTTCCTTCTTGAACTGGATCTTCATGAAGTATCTTCTGAATCTGTATGATGTATCATCTTATGTACTTCTTCAAATTGGTGCTGCATGATAAATCCTTGATACACATCTTTAGATTGAATGCACTCTGAGATATATGTCAAAGTTGCATACATATCTGTCACCTTTACCACTTGCGCATATTTCGACTGATGCTCATGCTTTCTTCATCTCAAAGTGGCTTCTTCATACTTCTGCTGGAATGCTGTATCCACTTTGACTTTGGCGGATATCAATGACTCATACTGAATTAGTTGACATCCTCTTTGACACTGGATGACAATCAAACACTTGACATCCTCTTCAGTTGACATCAATGACAACCAATGCTCAACAAATCTCTGTGATAGATTATGTCCCTGCAATCTTTAGAGCCCAACCAATATGTAGATCGGTAATTTCAAAACCCTTTGATTTCTGCAGTCACTATGTGGAGGGGCATGCCCTTGCAATTCCAAAATTCATCAATATGGTATGTGACCTTAGCTTGAAGAAATAACTTGAATATATACTGTATCCTTCTGCACTTCGTGCCACAGAGCTCACACCCTTATCCTCTCTCTGAACTGTGCATTTACCTTAGAGTTTTGCCTTCACTCTTCATGTTGATGTGCTTCTTCGCTTAGATCAGTTCGCTTCCTTTTCACGACACACATTCTCATCAAGTTGATCTTTTATTTATATCCATCAACCAAAAAGGAATGTGGACTCTTTGTAATAAGGTCGAGCTGTATATTTTTAAATAAACATGGAAACAAGGCCAACTTATGCATTTGGAGATCCAACGTGTAAATAAGGACGTTTTCACACTTGTAATTACAGGGTTGACATTTGAATGATGGTAAGGGCTCCTAATATATTGGTTTAGTCACTGAAACAACGATCTAAGGCTTGTACCATAATTCTTGTAGATGCTGGGTACCAGAATTGGTATCGGAATTCCTGTGGGTGCTCCTTTTCAAGATTATTGTTGCTTCTTTAACTACACGTTGCTTTAGGGATTCTTCAAGGCTTCTTCAACTATAATGTTGCTTCAAGAATGTTGTTTGACTTCATGCATCAAGATTTCTTCACTTGGCTTTGACATTGACTTGTTCTCATGGCTTGATAGTTCACTTGTCCTCATAGCTTGAAACTTCACTTGTCATACTAGTAATGACAGTTCACTGTGCTTTGACATTAATGACAACATTTTTCAACACCATTCTCTTTGTAAATCTTTTTCTGGGACCAACTCTCCATCTTTGGAGTTGGCTTTTGAGGATTTTGATCAGATTCATACCTTACTTTTTGTATCTTGCTCTTCATAGGAGTCATTTTAGTGCTCCCACTTTGTTTTGACATCATTTTGTATCCAATAGTCCCTTTGACCTACTTTATTGGTCATTCGTTGGACATTAATAAAATGATTTATCTTATCTGAAACTAACCACCACAAAAATCTGGCAACATAAATTATGTTAGCTAGTTGTTAACAATCCAAACTGTTTTTGTCATACATATCAAAATTTTTAAATGCTGCCGAGATTTAGTTTGTAAAATCCTATTGAAGCTACTATGGTGCACCAAGACTAATTTCAACTAGTTCTTTAAATTCAACCATGGAAATTGTAGGAGTGGAGATGGTTACCCTTTTTGTTTGGTTATGACCCTATTACTGTTCAAAGTTCACTTAAGTTAAAGTCCTAATAACGGGTGCAAGCTTAAAGGAAACTTAAGACGGTCATCACTAAAATCACAATAGCACCTCTTCTCACTTTAGGTTGGCTCTTGTTGGACACAAGGGAGGTATCCCTAGGGTTAGGATTATTAGACCTATACAATGGAGGCTTAGACTTACATGGAGAATTAGCTTTAGTGAAACAGAAATTTGAAATGATTTATTGATTTTATATTTTAAGGTGGTTGAAAGAGGATGAATAGTGCCAAAAATCCACTTGGGTATATGCAGATTGTTATGCATCAGAGTTGGAGCAGTGTACTAGCAGGGCTAGACCTAGAGAAGGGTTTCTAAATTTTTTATTGTAAAGGCGAAAGTGGGTTATATTGTATGGATATTTGGATTAGGGGCTATTGTCCCCCTGGATTGGTCATGGCAGGCTCTCTTGGTTCCACTGCTAGAAGTACTTGGATTTGTGACACAGCTGTCTGCTCCTTTGGTGTGTGGATATTCTCACCATGCAGGGCTTTAATCCCATGGGTTGGTGTTCGGGGCTTCTGGGGTGACCCACTGGGGCACATGAACACCTTGGTTTTTGTTATGCAGAGGTGATTGCGTTTTGTAAAGGGTTGTTATTCCCTATCTAGCACACCTCTTTCACCCACTTGGACCGATTTTCAGCACTCAGAAACCCCTCCTCTAGTGTCTCTAGGCTATGACGTCATCCTTCCACCAGATTAGCCTACAAGTTGGAAAGGGGGGTGTTGACGTCCCCCTTTGGCTCATTACTTCATTAAGTAAAGCCTTACTTTAGTTTATTTTTGCTATTTTTGTCTATTTTAGGGCGAAATCCCTAAGTTATGCAGAATTTACCCTAAAAATATTATTATTTTATTATTAGACTTGCAGGCTCAAATTTTAGAAGTTGAGGATGAAAAAGTATAAATAAACATACTCTTTCCATTGTGAAATCATAAGACAAGGGTTCAGATATTTTCTTTTATATTTTTCCCTACTCTATGAGTTATTGATGTGATGCACACTGCTCTCGGGATGCACTTTCTTGCTTGAAGGTGGATGATGGGATGTTCTAGGGCTTAATTTTGCACATGCTAAAGGTTGATGCTAGACTAGTTGGAAGAACTCATACACAAGTGTGACCTAAAGGCTTTTCTTTGCTAATTTTTTGTTGGATGTTGGTAAGTTATGCTCCTAGCTAGGTTAAATGGTGCTTTTATGGTGCATTTTTCTGAATTATTAGGGCTTTTTGTCAACATTCTGTCAATTTTGTATGAAGAGAACGTCCTCCCAAGGAGTTCTCTATTGTTTATTAGGGCCTTGGACTTCTTCATTTGCCCTAGTTAGGCTGTCCTAGCGAACCCTATAGGTTGCTAGGTGATGCCCTAGCTTGCAAGTGTTGAAAGACATTTCAAGAGAAGGACGTTGATCATTGATCTCTCAATGCCATAGGGATTGCGACAAAAATCATATCCCCTTGTCATTTAATTTCTTTTCTTTTCATCCATTTTTTTTGTGTTTTGTTTGCTACAATTTTATGTTAAAAAACCCTAAAAATCATATACTGTCAAAAAAGCCCTATAAATTCAAATAAATTCAAAAACCCAAAAATATTTGTAATTTGATAATTTTGGTCCACCCTAAATATTTGCCATAGTGGATTTATCCACAGAGCTTTGAGGGTGTTCTCATTGGATATTAAAAAAACCCTAAAAATATAATATTGTTGGAAAAATCCTAAAAATCAAGAAAAATTCATAAAACCAAAAATATTTGGAATTTGATAATTTTGGTCCACCCTAAAATTCGCCCTAGTGGATTTATCCACAGATCTCTGCAGGCATATCTTAGGGAAACTTGAAATTGCTTAAGCTAGGGTGTTTGTAGGACTTTTACAATGCTGTTTGGAGCAAAAAGTGTGCCCTAGGCCATTTGACCTCCTCCCCTTTAGAGCACTTTTATGAGGCATTACCTTGGGAGGTGTGAAACCCTTGCATGGGGATTCGTGAAGTATATTGAAAGTTGTGATATTGATTGATACACTAAATTGACTCCTTTATTTTGATTTATGTATCCATATTATTCATGGTTGACTCCATAAAAGGCATTGATCTGGGTAGAAGATTTAGAAAGGTATTTGCATGTATCTTGTTGTTTGCAGGTATCTTAAGGGCTCTCCCCTGGGTTTACGAGTCACCCAAAGAAGTTGAGACACTAGGCTGTGGTGACATTTGGGCCTAGACTTCTCCTGTATGCTTACCTATCAGTAGCACTCAACCACACATAGTCTATGTTATCACACAACTTGTAGTTGTCCCAAAGGTGATCCTATCTAGGATGGTTGAGGCGTTGGACAACTAAAGAGGTGACCCAAGAGATGCCACGGTCCCGAATGCAATTGGTTGTCACGCTAACCGAATCACTCTTTGCTTTAGATCTAGCCTAAGCAATAACAAGGGGGAGACCCTAGCTAACCTATGAAGGCTAGCGAACCTACTCAAGACCTCCTAGGGAAATGTGAAAGATGAAAAGGAGATGATCAAGAGTAGATAGATCTAGATCTAGGATTGATAAGTGGACCCAAGGAGTTAGGGCTTGGTTGAAGAGGCTTATGAGATGGACAAATGTTCAACCAAGGAAAGATTAGGCCACCTAGGGGCTAAAAATAGTAGATCTAGATAGATCTAATGCCAAGTAGAGAGACCCAAGTGGGGCCCACCCTTAAAATATGGAAAATGGTCAAAATGGGGCTCACAAGGTATAAATCAAAGTGAAATGGCACTAGCGGGTTTTCTACTCAATGGATCTATGGATTTGAGAAGGAACAAGCAATATCCACGATGTAGATCTACTTCTAGCAAAAGCCCACCTACCTAACAAGTGCGACCTCCCTTAGAGAGGCCCCAGCGCCTTAGTTAAGGGGGTAAATGGAGTCGGATGCCCACCAAACTTTAGATCCAAGATTTTTTAATTATTATCTAGGTGGGTTTTAATTATTAAGCCCAAGAAATTGCTAGATCTCATCGGATCTAAAAAAAATGAGGGTTTTATGATACGAGGGTTTGAAGTGACCAATGGGTGAAATACATGAAAATGGATACGTACCTTGTAGATCTTACCTCAAATGCTTGCGGCTACCTTGTATATTGATGATCCTTGCAGATAGTTACAATTCCAAGCTAGATCCAAGTGATTCCAAGCTAAACGTCCAAGCCCAAGGAGGAAAAACGTCCTATTTCACCTGCAAAACAAACTACACAACGTGAGATTTGATTCACAAGTAAGCAAGATCTAAGCATGGCATATCAAAAGAAGTAAATCAATGGACAAAGCATAAATGAAAAACTCCCTTCAAGATGAAAACGTCTTGCCCAAGGGGATGTGAGAAACCTCAACAATCTTCCCTTCAAGCAATTCACACCCCTGCAATAGTCCAATTTGGCCTCTCTCTGTAACTGTCAAAATCACATGTGAAAAGCAAAGATGTCTAAAGCAAAAGATGTATAATCATGTACAAGAGCATCCCATCAAAGCAAGAGAAGCAGATCCACAAAAATAGTATTTTATTCCAGTATTTCCAGAGCCTTAAAGGGTTCCTTTACAATAGGGGGGTCTCTTCCTTAAATAGGAGGAGAGAGACCAAAACCCTAACCACTTTATGAATGAGTGGTTGAGATCAAAAGATAAAAAGAATACAATCAACGGCTAAGATGAGCGGGTACAATATAACATGGATCGCTCACATGAGGGGGATGCACACTCACTAAAGGATGCCCTAGAGGGGTGTGCATGACTTAAAAGTGACTAAAAGACAAACGTGCCACATAAGATGACAAGGACAAGTGACTAGGAGCACATGGTGGGGCTAGGAGGCTTTATTATCCTTCACTAGCATCACCCCATGGCACAATAATAGAACATGACTCAATAACATGTCCAAGTGAATAAATGATCAAATCTTGGCCCCCTCAACTAAGAGAAGAATGCATCAAATGACAACCTAGAGACTATGTGGACCCCACAGAATGTTGCAAGCCGATCTAGGAGTGGGATACCTCATAGGTGACATCTGCGCAGGCCTCATGCCAAAACCTTTGCCCCAATAGCCTAAATCAATTTCCTTAATGACCTTTTTATTCCACCTGAAAAACCATCAAAATGCCTGAAATCCACTGCCAGATGCCTGGGCACAAAATCTGACTGCACCATCATGTCTAGAGAGGGGGTAATATGGTAATAATAAGTGGCTGGACCACCCCTCTGCTTTGTAGTGCCATTTGAAAACATGCAAGCTCAAAACACCTGCTGGACAGGCCATTTCTGCATGGCAAAACTTGCCAAAAGTGGAAATCTAATCATATCCTCTCTGAGATCGCCTAAAACTTAATACTGAGTGTCTCAATGGACTCGGAAGGTCCAAATCCACTAAGGATGAGTACCGATACACCATGTGGCAACCTGTAATATCATCTGTAGCCTCATCCATACCCGAACAATAATAATATAATGGTCTGGAAATAATAATAATCAATAAAAAAGTGCGTCAACCATCATCTGAAACCTGTGTCCACTGTATGGAGCCATCAAAGGTGTATCAAAGGAACATATATCGTCATCATACATCATCACAGGGAATGGTAGTGTCTCACAAATGGAACAAGTTGTTTAGAAGAGTGCTTATTCAACCTTGGAAAATGTCTACAAATCACATCATTTCATTTCATTTCCTTGGCCAACAGTCTTAGGATTTAGCATATATTTAACTACTGCTTTCATTAGGCCTATATAACCCTTTTGGGGATTTCACCCGTGCTTAGAAGCACAACTACTAAAGCTTTCATCCAGGGTGCTTTTAGTTTCCACAATATTTCATTTGGCAACCCTTTTGGGGATTTCACTTGTGCTTAGAAGCACAACTACTAAAGCTTTTATCCAGGGTGCTTTTAGTTTCCACAATGTTTCATTTGACAACCCTTTTGGGGATTTTACATGTGCTTAGAAGCACAACTACTCAAGCTTTCATTCAGGGTGTTCTAAATTTCCAATTTATTCAAATTCACAACCCTTTTGGGGATCTTGCATGTGTTTAGCAACACAACTACTCAAGCTTTCATCCAAGGTGTTTATTTATTTCAATTTCCATAAATGATGGTAGTATAATTTGCTTTAGGTTTTAGCCAACACAACTTAGGCAATTAGGGGGACTCTCTACAATCAAGACCAAACATCGGGGCAACCGACTAGAGTGATCAAGGTATCAAATCCAATTCTCCGAAGGGTAAGTTCTGTTGCCAACTCAGAGCCGAGACACAAACTAACATGGATGCTATCCAACACAGAGGCAAAAGTGGGGATGTCCTCCATATCACAGGCTGAGGTGTAAGTTAGGGTAAAACCAAAAGTGGGAAAGACAATGGATGGATGGGGAAAGTGAAAGTGATGCCTAAGCTAGCAAGCCATAAAATGTGGGAATGATCATATCCACACTCCTTAGAGGGTAAAACCAATGAGTATAAAACAAGAACTTCTACATGTAAGTAATACAACCATTTAGATAATCAATAACAATCATTTTCATTTTATATAGATATACAGACAGATCATGATTGCTATATACTAAGTCAAGCTATCAAAATGAACAAAAGAGCAAGATAATAATACCATTTCACATCATATACCTGCTGGGCCATATACCTGTATCTGCTATCTGGACCACTTGTAACCACTGAAACACTATTGCTGATACTCTGGGCACTGCGCTACTTTGTAGAGAATAAAAGGTCATCTCGGTTATCAAATTTGAGGTCAAGAGGCTTAGTCGTGGCATAAGGTCTACAGCATGTCTGATCTGGGGCTGCTCTGATGTGTGAGTGATCATAAGTAATACTGCTCATCATAGCTGATCTCATTGAAACTGTGTAAAGGCAAAGCTCAAAAATATATACTGAACTGCTCTGCAATCATGGTAGCCTGGCTACTATAGATGTGATAACATCTGGCTCCAGCTGGGACAAGTGCTCTAAGGGAGAGAGTGCTTAAGAACCTCAGAATCTTTGGTCCCCAACACTAACTGCATCAATCTTATATCCGGCACCGAACTGTTTTACTTCATCTTTAATTGTACCTATTCCTACACACATGGGAGCAAACTACCACGAGCAGCTCTAAGGGAGAGAGTGCTTAAGAACCTCAGAATCTTTGGTCCCCAACACTAACTGCATCAATCTTATATCCGGCACCTAACTGTTTTACTTCATCTTTAATTGTACCTATTCCTACACACATGGGAGCAAACTACCACGAGCAGCATGTATGGAATAAAATAAAATGCTGAAATGAATTTCTAATTTAAAGCAGAATATTAAATGCATGAAATGAGAGATACTAATCAAATCAACTAATCAAGCTTAAATGTTTTTTTAGTTTTTATTTATGCAGGCAAAAAGGGAAGCTTAGAAAGGAGCAAACTCAACTAACTCACGGAAACCTAGGCGAATACTCAACACTCAGAAGAAACTTAGCAGAAACTCAGCACTCACGAAAAAGAAAAAGCAATCAAAACCTACTGCTCAAGCGAGCTTATTTGGTCCTACCTACTCTACTTTAACCATTCAGACAAGTGCTAGGTAAAATCATAAATCCAGTGCAACCATTCATCGAAAAGGTTAATGATTCTTCTTTGATTTTCGTTAATAAAACAAGCCAGGATTGGGTTAAAGATTAAAGAATTTGATAGCACAATCTTCCTGGTTTGTTCAAAACTTGAAAATGGGTTTGAATGGTGCAACAAGAAATCATGCCAAGGAGAAGATTCACTGACGCAAACATCCTCCATCAAAGAATTGATAGGATCATAAAAGTTATGCAAGTTAATCTTCGAGATGGATGGAGGAAAAGAAAGCGATGAATGATTCAACTTCCTTTGACTCAAACTGCTTTCTGTTACCAACTAAGTTGTACTTAGTTGGACTATCAAGTGAGCGGGCAAGGTTGAACATGTTACATGTTCGTTTTCGATGATTTGATGTCCAGCAGGCCTTTTAAAGGCCCCCTTTTTTTAATTTTTTCCACATGTCCATGGCTCAGCGGGGTTTGTAATAAAATGTACTAGCGTGGTGTTTTGTAAAGGACTTGGTTCCCTAGGACTTTTTGGCTAAGTCAGGTATTCCAAGGAGTTTTTTCACCTATTAATTATCTCTTGCATTAGTGCATAATATAATTTTTGGGTTTTTCTCCTACTCCTCCAAAGCTAGAATGCCTGGGGAGGTTAACGGGCCTTAGGGAATTGTTAAAGTCTATGGGTCAATGTATATGAACATGCTAGCATATGGACATGTGCTAAGTCCCCCTAGGTTGTTTTTAATTTTTCGGCGAAAAGTATTTTTTCCGTAAATGAGCCATTTTTTAATGGTTTCATTAAATTTTTTTGTAAATGGCATAGAAGTGTCATCTAGGGATCTTTTTTTCCTTGGGGGTGCTCGTTTTCTAACTTAGAGCACCCACCTTACCCCTAAACCATTTTTTATAATGTTTGGGTCGTTAATTTTTCCCTTATGGAGAAAAAATAAAAAAAAGTGAAAAAAGTCGTGAAAAAATAAAAACAGTCAAAAAACTCATAAAAAATTAAATCCATAATTTTGGGGATTTGATGTTAGAAATAAATAAGCATGGATTAAGGTGCATTATGGGTTGAAATGTAAGCGATATGGGCAGCCCATATTGTGGGAATGACTCCCCCATTTGAGGGAGGCGCATTTCCTCAACTTGGGCACATTTCTAAATTGAGTGGGGCCCCACGAGTTAAGGATGTTGCAACATATTTGGTGGCTGATTTATGGCTGCGTTTGGGCAGCATATTAGAAGGGATTGGCAGCCCCTATCTCTCCATTTATCAAGCCATCTATCATGCCACCCATTCCAACTTCTTCTCCTCAACTTGGGCACCCCCTCTCCTTGAGTTTTTCTATATTAGCAAGTTCACTCTCATTGTTTTAGCATGAGAAGGTGGAACCTCTGCTCCTATCTTTGTAATACTTCTGCATTTGTTTATGAATAAAAGGCTTTGGAGGCAATTCTATGTGTGGATTCTCATGGTGTGGATGATCATGTTCTATTTAACATATGAGGTAATATGTGTCTTTACATGTTTATTCATGCTTGTTTATTGATCAATCACTAGCTTTTGAAGGAGGTGTTTATCTTAGTAAGGTAAAGATAGAGCAATCTAATTCATTATTTTTTACTGTTGGTTATCATAGAGTGCTTAGAGTTCCATGTTATTTTTGTTTAAATGCTTAAATCTAATTCTCTATTTTAGTCTACACTAGTTGCATTTGATCTTGCTTGTGTGAGTTGTTTTTTGTGTCTACAAGTTGTTGATCCGAAGAGTTGGTGGAGCTTGCTTGCGTCCATTGGTCTTCGAAATTGATTCAAGGAGAACTAGTCCCATTGATCCCCATGGTGGAGGACTGCATAGCCCAAATTCAAGACGTTTCCTCTTCTTCTCATCAACATAAAATTCAACAAAACTTTCTCGGTTACTTTGGTTTGCAATTCTCAGATCTGTTTTCTCTTTAAATACCTTAAGTAGATCTGATTTATGTGTTAGATCTTATGTATTTTCAAAGTTATATTTGATCTAGATCTAATACTAGTTTGTTTCTTGTCAAAGTTAGAGATTTTTATGCATATTTTGAATAACTTGAACAAGCAGTACTTTTGATTATAAAAAGTTTTATCTGGCTGTTAGTAGAGCTTATAATTTGCAGCCCTTAAAAGCTTTCAAAGATCCCAAGTAAACAAGCCCCATTTCTTGTTTTACTTGGTTAAATTTCGTCATTTTTAACTAGTTTTAACACTTAGTTTTTTCTAGGTTTTTTAGGAGGTGTTCCAAAGACACTCTATCAATTATACATAATACGTAAAATGTCCTATGTTGAAGATGATATGAGATTCATTAAGTACTAAATAAAACATTGATTCAACCATATATATCCCAAATAATATTGGACATTCTCAACAATAAGCAATATGAGGTTCACTAAATAATAATAAAAGACATTCCCAAAGTTTCCACGTGATAGTATGAAATTATAATACACAAGACATTTATTTTTAAATTAATAAGATTATAAATAGGGGGCATTCCCAATATTTTAAGAAACAACATGAGTTACACAGTAGTCATAGGTTACTTTTCGTCATTTCTTAGGAGTTATGTCTTTAAATAGTAAAAAGAAAAGAAAAGAAAAATAAAAAATTTCACTTGCTCAGTTAGACAGACCTTACATTTGTGTTTTGGGTCATCTTATACTGACGTTTGCTTGCTGGTTTGCAGCAAAAGACGAACAGGTAGGAGGAGGTGCTACCAAAATTTCAAGGATCTAGGCAATTTGGATGACCAATATTGAAATTTTGTTAAACCGGTTAAATTTTTCCTCCAAAATTGTAAGCCACCAAGTCACTTTAAGTAGACTGGGGCAGTTCTCTGATCATTGTAAAAGATTATTAAACGAGAGCAAGTGGGCTAGCCAACGCCCACACCCCATCCCCCCAGGGGTGGCCTGTGTTGTCTCTTTTCATGGTGTGATTTTTTAGAGTAGTTTACTTCTTTTATTTTTGGCATTTAATAAAACTAACTAGGGTTAAAATTTGCCTTGTTGGTCCGTTCCACTGGCGGGCCACAAGTTCACTCAAGACATAGATTTTTATCATTTTTTTTACAAACTCAAACGCCCCCTTGCTTTCCTGAAGTAGGGTTTCAGAACAAGGGCTTGCCCGAGTACTGACCTGAAAAGAGAGTCTTGGGGTTTTAAAAGATAAAATTTTGGTTCATAATTTTTTTAAAAAATTTCCAAGGTCTTCTCTCATATGCTCTGTGGCCAACTTGCAGCTTAGTTTGATCATGTTGGTACACATCAGAAAGGGGAAGATGACTAGTAATAGGATCTAACACCACCCCAATAAACAAACCTTTTTGTGAAAATCTGGCACAACGCGAGTATTTTGTTGTCGTGGGCAAATTTTTCAGAGGACTTGGGACAAAACTGGGTAGTGACCTCTTGGAAGCCGTTAGGTTTGCCCTCGTTGGTACAACATCTGAACACCTCCTTGAGACTCCGATCCAGTCCAAGTCTCGGTGAGAGGCCACACATCAAAATTCCGAACATGTTCCACGTACCTTTGCGTATATTGGGAACCCACTAGCCCTAATAAAAAGATCACTACCACATTAAATTTAAAATAAACCAAGAACACTTGCACAACATTTACTTTTTCAGTTCATGCATCTTTTTCGACTCCATTCAAGCACTGGTTTATATTGTTATATTTCATGTTATTGATGAATGTTGTTTATGATGATAATGTTGAATATTTGCAAAGGAAATGTTGATGAATGATGCTTTGCTTTATATGTATAAATGTATGCTGCATTAGCTTGGTTTCAAAAAATATTTCTAACTCCTAGATTAGACACCATAGTTTCTTTTCATTTTTAGGGTTCACCTCCCTTGGCTTCGCTAGGAAAGCCTAGATGGAGGAGTCGAGTCCCAAGTGACACCACTTGACTCTGACTTGCCCCCAAGGCCACACCAGCAGCTTGAAGACTTCTGCTGCGTTTTCCCAGGTGTGGAACCAGGCGGCAACACTCTCTTCACTCACTTCTTTCGCATATCCAATTTTGTTTAAATTATGGCCATCGACAAAACAAATTGGGAACAATTTATAAATTAACAATCTGATAAATGAGATTAACCCCAAATGTTGCTTTATAACTGAGAAAAAGTGAAATTGATCTTTATAAAGTTTGTCAATCGGGCAACAAATGGAATAAACTAAAGATGACTGGACAACAGAATAAAAGGTTCCACAATCGACCACTTGGCAACTAGTAGACTCGTGACTCAGAAATCCAGAAAAATTATTCAGACATAAACCCAGACGAAAAGATTCGAAAAGTCGGGATGGGAGGGTGGATTGAAAACATATTTTTCCTCCCATATGATTGATGACAATTGACCTTGAAATTTTAAAAGAGGGAGAGGCATTCAATTTAATAACATTCTTGATTCTAGGGAGAATCTCCAAGTTTGAAACAGATATTGTACGAGGACAAAATTTAATGCAATTATTGAACCCCAAATATTGAACCAAATTACCTGATTAAGGATGGAATCAAATGAGCATGGCAAAGGATCATTTAAGGATTCACCATAAGAAGTTGAACAATGATTTGAGCATCTAACTTGATTTTCCAACTCATCTTGACCCTGAGACTGTTCTTCCATTGATTTATCATTAAATTCATGTGAGGATAAATGATCATTTTCTATGAATTGATCATGGAGAAAATTGACAAGTTTATTTATAACATCCTGATTATTTACACAATGATCACGTGAAATTATCTCAAAAGGGCCTTGGTTCATGTCCCCATTTTCTTCTTCTTCAATAAGATAAGAAATTGAATGATCGCTAATGATAGAATGATTAAGGAGTTTCTTTTCAGGAGGATCCTCAATAGACTCAAACTCATAAATTTCTTCAGGATCAAGACTAGGGCTACTTAAGAATTGATTTGAAGTATTGTCATCATTATCTTGATGGTCCTCATCAAACCGATCCTCAATAGCACAATCATTGATTGATTTCTCTGCTATGAATTCTTGAATGTTACTACCCCTTTTATTGTTTAATAACCCAGTGAACATGTCATACCCAGTGATGGATCCCGGGGCTAAATGATCAAACCACAACCCGACATTTCCACCTAAAGACTCACCCAGGGCTTGCATATAAACATCTTCATCGTCCGCACCCCTAACTTCCATATAATCCCAAAATATATGTAAGTGATTTTCAATTGACTCAAAATAATTTCCATAGAAGCGAGGCAACCTTTCGGAGTAATTATTTAGCATAAGATGAGGTGCCCCATAAATTTCAGAGAAGTCAAAAGGAGATGGCTTAGCTGGATTTCTAATAACTATGGCCTTTTTGCTAGGGATTTGCATTGGATGTCTAACTGGAGTACTAGAGTCATTTGATCAAATGCTTTGGTCGCAAGGCCTTGGCTAAGATTGACTCTTATTTGAAGTAATTGGGTTAATACTTTTACTTGAAGAATGAGGGAAATGATGGGAGCCATAAGAATTATGTACGTAATTACCCCCATACTGATATGTTGATTTGCTTTCATCCCTTTCTTCCAATTGTCCTTTATAATGAGATAGATTCTCATACATTTCGTTCATACACCTTGTCATTTGGAAGAATACATCTGAATTCATTATGATTTATAAATTACAAAATTGAAAAGTGGGCACGGGGCCGCTCCTCAATGGAGTCACGTTTTGGAGTCGCCAGGTAAACTATTGATCTTGTCTACCAAAAGATATGTCGTTAAAATAGCGATGAGAAATGAGTTAAATGAGATGGTTATGTTTGAATTAAGGATGAAACTGATAAGACCGAATGCGATAAGATAAGACCGAATGCGATAAGATATGAGATATGCACGGACACGACGCCTCTACCTCCCCGACAACAATGCCAAAAAATGTTATCGCAGAACTTGTAGTTGTCCCAAAAGGTGATCCTGTGCAGGATGGTAGAGGCGTTGGACAACTAAAGAGGTGACCCAAGAGATGCCACGGTTCCCAATGCAATTGGTTGTCATGCTAACCAAAACACTCTTTGCTTTAGATCTAGCCCAAGCTAGACCAAGGGGGAGACCCTAGCTAACCTATGAAGGCTAGCGAACCTACTCAAGACCTCCTAAGGGAATGTGAAAGATGAAAATGAAAAGATCAAGAGTGGATAGATCTAGATCTATGATTGATAAGTGGACCCAAGTGTTAGGATATTTCTATACTACATCCTAGTCCTACTAGCATTTTCATCCTTTGCATTTTCAGTCATGCATGCACTTTTAGGGTTTGCATGCAATATTTAGGGTTTGCATGCATCCGAGTCATCAGTCCCAGCACCTAGCCCTCAGTTAGCTAGCCCCCGGAGCTTCTTTCCACTCAGTTTTAGCTCTCCTAGAGCTTAGTGCGCCCTCCTTTCATCTACCAGTTGAGAAAGGTGCCCTTCCTTACCTACCATTCAGTTATCTTCAGTTCTTTCCTTGATTTAAGGCTATACTGACTCTCAACTGACTGTATCACTCTGATGGACCTCCAGTGAGACTTGACTGCCCATTCTGACTGCAGTTAGCTCCTCATGCGCCCTTCACTGAGCTTCCTTCATTTAGTTAGTGCCAATTACACTCAGTTACACCTACCACACTTAGTTAGACTCAGTTTGACTGATGGTTGACAGTTACTTGTGCATTGATGACTTCTAGTTGTGCTCCGATGACACTCCAGTGATCTTTTGATCACTCCATGAAGGATAATTCGAATTGCCACCTTGGCATTCGAATCCTCATGCATTGTACTGCTTATTTGTCCATATTGTGATTAATTAATTAGTGTGTGTGAAGTTATTTTGCTTCTATCCGAGTTCTCTTGTATTATTCTGTTGCTCATTATACTGCATTGACCACTCTTCTATTTTCCTGTTTAATCATAATTATTCTCTTGTGAGGTATACATAATCTCTTAGATCTGCTGTGAGGAGTTTCACACCAAGGAGTCAGGGCTTGGTTGAAGAGGCTTATGAGATGGACAAATGTTCAACCAATGAAATATTAGGCCACTTAGGGGTTTAGAATAGTAGATCTAGATAGATCTAATGCCAAGTAGAAAGACCCAAGTGGGGCCCACCCTTAAAATATGGAAAATGGTCAAAATGGGGTCCACAAGGTATAGATCAAAGTGAAATGGCACTAGGGGGTTTGCTACTCAATGGATCTATGCATTTGCGAAGGAACAAGCAATACCCACGATGTAGATCTAGCAAAAGCCCACCTACCCAACAAGTGTGACCTCCCTTGGAGAGGCCCAATGCCTTAGATGAGGGGGTAAAAGGGGTCAGATGCCTACCAAACTTTAGATCCAAGATTTATTAATTATTATCTAGGTGGGTTTTAATTATTAAGCCCAAGAAATTGCAAGATCTCACCAGATCTAAAAGGAATGAGGGTTTGAAGTGACCAATGGGTGAAATACATGAAAATGGATACGTACCTTGTAGATCCTACCTCAAATGCTTGCGGCTACCTTGTACATTGATGATCCTTGCATATAGTTACAATTCCAAGCTAGATCCAAATGATTCCAAACTAAACGTCCAAGACCAAGAAGGAAAAACGTCCTACTTCTGCTTCAAAACAAACTACGTAACGTGAGATTTGATTCATAAGTAAGCAAGATCTAAGCATGGCATATCAAAAGAAGTAAATCAATGGACAAAGCATAATTGAAAACTCCCTTCAAGAAGAAAACGTCTTGCCCAAGGGGGATGTGAGAAACCCCAACAATCTCCCCTTCAAACAATTCGCACCCCTGCAACAGTCCAATTCGGCCTCCCTTTGTAACTGTCAAAATCACATGTGAAAAGCAAAGATGTCTAAAGCAAAAGATGTATAATCATTTACAAGAGCATCCCATCAAAGTAAGAGAAGCATATCCACAAAAATTGTATTTTATTCCAATATTTCCAAAGCCCCAAAGGTGCCTTTACAATAGGGGGGTCTCTTCCTTAAATAGGAGGAGAGAGACCAAAACCCTAACCACTTTATGAATGAGTGGTTGAGATCAAAAGATAAAAATAATACACTCAATGGCTAAGATGAGTGAGTACAATATAACATGGATCACTCACATGAGGGGGGTGCACACTCACTAAAGGAAGCCCTAGGGGGGTGTGCACCACATTAAAGTGACTAAAAGACAAGTGTGCCAAATAAGATGACAAGGGAAAGTGACTAGGAGCACATGGTGGGGCTAGGAGGCTTTATTATCCTTCACTAGCATCACCTCGTGGCACAATAATATATCATATGACTCAATAACATGTCCAAGTGAATAAATGATCAAATCCTAGTCCCCTCAATTGAGAGAAGAATGCATCAAATGGCAACATAGAGACTGTGTGGATCCCACTGAATGCTGCAAGCTGATTTGGAAGGAGTGGGATACATCATAGGTCACGTCTGAAGAGACTGTTATCACACAACTTGTAGTTGTCCCTAAGGGTATCCCATCCGAGATGGTAGAGGATACAGACAACTAAAGAGGTGACCCAAGAGATGCCACAGTTCCCAATGCAAGCTGGGTGTCACGATAACTGAGGCACTCTTCACTTTAGATTAAGATAAATCAAGATCAAGGGGGAGACCCTAGCTAAACAATGAAGACTAGCTAACCCAAAGACTCCTAGGGAAACGTGAAAATGAAACAAGGAGATCAATGGTGAGTTAGATCTAGGAAAGATTAAGTGGACCCAAGAGTTAAGGTGTGGTTGAAAAGGCTTAAAGAGTGACAAATGGTTCAACCAATGAAAGACAAGGGCCACCTATGAGGTTTAATCAAAAGATCTAAAAGATGACTTAGTACCATGAAAAGTAGCCAAGTGGGACTCACTCCTTAAAAAGTGGAAAATTGGTCCAATTTGGGTCCACAAGGTCAAAGTCGGAAAAAGATGGTACTATGGGTCTGCTATAGCATGGATCTATGGATTTGGCCAAGAATTAGCAATACCCAAGTGTGGGATCTAGCAAATGGCCACCTACCCAAGGAGTGTGAATTGCCCCAAGGGTGACTATTGCCTTAGATCAAGGGCCAAATGGAGTCGGATGTCCACCAAATTATAGATTGGGGCAAGTGAAATGATAATCAAGGTGGGTTTTCAAGATTAAGTACAAGCCGTGGCTAAATCTCACTAGATATAATGCATCACTAAGTGACCCAAGTGGGGCACAACCCTCAAAATGAGGAATGGGGCCCACAAGGTAGAAATCACAAAAGTGAAGCACTAGGGGTAGGTTTTAGGAAATGATATTTCCAATGAAGCAACAATTTCACCTACCCATGTACTAGAACCTAGCAAATGCCCTCCCTCAAGGAATGCGACTTCCCTTGGAGAGACCAATGTGCCTTGAGAAATGGGTCAAATGGAGGTCAATCACCACCAAACTATAGATCCGAATTGCCGTGGATGCTATAGAGGTGGGTTTTAAAAAAAAAATCTCCAAAAGCTTGTAGATCCAAGTAGATCTAAAAAAAATGTAAAATGAGGGTTTTAACCATTAAGGTTTATTGATCTAAGAGAATAGATGGTCAAGGTAGAAGAATAACATACCTCCTTGAGCATACCTGGAAAATGAAGATGGAGATTGCATGTGACGAGGATTACTTCCCACAGAGATCAAATGGCAAACTTGATGAAGCCCTTCTTGATGTCGTTTTTCCTCCTTCAACCAATCCGGCCTCCCTATTACTGTCAATCAAGGACACAAAGATCAATCAATTAACAAAAACGCAAGTAGATGCAAGCAAAAGAGATGAATATGTGAAAATCCTCACAGCAGATCTAAGAGATGATGTATACCTCACAAGAGTAATTATGATTAAGCAGGAAAATAGAAGAGTGGTCAATACAGTATAATGAGCAACAGAATAATAATACAGTAGAACTCGGATAGAAGCAAAAATACTTAACACACACTAGTTAATTAATCACAATATGGACAAATAAATAGTACAAAGCATGAGGATTCTAATGCCTAAGGTGGCAATTCGAATTAGCCTTCATGGAGTGATCAAAAGATCACTGGAGTGTCATCGGAGCACAACTAGAAGTCATCATCATCATCATTGGAGTCATCAATGCACAAGTAACTGTCAACCATCAGTCAAACTGAGTCTAACTAAGTGTGGTAGGTATAACTGAGTGTAATTGGCACTAACTAAATGAAGGAGGCTCAGTGAAGGGCGCATGAGGAGCTAACTGGAGTTAGAATGGGCAGTCAAGTCTCATTGGAGGTCCATCAGAGTGATATAGTCAGTTGAGAGTCAGTCTAGCCTTAAATCAAGGAAAGAATGGAAGATAACTAAATGACCATCTCATCACGGATCCCAAGAATGACCATGGTCAAACTATGTTTGACTAGGTCAAAATACAACCAAAGACTAGATTATAGCAAAAGACTAAGACATGTTCCTTTAATCATATTCACAACTTAACTTAAAGTATAAACATCATTCAATTAATTTCCATGGCCTTTTTGGCCTATATGACCCCTCTAGGATTTTGCATGCGTTAAAAAGCACAACTAATTGTAGCTTGCATCCGAAGGCATATTTACATTTATAAGGTCAACAATATTTAGATATGGCATTTGTTTAATGATTGCTTTTTGGACCTATCTATAGCCTTCGTGGGGTATTTTAGCATTTCATTGCTTTAGCCTTTATTCATCATGTGTTGAGAAACACATTCTAGAATTTTAAGTTCATAGGCTTTTATAAGAGATTTCCAATATAAGTAGTACATGTGCTTTCAGTTTATCTAACAACAACTCATGTGACTAGAGGGAATTCCGCACTAAGCCAAACATCGGGACAACCGGCTAGAATTGATCTAGGCATAAAATACAACTCACCAAAGGCAAGTTTTGTCATCAACTCAGAGCCGAGACACAAAACAATCATGGATGCAATCCAACACAAAAGTAGAAATGGGGAAGTCCTCCATATCAAACAGTCAAAAGGGAAGTCAAGGTGAAAGCCAAAATAGGGAAGGTCATGGATGGATGGAGTCAAGTGAATGTGGTTTCTAGACTAGCAAACATAAAATTCAAGGAAGACCATGTTCATGCTCACAGGAGGGTAATGAAACCAATGAGTATAGTCAATAAACCTTAAAGTGCAAGTAATACATCCAATCTTATATTTTAAAATCATCCAAGGTATTTCATTTCATTATTTAAATAGTAATGCCACATCATGAGTTATATAACAAGTCAATGCTATGAAGATGACTAAAACAACAAGATAATAGTCCAATGCTAATAATCACAAGTCTAATGGTCATATCATTGCATATCATAAATAGCCATCATATAGAAACACTGAAACAGTGCTGCAACAATATAACTGGGCACTGAACTGAAACTGCATGAAACAAAAGGTCACATCGGTCATCAAATCTAAGCGCTCAAGGTTCAGCCTTGGCACAAGGTCTACTCAATGTTTGATATATACTGCTCTTATTTGTAAGTGATCTCAAATAACTCTGCTTATCATAACTGATCTCTGTAAAAACGAAGCTCTGGAAAGTGCAGATATTTGCTCAGCAAGAATAGTAGCCCAGCTACTATGGTGTGATAACACATACCTCATGCCAAAACCTTGCCTCAATAGCCCAAATTGATTTCCTTAATGACCTTTTTATTCCATTTTTATTCCGCTTGAAAAATCATCAAGATGCTTGAAAACCACTGCCGAATGCCTGGGCACAAAATCTGACTGCACCATAATGTCTAGAGAGGGGATAATATGGTAATAACAAGTGGCTGGACCACCCCTCTCCTCTGCAGCGCCATAGGGAAACAAGATAGCTCAAAACACCTGTTGGACAGGCCATTTCTGCATGGCAAAATTGGCCAAAAGTGGAAATCTAATCATATCCTCTCTGAGAGTGCATGAAATTGAATATTGAGTGTCTCAATGGAGTCAGAAGGTCCAAATCTACTAAGGATGACTACTCATACACCATGTGGCAACCTGTAAGATCATCTATAGCCTCATCCATACCCAAACAATAATAATATAATGGTATGGAAATAATAGTAATCAATAAAAAAGTGCATCAACCATCATCTGAAACCTATGTCCACTGTATGGAGCCATCAAACGTGTATCAAAGGACCATATATCATCATCATACATCATCACTGGTCCAACTCATCACTGATGCCAAGGTTGACCAGGTCAAAATGGGTTTGACCAGGTCAAGACTGATCAAAATATGACCCTGGCTGAAAAAGCCTATTGCTGCAAGTGCAAATGGTTAAGACATGCTCTTTTAATCCTTTTCATAGCAAGACTTAAAGCATTAAGCATCATTTCACTGGCAGTTAATTAATAATATCATAAAACATAAGTTCAAATAATTATTTACTTTACAAAAGAACCTCCAGGATATACTCATTCTGTAGACATGATCAATCAGCTAGCAAAGGGTGAGAAATGCAAGGCTAGGACAAAGGGGATGACACAACACACTCAACACTGTGATGCTTTGGTTTAGGGAAAGGGAATACACACTTAAGCATGTGTCGAATAAAATATACACAGGGAATGGCATCGTCTCACAAATGGAACAAGTTGTTTAGAGGAGTGCTTATTCAACCTTGGCAAATGTCTACAAATCACATCGTTTCATTTCATTTCCTTGTCCAACAGTCTTTGGATTTAGCATATATTCAACCACTGCTTTCATTAGGCGTATATAACCCTTTTGGGGATTTCACCTGTGCTTAGAAGCACAACTACTAAAGCTTTCATCCAGGGTGCATTTAGTTTCCACAATATTTCATTTGACAATCCTTTTGGGTGTTTTACCTGTGCTTAGAAGCACAACTACTAAAGCTTTCATCTCAGATATTGAGGATTGAGTGATTCTCCTGGACTCACCAAAGGACTAGTGAAGTTGATGCATGAAGACACTTCTTGAAGGACTGAGACTGTGCAGACAACCTTCTGTATTTATAGAGATAATGGAGACAGTATAGATGTACAGATGAAACCCAGATGATCGTGATGCTAATGAAGACCAAAGAATACCTTCCTCGTCGAGAGGGAGTGTTAGATTTTGTGCAATTTCGGAAGATATTATTTATTGTATTTCTATTGTATTTGATTGTACCTCCTAAGGGAGATGAACTTGATATAATTAACTATGTAAACCCTTGAAACAATCAATGTAAACCTTGGGGTGAAAAGAAGCAAAAGAAAAGATTAAATTTAATTTATAAATTGCCCCCCAAGTGTAGTCGGCCCAGTCAAATAGAGAAGTCGGCTCACCTAGGGTAAAAGTCAGTTTTGCACTTGTATAAATAAGAGGTAAAGTCACCTCATTATCACACTCACTCATTCACTCAAGTTCGCATCACTTGAGAGAGAGAAGTTCGCATCTACTGGAGAAGAAGACTGTTTTGGGGTTTCTACTTTTTGGAAAGCATTTCCATATTTTCTCTTTTATGATTGTACTCCGATCTTGGGATTATCATCTCTATACGAAGGTTGCTGGGTTTTCTCCCGTTTGGGTTTCCCAGGATAAACTCTGTTGTTATTGTTTTGTGCTTTCTCTTTCTTCTAGTGATTTTGTTTATGCAATTGAATTATTGTGCTATGAATGTATGAAATTTAACACAAATAATTAACAAATACAACTTCCTAGTGGGTTTTAATTAATAGAGACCCTTTTTACATTGATTGATGAACACTAACTTACTTGGCCTTATTTCAAAGAGATAGCCTTATACAATGTGTGACTAACTCCTAAAGTAAGGTGGGTTAGCGACAAGGTAGGACCCTAACAATGGATGTATGATCTGTGGTGTATTCTTGCGTGTTTGATACATTGAGGTTCAATCCTTAAATGTTCAAAAAATTTACATCATCTATATATCTAAATTTTATTTCTGATATATATATATATAGTGTCCCAGTGTACCCTTGCAGCAGGGTCTCCATGTATCGATGTCCAATTGTCAGTTGACTTAGCTGATATATAAATAGGTTGCTGCCGTAAATCCCAATAACACATCATCTATAGCACAATTAGAGATCTTTTGAAACAAAATAGTGATGAAATGAAGTGAAAGTGGGGGGATTTATAGATCTTTGCAACTTCATAGGCTATTATCCTTGCACTGCTGCAAATATCTCCTATTTCTCCAGATATTTTTTTAAAATTTTTTTCAAGTTGCTGATTTTTCTGAGTATTTTAGGTTCAAGTTTATGCTTGACAATATTTTCCTCAATATTTATGTTAAGTTTCTTTCTGAAACTTCAGCAATATATTCCCCAAAATGATATTTGCAACATTGCATCCTTGTTAACATACAGTCATCTTATTTAGCAATTGCTAATGTTTTTCATGGAGATCCGTTAAAGGCTTTCCCTCAGGTAGCGTGGCCTCTTTTTTTCATATCCAGGTTCTCATCCTGATTCCAAACACCACCAGTTTCCATTGGGTTTTTGCCTTAAATTGGTAGTTAAACCATAGCTAACTGGTTTCACATCTAAATCTGTTTGTGGGACATATATCTATATGGAAGCTAATACTTTTGTAGCCGTGTACCTCTTGACTAGTGTAAGCATGATGAATGATGCAAATCTCTGGGCTGCAGCATCTAGTTTTTATGTGTTGATTCCAATTTTTCAGTAAGTCTTTATCTTTGGAACATTGTTGTGTTTGATATACAGGCCTTGCGACAGGGAAGCGCTCTTGTTCGATTAACTTTGCAAAATAACCCACATCGAACTGAATTTATTCTGGTAAATTGTCTTCTCATGCAGATATTTGCAGTGTAAAATAGCTGGAACTAGTTTTTTTTTGTAGCTTATTACCTGTACTTATATCTCACTGTATCTGCATTTTAGATAATTATAGTTCAGAAGAGTACTATTATTCATTCACATTTGGTAATCTGACGAGCAATCCTTTATTGTGAATTACTTGTTGCATTCCGTCTCTCTTCTCTTCTTAAATTGGTGAATACTGACCTGAAGTATGTGGTGTTCAGATTCGAGTAGGTGCATATATCAGCCCACGGAATCCGGTTCTTCATGTTGGGGGTCATCATAATTTCAGTATCACAGGGAAGGGTGAGCTTCTTGTGCTAGTGTTCATTGTTTTGATACATGCAACTTAATTTGGCATCATGATATCATGATTGTGTATGATATCAAGGTAATAGATATAACAATTTGGCTGATGAATTTAAGTTAGGGCATCTCTTGTTATCTTTTTTCTTGACTCTTGTTCATCCAATGTAGTTTTTTATTGCCTTAAGAGCATTTCCCTTTCATGATAAGCTAAGTTGCACTGAAACGGATACGGAAACGGATACGGATGCGGGGGGTGAAACGGATACGGCAAATTTTCAAAAGATCTGGATACGATACGGCAGGGAAACGTCATATATATATATATATATATATATATATATATATATCATAAAACAAAAATTAAAATTAAAATTTACTTATGGAATATAAATTATTTAAAAAGCTATATTAAATGTTTTAACTTATGATTAAGTAATAAGTAATAAGTATTAAATGTTTTAACTTATGAATAACCTAATAAGTAATAAATATAATGATTTATAACATTAATTTTAATAAATAAACATAAATAAATTATATCATTAATGTTCTTATAAATTATATCATTATAAATAAACATAGTAACATTTTTAATATATGTCATTTTTAAACATTTATAAATTATATTATTATATATTAAGTTATTAACAAACATAATATAATACATAAACATAGTATAATAATACATATATATTTTTAAATGCGTATTTATAAATTTAGCTCCATTCAATAGTTTAAAAATAAAAAAAATTTAGCAATAAACCCATCGGGCTTTTGTGTGGGCATTGGAGTCGACCCGTCCTCACACTTGCCGTAGCTGTCCTCACAGTCCTCACACTAGCCGTAGCCGTAGCCGTAGCCATAGCCGCAGCTGTTCAAACGAAAATGACCTTAGCCGTAGCCATACAGCCGAGAGGAAAAGCTGAGTAGCTATTGGTAGCCGTAGCCTTAGCCGAAAACGAAAATGTGAACCCGTAGTCGTAGCCATAACCGTAGCCATAGCTGTAGCCGTAGCCATAGCTACTGGTAGTCGTAGCCATAGCTGTAGCCGTTCAAAGTTCAAACGAAAATGTGAACCCTAGCCGGTCGACAGCGCAGCAAACTCACGCTATGAGTGGATTCGTGGAAGTTTGAACGGTCGAACTGTGCAGTGGGTACCCTTCGAAAAACAAAAATGTGAACCCTTCGAACCCTTTAACCGACTCGCAACCACAACATCTCATAAACGAGACTGATACGGATCGCGATTTTTCTCATTCGTTTCCAAAATACCACGATTTTTCACTGGTCCGTTTCTGTGTTAGCGGATCCGTATCCATTTTAGCATATCCGTTTCCGGCCACGACTGATACGGATCCATGCCGTTTCAGTGCCGTTTCTACTCCGTTTCCGTTTCAGATACGGGGAACGGCGTTTCGGCGGGTTGAGATGGACGTTTCCGGTAACTTAGATGATAAGCCCTTTTTTGTTGATAAATTTTATTGGCATGGTTTTTGGGAGTCTTGGGACTGACCTGCTCTGATTCTATAGCATCAACCATCTTGGTATGTCTTCTTAGATTGGCTAGGAATCTATGTTTGACTGCAAGGTGTCTACATTATTTCACTTTTGAATAATTAATGCTTTTCTCCCATGTAATGTTATATTATATTAATCTTATGTGGATTGTGCAGTTTGGAAGTCTGGTAACAGTAGTGTAACATTTCCTGTAGTTGTTACACAAAACATAAAATCCTTAGCTAGTTTGGATATTGATTATAAATACATTTGATTGAAAAAAAAGATGCCTTTTTTGTGATGGTGTAGCCAGAAGGTAAATTTAGAGGGTATACATGAAAATGGAGCATATAGTGTTATATTGACCACTTATTTTATATTACTGGTAAAATTTATAGCAATTTTTCAGGAGATTAACTCTGCCTGGTTTTGATGCATTATTTGTAGCAGGTTTGCATGGAGGTGAACACGGCTACTGGTCTAGTGCAAATGAAGGTATTGTTGTTATAGATTACCGAACTGGAGAAGCACAAGCAGTTGGTGAAGGGACCACACAAGGTATTGTTGCTTATGCTATATTTTCTCATTTAGATAATTTATTTTCAATTTTATGGTTCTGTTGAATATTTAGAGATACTAACGTCGATATGTTTTTTCATTCTGGTTTGTGGCAGTTATGTATAAAAGTGCGAGATTAACTACATACACAACTGTTACTATAGTTAGAGTGGCTTCTATCACAGTTTCTTCTCCCTATGGTTCCTTGACCAATGTTCGTATTCCAGATAAGGGATATAACTTCTCTGTAAAAATTAGGTATGAATATTGCTTCCTGCAAGTATAATAGAGCATAAAAATTAATTTAATGGTAATCAAGATTTTTTCATGAGCTTTAAATGTTTTTTTTTCCGATTTGATGAGGTCTATAGCAATCTATACATCTGTCATGATTATCAATGTACAAGCTGGGGCAGACTTACCCACATCGTCCAAAAATATATGACTTTTTTTCTGAATGGAACTCACATTGTAATTTGTTGTGACACTCTCTAGAAGCTATGTGTTATTCTTTTGACTTTGATAAATAGTTTAAGACTGCAGGTTGAACATTTTACTTGGAGGCATGTTTTTATGAACAAAAAGATATATCTACAAAACCGTACAATTGAAGTACAAATTTGTTCACCTTGGAAGAACTGTAAGAGTAGATTTTCAAGAAGCATTGGAATTTGGGACCATACGAAGATAAAAAAGGGATGGCTTCTTATTATAGCAATTAGATGCAGACATTGATAAAGATAAATTGATTGTGCTAGAATCATGCAATGGGTGCATTAAGATTGTCAAAGGGTGCACTATTATGTGGTTAATTTAGTTTGGGGAAAATTTAATAGCTTTAGAAGGAAAAAATGCCATGTCTACAGTTTTCCTTAGCATGTGCAATCCATTGCAAATGAATCTCAAGTAGTGGATTGCATTTGCTGTGTCAAACTGCAGACCCGCTAATTTTTGTCTGTCTTTATTACATCAATATTGTATTTGGGAAAATAGTATTTTCTTGATACCCACTCTCAATAGGACTTCAATAATGCTTGTAAAAGAATAGGTTGTTTATAGAAGAATTTGTTGTTTGTTTGAAGTCTATAGGAAATCATGCCTTACGCAATGCATTCAAAGTCGGAATTGGACTTGGAATCGACCGAGGGTCAAACTGGACTTGGATCGGAATTTGTTGATGACACGGTTTATGAACCAGTTTACTAAGAAACACATAAAATGTGAAAATTTTAATAAGAAATGTATAATAATAATAATCTAATTTTAAGGTCACAGCCTGGATAGACACCAAATTGCTGTATGAGACCCACTTGCTTGTGGGACAAGGAACACCCTCTGCTGAGGATTCTTAGTGATAGGGATTTTAAGCATATGATTAGGAATCAGGATAGTTTACTGTGGCAGAGTTTACCATCAGCCCTACCAGTCAGCAAAAAAATCAGATCTGAGGCATATGAAAGACTTCAGCAGGTGGGCGCTTCAACAGGTGAGTAAGCAGCAGTAATAACCCCTAGAAAGCCTTGACATCAAGCAACAGAGATATCAGAGCTGATATAATATAGGATGATTTCAAATGATGAGGATAGATTCTAATATATAGAATCTTAATATTTCTAGAAGGGTCTAAAAGTAAATTCTTTATTTAAGTTAGGGTTCCACTAAACAAGGAAAGTACCATTAAGTGTTAAGACACCGAAATAATAAAAGTCACAAATTTTAAAGAATATAAAATATAAATAAAGTGTCTTAGGTGGGTACTTAGCACATAGAGATTAAGACACCAACATAATAAAGTAAAAAATATAATTAGGGTGTCTTTATGTGAGGGTCATAGTAAAGGGTACAAGGACCAACCAAAATGGTACAAGTCAAAAGCATACAAACAAGAGTGGGTATCTTGACCCATGACCCCTAGGACCAAAGGGTGTACTTTAAACGTGGACAAACAACCATAGTACCCATAATACCAAAAACATCAAAGGTGGTACAAATCAAAAGATAACTCAAGGTGGGTAAATGACCCTATTAACCACAAGTCAAAGAAAAGGTACCACAAGACCAATAATCAACAAGGTGTAAGGACCAAAAGTAAATCAACCAAGGCGGAGAAGGTACAACCAGTCATCTCTCTCTCAACTGTACAAATGTTCCATATAACCTGAAAGTTCATCATCACTGTATAAGGAAGGGTCCACACTGGATGATGTGATCATGTGGTCCTCTAGACTGCTCCTTAGGTCAAATGGTAGTGGATCCATCAAGGGGTGGCCAGTCCCTTGAGAAGACCATCTAACTCAACCATCTCGAAGACCTAGGAGAAGAGGACATCACACATCATCATCTTGGTAACTGACCAAGAACCTCCATTCTCAAGGAATGGCTCTTAGCCCTAGGCTGAGCTTTCATTCCTAGATTGAATATTGATCAACCACCTACAGGACCTACTTGGTCCTCGTGACCAAGAATCTGCTTGGTCCGAGACCAGGATGTCTCTATCTCAACCTGCAGGATCTGCTTGGTCCTCATGACCAAGAAACTGTATGGTCCTAGACCAGAATAGCTTAGAGACAAATAGGGGCCCTAGCCACATGCTAGGGACTTTGCCATGGCATCAACCTGCTTGGTCCTCGACCAAGTACCCCAGGAGATAGCTAGGGCCCTAGGGTACCTTCTAGGGTTTTACTCTTTATTCTTCCCGGTTAACTTGACCAGGAACCCTAGTTAACTGACTAGGGTACCATCCTCTTTGAGAATGGGTCTCGTAGCTGCACTAACTTTAACATCACTGAAGTGGGGGGGCGCTCGGCATAATGATCCCTTACTGACACTTAATTGATTATTATTGTTGAAGCGCTCTAGGGGGTATGAAGGAATCTCACACAAGGGCCATCTTTTCTTGTCACAATTATTAAAATCTTGTGGTTTGTACTTCAAATTAATTTAGGTATCGCTTAAGTGGGGGGCGCTCGACATAATGGTCCTTTACTGACACTTAATTGATTATTATTGTCAAAGCGCTCTAGGGGATATGAAGGAATCTCACACAAGGGCCATCTTTTCTTGTCACAATTATTAAAACCTTGTGATCTGTACTTTAGATTAATTTAGGTATCGCTTAAGTGGGGGGTGCTTGACATAATGGTCCCTTACTGACACTTAATTGATTATTATTATTGAAGCACTCTAGGGGATATGAAGGAATCTCACACAAGGGCCATCTTTTCTTGTCACAATTATTAAAACCTTGTGGAGTGCTAGCCTAACAAGGATTTTGATGGATGGTTAACTTGGTTTAATGAGGGGTTATGACACATGGAGACCTAGTGCTCAAATGCCCTAGCTCTTTTGATCATGTTCACACTTGGAAAATTACCAATAAATGCCAAGCTCCTAGATGCCATAGAATGCCCTCCCAATAATTTTTTTATTTTAAAAGATACTTCTTAAATATGCATAAATTATTTATTGAGCAGTTCAAAAAGGAAGGGTATATACAGTGAACCTCATATCCTCTTCCCGAGAGTAACTAAAACAATTATAAAGTCTGAATAATAGTTTGACTCTAACAAGTTGGCATCTTTAATCAACAAAGCTCATCATGCCATAATTGACAAAAAGCATCTAAAGAACTAACCCCATTATCAAAAACATATTTGCAGTGTAGCTTCCAAATGGTATATAAAGCAAAGACTCATATAGTCCCAAATACTAGATAGGGAATCCTGAATCACCGATCTGCAATCACCCAACAAGACTGGCTGCCAATGCAAATGTTCCTATAGAAAATTTTCCAATTGAGATTGAACCTGGGTCCAACAAGATTGAGCAAAGGAACATTCCCATAAGATATTCTTTATTGACTCTGACCTCAAGCAAAAAAGGAAAAAGCCATAAGAAAGATCGCTTTTGGCCAACTAGGCTTTGGAGGGAAGACCTTGTCATGAATCTTATAGGAGACTCTAATAGGATAGACACCATGCATCCATCAAATCCATTGTCTTCTCTCAACATCCACAAAAATCCACCGGGCATTAAGGACAAGATCTAACTCATGTTCTTGATGCAGGATGGAGTAGAGGTTACGAGAATCATACTGGGTCAAGGGACACTCGAAACTTCACTCCAATATCACCAAAAGGGATTGTCATATCATTCATTTTAAAAAGATCCTCATGAGGAATAAGGCCAATGATCTTTGTAAAGGTGGGCCGGTTCGCAGAAGACAGATAAAACTCCCTAGCCATTGTATGCCCATTCTTCCAAGAACGAGTGTTGGAGTCCCAAGGATCCCTTCAGAGGAAAATGCTCTTTTTGCTAAGCTTCCTTGGTGGAAAAAGAGGTAAGTTAGAGATACAAGTACCTTCTTGCTTCTAAATCCAAATTGATCTCTTGGAAAAATCCCAACTCGATCTACTACATTTGCCAATATTCCAGACCTACCACCCTTTTCCAGGCTAACCAAATACTCTTGTAGATGAAATGCCTTGCAATCTGGAAATTCAAGGAGCATAAATTATATTGCATAGGCCAAACTGACCCCTGGTGTTTCTAACATGAGGGACTGAAAGCTATCTGTGCCACAACAAAACCAGCTAAAGGCAAGAGCCCTCTAGAGTCTAGACATCTAACCACCCATTTAGCGACCAAAATGCTACCTTGAGTCTCCACATCAATCAAATTGAGGCCTCCCTCATCCTTGGGCATGATCTAGACATCCCAAGGGACCATGGGAAGGCCATGAGCTCCACCATACTTAGCCCATAAATAAGAGTGCATAATATGCTCCAACGAATGGAATTGAGTATTTCTAGGGAGCTAACAAGACACATAATAGATGTGGGAGGTGTGGAGAATCTTGCTCACCACAATCAACTTACTAGTAAAGGGGAGATCCTTGTACTGTCAAACAAGTAACTTATGCTACATTCTATTCAAACACCAATCCCATATAACAACTAGAGAGAGGTCAACCCCAAAAAGAATACCAAGATATCTCACAATAACCTTCAATTGGACAAACATCCAAGTAGCTAGAATCCATGTAGGCACATCCTCAGGACCAATGAGCCAATAGTTTGTCTTGTCACTAACAACAACCCTTGATGCCTTGTAGAACATAGAAAGACAATCACTAGTAGCTGTAACTAACTCTTGGTTAGCATAAATCGACAAAAGAGAGTCATTTGCAAAGTGATTCTTAACCATCTCCTCTCCCTCAAGTAGAGAGATGCCTCAAAGTTGACCATGAAAGAGGGTAGTTTCCAACAAATATCCAAGAGCATCCACCATCAATACATAAAGAGAAGGAGCCAATGGTCATCCTTGCTTGATGAACTTGTGATTATGGATTCCAAAAGACAAAATTATTCACCGAAACAAAAGTGGAGGTACATGAAAATAGAGTGATAATTGTATTAAAACATCCAAACCCAAAGCAAGTCAACATGTTCGTAATGAATGTCCAATTAATATGATCATAAGCTTTGTCGAAATCAAATTTAAAAAAAAGAGCTTGTTGATCGATCTCCTTGGCCCACTTTATGGCCTCCCAAGTTGACAAGACTGTATCCAAAATAAATTGTCTTTGCACAAAGCTTGTCTGCACCTAGTGAAAATTTTTATGGGCCACATCCCAGAATCTCATAGCTAAAGCCTTTGCCATAATTTTGTAGGCAATGCTCAACAAGGTAATCGGGCACCACCCACCAATAGTGTCTTTGGTTGAATTCTTTGGAATAAGCTTGATGAGGCCTTCATTAAGAGATTTTGAAAGGCTCCCAATAGAAAAATATTCTTGTGCAAGGTTACAAAGATCCTCCCCTATCTTGCCCCACGTCACCTTGTAAAACTCACTAGATAAACCATCAATACTGGGGCGCCCCATTTTGCATGGAAGAGAGGGCAACAAACAATTCCTCTTATGTTAATGATCCGTCCAACTTGTTCCAATCTGCAGGCGAGACGTTGTGTGAAACCACTCTATAGTAGGTATCCCTAGTGGCCCAGGGTTTCCGAAGCGTCCGAGCGAGAGCGTTGCCGAAGCGTCCAGGGGAGCTCGCTCCCGAATTTTGGAACCCCACTTCGGCATGGAAAATTGCGCTCTCTGCCACTGTGCGAATCGTTTTCTCTCCCGAGCGCTCCGAGCTCCGCCTTCCATGCTTCGCCATCGCTCTGGTTTCGTTCCCCCCATCGCTCCGCTATCGCTCCCCGAGCGCTTCCACTCACAGCTCGATGCTCCCTGAAAACCCACGAAAAAGTCAAATTTTTAATGTTTTTTTTTGTTTTCTTGCTTTTTGGGTGGGGCCTAGGGCATTTTTAGGGTTAGAGAGGGGAGATAAAGCACAATCTCCCCCTCTTCTTCCTCATTGTTTCATCTTTGAGTTGGAGTGGAGAGGGAAGGAGCTCTTGGTGTTGGCTTGGTGTTGGAGCAAAGTTGGAGAGATTGAAGAGGATTTGTGAGAGCTTGGAGGAGACAACAAAGGGTTCCATCTACTTGCAAATCATTGGAGATCAAAATAGGTATGCCCAATGTGTATTTTTGTTGAATATTGTTCACAAAACGTCTTGTTTATTATTGTATTTTTTTGTCTCCTACATTTTCCCATTCCCTCTTCCTCATTCTATTGTAGGTTGTTCATCTAAAACTTGAAGAAAATGTTCTTCTTGTGGTGTTTCCTTCCATTTTTGGTTCTCATGGTGTTGGTTGGGAATAGGCATGTGAATGAAGAAGATGATAGTGGTCATTCTCATGGTGACCCAATGAATGAAGGAGAGGAGGGTGGTGAAGGGGATGATAATGAAGTTGATAGTGGCAAAACCCCCTTGTGGAGGTATGTCACAAAACTTGGGGAGGGTAGAGGTGGTGGAACCACTAAGTTTTTATTCCCACATGGTTGTCGCCAGGAAAACCTTATAGCGGTTCATACACCCGTGTGAGGAGGCATCTTTGTGGGGTATTAGACAGTGGTGATAACAAAGGGTCCCTTAGTATTGTTAAGTTTAGATCAAATTCACAACAGGAGCATAAACACGATCACTGAAAGAAACACAATCACAAGATAGACACAAATTTATCCTGGGAAACCCTCATGGGGTAGAAAACCCAACAAAACTTCCTCAATATAGATGATCAAAAGTACAAAGACAAAATCCCAAAGCAAGAGCTCCTTCTCTTTTGCAGATCTCTCTCTCTCTCTCTCTCCTATGCGCAATCCACAAGTGAGTGTGTGTATAAATGAGGAACACAACACCTCTATTTATACTTTATCTTTCACTTGACTTTCTCCCTAACTAGGTTGGCCCCTAACTAGTTAACCTAATGCTGACTGGGTTGACTTCTCTAGGGGACTTAAACACCCCATTACACAATGACTCGTGGGGATCTATTGCCTCGACTTACAAGAGAGGATTTACCTCAATGACTTTACATAATCAAATATAATAATGACATCCCCGACGAAGGAATAAAACATCTCCGAATAAATGCAAATAGAATATTCTTTGAAGTTACAATATTTCAATACTCCCCCTTAACGAGAAGGGTATTCTACTGACAACAGCAGCATCAACTGAAGGAGCAAGGAGAGAGAGCATCATCAACAACATCAAGGTGATACATCTATAGATCATCGAAATTTTTCTTCAACATCATCAACAATTGGAACAGCTGCTAGTACATCTTCAACATCTTCAATACTGGAACATCATCTTCTACAATACTGAGCCTTCATCTTCTGCAGCACTTGATCACTCGATCGTCTACAACAACAACAACATCAACATCTAGATCTTTCGATCAGCAACAACATCATCATCTTGATCTTTCAATCAACATCATTATCATCTTAATCTTTCAATCAACAACATCATCATAGCAGCATAACCTGCAACACACATGATCCAATTACAGGATGATCAATCCCTCTCAATTTAGGACATAATGCCAAGGATGATGCAATCCTGATCCAATTACGGGATGATCAGTCCCTATCACTTTAGGACATAATGCCAAGGATGATGCAATCCTGATCCAATTATGGGATGAAAAGTCCCTCTCACTTTAGGACATAATGCCAAGGATGATGCAATCCTGTCTACATTCTCGGGGACAAAAGTCTCCGGATCACTTTAGGACTAAGGTCCAAGGAAGATACACTCCAACCACATTCTTGGGGACAGAAGTCTCCGGATCACTTTAGGACTAAGGTCTAGGGAAGATGCAATCCCAACCACAGTGCCATTCCTTTTTCATACTGGATGTGACCTAGATCAAATCTAGGATTTATCACCACAGAGCCAGTCCTGTTTCATACTGGATGTAACCTAGATCAAATCTAGGATTTACCAATACAACATCATCATCATGACATTCTCGGAGACAAGAGTCTACGGATCCTTTTAGGACACATGTCCAAGGATGATACAAGCCCACTGCAACATCATCAACATCTTTCTCGAAGACAAGAGTTTACAGATCCTTTTAGGACATGTGTCCAGGGATGATACAATCCCACGGCAACATCATAAACATCTTTCTCGGAGACAAGAGTCTACAGATCCTTTTAGGACATGTGTCCAGGGATGATACAATCCCACTGCAACATCATCATCAACATCAACACTGCTCCCCCTTTCGAGGAAGGTCCTTTCGAACCACACCAAGCTTGTCTCATAAATACTCAAACTTTACTCGAGACAGAGTATTAGTCAACACATCAGCAACTTGCTCATCGGTGCTCACATACTGGAGCTTTATAGCTTCCTTTTGTACCATATCTCGTATATAAAAATACCGGATTTCTATGTGGTTTGACTTGTCATGGAACACTGGGTGCTCCGTCATCTTTATACAACTCTGGTTGTCACATAGAATCACTGTGGTATCCAACTCCAGATCAAATAGACCTAACATCAACTTTCAAATCCATATGGCTTCACAACTAGCAGAACAAGCTGCTATATACTCTGCTTCAGCTGTGCTGAGAGCAACATTAGATTGCTTCTTGCTGAACCATGAGATCATGGTTGATCCCAGACAATAAAATCCACTTGAGGTGCTCTTCTTGTCTGAGACACTTCCAACCCAATCTGTATAACCATACAGTCTATAGTCATGATCTCCAACATAGTATAGACCAAAGTCTATCATACCTTTCAGGTACCTCATCACATGCTTTGCAGCTACCAAATGAACACGTCTAGGCTCAACTAGATACTGACTCAGGGTGTTCACAACAAAGCATATATCTGGCCTGGTATTAGTCAGATACATCAATGACCCAATTATCTATTTGTATTGAGTCACATCCACAAATTTTGACGATTCATCAGCTAACAACTTCAGGTTGGTATCCATGGGTGTGGCCATGGCTTTACATTTCAACATATCAAATCTCTTTAGGATTTCCACAACATACTTTCCCTGGTTGAGAAAGATTCCCTCTGGGCTTTACCATACTTCCAGACCTAGAAAATAGTGCATCAATCCAAGGTCTTTCATCTCAAATTCTTCAGCAAGCTTCTTCTTGCACTCTACAATCTGTTTCTCATTTCCTGTCAGAAATAGATCATCTACATACATCAATATTATGACAGGTTCATCATCCATAACCTTAAAGTAAAGGTTAGGGTCAGCTTTACTTTTGGTAAAGCCCAAGCTCGTTAAGAAACTATCAATCCTTTCGTACCAAGCTCTGGGAGCTTGCTTCAATTTATACAGAGCCTTCTTCAGCTTGCATACGTGAGTCCGTCTGTCTTCGACTTCAAATCCTTGTGGTTGTTCTATGTACACCTCTTCCTCAATCACACCATTTGGAAATGTTGTCTTCACATCCATCTGGTGTAAACTCCACTTCATCATGGATGCAAGTGCCATGATGGTTCTAATGGAGGTGTACCTTGCTACTGGTGCAAATGTCTCTTCATAATCAATTCCCTCTTTCTGAGAAAATCCTCAGTGACCCTTTTGTTCCATGTTTTAATCCTCTTGAAAACTCCAAAACTACCCAAACTGCCACCCAGAGTGCTTGCCCTGTCAAACTGAGTGCACCAGGCTGTCTGGAAGGGGGGCATAACAGTAAAAAAAAGTGGTTGGACCACCCCCTTCCTACACAGCGCCCTAGGCAACGACTGGCCTCCAAGCCTCTGCTTGACAGGCTGGATCAGCATGCCCAAAACTGGTCAACAGGTGGATAACTGCAACTATCATCGTCAGAAGTGCTCGGAACTGAAGTAAGTGTCACTTTTGTAAATCCTTCAATCCTATCCCAAGTTGTTCTTAAGGGGGGATGTTAGGATATTTAGACACTTAGGAGTTAGTTAAGATCAACTTGTGTAATATATCCGTTAGGGATAGTGTGTTTCTTTAGTATGCATTTGTAAATACTTAATCCGACGATCACGATATGTTCCCGACATAGAGTGATCCGACGGCTCAACTTCTCTTAGATCAAACCTAACCTTGATCCGTGGCTTAACACTCGATTGGTCCATGATCTCTATTTAAAGAGCATGGAGGGTCATTGTTTAGTTGATCGATTATGAGAAGCTCATTTATAACTTTCTTTCTTTGGATAATAAATTGTCCCGTAGAAGCTATTTGGTCGGGGCCGTGGAGTGTTTCCCTCAAGAGGGTTTAAACCACGTCAAAACATCGGTGTGTTGATCTGTGATCTGTTTGTGTGAAGTGGTTACAGAGAATCTAGGGCGTAATAGAGGGTATTATCATACAAGTTAACTAGGGGCGTATTTAAATTAAAAGTAAAAAATTATAATACATAGAACTAACCATGTGATCTTAACTAGTTATGATCGCAACAATCGTACTAATTTTATTACTAAATATTGACAATGAAGAAGAATATTATTAAGGACTTATCAAATAAGTCTCATTTTCTTTCTTGTATCAAAATTTTCTTTTAGAATCATTGATGTCTAGGTCAAAGTTGGTAGTGTTTTTGCTTATATTAGTTGGATATATCAAAATCTTTAGTTACCTTGCATGGTAATTTTTTTTCAAAAAAACTCATTTCGCCGGATCTCAAGTAGTAGTGAATTTAATTGGTCATGCAATTTTTTTACAAGTTAAAAAAAAAATGATAAGATAAAAGCAAAATCATATAGGTATATTCATTCAATCTTGATATTTCATTTCACATATTTTTGGGTCAAGAGGCAGACTCAAACTTGAAGTTTGTATATGCTTTTTGATTGGATATATGAAGGTATAATGGAATTCGCTTAAAATTGCTTATAGAACTTAATAATGAATTTTGTCATATTTTTGTGCACTGGTGAACCTTTTTCAAATTTCATTGACCCCAAATTCAAACATGAACACAAAACAAATGTCTTAGGTTCTATCCATGTGCTATCAGTTTCGTCTTAGTGGCCACCCTTGTACTCATCTTGATGATCTATTGTATATATATCAATGTTGTCAGACTCGGACTTGGCAAACACTCGGCTGGCTTGGGACTCGGCGACTCGGATAAGACTCGGCTAATAGAAAAAAACTCAAAATATAGTAAATTTTGTGCACAAAATAATATACTAATGACATTTCTAATCCATATAAGTTTTAAAACCACATTCTATGTAGAAATTCATTGTATCATCTCATAAAATATGATAATACAACATTTGATGCTCCATATTTATATACAAAACAGTGAACCGAAAGACTATTCCTTCAACAAATTAACATATAGTACCAAGTTCAACTACATAACTCAAAACATAAGTAGAAAATTAAAATCGACAATGTCTTCAAGCTCAATCTCAAGTCTCTTACATGACTACGAGAAGTAGAATGCCTATAATAGGGCCTAGAGGAGCTAGTGCCAGCATCGCTAGACCAAAGACACAATTGTGATGCAGGTGTATTGGGTGTTTCCATTTCAAAAAATGGAAACACTAGAGGGATCTGCAGTCTCCTTATCAAGCCAACTCAAATCATTCCCGGGAGATTTATATAGAAAGTACGGGTGCATGTAACTAAAATTGCATACAGTGCAATCCATATCTATCCCAAAATACATAAACAAAGAGGCTCTAAATCGCCTCTAGAGTCCAAAAAACTTCATGCTACAACAAATAACTACATATCATCAAAACCATTGCCTATATTAGGATCTTATTCATCAATAGCACCCTGTTCCCCCCACTTCTAGGCTCTAGCCCTTGCCTCTATCTCGAGTCTCAAAGTTGATTGTCCAAGGACATTAGTTGACACCCTACAATTTTGATGAAACCTCCTAATCCAAGCATTAAAAAAGGTAGAAAAAACTTCGAGTGCCTAATAAGTAATTTTGCTTGAGTGAAGGGTACAGGTCATGACAAAGGAGTTAAACAATCAGCACCACCAACATCGAGGTACATAGAGGGGTTGATGTGCTTGATTAAATGCCAATCCCCTATCGTCATACATGATAGAATCTAGTGGAAATGTTGCAATCCTGAAAACCCTTAATATTGTTAAGTCTGTTGAATTTTGAATGGGATCTAAAATTTTACTTTTTGCATATGAAGTCTAATGAGGTTGGAACCACTCTCAAACATCCTATAACAATTAATGGTAATGTTAAAAATTTAAGCAAAAGGATAGAAAATGAAAGATAAGGAGAATGCCAGAAAATGAAAGATAAGAATTTAACATTACCATCTCTGGCGAGTTTGGCGAGTCTCTGGCGAGTTTGGCGAGTCTCTGGCGAGTTTAGTGAGTCTCTGGCGAGTCTGGCCGAGTCTAGCGAGTGGCGAGTTTGCCAGCCGAGTAGTCGTTTCACAGCGGACTCGTGTAGACTCGCCAGACTCGGTGAGTCTTTGGCAAGTCTGATAACACTGATATATATGCTATGTTATTAGCATGCCTTCCGTCAAACTTTGCTTTTAAAGTGTAATCGTTGTGAGACTCCAGTTTGATTATGGGCAATGCCAAAGGATTGTTATGATGATGCACCAATGATATTCAGTTAATTTAAACATAGTTTTAAAATACTTGCAGCTTATGTGTAGGACATCTGATGGTTTTCTTTTGACAATATTTTTTTGTAATTTTGTAACATGTTTTATGATAAGAAAAGTGTACTCGGCGTCACATAGACTATATAAATATGATAAAATATCAGTTTCAGTGGTTCAAGATCTTTTCAAGTGCTTCAAGCTTTTGATTAGCTTTCTAACTCATTTTTCTTCATTTGTTCTCCTAGTGATTTTCAAGGACACGGTTTCAAAGCTTTTGGGGAGGACCTAGAAGTTTCTTATGACTGTTGGGTTGATCCATCTTATATTGGGTACCAATTTATATTACGTTTATGGTTTAACTTATCATTGAAGTGCCTTCAGTGTGCAAACTTTGGAGTTTTAATTAAATAAATATTTCATTCTTTTACTCAATTTTCTACAGGCATTGTAAACCATGGAGGGACTCGGTTACTGGGACCTTGTATTGTTCATTTATTCCATATACCCCAGAACATTTGGCTCGTATATTGCCAGTCTTAAAGAATAGCAGGCAGAACTTTAAAGTTGGAGATCAGGATGGGATTCTTCATATTTCAATTATAGCATCCCTTAGTGGAGCAGAAGAGGTGTCTGGTTCAGCTGATGTAATTTTTAAGGGTGGATTTTCAGTACCTGATGTGCAGGAGGTAATTGGTTCTCCCTTTAGTTTTTCAAAGTAACTATGGACTGGTTTTGGTTTTGTTTTTCATCTTTGATGTTGAAGATTAGAAAGAACTCTTAAATATTAGAACAAAGCAAAAAGCAATTTTTGAATAGAATGTTCACGTAGCAATTCATAATCTGACAATTAGATGAACTTACATTTTCCAATAGTGGTCTGAAAAAATGTTTTGTGATTTTATCTTTGTTGTACTCTTCGATCATTATCTGAAATAATCTTTTAGATGAAATTGCTATGTAATTACTAATTAGTATGCATTTTCAGACAAGTGCCAAAACTTTGATCTGCTTTCGTGTTTACTTGTATATTTTCCAACATTTGTCACACTTTGACAATAGTCAGCATTGGACATTTACTGAATGCAACTTTTGTCGTACTGGACCAATATGGGCAAACTTATGCTCATAAAACATAAGTTTTCTGACACTGATAAAAAGCCCTGCATGAATACCATATACCATATACATCTACTTCACATTTTCAATTAAAAAGGAATGACTAACATTGTCTGTAAGATTAGGGCATATCAATTTTGCAGAATTCAATGCTAACAATGGAATGCATGAAAGCTATTCACTTTTCATTTTTCTTTAATGTTTTATCATTTACTAATGCATCGTTCTTATTTGGTTGGTTTCATGATGTGTCCAGTTGAGTTTAACACCGAATACAAATAAAAGCAGGATAACTATTCTTGGAAGTGCAGGTAAGTGTTAATTAAAGTGACAATCATACCTGTGTTGACAAGTTAGAACATATTCGCGGGAATCAGCTTCACAAGGGCTTTATTGCATGTTTTGATAGGAGGAGTTAAACTGCATTGGCAAGCGAAAGACTTTATGTCAGTCAGCCGTGTCATCTACCATGCTTTGGGAGTAGGCGGGCGAGCAGTATATGAGGTGATATTTTTCTTTGAGAAAATTCCATGTTTGCCTTCAACTTTTTGTTTATTTACATTGTAGAAATTCAATTTCACAGAGGCATTCTGGAAGGTTGATGACTCGGGTATTACAATCTTGCAGTCCTCTCTGTAGGACTTAGGTTGACTGTATAAATAGTATGTGTTCTTTCTGTCAGGTGAAAGTGCTAAAGCGCGAAAGTTTTACTGACAAGTTGGAGATCAGACTTCCAACAACAGGTAGAGATCATATTTTATAGACTGTTCACTGCTTTGCTTCAATCCACTAATACTGATTATTGATCTAATCACAACAGGTCAAAGGATGGAGATCAACGTAAGCTATGAGCCTGGCAAGTTTAGTGGGTCCAATATCTCCCCAGAAGTCATTGCCACCACAGTTGTTGTCAGTGTGATCTTACTTGTACTTACTATAATTATCTATTTGCGACTGCTGGATCAGCCAGAGCCGCGTGGGCAAACTGGACTAAATTTTGGAACAGAACCTGCTCCTGAAATTCCATCTGTTGTGGAAGGCACTCCAAGAACCCCAGTAGTGGCTTCCAATAACTATCGGACGCCATCACCATCGCAGGCCCTCCCTAGGACACCACCTCAAGAATACACGCAGTACATTAGAAAAACAATGGATGATACACCTCACTTTAGGAGAGAAAGACGCAAGCGTTTTGATTCCTCCTATACTTACTAGACACTTCTAACTATTAATGCTCGTAACTATTAATGCTCGTAATTTACCAGTTTGCTTTTTCTCATATGGCTTTTTATTGGCAAAAATCATTATTTTATGTTTGCATTTGCTTATCCATTTGCATTGTACAGAGAAGTATGGGTTCACCGTATGACAGGAAAGGTTAATTATCTTTTGTAGGTCCAAATTGTCTAACATTCTTGCTCGGGTATTGATATGCTTCTTGATTCATGGCGATCAATTAACCAGTGGTTTATTTTTGTTTCCTAAATGATATGAAAATGCATCATTAACTAACCTTATTATTATATTTATGACAGCAAAATCAGTCTGGTTATTAATAGCAAGGCTTATTGTTGGGATGTGTTAGCCCATATCTTGCATGCAATACTTCGGTCATGGAGGATAAGAAACCAAAGTCATTGTGGTGAATCCATAGTTTTCTTGTGATTTAACTTACTAATATGAATGGACTATAACAACAACAAAATGTTAATATTCTGTACCATTTAGGTTGACTGAGCCTTTCTGCTCGACAAATATTACATATGAACATCTTCTCCAAGCTAAACAAGCAAAATGGTACTGTTGTTTGGCTGCTTAAAAGCAATATCCAAACATGTGAAGTGAATGGGCTAGTTTTGTCCATGTTAAAAATGCGCATTTGAGACTAATTTTTGTATGCACATATTTACATATTTAGAAGACAAAATGCATAAGCTTTTTTTCTATTTCTAGGATATATATCAAATTCAAATTCATTGGTTCTTTATCAGGAAAAGCAATGAGCATGCCTCGCAATCTCATTTTTCCTTGGCTTATGTCTAATCATTTTATTCATTTGATTTCTTTTGAGATTAATGGTTTGCTTGTGATCATTTCACTACTTGTTAATCATCTTGTTCATTGTTGTTGCCATTGCCTTCACAATTCTATAAATCTTGTATTATACCCTTTAGGTTACTCTTCCCTTTTGTTTTCCAACATGGTCAATATCATTGGCTGTTATTTGCAAATGCACATTGACTCATCATTGTTATTTAAAGGAAAACCTTGCCACCTGAAATAAACCACTGTTGGTCTGCAAGGAGGGAAAATGAGCATGCCTCGCAATCTCATTTTTCCTTGGCTTATGCCAATAATCATTTCATTCATTTGATTCCTTTTGAGATTAATGGTTTGCTTGTGATAATTTCACTACTTGTTAATCATCTTGTTCATTGTTGTTGCCATTGCCTTCGCAATTTTATAAAACTTGTATACCCTTTAGGTTACTCTTCCCTTTTGTTTACAACGTGGTTGTTATCATTGGCTGTTATTTGTAAATGCACATTGACTCATCATTGTTATTTAAATAAAAACCTTGCCACCTAAAGTAAAGCATTGGTGATATGCAAGGAGGGAATATTTTTACTCTTACCAGATGCATCTATGTTTTGGGATGTTACCAGGTTTCCTTACATCCAAGAAGATGAGCTTGTAGCCAATCAAAACAGTGTTAGATCTTACTCCAGTACCAAAAGGTAATTTCAGCCTAGATAGTATTTGCGAAAAAACTAGTGTCCCTTGCAGTCATTGTTGAGGCTACCTCCAGTGAAGTCATGTACTTTCTAGTAACATCTAGTCTTAGTCATACATATGAGACTAGATACTACCCTTGGATACAATTTAACTTGATTTAGGTTACTTCCCATTAAAATTATTGCATTGTCATATTTGAAAATACCATTTAATACATGCATTGTTTTATGTGAAAATGCCACCTAATCCATGTGATATTTAATAGCATCACTCAATGAGCTTCTAATTTCAAGTTATTTTTAAGTTTTTTTGTCCCTCCTAAAGTCTTCTTTAAGGCCACAAATAACGAGGAAGGCATTGATAAAACATTTTTTCACTTTTCTTGAAATTATGGATATAACGTAATCTTTAAAAGTTTAAACCGATATAGTTTTAACTCAACCAGGAATACTTAGAGGTGGCAGAATTTGGAATGTTGAGGGGTCATTTTGTTTTTTTTAATGTGAGGGACGCTGAACTCAAGGAAGCTTTTGATCGATCATGCATTTTGAACTAGGAGACCAAGGGGATTTAGTTGAACTCATATCTAGGATTTAGATCCATTAGAACCAATTCTAATCATAGTTACCAAAACAGGATCAGTCATCAAACTAGAACTGGACCGGAACTAGACAAAAACCAAATGGTCAATCAAATTATACATAAAATATTCAAAGTTTGAAAAAAATATACATTCATGTGCATCCATCAAAATTCAAACCATTATACATAAATATGCAAAGTTTCTCATGTATATAGCAAGTAAGAGTGCATACAACCAAAAAATAGCACCAAGTGCAATCCATATTTGAACCTAAGTACATCAATAAATAGGCTATAAACTAGGGATTTTTCAAAAACTAGTTTTGAGGTGACCAACATCAATTTGAACAATTAGCACCACCAACATCAAGGTACATAGAGGGGTTGATGTGCTTGATTAAATGTCAATCCCATACCCTCATACATGATATAATTCAGTGGAAACATTGCAATCTTGAAATCCTAAAAATTGTTAATTCTGTTGAATTCTAAATGGGATCAAAAATATAATTTTTGCATTTGAAGTTCGATGAGGTTGGAATCGCTCTCAAACAACTTGAAACACTTAATGGTAATGTTAAAAATTTAAGTAAAATGACAGAAAATGGAAGACAAGAGAATGCCATTTTTACATTAAGAATTTAATGTTACCATTTAATATTGTCGATGGTGATTAGGTCTAGGGTTTATATTTGTTCTCTACCTTTATATAGCATTAGTAGGGGCATGGGTTAGTTCCCCCCCTTCCACTTAACTTTTTGGTTTTTTTTGAGATTTTTTTTTTAAATTTGAAAAAAATTGTGCCCATGTACGACCTGTATAGAATTGATTGGTTTCGTACAAACCCGGTCGATTTTGAGCAAAGAGGTCGATTCCATACAAAACCTACAAACGATTCCATATAGAAACGACCATTTTCGGTTTGGTGCTTTGGTTTAGACCTGGAAACATTGTAAATCAGTTGGGCTTGTCAGTTTTTCCAAAATTGATTTGATTCTGATAATAGTGATACTTTTGTCGCACGTCATGTGTTGCAATTATAGTACATGGAACATTGGTTCCCTTTTTTATACATAGTAATGGCTAGCAGATTTCAACCAAGATGATCATCGTCAAGCCCATTACTCCCTCTGGTTGGAATTCCCTACCTTGCCAGCAAATATGCGTCCATTTCTTGAATTGTTTGCCATGAGATTTGGCAAGGTTCATCGACAGAGGGTTAACACAACACTTTTTTGGCCAATCCACTGGTCTATAGAGGTTGATCTAAAGAAAAAAACTATCAGTGTTCATTATTGTGTGTACTCTAGATGGGCTCTATCAATGAAAAATCTAATATATGAATTTGGCAAATGCTTGCTTTACTTGTTAGACCCAAGATCACTTAATTAGGGATTGTCCACACCTTAAGCCTAGACCAAGGCTTCAATAGGTGATGGTGTGTAAGTGTTGGTGACTCCTGTTACTAAAGACACTAGGGCATATGGTACTTCAATGGCTCTAGGCAAGGAATCGAGGTTGGTGGTTCTTTGGTCATATTTAGTTGGGGTGTAATTGATGGACCTCTGAGAATTTTGGGTCAAGGATCCTCTCAAAATTTTGGTATCCCAGTGGTGTAGATAGGATTTCGGGACCGAAGCCCCTTTATGGTTGAGATCCCTAGTTAGATTTGTAGCGTTGACCCCCATGACAATAGTGGCCTACTTTGATAAGATGCAGAGGATGGAGGTTGATGTAGGAAGACAATGAAGTCCCTTAACCAGAAGGAAGTTTCTTCTCTTGCCTAGCTAGACAAGCCTAGAAGGGATCTGAGCCCTCCCCCCCGTGCAAAGTCTTGCAAAAGTGTCGTTCATCCACTTGATAAGAGGATCATTGGCTTGTGGGATCCAACAATGAGTAATTGGTTTAGTAGTCCAAGTCACCACATTACCTTAGAATGAATTTGTCCTTACTACCTTGAAATGTGAGAGGGATGAGAATCCCAAGCTATAAGCAATTTGTTCATGAAGTGTTGTGAAAGATTGAACTTGATCTGGTTGGAAGTTCGATATGTTGGGTTTGAGCTTCGTAATCACATGAGCTGGTGGGTGAGTGGTGTTAGCTCTTACACCTTTTTTAGAGTTTTGTGGTGGTCCATGGGAGGGACCCAACCAACCGATCTATTTGGATTACATTTAAGTGTAGGATCATCTTCTAGGGTTTTACTTAGTTTGTGCTCTTTATCTTAGTTCAAAGTAGGGACCATCTCTAGATTGGATGGCCTCTTCATTTCCGACTGTGGATTGGATCGTTAGGGTAGATTTTGACATGGTGGAGTGGGATGATGAACATGGTGGTGGTGTCGGTATTTTGGTTATTCCTGGCAAGAAGTATACTTGATTTCATGCAAGGCTTCTCCTCAAATGTATGATTCCTATTGGAAGCAAAAGGAGGTTGGATTATAGTGGTCGGCTCACATGGACCAATTAAAGACAAGGCAAGGACATGATGTAAGGGGAGGTTGGATTGCATTGATGGGCATCAAGTTGACATCAACTTCCTAAGGCATCTATGTCCAATGGATGTATTGATGGATGTTGCAAGCTTTAGACCAATTTCCCATTCAATGAGTATTTTGGTGAGATATACAATAGACTATGTGTCTTCCTCTTTGTTCAAGTTTAATGTCTTGCATCTGGAATCTCCATATTTTCAAGCCTTCATGCATTGAGTGTGAGAGCTTTGTGCTCGTTCTCTAGGGGGTAGGGGTTAGCTTCTTTGGCAGGAGGCCACTGTGGATGATCAAGTTTATGAGAGGATGGGAGAGAATGATCGCCCAACATCATGAATTGCGAACTACCAACAATCATCTTAAGGTGGATAGGAGGATCTTCACAATTTCGCTCTTTATGATGATGTTGCTAAGTTGGAGATGGTTGTTTGCAAATAGTAGTAAATTTCTAAAGGTGCTTGAGTTTGGTCTGGAGTGTAGTGGATTCAAGAAGAGGGTTCCAAATTCTTTTTTGACTTCTTAAAAAGGAAGGTAGTGGAGGGAAATTTCTTGAGTAGGACCCGTGAAAGTTAATGGGATGTTTGATTTACATTTTCATCATACTTTTTCTTTTTATGTTTTAATGGGCAGTATGGTGGATGCTAGGAATTCATGTTAGAAGGTGATTCTGCATAAGATGTCAATTGTGGATTGGGATAGATTGGACAGGGGTTTCTTGAAGAAGGAACTTTTTGCTTCATTTAGTTTCATGCAACATGGGAAGTCCTTAAAGAGCCATCATCTTCAAAGGGAAGTTGCACTAAATAATGCGTTTATATAGAAATCTATTAAAAAAATTGTTTAATATTATTATTTTATATATTTTTCAAAATATTTGATGCAAGGCCTAGCTAGGTGATGGAATAAAAGCATGAAATAAATATTCACATTTAATTTAGGTATTTGTTTTTTTGTTTTTCAAATAAATTATCTCTTTGTAAAGCTATTGGGTGATGTAAAGCCATTTGGGCGAAAATTTTGGAAGGTCAAAGGGAAGATGCCCAGTGACCCTTGTAAGAAACTTCCCTCCACATTTCCCTAATATTTACATTTAATTTAGGGATTTGTTTTTTGTTTTACAAATAAATTCTCTTTGTAAAGCCATTGGGTGAAAATTGTGGAGGGTCAAAGGGAAGATGCCCAATGACCCTCTACAAAGTAAATATCCCTTCACATTTCCCTAAGTCTCCCCATTTCCCTAAGTCTCCCCAAACACGGGACATGAGGAAACATCCCCTATCATTTCAAAAGTGAATATACCATTGAAGTATTGAATTTATTATTATGGATGCAAAAATCATCAATGTGTATATAATTAAGTATTGAATTTTTTTATATACATGTTAAATTTATTTAACAAGACAAATGTCAACCAAATTTCTTAGTTTGTGTGTTCTTTAGCAAATCAATAGAGATTTATTCTTGTCTTTGAAAAATGAAAATAATACATTAACCAAATAATATAAAATTGCTTGTAAATGAATCTTAATTGAGGTGATCAATTTGAGCACTATTAAGGTCCTTATTCTTTAGAATGTGACTATCTATATACTCATGGTTAAACTCATATATGCATTGCATGCCTTATATTTAGATTACAATTATGATGCAAGTGCATATTTGGGTAATAAGTTGGCTTGCACGTAAATACAAATACAAATTTTAAGTATGTGTGGGAGCTTTAGAGAAACTTCCAATGCAAATTTCAAGACTTGGGCATGCCTACTTTGTCCTAATCATGCATTTTAGTACTTCAGCATGTGTTCCTTGCAAAATTAGAATAATGACAACTTTTCTTCAAGTATAGAGAGTTTAGACCTTGATTCAAGGAATGTTGAAATGGGTTTGTAGAAGAACATTGAATGAAGAATTTAAAGCATTTAACAAATTGGTTTTGGGTCATTAGCTTAACCTTGGCATGTGTATTTGTAAGGCCTTAGGCTTTTTGGAGGCTTTTTGGACACTGTAAAATGAAGGCATATTTTAAGTATTTTTGCACAATAACAAGTTTTAAATCTCAATTTGATAATCTAAATCACACTTTCTCCAGCTTGAATCACTCAAATTGGCCAAGAATGAATTTGGGGCATGCATTTTGGTGGAGATTGATAATTTTGGTTGAATTTGATCAAAATGCAAAATTTTTTTACTTCATAGATTTGTTGCAAGAAAATGGAAGTGAATTTGAAAGCTTTCAGATGGGTTTTGTAGGCAAGGTGAAAACAATAGAAATCAATTTTACCTTTTTCAAAAGAACATTGTTATTGTTTCCGGCATGTGTTTTTTAAGCCCTCTTAAGTAGGTTGGTACACGTTTTAACAATAAATTCGGATTTTGAGAAATCAATTGTAGATTTGGCATTGTTGCATGCATTCTAAGTAGGAGGGACCATAGGATGACTATGTTGGGATGCATTTAAAGAGACATTTTGTTGAAAATTGTAATACAAATTTTTTTTTCCTGGTGAATTTTTATAAACCATAAATATGAGGCATTGAATTTGAATAATTGGGTATTTTGAAGGGCAAATGATAAGTACACCAACATAAATATGAATTTCATGAATGGTTCTTTGGCTTTCTATTGAATTGTTTTTTGTATTGTTGTTGTTATGTGATCTAGAACCGTATGCATAGGCTCTGCAAATGTAATGAGGCTCAAGAGCATTGTCCAATGATTCAATAAAACACACTAATATTGAGTGTTGTTGTGAGTGTAATTTGGTAGTATGTTATTTATTGCATTTGTAGATTTTCTATAAGTCCTTCATTGTGTGACTTTGATTGTAGTTCCTGGTCACTACATGAAGTAGTATCAAAGCTAAGGTTACACAACTCTACGGATGGAAGAAAAGATTCTAGTGTGGAAGGTTGTTGGGGAAGGAAGAAAGTGCTTTCTTATTTTTTGGGAGAAATATTATCTCCTTGTTGCGAATAGAATTTTGATGATGGTGGTTGTTTTGGAAATCATAAAAGGCCAGGAAGGTATTCCGTATTGAAGACAATGGCAAGAGTACATTGCTTTGTCCATTGTGATTGGACTGAGAATTACCGGGAGAATAGAAGGGTAGAATAAAAGTAACCCTTTTGGTAGTTAGGAGATAGTTTAGCCTCTCCAACTGTTAAAATATTGTTTCGATGGTGGAGGATGTAGGCAAGTCATTTAAAGGCACAACCCCTTTGAATTTGCATTAATTTCTTGATAAGGGGCTAGAATTTGCATTAATTTCTTGATAAGGGGCTAGATATGGGCTACTAGGCACACTGTTGAACTTTGGTTGTCATTGATGTCAATTGATGTCAAAGAGGTTTCAGTATTCCTATGCCAGTCTGAAGAAGTATATGAAAGCCACTTTGAAGAAGGATATGGAATCCAGTTTGAAGAAATACATAAGAAGTATATCCAAAAGTACATCAAGCATATCTAGTTTGAAGAAGTACATAAAGAATACATTTAGTACATGCACAAGTCCCATGTCCACCCAGTCATGTTACTTCAAGGAAATGCCAAGGAGATGGTTGGACAAGTTTTGGGAGTGCACAAGTGGCTTGGAAACAAGAAGCAGTTAGACAAGTATACAAGCCTCGGAAGTGCGCAAGACACACCAATCAAACAAAGTATACAAGTTGTTGAAGTGCGTAGCAGTACCAGAAGAAAGTGGTGATCAGAGAAGTCAAGTGCACAATTCCCACAAGCAATGGTACATCAAAGGCACAAGAGCACACACGAAGGGCGCAAGACCCACTAGACAAAGGACCAAGTATGCTCAAGACCCACAAGATATGACACCTCAGTGGCGTAGAACATGATAGGCAATGGAAGCATGAAGTAAACGAAACCGTGAAGCAAGGAAGAAAGGATGCTACGACCAACTTGTGATCACACCATCTGCGCAGGACAAGTATAAATAAGAAGCCGAGTTGGAAAGTTGAAGAAATATTGTAAGCTCAAGACTGGAAGATACAAATTTAGCAAGCTTCTCATTTTGGGGCATCAAGGGCTCATGGAACCAGAACAACATGATCTAGCAGAGAGTCGAGTGCACACGAACATAAGAACATAATCGCTAATGGTGCGCAGAATGATGTAGCTTATCTGTGACATATGCGCAAAGATAGAAAGGATGAATGATAGAGGATGTGCAAGTGCGTAAGACCAAAGTGACAGTATCACAGACAGTCACAGATGATCTAAGACATGTGCGCAAAGACTGACTTGAAGTACATCTAGTGATGCACGGAGTCGTTTATCTGATGCGCTAAGATAGAGTTCTTGCACAATAAATGATGCGCATTATGATGAGGATGATCTAAGACAAGTGCGAAGAACAGAAAGGTCGAATCGCAGATGATGCACAGAAGGTCACAGATTATCTAAAGATTGATGCACCAAGACAAAAGGGTAATATCACAGAAGGTGCGCAGACTAATCTGATACTGATGCGTTAAGTCAGAATAGCAGCACAACAGAAGGTGGGCATACTAATATGATATTGTTGTGTAAAGTCAGAATAGCAACATAATAAAAGATGCATAGTATCAGTTGAAGTTGCAGAAGTGCAGAAACATAACGACATATTGAACTAGAGCGCATACTGCAGAATCTGATGAAGTAGCACATAGTTTGTGAAGTATAAAGTCAATTGTGATGTTGTGAAGAGATAAGTTAAGTGTGAAGTACAGTGACAATAAGATTACAACATACAGAAGATGCGCACAGCAAAACGAACAACAATTAATCTGAAGAGTGCACGTATAAGAAGAACAACAAAGTAATATCTTCTTCTTTCATATCAGGGCGGCAGGACGAGGCAAGGAGCAGGGGGTCGGTGCCTCCTTCCAATTGGAGTTGGTAATTCAAGGAGTCAGTGCTTCCTTCAGGTTGGTGCCTGTAAAACCAGGGGGTCGGTGCCTCCTTCCAGTTGGTGCTGGAGAACTCAGAAGTTGGTGCTTCCATGAATGTAATCTTTATAAATGATAAGATAGCATTCCATGGTTTTCTCTCGTTTGTGTTTCCACATAAAAATATGTGTGTTCTTTGTTTTGTGCATATGTGGATAAATGTTTTTGTTTATGTGAATGCATAACTTAAGTTCAAGTTAAATTTGATATGAAGTAAAAATTGTTCATAACTACGCTAATACTGATTCACCCCCTCTCAGCATTAATAATATTCCAACAATTGGTATGAGAACAAGTGTCTTCAATAACAGCTTAACATCTGGAAGATAGATCTGTCTTCAGATATGGACAAGCAGGAATGTCTCTCCACTAACGGAGCACCAAGGTTTGATGGTACCAACTACACCTTCTGGAGGATTAGGATGGAAGTATATCTACAATCCCTCGGAGCTGATTTTTGGTAGTCTATTATGGATGGTTATGATGTTCCAGCAATAGAACCTATTTATCTAGTTGAGGAAAGACAATATGAATGCAATGCAAGAGCCAGAAACACATTGGTATGTGGGTTAACATACACTGAATTTACTAAGGTCATGCATTGCAACTCAACTAAGGATGTATGGGATAAACTCAGAAAATTCTATGAAGGTGATGATAAAGTAAAGAAGGAAAAGTTGCATAATTACTCTGGATTGTATGAGTGTTTGAGAATGATAGATGAAGAAAACATTGCTTTGTATTTCCTACGAGTTGATGAATTGGTTAATGCCATCAAAATTCTTGGAGTTACACTAGCTGAAGAATCAGTTGTACAGAAGATATTAAGAACTTTGCCTCCAAGATTTGACTCAAAGGTATATGTGTTAGAAGATAGAGCCAATATTGTAAATCTAACAAAGGATGAGCTTCAACGAATTCTGACTGCGTATGAGATGAGAACTGAAAGGGAAAATCCCATCAGAAATGAAGTTGCTTTTAAAGCCAAGAGGAAAGAAAAACATGAATGTTACAAAGGCTCTTGTGATGAAATAGATCAGAAGATGTTGGAAACCTTTACTACCATGTGTTTTTATTATTCCAAAATCAAATAACCCTGCTTCATTGGAAGAATACAAAACCATTTCTTTATGTAAATTGCATAAACAATATTATTGAAAAGATTATAGCATTGAGAGTCAAGATTTTGTTATTAGACTCAATTTGGCATGAACAATTTGGGTTTTTATTAGGCAAACACATACGCATTAAGTGATTTTGGATACCCATGAGGGGGATCCACTCCATAAAGATAAAAAAGATGCCATCATTGGTGATCAAAATAGACTTGTCAAAAGCCTATGATAGGGAAAGTTGGTTATATTTGAGGCTAGTATTGAATCATTCGAGTTATGGTGTATCTTTTGTAAATTGGGTCATGGGTTGTGTTACTTGATGTTTATCAAATTTGATCAATGGCTTAGCCTTAAAAAAATTGGTCAAATAATATAGCCAATGGTTTATATAAATTGGAGTTGGGATAGAAGATCATATGTGAAGGAGATGGCACATGAGAGACAAATTGGTGGTGGAAGTTGATTTGGAAATATAAGTTTCCATTAAACTATCACATATTTATGAGGTTAGCACTCAAAATTAAGGTTTTGACATGGATAACTTGCAAAAAATGGAATCAGTCTAGTCCAGCAAATGGCCATTGTGCAAGGAGAATAAATCGATCCAACATCTATTATTATCAGGTACATACTATGTTTAGGTATGGAAGGAACTAGAAGTTATTACTAGCTTTAAGAATATTTGGTAGGGTCCTTCAATTGAGGAAAGTCTTAAGAGTTTGTGTGAGAATGCAATGCTTAAAAGAATAAAAAATTTTCCGTTAATAACAACTTGGAGAATTTGGATTGCAAGGAACGCAAGTCTATTTGAAAACATATTTACTATTTATTATGATAATCAAGGCACAAGCATCCTTAATGGTTTCAAACAACTCAAAGCTGAGAAGCCTTTAAGATAGATCTTGGTGGAAGACATAGATATATCCGATGACTAGGATTACTTTGATGGTGCAGCTCTAGGGGACCCTTAGGGTTGTGGAGGAGAGGGTATAGTTTATATTTTAGACTCCCATTGGATAAAATTTAAATTTGGACTGGGTATGGGGACCAACAACTTTGCAAAGCTCATGTCTCGGAAACTAGCCCTTATAATAAAAACTAAAAAAATATGTGAACAAATTTTATTTTTTGGGGGGATTCTCAAGTTGTGATAAAATGGGTGGAGAGGAAGAACTCTCTGGAAAATTTCCTATTGAGATATATTTTTGTGGCATTCATATTAGCACATAATTTTTCAAGCCTAACATGATATAAAATTTAATTTAAAGTGAACTCCTCGTTAACATGAATATTTAAATAAATTTCATAAGCAATAACATCGTTTTTATCAATTATTGATTGCATGAATCAACATCAGGGAGGTAAGGTGTAAGAGTCATACATTGAAGAATTTGCAAGGAACTAACTTACAATCAAGGTGAATATGCTACAATCACTCTTCTTTCCAACTGTAACCAATCAATCAGGAAACCACATGTGGGGGTTGACTCTCTTCCAACCAATCCCTTTATTGAAATCTGTAGTGCCCCTAGACTACTGTAGACATTGAGGGCACCTGTTGAGTCACCTGACTGTCTGAAACATTAATAAAATAACCCTATGATTTTATTTTGAGTATATTTATGATTACGATTGATTGATATATGTGCATTTGGGTAGTTATTGTGAATGGACGATTTCATGTTGTTTAACGATTGACTTTGATATGAAAATTGTACATATGAATGATGCTTAACGACTAGCTGTGCAATTGATTACGTGATTAGACGAATGAGTAATGATTGAGTAAATTATAGATGCTTAATGAAGCAACAGATTTATAAACCAAATTGTGATTATTGAGGACAGTGCCACTAATTTACGTTTGTGAGAAATGTGTGTAGCGACAGGTGAAACGATTCACCGACGGACACACAAAGGAATATGAAGGGTCGTAGAGTACGGGTAAATCACACACAGGGGAAGCGACGACGATGTCAACTTCCGACAAGAATACCACGCATGAGCAGATAAGCATTGATCCGCTTGCTCAAGAGGAATGCGTGAGGACGTACGAGGTGGGCCACGACGGAGCTGGTCACGTACGAGTTGAGGGGCGCGCAGTGAGAACGGACTCACTCCTCAGCGCCATTAGTCCCTATATAGCATGTAGACGGAGGATGGATGGTAACGATTCCTAAAATCCCTACAAGAGTTCCCGCAAGTCAAAACGGAAATATGGTGGCAGAAGGGCCCAACGATGAGGTACCCTGTCGAGAACGGAAAGAATGGACGCAAGGACCCAACGAGGTGGTACCATGCCAAGGAATGGAAACCATGGATGATTGGACCCGACGGAGTGGTGCCATATCAGAGAATTAAAAATTAAGGAACCAGGAGCCCAACGACGCGGCATCGAGATCCTAGTGAATTTGATTGTTAAATTAAATTGCATAAAAACTTAGGAGAATAACTCTAGATTATTGCTTAGCAAATGCATAACAATAGCTAAGACATTTGCACATGAATAGTTATATTTTGTTGAGCATTTAAAATAATAGAAATTATTATTTAGGAGCAAAATAAATTAGACACCTAGTCAACTAAAAGCTAGGAGTTGATTAAAATATCTGGGGGACAAACTAGAGCAAACTTAGGGATGTAGGTGCACTTCCCAGAGAAACTGACACTTGGATGGGTGAGTGTTTAATTAATTAAATTATTAAAAATATTTAATTATGCATGAAGCGACATGTGTCGCAGGAGAATTCCCTTTATAAGGAAGGCTTAAGGAATGGGTAAGGGACCCATAATTTGGACGATTGTCGTAATTTTCGAATGCCTCAAAGACTTGCTGCTATCTAAGGGTTTGGCTTAGAAATCCTGGTGGGAAGGGAAGCCCAAGCTGAATTTCTGAAATAATTGTGTGAGCTCTACGACCCAAAGCTCGGGGGAGGCCATGCGACTGAAAGCATGAGCCTATGGTTGGGTGGCGAAGCTAACGGTTGCTTCGCCAATGGAAACGAGCTTTGCTGGAGGGATCCTACGGAAGACGCAGACGGTTCAGTTCATGGGGACCCTAAAGGAGGGGCCCTACATTTGGTATCAAAGCCGGTCGAGCCTTGAGGGCACCGGACTCATATTATTAAGGGGTTGTCGGTATCTTCGTCAAGTTGGATTTCACTGGAGTAGCCGAATAGTCCGCTGCTGCAACTCAACTTTGGACTCGACCTCCAAATCAGGTTCAATTGCTTTAATATTGTTTTCCAAGTATTCTGAGTTTTATACCTTTGGATTTATGTTTGGAAATCAAATAAAATTTACAGTTTGAATCAAGAAGTTTTATCGAATTTTAAATGTTGTTATTGTGGAGCGAATCTATGAATTGTAATCAGTATGTTGCAAATAGATCTACAGTGTGAATCGATCTAGTTTTCTGATAAATCATAAACTCTGTTTTTGATGTTCAAATCTATAAACCCTCTGTAAACAGTACTCTTTCTGGATTTCAATTTCTGGTTGTGGGCATTTAACATTTTAAATCTCAGATCATGTAAAGTCTGCGTGTTCTTTAAAGTTTGATGGAGTTCGACATTTCACTTATTTTTTTATTAAATCTCAGGTAGTGAGAAGTCTCAGATCGACTTTTCCTTTGCAAGGTTGTGTGGCATCTGACATTTTAGATCTCAGATCATGTGGTTTAAAATCTTAATTTCTGTCATGTGAAGTCGACCTGTGAAAAGACGAGTTCCGTGAAGACTCTGCATGAACATTCCATTTTAATTCGGTCTCAGGATTGTTATTAATGTTTTAAATCTTAACATTCTGTCATATGATGTCGAACTATGCACTGATGCATTCTGATTGTTATTTAAAATCTTATATTCTTGATATTATAGAAGTCCACCTGTATAATGATGCCTTTAGTGTATATACTCTGCATTCACAATCCCTTGAATTCGATTTCAGAATTTTATTATTATTTTTAACTCTTAAACCCTGTCATTATGGATGCCGTTCTGTGCAAAGACGGGTTCAGGGATTACTCTGTATCACATTCCATTGAATTCAAATTCCGAATTTCATTATTTTTTTTTTTTCTTAACCCTTAAAATCCTGTCATTATGAATGTCGATATGTGCAAACGATGCGTTCAGGGAGTACCCGGTAGTATGGATGCCGATCTATGCAAGGATGCATTCAATGTATGCTCTGCGTTTACATTCCATTTAAACTCAGATCCAGAATTGTCGTTATGGTGTTAAATCTTAATTTGTCATTTGAGGTCAATAGTGTGCTCTGTGGATGCTCTGCATGTACATTCCATTTAATTTCGGCTCCAGAATTGTTATTATCATAATAATTTGTCATTTGATTTTGATCTGTGCAACGGTGTGTTCCGTGGATGCTCTGCATCTACATTCCATTGAACTCGACTTCAAGATTTCATTATCGTCTTTAACCTTAAAATCTTGTCATTATTGAAGTAGAACTGTACAATGATGCGTTTAGTGATTCCATGGAAACTCGACTACAGGTTTCTTAATATTGCTTTACATCCTAATTTTGTTTATCTTAAGATCTCAGCAGACAGGGCAGGGTACTCTGCATTCTTCTTTCAAGGATTTCATCCGCAGTTTGAGAAATCATGTCGCGGAAGGCATTCAACCACCCAAGCTTTGAAACTGAAGAGTAATGCTCCACTCGAAGTAGGCGCGGATGCAGTGAATGCACAGTAAAACTCGGTAACTGACAGTCGACACATAGTTCTATATTAATTATGGTTGGGTTAACCACACAACGATTCAACCACTACTACAACAAATTTCCCAACCTCAAACTCAACGATCGAATCAGGTTCAACGTTTTTCAGATTTTGTTTATCAGTATTTGAGATCAATGTTTGTTTCTATTTTGGATTTGTAATTCTGTGTATTTAGTAACTCTGCTAAATTGTATACACCAATTTTAGAAATCGAGAATGCCTTGGGAAATTCAAGCTCTGACGGTATCAACGTTTATTATGGACCTATGTAAATACACAAGATATAATTTCGATCGTGATAATTTTTATTATAGATCTGGGTAATTAGATCGAATTCTCATGTTTAAATATTTATGATAGAGTTGTGATAACCCACACAGGCCCGTTCCCAACCGTTTTAGCTCCCACTTCACCTGCAATCTATTCCAGATCACCGCATATTAATATAAACATTACAGATCGTAGCCAATCGATCTTTTCACATTTGGTTTCCAGATCATTGCAATTTGGTATTACTCCGGAACTGCCTCCGTATGGGTATAGTTTTTAAAACCATAAAGATCTATAGTTACTACAAATTATAAGATTTCTGTTCTCTTACCCTAAAAGGGATCTGTGCTTTTTTTTTTTTCTTTTTTTTTTTAATTTGAAGTTGAATGGTTTCATTTTAAGATCTCTGTGTTAAATTGTGCTCATCGAATTCTGCGATCCGGTCTCAATTATATATTTATCACCTCTGTATCAGTTTGAACATACCGTATACTGCAATCGAATTGCACCCACCCCAGAACTCTGAGTTATATGCATACCCGTTTTCGATAATCTGATCTCTGTTGATATTATAACAAGGATTTCATTGGAGTTATACTCAATTCACTTTTACCTGTTGTTATCTATAACTGGATTCTGAATCCGTATTAATGCTATTTGTACTGGCTGCAGTCTTGATCTTATGCTATATTTATAAAATCCTTCCTTCACCAGATTAGGGATATTCAAACTCTAGATCTCATTTGCTTTCCTTCTTTTAGAGTTCGATTTATATCTTTCGATCTCACACAGCGATCCCGACAATTTATATGTATTTCCAGGAATTCTTAACCCAAATTGGAAGTTCTGACTTTCAAATTCACTATGTTTTTTTCATTTCGAAAATGTGTTTCCATATTTCATAATGCGAATTGTAAATCTCAGAATTTCAAAATTCTCTGTGTTCATCGAATTTGAAAACGTGTTTCCAGAAATCCATGACACGAAGTTTTGACTTTCAAATTCACTCTATTTTCTCTTTTTCGAAAATGTGTTTCCAGATTTCATCATGAGAATTGCAAATTATGACTTTCAAAATTTACTGTGTTTATTCATTCCGAAAACGTGTTTCCATAAAATCTTGACTGCGAGTGAGTAGATCTGTGATAAATATTAAGGATCGAATCCTAGAAATGGTATTTAAACCTTGTTGTGTGTTTTATTTGGCAAATCGTACATTGGTTAGCCACAATAACTACAACATGCTTGTTTACATGACCATAGATATGCCGAACCGTATTGTTAATGAAGCTGCTGCAGCATGTTCATGTTATAAACCCTGTTGTATGTTTTGTATTGCAAATCGTAGCCTTAGCAAGAGTATTTACAGCATTCCCAGTTTCGTATTCATCTCAGTGTATTATTACATGTTTTCAGAAGCATTAGGGAAATTAAAGATTGGTGCATTTAGTTTCTAAATTATTTATTAAAGTTTGGTTATGTGTGCATGTTAGCAAGACAATCAATCAAACCTAGATCTGACTGACCAAATCATGAACCTTGAACAGATCCTCTAATCAAAAAAAAAAAAAAAGGAAAAGAAAACTCTATGCGCTTTACTTGCGTCATTCTACCAGTGTGACTAGATACATCAGAACTCTAGAAGTTTAGATCTGGGTATGAGTGTGCCAGATCTCTATCTTGAATTGTTGATTACGCCCACTACCTCCTGAAATATTCCTTTCTTTTCAAAGTAATATTTTCGGAGGACTAGAGTATATAAGCAGGCCATCGGAGTTAAACCCTTGCCATCTGTCAAGCGTCCCTGTATTACCAATTTTCAAAACACCGTAAAAATTTGTGAAGGATGTTCTTGATGTCAAATTACTTATGCCCAAGCATGTTTTCGGTGGGGAGTCTATCCGTGCTACCTGCCGAGTACCGACAACTAAATCTCGTTATCTTGTAGCAAAGATGTCTGTATAGTGTATTTATACGTTTTAATGCGAATAGAGTAAATCTTGATTGAGTTTCTGAACTATTGGGAAACAAGTCTTGTTCAATTTATATTTTATGTTTGTATCAATCGAAATTCAAGTCGATTGATGGAAATTCCATAAGTATATAATGAGAAATTGCAGACAGAATCTTTGTGTGATGCGCAGAGCTTGAATGAAGGTTTATTTACAGAGCATCGATGGCTGTTGTGCGTCGTAAAGGCAGATCGACAGTACAAGATGATTGGTTATGGACGCACAAGCATTCGGGAGTTAGTGGTTTAACACTACAACGCCTGTTCATTTGAGTGCTAAAGGTTTAATGTTGAGCACCAAAAAGTAAGTTCTACCGGGTAGAGGGAGAAAGTGGCGGAGTTTGCCATGTATGGAGGGTAAGGTAAAACTAGTAAAGGATTGCTAGTTTAACTCTGTGATATATTTGGTTTTGTGCCTAAAACAATAGATCCGAGAGGTAGAAATTCTAATTTTTTTTTATATATATATTTGGAATTGTAAAACCAAGGGAATTGTATATTGTTCATATACACTTGATAAAGATCCTCTATGATGGCCTTGGATGGATTTAGGCTATCAGGATCGATCCCAATAATTGTTTCCCTGCGTGAAACCTTTCTAATTCCTCCACTGGGCACGCAGTTAACTTAGTTGGAGGACTAAGCCGCCGAGCTGTGACTTACGTCTAGGAGTAGACACCTGTCATAGTGTTATCTGGCCAGAGTCATCTATGCGCATTGTTTTAGCCCTCACTGAAAACCGACATCTAAGGAACACTTTCCACGAGTTGGGACGCTAACCTAGCCTTGATTGCCACCAGATTCCTTCACTCCTTCCTGTGTGGACGAGTTGGTAGTAATTAGGAGAATAGGGAGATAACACCTATTCATCCGTGGTCGAGTTACTCGTAACTCCTGGCGGTAGGAATAACATTTTAGAGATGTAAACTTTTATTATTTTCAACCGAAGTTATCCCTGGCTAAGTGATAAAAATTCATAGCAGTAGAGTGTCATTTGGTGACTTGACACTTGTAAAATTACTATCGTTGTGCTGGGTTGTTTTTACCAAACTCGAACTGCCAAAAGACCAGGAGTGCAATCGAAGAACAAACTCAGTTAAAACTTAATTAAATTATGTTGCGATGGGAGTATATCTTGAGTTGAGTGCATTGACGAATATGATAACTATTTATTTAAAATTGAAAGATAAGAAATTACAAACCTACTTCATAAATAAAGTTTTTTTGCGGAATATGATTAGTTTCATAATACTTTAAAAAGCTATTATATTTAATGTATTTAAATATGGGTTGAGCTAGAATCATAAATCTTACTACATTCTTTTGGGAGGACAGGTTGACCTAGATCTAAGTTGGGTTATTTTAGAGATAGATTCTTATATAAATTAAGGATGCATGTTCCGGATAGGAATTATATTGGCATAATTTATTATGTAAGCATTGCATTCAAGCGAATTATATGAAGGATTAAATATTTGGTTTATGTTTCATGGTTCTCTTTATAGGATAGTATGAAAGAATAATCCATTATTATATTCTAATACGAATTCTTATTCAGACATTATGAAATGACAATATAATATTTCATAATATGTAGTTGAATGAAATAAATATATGTTTACATAATACATATACATTTAAATTTGTATATGCTCATGCTTCGGTTATTTCATAATGGCTTTTGGACAGATTCAACATATTTAACTTATAAAAGAAAAGAGAATGGGATGAAATATATATGCTCATACCTCAACTATTTCATAATGGAAAGTGGAATGAAACTAAGTGATGTGACGGACACTAGCTTATGTAAATATAAAGGAAAAAATAAATGAAATATATATAGAGAGAGAAGGAGAGAGAGATAGGAAGTGGAATAAACTTATGTATATTTAATGTACTTAATGGTGGTTAAAATAATGGTTAGAAATTAAATGATAAATATGAAGGCCATTAATTATATGGATTTTAGAAAGAGTTTATGCTTACAAATTATATGCTAGGTAGATTGTATAAAAATGTCAATCAGGAAAGGTCGTTAGCTATATAAATGTTAGGTGACCAGTTATTCAGTTAACATATATTTGCAATTATGACTTCAAATGAATGACTTAGAATCAGCCTAGTTTCTAATTATTGGTTTATATTAATGAGAATGAAAAGTACGAACTTGATGTGACCAAACAAAAGTAAAGGAAAAATTCTTGATTGGAAAAATCCACCGAGAGGGCCAAATAAAGATGATTCTCGGAAGACGAAGTATGGAGACGATTAGCATATTAAATTAAATTCAATGAAGCTAACTTTAAGTCATGATCAAACCTTGATGAAAAGACAACCAACCTTGATATGGAACTCGATGACGTTAAAGAAGACCCACAATGTGCGACTCGATGAGTATGTCGAGGTAGTCCTATGACAACATGAACGATGAAAGGAGGCAAGGATGTGATAACCTCGTTAACCTCGAGTATTGATACTCACAAAAGGACTAAGAGATAAATTTTATTATGATTGACTAAACCGTTAAGTTCCAACCCTAGGAATCCTATCGAATTGAGAAGCGACATTTGGGGATTTGGAAGCAGTCTTATGGAATTTTGATTTGGGACAATTTGAGGGTCTCTCCTGAAATGTCAAAACCGTGATTATATCTTACCGCATATTTTATGATGTTTACCTTCTCGTCCTGGAGGGAGGATAACCATTTTGATTTAAGTCCTTGCTCAGATCTGTTATGCTTTTGGGTGGCTATTGATGCGATGCAACTTGTAGATAGTGTGGACATTGTAAGCCTTCGTGGATGACTAGAAGGTATAGAAAAATCTAAATTTGGACTAACAATTATGAAGTATTATTGGATTTTCATTACGCGAAATTATGACTGAGTTCCTAAGGAGGTATTGGAAACATACTAGATGATATAGAAAACTAATGATTAGAACCACTAGTGCTTTTGGCTATCATTGTTTGAGAAGAATAGAAGAGAATGACAAAAAGATGAGAGTATAAATTTAGGTAAAGACTAGTGTCGAAAGTACGAGAACAAAAGTTAACTTCGAGATGAAGTTCTATTTAGGAGGGGGTGTATGTAATGCCCCTAGAATGACTTTGGACCTTAAGGGCACCTGTCGAGTGACCTAGCTGAACAAATTCAATATAATGGTCTTTTGAGCCTTGTTATGTATTAACTGATTGAGGAAAACCTGATGATGGGAATGACGACAATCATTGATAAATGAATTAAGGAATTAAATTATATGTGTGGAGTGGTATAATTGATTGATTAGTTCTTGCTTAATGATTAGCCCTGATTGATCAAGTCAAAGTGCAAGAGGACAGTTACAGTCTTAGCTCTACGACTTGGGAGGACGCAACTGAGATGCGTCATAGCTTTCCATTTTTTTATTTTTTTTTTATTATTCTGAACTTCGGGACGAAGTTCTAAATAAGTAGGGGTGTATGTAGTGCCCCTAGACTACTGTAGACATTGAGGGCACCTGTTGAGTCACCTGACTGTCTGAAACATTAATAAAATAACCCTATGATTTTATTTTGAGTATATTTATGATTACGATTGATTGATATATGTGCATTTGGGTAGTTATTGTGAATGGACGATTTCATGTTGTTTAACGATTGACTTTGATATGAAAATTGTACATATGAATGATGCTTAACGACTAGCTGTGCAATTGATTACGTGATTAGACGAATGAGTAATGATTGAGTAAATTATAGATGCTTAATGAAGCAACAGATTTATAAACCAAATTGTGATTATTGAGGACAGTGCCACTAATTTACGTTTGTGAGAAATGTGTGTAGCGACAGGTGAAACGATTCACCGACGGACACACAAAGGAATATGAAGGGTCGTAGAGTACGGGTAAATCACACACAGGGGAAGCGACGACGATGTCAACTTCCGACAAGAATACCACGCATGAGCAGATAAGCATTGATCCGCTTGCTCAAGAGGAATGCGTGAGGACGTACGAGGTGGGCCACGACGGAGCTGGTCACGTACGAGTTGAGGGGCGCGCAGTGAGAATGGACTCACTCCTCAGCGCCATTAGTCCCTATATAGCATGTAGACGGAGGATGGATGGTAACGATTCCTAAAATCCCTACAAGAGTTCCCGCAAGTCAAAACGGAAATATGGTGGCAGAAGGGCCCAACGATGAGGTACCCTGTCGAGAACGGAAAGAATGGACGCAAGGACCCAACGAGGTGGTACCATGCCAAGGAATGGAAACCATGGATGATTGGACCCGACGGAGTGGTGCCATATCAGAGAATTAAAAATTAAGGAACCAGGAGCCCAACGACGCGGCATCGAGATCCTAGTGAATTTGATTGTTAAATTAAATTGCATAAAAACTTAGGAGAATAACTCTAGATTATTGCTTAGCAAATGCATAACAATAGCTAAGACATTTTCACATGAATAGTTATATTTTGTTGAGCATTTAAAATAATAGAAATTATTATTTAGGAGCAAAATAGATTAGACACCTAGTCAACTAAAAGCTAGGAGTTGATTAAAATATCTGGGGGACAAACTAGAGCAAACTTAGGGATGTAGGTGCACTTCCCAGAGAAACTGACACTTGGATGGGTGAGTGTTTAATTAATTAAATTATTAAAAATATTTAATTATGCATGAAGCGACATGTGTCGCAGGAGAATTCCCTTTATAAGGAAGGCTTAAGGAATGGGTAAGGGACCCATAATTTGGACGATTGTCGTAATTTTCGAATGCCTCAAAGACTTGCTGCTATCTAAGGGTTTGGCTTAGAAATCCTGGTGGGAAGGGAAGCCCAAGCTGAATTTCTGAAATAATTGTGTGAGCTCTACGACCCAAAGCTCGGGGGAGGCCATGCGACTGAAAGCATGAGCCTATGGTTGGGTGGCGAAGCTAACGGTTGCTTCGCCAATGGAAACGAGCTTTGCTGGAGGGATCCTACGGAAGACGCAGACGGTTCAGTTCAAGGGGACCCTAAAGGAGGGGCCCTACAAAATCCCTTGACCCCTCAATCAATAACCCATGCTAGATTCTATTCCTTTTCCTTATGAAGCCCTGCAAGCTCTAAGAAGTTCTCAAGGCCAATATTTTCTCTAAACAAAATATGTCGTTACCACTTCCTTGACATGTATAAATAGTTATTATGAAATTCTATTGTAAAAATTCTCATGCATAGCATGCTTAGTTAGCTTATATTTCTTTATTTTTTCTTTAAATAAAGTTTTGCCCAATTCTAGAGTTATCTCTTTTTTATTATTATTATTATTTCCATACACTTATTATTATATATGACATTACATACTAAACTTAAATTTTGTTTTTTGTAGATTTTTATTTTTCTACCTTCTTCTCAATCACCCTTTGCTAAACTAGTATAACCACCCAAGTGACCACAAAAAGCATTGAAAGTTCATATCACAACTTCAAGGAAGTGAAGTACAACCCTAGCCCTCTTCCCTAGTTTCAGAACAAGCTTTAAGTCTCTTTAACTTATTCGAGGCCCCAAGGCTTGACCTCATCTCCCATTCAAGAATCTATTTTGGTACAATAACTCATGTATGTCTTAAGCATCTCAAAAGGCAATCCTATCTTTCTCCACAAATCCAACTAGGCATTCATCCCCAGGGATCGAAGTCTAACTCCACAACTCAACCATTGGAATTTAGCATCACAACTCCAATATCAAGCACTTTGACCTTCTTGTCCCATGTCCCATTGATAATTATACAAGCCAAAAGAGCCACTGGGATAGGTTTCTTGATTTAGTTTGTCCTCAAGCCATAATGTGTTAGTATTTAGATATTATCCTTCATAGGTATGGGTTCCCACAAGATCATTGAAGGAACTAGCGGTCTTGGCTCACTAGTGGATTATATGCCAATCACCACCTCACAACATGCAACCAATGCATTAGTTATAATAATAACCTCTTCATCTCATACAAAAAAATTGCATGTTATTTGTCACATGTCAACATGAGAACACATCATTGTCCTCACAACATCCTAAATAATAAGCTACCACATGTTTTTTTGTGAACACAAAATATTATAATCATAAATACACCATAAATACACATAATAATATAATTATAATAGTAATGAATAACTAAACGGAAAGTGTCTAAAAGACGTGACTATTCAAGTCTATAACCATTCAATGTATATTTATACACAACGTCACATGTTTTTGTATCATCTCATATTTCTCATATTATATTTATATTATTGTCTGTATAGATTATTTTATATTGTCCTATCTATTTTCAATGCTTCGTGTTTGAATCAAATTGGTTCATTTCATTGGTATCAAAGTTGTGTTGATCAGACCTTAGACCATATCTTTTCATTCATACTTTGTTGTCTGACAATGCTTCTGACCACACATTTACCAACTTAACAGAGTTTCTATGTTAGCCAGCCTTACTGAGTTATACTATAAATTGAATATTTCATTATACTTTGAAGTTGTGTGAATCTATATCTTCAAGGACTAACAGGTATAAGTGTGGTGGGAACATCTACTACCCCAATAAGCTCATATTGCTCCCAAAGATAGGATTACTGCCCTTCATTAAAAAAAAGGTGTAAATATTTATCAATTTGAATAAAAAAAAGCACCATGAATGGCAATGTTCGTGACCAGAGCGAGGTGGAAATGCAAGAGGAATGACAAAAACGTAGGTGCAATTGTGAAGATTGTGATTTGCAATGGCTAGTAGAGCGGTTCTTTTGTTGTAGTAGGAAAAAGGGTCTACACAAATAGATTTATGGTTGTATGCCATATTGATAACAATTATATGACAGGAGATGATGACAACATGTCAAATACACGTTCAATGATAGTTATGAAAAGTATCAATTAAATTGATATGCTTCTTCTGAATATGTGCAATCAATAAATTTAATGCCATATTGTATACGATATATGCTACATTTATAACAATTGCAAAAGATATTAATAGCAAAAGAGAAGGATATCATGCCATACAAATGCTAAGGACACTGACCAAGCAATGGTTTCTAATGGGCATGATGCAAAACAAAAAAAATTATATGCATATACAAGATTGTTACATTGAAAAAGCATGACAATTTAAGAAATTTTATATTGGCATATTCAAAAAATGAATGAATAAAGAAGAAATATCACCTTGAATAAGAGCAAATATCTTAGCAAAAAAATTCTCCTTGCATTCTTTCCTTTTTATTTTGAAAAGAAGTTAGAGGTATCTTACTTAAGCTATCTAGTTAGAATAAGTAGAAAAATCATTAGGCTTGTGCTTTGTGACAATTGTAAAGTAGAAATTTTCTTTGTGCATATGTCTCCATGCCTTCCCTAAAGACCTTTTTGCAATTGTATGTTGATGCCATGTCAATTGTGCACCTATCCGAGAAGACGATACTATTTGAGGAGCCAACTTTGCTTTGCAAAAGATAAATAGGCACGGGAAAAAATTGAAGAGAACAATCCATGTGGACATTTGCAAAAAAAGATAGTTCTGATTCTTTTTAAATAAAGTTCCTATGCAAAAAAAAAGCTTTCAATAGCTATACAACTCAAATAAAGTTCTTAAAAAAAAATTAAGTAAGGTGGCAAGAGACTAGGAAAAACAAAACAAAATTAGTTGTGTGAAGGTATTGTGCTATAATGCAAAAAGGGATATTGTGCAAGAGTTTCACAATCTGTGAACTAGTAGCAAAGGCTGTTAGTTGTAGCACAATGATAGTATTCTTACATAAACATTGATTTTGTAAGCATTAATGCTACAAACATTTGTTGAAGGCATTGAAATTGGGTAGAAGGCAAATGACATTATTGAAACTAATCACATCTTTCTCAAGTAGTTTCATGTTTCAAGTGCGCTGGGGCTCATGTTCTATGGAAGCGAACATTGTTGAAGGTGAAGTTCCCTGGAGGTCAAGCTAACGTTGTTCTATCAAGAAATAAACTCTATTATATCTCCTAGCAAGCCATTTATATATTGTTATGAAACATGCATGCATATGTCTCCATGCTTTCTCTAAAGACCATTTTGCATTGGGCTCGGAACCAACTTTATTTTTCAGAAGATAAATAGACAAGGAAAAAATAATTTAAGAGAACAATCCATGTAGACATTTGCAAAGTAGATAGTTTTTATTATTCTGAAGTAAGCCTGAAATGGACAAAAAAAGGTGTAGCGGTCCAAAGAAACTTTGTCCCAATGCAAAAAAAGAAAAGCTTCAATGACCTTATAGCTTCAATGGAGCTCTTTGAAAGGTTTTTTAAGCAACATGCAAAAAAACAAAAAGAGAAGCAATAGTCTAAAGGAACTGTTCTAGAATGAAAAAAGGGACACTTGATGTAGCAAAGAAGAGGGTCTACACAAATAGATTTATGGTTGTATGCCATATTGGTAACAATTATATGACAAAACATAATGACAACATGTCAAATACATGTGCAGAGACAATTATGGAAAGTATTAGTGCAGTTGATATTCTTCTTCTGACTATGTGCAATCAATAAATTTAATGCTATATTGCATAAGCTATACCCTATATTTTTAGCAATTACAAAAGATATTAATAGAAAAATACAAGGATATCATGCCATACAAATTCTAAGGACACTGACCAAGCAATGGCTTCCAATAGGTATGATGCAAATCAAGAAATTTTATATGCATATACAATATTGTTACATTGAAGAAACATGAGAATTGTAAACTCAGTGCTTTGAAAACTAAGAAAATGAATGAATAAAAAACAAATGTCACTTTGAGTAAGAGTAAATGTTTTATCATAAATTTTCATCTCGTCTCATGGAGAAAATTCCTTAAGATGATATGCCAAATCTGCTAAAGAACAACTTGCATAACAAAGGTGTTTACAAATTCCAGCGTGATTCCAGCCTAGACCAACATTGACTAATTTGAGTATATCTTTTTCGTTTGATTATGGATTGACTTGATTCAAATTGGTGGTGGAATTATATTCATGTAGGTATCTCAAATAGAAACGGGTTTTGAATACAATAATAAGTGATGGGTCAAACGTGCTAATGAACGACTGGAAAACATAGTTTTAGGGGTGTTGATTTGGGATAGACAGATAGTATTTTGGGCATAACTTCCTTGTACGATATCTAAATTGAGTGATTCAAATTGCATTGTATACTAGATTCATATTAGAATATGTGTTAGAAACAAGTTTGAGAAATTCATCCATTTAGGAACCCAAAACATGATTGTCCCAAATATGTTCTTGAGCTACCTTCTCTACACCCAGTCAGTATTTTGACGATATCTTTTTCATTTGATACCCAAATTGGAAAATTCAAATTGATTTAGAAAGTATACTTCAATGGATAATTTGGATAGAAACACGTTTTAAAAATGTTCCCATATGGTCCCTGGTTGTCCCAACTGTGTTCTCGGCAAGTCCAACAAACCAAAATGCCACAAAATTCAATAAACACAATATAGCTCCCAAACACTGATCCAAATAGGCCTGAATGTTTGTAGGGGTATAATTTCAATGTAATGCATCCACATAACAAGAAATTTTAAGCATTCAATTCCCAAGTTGACCTATACATGTTTTTTTTAAGGATCCACGGTCAATCTAAAAATCGAGCTGTAGATCCCAAAAAAAGTAAAAAGTTTGCAAGAAATGAATAGATTGTTGTAGGACACCTCCAAAAAAATTGTATTTCAATTCTACAAGATGTATTTTTATGAATTGAATGATATATTACATACCTCTTTTTTGAAATTTTTTATTCTTGTTTACTGATGACCTTTTTCAATGGCTTCCCCTTGAATCCTCCAATGAAATCTTCATTCACCAAGCCTTCTTCCTCTTTCCTAGCTTCCCGCGAAAGAAATATTAGTAATATGGATGTTTCTTACTACACCACATGAATTTCTTCCATGAGTTTTGTACTCTACATACCTTGGAGACAGTGGCGTGAGAACTCTTGACTTACCATCCCCTTTTACCTTGTACTTCAAGCTACATTATGAATGCAATCAAGGAAGAGAGAAAACTCAATATCAAATCTTGTTATTGCACCTTGACAACCTCCCCAACAATGGCGCTAAAATGTCGGTGAAATCTATTGCCCTTTTAGAGTATCAATTCCATCAAACCATTAATTATCAACCATGGTAAGTCTTTTCATTTAAAGGTTGTCTGCAATGTCTATGAAAGCTTAATCTAACATTGATTTTTGAAAGACTAACTGCAGTAAAGGAAAACTTATTCTAGAAAATTTAATCTAACTACTCACACTTAGTCACACCTTCTCAATACCATTCCTTAACACCTCTAACTGAATCCAACATAAATCTCTGAATTTCATCAAATGCGGTGATCAGTCACATGAACTCAATACAGTCCCTATGCTTCCATGTATATATGAGTTTAAGTCTATGCTATTGATTGGTTATGAGAGTCTAGAGTAGTGTAAACATTAAAAATAAAACAGAACAGATCACTTAACCATGAAAGTGAGAAACCAACTTTGATCTACCTAGGTTTGATACAAGTTCGATTAGTACTCAATCTCTGTGGAAGATCTCTGTGCAACACACCACACTTGCAAAATTAAAGAATTAATCTATTGTCGGTAATAAAAGAAACCAACTTATCTTGCAAAAGTAAAAGACTGTGCACTTAAAATCAAATGGTATAAATAAAGAAACACACACCATTAAATCACACTTGCATAAATAAATAAATCGTACTTATGAAAATAAATTAGAACACCCAATATAAACAAAAGAATTATATCGTGCATAATGCTCTCATCTTATGGAGCAAGCTCTTTCTCCCAAAAAGAGAGTAGCAAGCTAATATCTATAACATCAAAAAATAAACTAAATTACACTACATAGAAAATAAAATAACTACAATCTACATCAACACAAGATCTTGAGAAAGATAATCTATTCCATCATGAATTGGATAATTGCTCTAAAAATCCTCCCATAGAGGCCATTTCCATATTGTTATGAAACATGCATGCATATGTCTCCATGCTTTTTCAAATGACCATTTTGCATTTGGATGGAAAAGTATTTGACATTGGTTGGAAAACAAGTAGTTTTTTTTCTCTTTTTTGGTAACAGTAATATATCGGCGCACATTTTACAAATATCCAAGCAAGCACAGTTTCTCAATCCAGATCTGCATCAATGGAAGCAAAAGATTCATTACTAATGAAAGTTGGGAATTGTGCACCTATGCAAGCAAATGATACATCATTATTGTTATTTGGGGAACCAACTTTACTTTGCACAAGATAAATAGACAAAGAAAAAATAATTGAAGAGAACAATCCATGTAGACATTTGCAAAGTAGATAGTTTTAATATTTCTGAAGTAAGTATGAAATGGAAAAAAAAAGTGGAGTAGTCTAAAGAAACTTTGTCCCAATGAAAAAAAGAAAGCTTAAATAACTGTATACAGTAGAGCTCTTTGGAAGGTCTTTTAAGCAACCTGCAAAAAACCAAAAAAATAAGTAGCAGTCTAAAGGAACTGTTTTACAATGCAAAAAGGGGTATTGTGCTAGTGCTAACCAAGCTCTAAACTAGTAGGAGAAGCTGTTACATATACAAGTTCTCCATTTTTTCTTTCCCCGTCATAGGCCACAAAATGGAAAATTTGCAAAACAACTTCAATCACTCGGTGTATGTGATCCCAGCAATGGTGTTATGGATTGCTAGTGTAAACAGTGCTTGTATGCAAAGACTGTGAAATTGGAAGACCACAACTGATATGCTCTTTGTGTAAGCATCGTATCGAATTTCTGTAAGTGCTAGACAATGTTGCTACAGTAGTGGTAGATACAATGTTGCATCAATAGTTCCATATGTTGTTTCCAGAATGCACTTGAGGAAATGTTCATGTTTGAATGATGCATTTTGTTTGCAGGTTGCACACTGAGATAAGATCTCTGGAATTGCTCGGTTGTAGGCATTGAAAACTCTTTGGAATGGGGGCGAGTAGACGTTTTTTTCTTTCAAGGTTCCTTGTACCTGTATCAAGGGAATGAATGTTAATAACTCTTGCATTAAAATTTGCTCCAATGGAAAGATGGACAATGCCAAGTGGACATGGAATACTTTCATGTGTCCTTGCTTGGAGCACATCAAGCAGATGTGCTTTTGCATAATCATCTTTGAGCTCATCAACGAATGCTGCAAAGGAAAAGTGCAAGAGCTATGATCCCCTTGGCCCAGTACTAACTACATTCTTAAAAATATACATTGGTGAAGTTTCTACCAACAGATCCTAACTGAATTTTGAGAAAAGGGCAAGATAGCTTTCATTTAGCTCTAGCTTCAAAGTCTGTTGCCATGTCAGAAGATCAAAGCAAAAATGAAAGTTAGCTCAAAAATACAGAAGACAGATGTAAACTTTAAATAGCAAGAGCAAATTCTGTGAAATTGTTGACGCACATACAGTTGCAGTATCGTTTGTTGTCATCCCATCTTTGATCGGTAGCTCATAGATTTTATTATTTTGCTAATAGGAAATTACTATGGTTGCAACAGACCCAACAGAGTAAGAATTTGTTGATCTGGAAATGCCATACACAAATGTTTTTGGTGCTAGCCCGCGCTTTTGGAAAACCTATGAAATTGTCTCAACGGAAGTTTGATTCTGCAAGAGAATACAGTACTTTGCATCGCCTTGATCGTATGCTCCCTTGTGTCTAGTTGCAAATTTTGAGATTTAGACATTGCTACCGGTATTAAAGAAATCAATGAACCGAGAGATAATATTATCATTCATATTTATTATTATGGTCAATTGCCCCTCTTTATCTACTAAATCAACGTGCATTAATTGTGCCTTACTTGGTGAACCTGTGTTTTTTATTTTGCGCAGGTCCATACAAGGCCAACACATCTCCTTCAAACACACTTGTATGTGTCTCTGAACAGATTTGCAGGATAGAGTATGGTGCTTCAAGCATTTGTTTGTATTTGAAACAACTAAGAGACAAAAAGGTTATCGGGTTTGAGAAAAAAATGATTTGAGGAAAAGATAGCATGTGCCTGTTTTTTTCCCAATCATAGCAATACAGGAAGAGGCACAGTTACAAGCACCTTTTTACTTGTCCATGTTCCAGTTTTTTTTTGTCTTTAGAGCTAGAGCTATTGCTTGAATTGGTGCCTGATGCCATGTTCTCAAGGAGATTGCAATTTGAAACAGCTGCTTTTGGAAGACACTGGAAATGGAACAATCATGTGTTATAAGTTCAATAACAAGACTTGAAGCTATAGATGGGACATATTACTATAGCAATAGGAATGAGAAAAATTGGGACGAACTCTTACCTTTTTTTTCTTTTTTGGGGGGCCTCATTTGCTTTGTTTATTTGCATTGTGGTCTTTCCAATTCAACCGTTGCAAAGATATCAACAAGATGCAAGGAACAAGAAATGACATGTGAAAAATGCAAATGGCTATTTTTTTTTTAAATTGAATTTTCAAAGGGAAGATATAGTGCACAATATAAGTAGCTATGATATATTTTCCAAAAAGCATTCACTTATGATCTTGCCACAGCAGTTCTGGAAGAGATGGAAATTTCATTGGTCAAAGGAATCTGTGAATATTTTGAAAGGAATTGGAAGGAAAATAGCATGGTGATATGCCCAATAGGCCTTAGCAACTTGAAACTTGAGATTGTTAACTGGAAATGTTGTCCAAAAGTGGTCAAGAAAAGAGTAAAAAATAGTTGTTTCCTTTGTTGTGTGTAGCTAAAAATTATGGCTCTCCATGAAAGAGAAAAAACTTTTCTATGCATTGCAATTTTTCAACACGTCAATGTTAATGTCACCTGCAATAATGAAATATTCATTTTCACGATTGTGTTTTGTGATATTAGAAATCAATAAATATATCTCTTGAATTGGTGCATGTGGTGTGATGTAGACATTTTCTAACCATAGATATGTCTTGTTAATTTGAAAGTGCGAAATATTTACCTCAACCGTGTATGTTGTATAATTTTTTTTCCCTCTAGAACTATGTTTTTTCTATAACACATAAGAATACCATGTAGCTTGAACACAGATTGGTGGCAATAGTTTTCTACAAGGGGGTTACCATGTGGCAAGTGCTTTGTATGTGTTTCTTCTAGACATAATATATCACTTCTCATTAGATCGTAGTCATTGACAATGTTGTCAATGTGCAACATGAGACTTTCTGTGTTCAATGAACATAGCAAAAATTCTTATGTGTTTCCCATGGACAAAAAGCCATATTGAAATTATAAAGAGGATTCATTTTGGAGCCTTTTTATCTCTCTAGAGACTTTATATGAGATGAAAAAATTTCGTCATTGCAATTTGTTTAGAAGGTACAAAGTGTTCATGTCTCTAACACGCTACAATGTAGTATACACTAGTCAATGTTGATTAATTCATTTTGGATCGAATGCTAAGCTATCCATTGTCATCCCTTGTGACTTGTGTATTGTTCCCGCACATGCTAGTCGAATGGGGAATTGCTGATGAACAATATGCCTTTTTCTTGATGATTCCATTTGTCTAGATATTCGTGTGATAGGTGTCCATGTACATGGAATGTTTTGTGCAAAATGTTCTTGAATTTGTGCTTTTTGCATTGAGCCAATTAACGATGATCTAAATTCAACCCAGGCTATGTCAATCTTATCATCGATACAATCTTAAAAAATGTCCCCTGCATCGTTTGGAAAGCTAGTTATCAATAAAAAAGTTTCCTCCAATTAGTTCAACAAGCATCCCTTGTTTTAGCATAATTATAGAAGGCAAGTCCATCGTGTCACTTTTCTCAATGATTGATTCCATTGCATCAATGTCCTTGTCAATTGATTCAAATGTATATGACTTTGACTAGATAAGGCTCAACATTTTGTTGTTGTGCTCTTCAACACCTTTGTTTATGGAAAAGAAAAGGAAATGTAGGGTCATTTGGTGGAGGTATATAGCAATGGTTGTTTAAAAATGCAATGTCACAATCTGTTTGTGAACATGTTCTAATTATGTTCAAGATTGAGAGAGGGTATTATTGTCTCATGAATTCAGTGAGCTGAAAGTATTTGACATTTTGAGGCCAAAATTTATAGGGGATTGGATGTGAAATCACAATTGCTTGTTCAAATATCCAAGGGTCTCTTACAGGTTGTGCCTCTCAAAGGTCCCCACAGAAAATGATGTCAATATTTCCAAAAAGAGAGCTAGGAGTGTGCATTATTTCTCGTAGCCTTTTGTCAATGTTGCATAGCATTCAAGAGCCAATTAAGGAGACCTTGTCTATTAGAAAAAATTGGAGTTGTTTAAAATCCTTGCTCAATAGATCTAATGAATCAAAACTTACTGGGAGCATGTTCGATAGTGTCAAAGGCAAGTGTAGTGTCGAATGCAAAGTAATGCCACCTACATTGTGTGCAGCCCTTCCAGTAGCTACAACTATGATGTCATTATTCTTCAAGGGATCACTATGAAGGTCATTGCTATAAAAATGCATTAGACCATGATAAATTGCTTTTGCAGCAAATGTCTTTCATGTGCCTGCACTTCCAGTTAAGAATAAATGGATTGGAGTTGTTGGATCATTTTGTTTTCTCATTAAGCTTGTTTCTAATATCATAGTAGATTTTTTTGCTCAATATATATGGTTATTTAATGGTTTCAAATGTCTTATCAGCATTACATGAAGGATTTCTAGAAAATATTGTATGCATAAGATCATTTTTAATGTCATATCTATGACATGTTAATGCATCATTTTGGTCCTATTCAGTTGTTTGGATTATAAACAACTGCTCATTTCTAAAGTCAATTGTTTTGGACGCTACGTCGATGTCACCCCATGTGATATTCTACAGGTGTAGATCACTTAGCTTGAACAAACCTCACAATTTCACTCAAAGAATTGCAGAGAAGAAGAGATAGAATTGAATCAATATTCACACATGAAACTCAAAGAATGTGGAAAATTGTTGTAATGTTATTCATCAGTTGTAAGCTGGAAAAAATATCAGAGTACAATAGAATGAATTCGATTACCCCAAAGGTGATTCTAATTCTCCTCAAGGTGTGGCTTGGACTACATTGGAGACATCACCCAATCAGTGGTAGTAGTCACAAATAGTCAAATATCAATCAATGTGAGTCTAACTGAGTCATGTGAGAAAAAATCTAGGGAAGGAGACTCAAAGGTGGGCGCATGAGGACTGTCAGTAGTCAAGTGCCACTCCGATACAGACAACTGGAAGCTACAGTAAGTTAAACTGAGCAATCAATGCATGAACTGATTGATGGAATCCAAGAGGTGTGTAGTAGGGCACATTAGTATCCAGATGATGAAAACAAGTCACACTAGGTAGATAGGAGGGATATCGATGGCTAAAAACAGGCTCCAGGGGGATGAAAATAAGCACTAGGTGTTGGGGAGACTACCATATTGATGATTGGATGCATGCAGAATGCATGAAAATACAAATGATGATGGTGAGAATATTCCAACACCCCCCCCCCCCGCAAGCCGGACTATGAGAAAGTAGAACTAAAAAAACTAGGGACCTGGTAACTGAGATCAAAGGTCACCCTGTACAACAATCTAAATAAAAATGTGAGGAAAGAGGGAAAACCCAATGGGAAGAAATTCGCCCATCAAGATAGACTATAAAAATCTAATCAAGCATGTGCATCACTCACCCCAAAAGGAGGCAAGTGGCCTTCTTTACCGAGAAAGGATCTATCGGCAAGAAATGGATCAATGTGAGAATGATCAGTGTCAGAAGGATGAAACCTTTCATTCTGAAAATCAAATTTGGTTCTCCTTGGATCAAATGGATCTCCAACAAGATCACCGAAAGATCTGAGAGTTGTGGCAGCCCATCTAGGTAGTGGAGTTGTATCATCAGTTGCTAAATCTTCAAGTTCTTGTGGATCTGGATCTAGCATTCGCTCATCTTCACTATCAATTGATAGATCTTTAGGTTCTTGTGGATCTGGATCTAGCATTCGCTCTTCATCACTTTCACTTTCAGAATCTGAATCTGAACTTTCTTGAGATGAAGCTTCGCTCTCTTGCTCATCAAGCAGTGGTGGTGGGGTAGGCAAGTTGTTTTGCTCAATAGGATGAGCATCATGCAGTGGCCATTCCTCAAAATGTACACTTCTCTCAAGAAATGTATGCATGATAGATAGATCTAGAATTTTGTAGACTTTTGCACTGAGTGCATAACCAACAAGAATACACTCTCTACTCTGTGGTTCCAAAGCTCTCATTTTCTTTGTTGGAATCCTAGCCCAAGCTTTGTATCCAGATACTCTAAGATGAGATACATCAGGTTTGTAACCCATCCATGCTTCGAAAGGAGTCTTACCTTATATTCATTTGTGAGGAAATCTATTATGAAGGTAAGCAGCACAGTTAACAGCTTCTTCCCAAAGACTAGGATGCAATCCTTTAGACTCTAGCATGCAGGTTTCCATCTCTTTCAAGGTTCTTTTTTTTCTCTCTGCAACACCATTTTGTTGTGGTGTGTAGGGAACAGTGTGTTGCATCTCTATACCTTCATCTGCACAAAAGGTTTGGAAGTCACCCTTCACATACTCTCCTCCATTATCAGTGCGGAGGACCTTGATCTTCCTGTCAGAGAACCTTTCTACAAAATCTTTGAAGAACTTGAAGTATCCAAAAACTTTAGATTTTAATTTAAGAAAATACACTCAATTGAATCTTGAATAGTCATCAATGAAAGTTAAGATATACCTTTCTTTGTTCAAAGACAGATCTAAAAGTGGCCCCGAAACATCACTGTGAATCAGTTCAAGAGGTTGAGAGGCTCTCCTCGCCTTCCCTTTCTCAAACTTATGCTCTGGATGCTTTCCCATCAAGCAACCTTTACAGGTGCCTTTGGAAAACTTGATCTTGGGTAGACCTTCAACCATTTCCTGATTGTGCATGTCTTGCAAGTACTTGTAGTTGAGGTTCCCAAATCTTTCATGACAAAGTCTACTTTCTTCATTTGCATGTGTGAGAAATGCATTCGACTTTGAGTAAGGTAGGAAGTGAGAAAAATCATAGAGTTTCGAATGATGATCAACAATACCTTTTGCAATGGTGTTTCCAGTTGAGATCTCTTGGATCTCGACCTCATTAGGAGTGAAGATGACCTTCTTGGGTACTCCTGTATGAGTCATTTGGTAGATAGAAAGTAGATTTGCTGCAAGAGTAGGAACATAGAGTACATCACATGCTCAATGTTGATCCTTCCAATCCACTCAGAGGAGACCTCAGAATCATTTCCCATCAAGATTGAAGGGCCAACTGTGGATTCGAATTCAGAGAAGAGATTCTTACAAGAAGACATGTGTCTTGATGCTCCAGAATCAATGATGAAGGAGGAATCATTGGAAGTATCAGCCATGAGTGCATGGCACCTCTCCTTGTCCTCATCTTTTGGATCAAATTTTCTATTCGTTGGTACTGGAATATTGTTATTCTCCAGTAGCTGTGCCATTAGATCTATTGTCTTCTTCATACAAGCACTGTCAGGATGGAAGCCCCTGTTGCAATAGGGGCATTTTCTCTTCTCCTTTTGAGATTGCTTGCCTCTCTTAGAATTCGAAGCCCCTTCTGACTAATCGGGAGTCTCTCTTGGCTTATGCTCATTCAACTTCTTTTCTTTAACTTTTTTCTTCCCTTTGGAATTTGCATTCTTCCTTTTTGCAACTTGAAGAGTTGAATCCATTCTTGGTTTGATCACTCCCATATGCACTAGTTTGTCTTGCTCTTTTGAGAGAGACTGTATGAAGGCTTCAAGGTTGGGCATTTTACAATTTGGAATGGATAGCTTCGCTGATTGGAAGGTGGAGACAAAAAATGAGTAATCAGCCCCCAATTTTGATAGAATGGCAAGGATAAGATGCTTCTCTTCTTTCTCTATTCCATATGACTTCAACTGTGAAACCAAATTTTTGAACTTGGTGAAGAACTCATTGATTGAGTCAAATCTACTGGGGCTCGAAGAGATAAGCTCATTTTCCAATTGGTGACCCTTCAAATCATCTTTCTGCCCAAACTGAGATTCGAGGTTGTCCCAAACTTCTTTAATATTTTTGAGATCAATGACATGAAAATGTAGATCATTGAAAATACTAAGGAGTAGTGCTTCACCAAGTTTATCAAGATAATTTGATTTCTCAATTGCTCCAATGGGCTCAATTGAAGTACCATTCAACACTCTAGAAAGGCTTTTGGACTTCATGAAGATGTCCATCTTGGCTTTCCATTCAAATAGTTGGAGGTGAGTTTGAAATCCATAGTTGCTGTTGGATTTGAATATGTTGAAGATGGAATAACCTGCAATAAAACAAGGAAATTTTGATGGATATTTGTTGCAGAATCTAAAGAACACTGCTTTAGGACAGTGAGCACATGTGACTGGATCCTTCACACCTTGCTAGACCTCACTGTATTGCTCCAGTGAATTCAATGCAATGGCACTAGGATTTGCTTTGGAAATACAGAGGCTTCTAGTGCTCTATTGAAAAATAGTTGTTCAATAAAATGATGCAACTGTTGCAATTCAAATAGTTGTATCAAGCTATGATACCATGTGATACTCTACAGGTGTAGATCACTCAGCTTGAACAAACCTCACAATTTCACTCAAAGAATTGCAGAGAAAAAGAGATAGAATTGAATCAATATTCACACATGAAACTCAAAGAATGTGGAAAACTGTTGTAATGTCATTCATCTACTGTAAGCTGGAAAAAATATGAGAGTACAATAGAATGAATTCGATTACCCCAAAGGTGATTCTAATTCTCCTCAAGGTGTGGCTCGGACTGCATTGGAGACATCACCCAATTAGTGGTAGTAGTCACAGATAGTCAAATATCAGTCAATGTGAGTCTAACTGAGTCATGTGACCACAAATATAGGGAAGGAGACTCCAAGGTGGGCGCATGAGGACTGTCAGTAGTCAAGTGGCACTCCGATACATAAAACTGGAAGCTTGTTGGCCAGATTTGTTGACTATGGCCAACACAGAGAGAAAGCCCACACAAGGCACTTAACACAGTCCCCGGTGTGTTTTAAATAGTTAACTCTCGCGGGAACAAAGGCCCCGCTGCCTATTTGTGTTTGCTCTCAAAAGGAGAGTCTCACAAACTAATGATATGAATTACTAGAATACGATTTAAATCCTAAAATGCAATCAAACTTAATCTATGATGCAATTTTTAAATAGCTGCAACCAACAGTTAAACAGCTGCTAAACTGCAAAGAAATTTAAGCGCTGCTCATAACCTGTAGTTACAGTTATTGAAAAGAAATGAATCTACACTTTATCTAAACTATTTTCTATTCTACCCCGAGAGCAAGTTTGAGAAGAACTAAGATTATTAAAATGCTATTCTGAGCCTTGATAATGTTAAATAGACATGAATTTAGCTTATCAATACTAAAACATTATCTATTCAAAACAGTCGTAAATTTAAAAAAAAATAATCGAAATTAAGTTTACTCAAAACACATGACCTAAGCTAGAAAGACAAGAATAACATAAATTGGAAATAATGTTCTTCAGCTCAGTTTTAAAGATAAATATCACTCAACATGATTCTTATCCAAATAAACATTCAAATTAGAATGACATTAGCATATTATAATATCATTTGAAAATTCATTTACACTAAATCTCAGAAAACATATACTTGAGTCTTCGAAAACAATAAAGAAAACTTTCAGTATAATACTTACTCTTCAAACTTCTCTCCTGTATCAAAGACTCGAATCCCCAAAGGGAACAACCACAGAATGATACGAAGAAAACAAAGTTCTTCCCAGTTCATAGCATGTTCGTCCTCTCCATCCTTTCAGGAGCAACAAGGTTTGCAAAGAAACAATCTGCAGAGAAGAACAGAGTTCCTTTCCAGGTCAAGGATTAAAAAGATTTTTCCCTTTCGACTTCATTTATCATCACAGATCGTTATGATTGCAAGCCTTAAAATCTTTGATTTAGATACTCGAGCAAGTCGTAACATTTTCATCTACTGTTGGATTGGCAGCCATTTAAGCTTTATCATCAATCTCCTACTTTTATGTGCAGACCGGTAAAAATATGAGTCTCACAATGTTTCCCTGGCAAGATGCTTGCTTAATGTTGACACGTTCACAAGCCGCCTTCATGAATCTTTATGGAATACCCGTGCAATCTGGCCTATCTTACTACGTTTAAAGTAACTCAATCTCATGTTTCCAATGCATTGAGCCTCTCATGTTTCATTGCATGCTTTATGCTTTTGATTTTAAACCCATGCAAAAAGAAACAAACCACATTTTATTTCATATCATAACTTAAAAAGAAGAAATCCACTTATTGATAAATAAAATTCCTTTGATTTATAATTAAAAATAAAGTTACTTTATTTATAAAAAACTTTTAATAAAGTATTAATAAAATACTAAAGAGCTTTTGTTATCCAAAATATTAATTATAAAGTAACTTTATTAAAAGAAGTTATAAATGAAAATAATTATTCACTCAAGATCAAATGAAAATTAATGTATTGTGGATTCTAATTCAATTATTAGCTTATTCCATGTTTAGCATCTTTGAGCTCTAATAATCACTTATTACATACAAAAGATATGTATATTTAAATGGGAATCTTGAATGTCAATAGTGTGCCTTTAATTGTTATATCAAAACCAACTATTTTATATAAATATTTTGTTAATATTGTCTTGAAATTATATTGAATAAGATTGGACAATGATAATAGTTAAAATGTTGACTTTTATTCATAAAATTATATAGGCACACTATTAAAACACAATACCTTATGTTTTAGAAGATATATGGAAGAATAATTATAAAAGCTCAATTATTCCATACATAAAAAATTTGATAATCGTTGATAAAAATAAGGCCAAATTTTATAAGATTGTCAAAAGATCATATCAACCCAATCAAGCCAAACTGAAATATGTGATTAGCTTAAATAATGTCAAAAAGAAACATCAAGGGTTATGAAGTAACCACGAAGCAAAAGAATTCATGTTACGCAGATAAACCATATTACCAAAACTCCAAGAAATAAGTCCAAAGGATCAAAAGGAAGAAAATCAATCATCTTTGAAAAGGAAACCAAACCATAAAATCACATTATGAAATCATGTAAAAGAAACTAAAAGCAAACTTTTATACAAAAATTACATGGGGCCCCTTTGATTTTGCAAAATCAAGGGGAAATTGTTGGGGCCAACAAAGCTACAGTCAACTAAACTGAGTAATCAATGCATGAACTGACTGATGGAATCCAAGAGGTGTGTAGTAGGGCGCATTAGTATCCAAATGATGAAAAAAAGGTGCACTAAGTAGGTAGGAGGGCTACCGATGGCTAAAAACAGGGTCCAGGGGGCTGAAAATAAGCACTAGGTGCTGGGGAGACTACCATACTGATGATTGGATGCACGCAGAATGCATGCAAATACAAATGATGATGGTGAGAATATTCCCTTGAAGTACCATTTCCTGATGAGTATTTTGCACTTCCGAGACTTGCATACGCTCGGTGATGCTTTTGCATGTCTGAGACTTGTCCAACCACTTCTTAACATCACCTTTGAAGTACCACGACTAGACGGATCTTGTGCACATAATTTTATGGACTTCAAGCAAGCTATTATGTACTTATTCAACCTATATTTTATATACTTCTTCAAACTGGCACATGGATACTAAGTCCTCTTTGACATCAATGAAAACGAAAGTTCAACAATCTCCCCCTTTGGAATTGATGTCAACACCTTATGAATTTTTTATCTTCTTGATCTTGAATACATTTTTTATGTTTGCACACAGCACAGTACTCCCCCTGTGTGCACTCCCCCCATGTTCTTATCAATTTGAACATTTTCTTTTCTGCGCAACCTCCTATCAGTGTGTCTCTTCCATTTTTCATTTCTACGCAGTTCGTTGTTACTGATACATGATTTGTGGCATTTGTGGTATTCTACAAGTGTATATCACTCAACTTGAACAAACCTCACAATTTCACTCAAAGAATTGCATAAAAGAAGAGATAGAATTGAATCAATATTCACACATGAAACTCAAAGAATGTGGAAAACTGTTGTAATGTCATTCATCAGCTGTAAGATGGAAATAATATGAGAGTACAATAGAAGGAATTCGATTACCCCAAAGGTGATTCGAATTTTCCTCAAGGTGTGGCTTGGACAGCATTGGAGACATCACCCAATCAGTGGTAGTAGTCAGATATAGTCAAATATCAGTTAATGTGAGCCTAACTGAGTCTAACTAAGTCATGTGAGCACAAATCTAGGGAAGGAGACTCCAAGGTGGACACATGAGGACTTTCAATAGTCAAGTGGCACTCCGATATAGACAATTGGAAGCTACATTCAGTTAAACTAAGCAATCAATGCATGAACTGACTGATGGAATCCAAGAGGTGTGTAGTAGGGCACATTAGTATCCAGATGATGAAAACAAGGCACACTAGGTAGGTAGGAGGGATACTGATGGCTAAAAATAGGCTCCAGGGGGGATGAAAATAAGCTATAGGTCTTGGGGATACTACCATACTAATGACTGGGTGCATGCATGCATGCAAATACTGTAAAATTAGTCACAGCAGATCTATTGAACAAGTAAATCAATCACAATGATGTAAAACAAATTGGAGTAAAAACTGTGCAAGAGAGATGCATCAGTGCTCTATAACTCAAAATAGTGAGAATACAATACAATACTGTAACAATGAATGAGCAATTCGAATTAGCCAAGGAGGTCATTTGAATATACTACATGGTATAGCTTGGCTCCAACTAAGATTCCTCATCATCAATCAGTGGTGGTCATCAATGCACAAGTAACTGTCAGCCAGGTGTCAAACTGAGTCTAACTAAGTGTAATAAGTGTAATTGATGGTAATGGCACTAATGTAGGGAAGGAGGCTCAGTGGAGGACACATGAGGAGTTAACTGGACTCAGAATAGGTAGTCAAGTCTCATCAGAGGTCCATCAGAGTGATAATAGTAGTTAGGAGTCAGTCTAGCCTCAAATCAAGGAAAGACAACTAGCTAACTGAATTGAACTGGACTAGTAGGTGAGAAAAGGTGCCCCTCTCAAGTGGTAGTTGCATGCTGGGTGCACTAAGCACTAGGAGGGATAAAACTGAGTGGAAGGAAGCTAGTCACAGCAGATCTAATGAACAAGTAAATCAATCGCAATAGATGAAACTCAGAAAATATGGTGTAAACTGTGCAAAAAGCATGCATCAGTGCTCTATATTTCAATAAGGGTGAAAATACAATACAATACTCTTACAATGAGTGAGCAATTCGAATTAACCAAGGAGGTCATTCGAATTAACTGAATGGCATGGCTTGGCTTCAACTAGGAGTCCTCATCATCAATCAGTGGTGGTCATCAATGCACAAGTCACTGTCAAACAGGTGTCAAACTGAGTCTAACTGAGTCTAACTGAGTGTAATAAGTGTAACTGATGGTAAGTGGCACTAATCTAGGGATGGAGGCTCAGTGGAGGGTGCATGAGGAGTTAACTGCACTCAGAATAGGTAGTCATGTCTCATCGGAGGTCAATCGGAGTGATAACAACAGTGAGGAGTCAGTCTAGCCTCAAATCAAGGAAAGACTGGTGGCTAACTGAAGTAAACTAGACTGGTAGGTGAGAAAGGTGCCCTTCTTTAGTGAAAGGTGAGAACTGGGTGCATGACAGGCTAGGGGGGCTAAATCTGAGTGGAAAGTAGCTCTCGAGTGATGGGAGACTAGGGACTAGGTGCTGGAGGCATCATACTGGTGACTGGACAGCATGCGGGTGCATGCATCACCCCAATACAATAATAATCCAAATAAAGAACAATCCATGAACCGAGGAAATGGAGAAAACCTCATGGGAAAACCCCCCCCTCAAAATGGATTGTAACACACCAAAAGATTTAACTACCCCAAACTCAAGTAGATATGTCTGGAGGTATCTTACTCTTGGAAGTAAATGGATCATGCTCCAAAAACATGTGCTTGAATTCTCCATCAGTGGATGCAAGCGAATGTGGAGACTTTATGAACTTGCTCTTCATACTGAAAATAGTGAGAACAATTCTGAAAATATGAGGATGATCCTGGAAGCTGTGATTCGAACTAGGTGAGGTAGGAATAGCTCCAATCTGATCAAATAGATCTTGAAACTTGAACTTCTTATCAGTGGAAGTTAAATCAGCTCCAATATTTGACAAATGGTTTCTTGAGATCTCCTTTGAACCAACAGGGGTGAGATCAAAACCAAAATCAACAAAAAGTGCATGAGAATTGAACTCAAGCGAATGGTAGTGCTCTTCATCTTCAGTAAAACTCTGAGAAACTGTGCAAATGATAGAACAAAAGTTTATAGGAGGCATGCAATCAAGGAGGACGAATGCTTCACCTCCAAAATTAGATTTTACCTCCAAAACATCAAGTAGATCATTATTCTGCATGCCGGCAAACTCATGTGAAAGAGAGGATTCAAGAACCTCTTCGGAATCTAGAGTATGAGCTGGTTTATCTTGCTCAGAATTCGAAATAGAAGACTTTGAGAGAATGAGTGTTGAATCAACAGTTTCTTCTTCATCTTGAACAATGGATGAGGCCAAGACATAATCGGAGAGAGCACATAAGGAGATCTCACTGGGCTTGTTCTCCAAAGGCTAGCATGATCCTCTTCTTCCTGTTTTCCAAATTCTCTGTCAAGTTGGACCCATAGATCACTTGGATTTTCAACAGTATTACTGAGGTAGCGCATACAAGGAGACATAGCAAAACATATTGCTCCAAAAGCTCTGTCACAATCATTGAGCCAATCATTCTCCTCTTCATCGGAATCAAAATCTCTTGTATTACCAATGCACATATCAAAAAGACATTATCTCTTCAAGAATGCAATCATCTTTGGTTTCCATTCATCATAGTTGAATGGAGTAAGAAGATTTTGTGAAGAAGAAGCTTCCATCTCTGCAATAGCGAATGCAAATGGAGGAAGTAAGAAACCTGTAAATCACAAACAAACAAGAACCATAAGGTCAAACAATCCACCCTTTTAGAGTTGCATCACACATGGGATTGGAGATCAAGCAAGCTTGAAGATCCAATGTATCAAATACAGGAATTTTGTGGAAAACTCAAGCTTCTGGAGTGGTATTGGAGAGAAATTTCAGTCGTACATGCACATGAGCGAATGCACATGAGATTTTGCATGTCGTTGCTGAAATATTTTTGTGAGCAATTCACTCAATCTTCATGTAGAACACCTGCAGAAAAGGAATCTTGTCCCTGCCATGGCTCTGATACCATGTAAAATTAGTCACATCAAATCTAATGAATAAGTAAATCAATCACAATAGATGAAACTCAGAAAATATGGTGTAAACTGTGCAAAAAGCATGCATCAGTGCTCTATATCCCAATAAGGGTGAAAATACAATACAATACTCTTACAATGAGTGAGCAATTCGAATTAACCAAGGAGGTCATTCGAATTAACTGAATGGCATGGCTTGGCTCCAACTAGGAGTCCTCATCATCAATTAGTGGTGGTCATCAATGCACAAGTCACTGTCAAACAGGTGTCAAACTAAGTCTAACTGAGTGTAATAAGTGTAACTGATGGTAAGTGGCACTAATCTAGGGATGGAGGCTTAGTGGAGGGCGCATGAGGAGTTAACTGCACTCAGAATAGGTAGTCATGTCTCATCGGAGGTCAATCGAAGTGATAACAGCAGTGAGGAGTTAGTCTAGCCTCAAATCAAGGAAAGACTGGTGGCTAACTGAAGTAAATTGGATTGGTAGGTGAGAAAGGCGCCCTTCTTCAGTGGAAGGTGAGAACTGGGCACATGAAAGGATAGGAGGGCTAAATCTGAGTGGAAATTAGCTCCCAAGTGATGGAAGACTAGGGACTAGGTGCTGGAGGCATCATACTGGTGATTGGGAAGCATGCGGGTGCATGCAATGCATGCAAGGTACAAAAGTGAATGATGAGATATCCTAACAGCATGAAGATGCATGCATGCATGCAAAGTACATACTGAATGATGAGATATCCTAACACCCCCCCTCAAGCTATACTATGATGTAAAAAATAAAATGTAGGGCCTGGTTACTGAGACCAAAGGTCACCCCAATACAATAATCCAAAAATGTTGAAAATAAGCTAAGTGAGGAAAGAGGGAAAACCCAGTGGGAAGAAAGCCCCCCCTCAAGCTAAACATAAAATGGATCTAATATGTCTCCACCATGATGGAACTCACCCCCAACAGTGAACGAAGGTAAGAGAACTTCTTCTCAGTGAAGCTCTTGGCGAAGATGTCTGCAATTTGCTCATCAATAGGGCAATATTGCATAATGATGGTACAATCATGCACCAACTCTCGGATGTAGTGCATATGAATCTCAATGTGCTTGCTCCTCTGCCGCTGAACTGGATATGTGGAGATCTTAATATCACTTTGATTGTCACAAAATATGATAGTCGAAGTAGTGCTACCAAAATCAAACTCGGAAAGAATACCCTGCAACCAAACTGCCTAAATGCAGGCATTGACTGCCCCTCGATACTCTACCTCTGCTGAAGAAAGTGCAATGGCTTCCTGATTTTTGCTTGATCATCAAATAGGGCCATGTCCAATCATGAAAACATAACTGGAAGTGGACTTCCGATCAATTCTATCACCCGCCCAATCTGAATCAGTAAAACCACTAAAATCTAGCTTAGAATCTGCAGCATAGTGTATGCCAAAATGTCTCGTACCTTGCACATACTGCAAGACCCGCTTGGCTGCACGCCAATGAATCTCATGGGGCTGCTGCATATACCTTGATACAGCACTCATGGCATAAGAAATATCAGGCCTTGAGTGTGTCAAGTAGAGTAGTGAACCAGTCAACTGTCGATACATAGTGCAATCTGCAAGCGATGTAGAATTTCCTTCCTCAAAACTGATTTCTGAGAGGAATGGAAATGGAGCAGCCTTACATTCTGCCATATTAAAATTTAATAGCAGGTCTGAAGCATACTTTTGCTGAGATAATGTGATCCCATCAAAATTTTGAGCTATCTCCAAGCCCAAAAATTGCTTAAGCAAGCCCAAATCGCTCATGTCAAAAGCTAGATTTAAGGCAGTTTTTAGCTTGTTGATTGTAAGGAGAGTGCTACCAGTAATGAGAAGATCATCAACCTAAAGAACAAAAATCAGTAAATTACCTTTAACTTGTTGTAGGTACACATTCAGATCATATTTGCATCTTTTGAAATTCTGAGAAAGAAGGAAGGAGTCCATCTTTGCATACCAAGCTCTTGGGGCATGTTTCAATCCATACAAAGATTTCTTCAATCTACAAACTAATGATGGATCTGATATGTATCCTTCTGGTTGCTTCATATATAATTCTTCATCGAGATGTCCATGTAGAAAATCACTCTTCACATCCATATGGTGCACTTCCCAATGCTTGGATGCGGAAATAGCCAAAACTAGGCGGATGGAATCCATCTTTGCAACCAGTGCAAAGGTCCCAGTGTAGTCCACTCCTTGGACTTGGAAGAAACCTTTTTCCACTAGCCTAGATTTGTATTTGCTGATAGATCCATCAGCAGCAACTTTCATGCGGTAGACCCACTTACATTGGACCAATTTTTTTCCAGGTGGAAGAGAAACTAGCTCCCATGTATTGTTCTTTTGAAGAGAACTGTACTCTTCATCCATGGCGGTTTGTCATCTTGGGTCTCGGTGGGAATGATAATATGATTTGGGATCTAAACCAATCATCAAATAACATTTCTCAGATAATAATGGATCAGAAAATGAAAGATCCATACCTTCTCTTTAAAAGTCTGCTCTTGTTCTCCTTGGATCAACAGGATTTCCAATGTTTGGAGCAACAGATTGTAGAGTGTTTTGGGCCCACTTTGGTAACTGAGGAGGATCATTATGGTCGGATTCTAAACCTGATATTTCATGGCCATCAAAGTCTGATAAAATATCAGATCCAATTCTTTCTTCATCTTCTCTTGAAACTTCTTCTTGTAGAGACTGGGGATCGGCAGTGTTTTCCTTGACTAGTTTCAGATCTGGAAGCGGTTCTTCAAACTTCACACTTCGCTCTATGAATATATGGATCTGATATTCATGAGTTTATATGCTTTTGATTCTTCTCCATATCCTATTAGGATGCATTCAGTACTTTGTGGATCCAAATCTTTTCTCTTTTCAGAAGGAATTCTAGCCCATGCAATGGAGCCAAAAACCCTCAAATTGGACACATCCGGTTTGTGACCAGTGAATACTTCGAAAGGAGTTTTACCTTTAACGGATGAATGTGAAACTCGGTTCTGAATGTATGCAGAAACATTCATGGCTTCAGCCCAAATATTTGAAGCCAAACCTTTTGACTCAAGCATACAGGTAGCCATCTCTTTCAGTGACCGATTCTTCCTTTCCGCTACACCATTCTGCTGGGGTGTGTAGGGAGCTGTATGTTGGATCTGAATTCCGCTTTAGGCACAAAGTTGCAGAAACTCAGTCTTAATATATTCTCCACCATTATCAGATCTCAGAGCTTTGATATTTCTCTCAGTGGCGTTCTCAACAGAAGCCTTAAAATCCTTGAATTTTCCAAGCACGTCTGACTTGTTTTTGAGAAAAAAGACCCAAGTAAAGCGGGAGAAGTCATCGATGAATGTCAAAACATACCCTGAACCATTCATGGACATATTTTTCAATGGACCACTGATATAAGAATGTATGAGACCCAAAATAGTAGAAGCTCTGCTAGCTTTGCCACGGTCGAATTTGTGCTCGGGGTGCTTCCCAATGATGCAACCTGGGCAAATTCCCTTCGAGGAACAGAGGTGCGGAACACCATCAACCATGGATTTGTTTTGTAACAACAGAAAATACTTGTAATTAAGGTGTCCAAACCTTTCATGCCAAATCCTACTAACCTCATTTCCATGAGTGAGAAGAGCAGTGGGATTTTCAAGCGGCACAAAGTGTGAAAACTCATAGTATTTTGCAGTATGGTTTGCCTTTCCGACTGCAATAAGTCTTCCACTTTCAATATCAGAAATTTCAAATTTGTTAGGGCTTAATGTAACTTGCTTCGGTGCACCAGTGTGTGTCATTTGATACACAGAAAGTAGATTTGAAGCCAAGGAAGGAACATAAAGAACATTCTGAAAACTTCCATGCTCTAAATGGATGGTACCTTTACCCTTTGATGAAATTTTTGAGTCATCTCCCAAATGGATGGGGATGGAGCTGTTTGGATCAAATGAAGAAAAGGAGTCAATATTTGCAGCCATATGATTCGAGGCACCGGAATCTATCAGTAGAGTGGTGGGTTTCGAAACAGTTTCCATGAGTGCTTGACCTCTTTCATGATCATCATTTCTATCCTTCTTCCGTCCACCGTCGGGAAGAGTTATGTTATTCTTTTCCAAAAGGAGGGCCATTTGATCTGTTGTTTTCTTCATGCATGAACTTTTAGGATGAAAGCCACGGTTTCAATATGAACATTTAGATTTTTCCTTACCCTCTTTACCCTTTTGCTTGTTCCTTGAACCGGATGGTGCATCCGATGGTTTGCTTTTCTCTCTTTGCTTGGTAGGTTTGAATTTGGGCTTCTCTTTCTTTTGCTTTCCTTTGCCATTCGAATTATTGGATCCTTGAACAAAGAGGGATAAATCTTTGGAGCTTATGGACCCCATTTGAATTATCTTGTCATGCTCTTTGGTAACGGACTCATTGAAGGCATTCAAGGTAGGCATCTTCCAATTCGGGGTAGTTAGCCGACCGGAATTGAAAGTAAAGACAAATACCAAGAAATATTTATCAAGTTTTGAAAGAATGGAGAGGATCAATTGCTTATCCTCTTTGACAACTCCACTGTTCTTCAATTGCAAAGACAAATGCTTGAATCTTGTGAAAAAATCATTGATGGTCTCAAAATTCTTAGGTTTCAAGGCAATCAATTCATTTTCCAATTGAAAAGACCGCATGTCATCTTTCTTCCCAAAAATATTCTCGAGTTGCTCCCATACTGCCTTTGGAGTAGTCAATCCACTGAGGTGAAAGTGAAGATCCTTGGAAATATTGAGGCAAAGAAGACCATATGCTTCATCCAACTTGTTGAAGTGCTTTGATTTTTCAATGAGAGTATTGGGCTCAACTTCGATGCCCATGGTGGCTCTGTAGTACCCTCTTGAGCGTAACATAATATCCATGTCATTCTTCCATTCAAAATAATTGAAGGGAGTGATTAGTTTTGAAGAAGAAGAATCCATCTCAGTGAGAGCGAATACACTTGATGGAGATGATTAACCTGCAAATCACAATCAAAACAAGAACAGTAAGGTCAAACAATCAACCCTTTTAGAGTTGCATCGCACCTGGGATTGGAGATCAAGCAAGCTTGAAGATCCAATGTATCAATGCCAGGAATTCTGTGGAAACCTAAAGCTTCTAGAGTGGATTGGAGAGTATTTTTCATCTTTGCATGCACATGAGCGAATGCACATGAGATTTTGCATGCCAAAACTTCAGTAATTTTGAGCAAATTCACTCAATTCTTCATGTAGAACACCTGTAGAAGAGAGATATTGTCCCTGCCATGGCTCTGATACCATGTAAAATTAGTCACAGCAGATCTATTGAACAAGAATATTAATCACAAAGATGTAAAACAATTTGGAGTAAAAACTGTGCAAGAGAGATGCATCAGTGCTCTATAATCCAGAATGGTAGAATTACAATACAATACTGTCACAATGAGTGAGCAATTCGAATTATCCAAGGAGGTCATTCGAATATACTGCATGGTGTAGCTTGGCTCCAACTAGGAGTCCTCATCATCAATCAGTGGTGGTCATCAATGCACAAGTAACTGTCAGCCAAGTGTCAAACTGAGTCTAATTGAGTCTAACTAAGTGTAATAAGTGTAACTGATGGTAATGGCACTAATGTAGGTATGGAGGCTCAGTGGAGGGTGCATGAGGAGTTAACTGAACTCATAATAGGTATTCAAGTCTCATCGGAGGTCAATCGGAGTGATAACAGCAGTGAGGAGTTAGTCTAGCCTCAAATCAAGGAAAGACAACTAGCTAACTGAAGTGAAGTGGACTAGTAGGTGAGAAAAGGTGCCCTTCTCAAGTGGTGTGTGAGAAGTGGGCGCCTCCCTGACTAGGAGGGATAAAAATGAGTGGAAAGTGGCTCCCGGGTGCTGGCAGACTAGGGACTAGGTGTTGGAGGCATCAAACTGGTGACTTGGCAGCATGCAGATGCATGCATGCATGCAAAGTACATACTGAATGATGAGATATCCTAACAAATAGATAGCAGAGAATGCTTTCTTTACAACATAGCATATTGATTTCGAAAGATAAGAAATCACCAAAAACTCTTGGTGAAGATACAAAAGTAATAGAGAAGAGATATCAATCAGATAAGCACCTTGCCTTCAATAATAATATCCTGCACACAAAGAGAAGTGCCTTGCCTTCAAAGGATAAGAGAATTGGCTTCACATTGGATTCATCAATCTCGTATAACATATTTATACGTTCTTCTCTTCTATTTTTATCTTCTAACTTCAGGATGAACTCGCCCTCAAACTGGATGTATCAATCTTACATGCAGAAGTGCGCCCCACTTCTCATGCATTGCTTTATCTCACTGAGCTGTCACTTAGGATGAACTCGCCTCTTAATTGAAAGACTGCCCACTTAGTTTGGTGGCTAACTTAAGTGTCATCATGCAAGTGTCATGTCGTCTTTTATTTTAACATAAGTGTCATCATGCAATAACACTTCGTTAACTAGATCTTCTTTGTTGTCACTTAGTTAACTCTCTTTAACTGATTCTTTCTTGCTATTGTCATTGTAGTGACTAAATTGAGTTCTCCCTTGATTTACTGAAGTGGTCACTAAGTTTTCCTTTAGTTAACTAATTGCATATATTTAACTGATGCTTTAACTGAAGCATTTATTTAGGCATGCATTGATACTTAATTGAAGCTTTAACAATTTGAGTTCTCTTTAATTAGTTGAAGTGTCTGCATGGGAAATTTCGAATTCTCTTGATCTCTATGCGTTATCTTTTATTTATTTATCTCTTATTGCATGTTCAATATGTGCTAACTTTAATTAGCCATCACATTACATTATACTAAGAATAATTATCGGATCATGTGATCATATTATATTATTCCAGACCAAATGATCATATGCTAAAGTAATTCACTTTAGAGGTGATCAATCTCTAAAGGAGACTTAATAGCAACTGGTGATCATGGTTAATAATACATAACACAACATTAAATGATTTTAACAAGTAAAGCATGACCTTTATATGGAAGGTCCACCTCTATACGAGAGGTCCATCCCATGGATACCTTTACACGGAAGGTTCACATGAGAATCACAACTTGACACACACAAGTCTGGAGCCTTGTCCAACAATACTTTACAACATCATTACTTTGATCAATTACCTCTATACGGTAGGAATAACCTTTACAAATAAGGGAATCAAATTGATCACCTCTATACGGGAGGATCAATCTTGGCTACACAAGATTGGTTTGTAGAATGTCTCCTGATGCTGTATATTTAACACTGCCTCTCAGCGAGGGAGGAATTCTCTGCCATACCAAGCTTGTCTCGGAAGTACCTGAACTTTGTCACTGACAGAGGCTTTGTTAACACATCTGCAATTTTCTCATCAGTAGCAATTTATTGAAGCTTCACTGTAAATTTATGGACCATGTCTCGGATGAAGTGATACTTCATTTCAATGTGCTTCGACATTTCATGAAACACTAGGTTTTCAGAAAGCTTGATGCAACCCTGATTG